>OY728163.1:929767614-930392614 GCA_963277665.1 Viscum album | reverse complement strand
GGTAGTTGTTTTCACTATATTATGAGAGTGGACTGCAGTATTATGGATAAGCCTAAAGATTGAAATGGATTATGTTGGACATAAGTTAGTATTGTTTAAGGATATAATTTTTTTTCGATATTATTGATGGGATAATATAGTAGTATAGTTTTAGAAAAAGGACAACCTGTAGGACGGGCGACAGCCCATCGCTTCATACAAGGCTGTGGGAATCGAACAAACAACCGAAATGCGACTGGCCTTTATCTCCCACCACTGGCCTACAGGAAGTCCCTGTTTAGTAGAAACTAGTTTTATTTTATTAAGCGGTATGATATATGAAGTATAAGTTCATTTTTGGAACCATATACGATTAATCTAACCATAAGATGAACTTATAACTTTTCAAAACTTTTGTTTGAGACAGATGGAATGACCCATCATTATATTACATGATCTGCTAACACATCACGAATGAAAAATTCAACTTCATTTCATTAAGAGATGAAGTGGAAATTTTCCAAAGAACGACCAATGGTGAGACTATACCGAAATCACGAAATTATTTCTTCTAATTCCAATTTCATCAAATTTAGGGAAATGATCTTGAAAACCAAAAATGTTGTCCTAGTGCTCTTATATCTGATGAATCAGATGGTACCTTAGATCATCACAAATTTATGGCTTTGTGATTGCTGGCTTTTCCATAGCCACGTTCTCTACCACTCTCCATCAGAACATGATGGTTAGATTTCTCTTCCATATCCATATTTTAACCTATGTGGAAACCCAATGATTAGTTTATTTGGGTAACTGTTACGTTTCATACTTTTGTTTTTAAAGATTGGTTTTGGTATTCCTTTTTACAATGTGGGTTTCTATTAAAGAAACTTTCGAGTAGTAAACCATTTATAACCCCGACGAATTTTGAGGGCGAAATTCATTTTAAGGGGGGTAGAATGTAACACCCGAGACTTTTATGTTATATAAATCATCAAAGGAATCTTTTTCTACACAATACTTTCTTGGCTTGCTTTACACAAAATCGCGACCTTCCTCGATAGCTTGCGTCGTACGCAATACCGAGTTTCATTAAACAACGATTTGCTATTAAAATATTATTAAAACTAGCCGTTATGAATAGTAATAACCACTTTTTGAAATTTTATAAATTTTATTTTTCAAAATGGACTTCATTTTTGGATTCAGAATATCGAAATTATCCTAGGGTGAAAATTTGGTATTTTTCGGAAAACTTTCAATTTTTGATGAATAGTGAAACCACTAAGTGGTAGTTAAAAAACTGAATTTTTCATAAAACTTAATTTTACCGCTTCTGTGAATGGAATTTCGAAAATCCGAGAAACACGGTTAATATCAAGGACTAAAATGTGGTTCAATGAGATGAAAATAATTTTTAGTGAATAGTAACTTTTTACTTTTTTTTACCGCGGTTAATAGTAAATAGGGTAACTAAGGGTAAATATGATATTACTATTACCCTAACACATGTACTAATTCTATTGGATATGTGTAATTCGACCAAAAACAACCTTATAAATATAATATGACCATTTAGGTCCACTTGGATTAGATTATGACATTTAATATTATTTTATTTAATGAATAGTTAAAATAGTTAAAATCAAAGTTTAATAACTAAAACAATTTTAATATGGGTTTATACATAATATAAATTCGAGTATAAATATTCATTATAAATATAAAAAGATTTAATACATTATTATATTTTATATATAATTTTTATACTTTAAATAAATTAATTTATTTATGACACAACGATGATGCAGTAATTACCCTTTTAAGGAAATGTTAACATAATTGATGTTATAAATACCCAAATAAATGTAATTTGAGACTTTTTATGAATTCCACTAATTTTATAGGTTACTATGATATATTAGTGTGTATTTAATCAACTTTTTTTGAACATATAATTCTGTTATGACTTTCACAAAAATCATATATCAAATAGTGTCAAAATTGACACAAAATAGTTTTTAAATCAAATATTATATTATTAATTGTTATTTTATTCCTAAAAATCTGAGGTTCGGCCAAATGACTTAGATAAGGATATATATATTAATAATAAACAACTTGGGGTTCGTTTGGCATGTTATAGTAAGTGTATTAACCATATAGTGTAAGAAAACAAAAAGACACGGTAAAAGTTAAATTATTTAACTTAGAGTTAAATCTAATTGATAAGGTTAAAATAATAACCTAAACTTGTCTAAATCCTATTGGTTGATAGGATTTCGACCCATCCCCACTTTACCTTCGAAATAATACCCTTTGGAACCATTATAAACCGATTTTGACTTTAATATAAAATAATATTTTGAGATATTCCTAAGGTGCCCCTCTCCTCCCTTATAAAAGGGAACCTCCTCCCCCTCTTCCTCACACCACATTGAGCCATCAAGCTCGGCCAACCCCTGCCACTTTCTCCTCTACACTTCCCTAGAGACATCCTAGAGGTTCTTTTCTTCTTCAAAGACCCATTTTAGTGCCCTAAAAGGAGGTCTCAAAGAAGCACTTCAAAGAAGAGGTAAAGCCCATTACCGATTCTTTCATCTTTATTTATTATTCCACTTCTTCTTCTTAGGTTGTTTAATTCTGAATTAATAACATTAGTATCACTAATATACTGATATGTTATTATAAGTATGAAACAACCCTATTTCACCATCTATCCATCCTTCGGAAAAAGAAATCACCGCGCGTGCGTACGTACAGAATACCGTCTCCATGCCGTGGTGAAATCTATTTTCCACCACCACATTACTTGGATGGGTATAATGGTGTAAATAATAACTATATATTATTATTTTAAAGAGATATTGATTCTGAAATAGTATACATACACTCCAATACAGTCCCACGATCATGAGAACGATATCATCGCTCGTGCGTACGTACAGAATACAGTCTCCACGACGCGATGAGATTCATTCTCCACATTAACCATTCATGAATGATTATAAAGTATATATAATGAATAATAATGAAATATATGACATGTTAAATCTACTGGATTTATTTATATATTTATATATATATTTCATCTACTTACTTCCATTCAAGACAATAAGGAAAGGAAAACAGCGTTCATGCGTACGTACGGACTACCGTCTCCATGAACGGTGTGTTTCATTTCATTTATCTATATATTATATATATATACTGAATATATGTGATATATAAATCATGTTTTATATTCTGGAAGTAAGTAAATCATGATATAAGTAATAATAATGTCATGAACAACAAGTCCAAACACCTACGATAAATGAAACAATTTTACCCAAAACGCTTCTTTAACATGGAATTTACAAAAGAACGGGTAATATAATGTCATAAGTGAACCATATATGATATCATAACAAAGCGTATGATTCTGGAATAAGTCAATAACATTATTTAAATCATTATACAGGAGGTTCGGACACTTACGAAGCATATCAGACCTAAGGTAAGGGAATATATCACAGTCTCATTTTATCCGAGATTGTTTATACTTTGGTATTTACTGGGGCTTATTTTATCATCCACATCCATGTTTCCTCAATATGTAATATTTATATCATTCTACAATAGTTTATATCCAATTTCACCCTTTGGTGAGTTTTTAGTAAAAGATATGAAAGGAATCTTTTGTCTTTTTTCGTACGAGGTACTTTTTGACTTTTCCAAAAAAAGTATGAAGAATGTTTTTTTAACTTATACGGCATGAATGGATTTTTAAAACATTATTTCCAAGAATCTTCCTTTACAAGTTTTCAACTTTATTTTTAATCAACTTCTTTTAGTTTAGAATTGTATGACATGTTAAGAAAGGAAAAGTGTTTTTGAAGTTGAAAGGATATTTTCCTCAAGAATGGAGTTCAAGTGTTTAATAAAAATTATTTTCCATCTAAGATAATAAAGGGTTCTATTTTTTATCCCAATTGTTACATTGATTTGATTATGTTGTGATGGAATTATTTTTATGAATTCATTTATCTTATATGAATTGTTTTATGATGTCATGATGTTTAAGATTCCCATTTTTATTACATGGGTTATGCTATGATGTATGGTTTATGATATTGTGGCACACATAATAATGGTATAATTATGAGATGGGTGGGACCTATATCTCCCTCCAATGAATTGGGTAAAGATTTTATATCTCATGAGATAGACATGGCTGGAACGGTAGGTTATACCGGTTCAGTGAAACAGGACTGAAACGAGGGTGACTCAGTTCAGAAAGGGACTTTGTCCACTAAGATAGTCTTGGAAATGAGTCTTGACTAACAAGAAATGATTGTCTATGATTATGTGTGTATGCCACAATGTTTCATGTTTTATGTTATGATTATTGTGATTACATTTCACTACCATGATTTATCCCATGTTATGAAATTATGCTCTCTTTTGCAAGTTAAGATTTTAAAAATGTTATGTTCCTATGATGTGATTGATATTTCTTTTGTTTACCCTTACTGAGCATTTGAGCGCACCCTTTTATGTTTTATTTTCCCTAGGATATATAGAAAGGTTTTAGGTATAAAAAAAGGAAGATCTTTATGGGAGATGTTGAAGATCTTTCACCAGGATTGGAAGATTATATTCCGAGTTTCCAAAGACACTAAACTATTACAATCCTTGTGTGTGTGTTTTTGTTATGTACTAAGTATTCCGCAAATGTAATGTAATGTCAATGTATGTCAAGCTTCGGGTCTCTACAGGTATCAATTTGGTTTATCTTTTTTCCAGTTTTAGTTTTATTTATATTTAGTTTTATTTTTTATCTAGATTCATTCTATATATTATTTGAGTTTCAATTGTGGTTGTTTTTATCTTGTTAAATTTTATTTAATTGATCTTGGATTTGGGTATTAAATCATTCCCACTTGTCTTAATTTTTTTCCCAGAACTAGTTTCCAGTCTGTGGGGATCACGAACAACTTTCAGGCCATGCCACGGAGCGAGTCGGGTGTTAGGTCAGATGGCATATTGACATGGTTCGTGACATGACATTTTTAAGTGCAATTGGTTATATTGTTTTCTAATGGGTTATTTCACATGTGAATGAGAGACTTTGGTTTTCTTTCAAAGTATACTTGTATTCTAACCCAACCCATATGAACTGATTTTAAGGTTTTCAATAGGATTATGTGAATCATGTTGAAAAATACTAGATCAGACCATTTTGGAGAGTTGTTGTGTCTATTCTTTAGCTTTTCTTTTGGGAATTTACTTTTGGATACTTTTATCAGTATCAGTTTTATTTATACATGCATTGTGGGATGGTATTGCTTTCTTTATTATATTATGTCATGGATTTTTTTGTAGGTGATTCATATTATCTCCCAATACAATTTATATTAAATAGGTTAATGCCTCCCATTCTTGAGATTTTTATACCCTTGATACTTATCTCCGACCTGGGGCTTACTAGAGACGAGATTCAAGGGTCATTATCTCTTTCCACACATTATAGTATCATTAGAGGGAGGGGTCATTAAAGAGTTGTATCATTGGTGATGGTTGAAATATAGGATGGATTTTGGAATTATTCTCAAGGATTATTTCATGTATTTGTATTTAAGTAGTTCCAGTTGACCTTATAGCACGACATAGGATAGGGAGACCAGCTAGTACATGATATTTTAGGGCCCCTAGTGATCCAATGCACAGAATCTGATATTATTGAACAACCAAGGTAGGTTGACCTATTTTAATGATATAAACATAGGATATGTACATGCATCATGATGACTTGAGTTTCTATTTGAGTTGGGTCCTATGGGATAGTTAAAATGAATAAAGTGAATCATAATAAATATAAATGAAATTCAATACTACCAGTATTATGAAATTATTGTTTTGTTTTTCAGTTATGGATCTCGGATACCATCTATGTTTGGATCAAGAATATGAGGTTCAACAGGTTGATGTAATTTATCACTGTAGGGTCGATTTGGTAGAGGAGGATGCGGCGTGCAAAAGGTCTTTGTTCAATTTCTAGTGGATGGATTTGGGAATCTATAAGGGATGTGTTTCATATACTAAGAAAGAGATATTTATGGAGGGCATTGAGTGAAATTTGAGTTTTATCCAAGGACCAGTGGGATATTGGGTCCCATTGGCATTTATTAATATTTATGAAGCTATATGTAAGTGGTGGATGTTATATCTAGGTGTGTGGAATGAAGTAGATTTTTTACGGGTCTACATCTAGAAAGGGTTCTCGGAAGAGTTCCTTTCATCAACCGTGAAGGAATTAAATATAAATGATCTTCTCTCTCTTCGGCATGGGAGTATGTCAGTTTGGGAGTTGGGAATCAAGTTCAAAGAACTTTTGTGTTTTTACCCAAATATTTTTCCAGATGATGAGTCTTATGAAATATATCTTGAGGAGGCACTCCATTATTTTATCTAGTATTAAGTTAATCCACTTATGTTGTAGATGTGTCTATAAGTTCAATATAAGTTTGAGTTGATCGATCAGATGAACTCGCAAGGAGGGTTTCTAAAATATGGAAAATAATTGGGTTCCTTGAGGAGTAGAGTTTCTCGTGGAAGGTCACATGCTCTATGTCTTTTGAGAGTGGACCTCAACAGCTTCCCTTTGGGACATATAGGGCCAGTGGTTTTTGTTCTTTCATGAGGGACTTCAGGATAGTGTGTTATAGTAATAGGGTTTGTGGCCATCATCGAAAATAGTGCCTAGATTTTTTGGGAACATTTTTGTGGAGGTGGTTAGGTTTAGTTCCATCCAAAGTAGCAGTTTCTAGTGAGACTATTTTGGTATCAAGTGAAATAGGATTATACTCTATTGAGGGGATATTGATTGGGTAAAATATAACCTCATGATGTTCCTCATGTTTAGGGACCTTGACCCAAGCATGGTCATTGATGTGGTCAACAAAGGAGGGGTAGAGGATCTGGGTGTGGTCAGTTGTACATAGTGGATGCAGCAGATCCTGAGGGGCTAGTTTTTTTATAGTATGCAGAGTCCGTCATCTACCATTGTTTGTGCCTCATTTTATTTAGGAGCTTCACACTCCTTTTTTATACCCACTCTAGTCTATTCTCTTGTTCTAGATGTATTGTCGTTTATCATACCCCAGGTGTTGACTATGCCAGTTGGAGGCCAGAACAGATTGATGTGTTCCATGGGTATAGATTGATGATGGGACCACAGGAGTCCTATAGAGATGTTTTCTTACTATATATGTTTCTATATTATGTCATCTTAGGAATCAATTTGTTGTATTCCATACATACTTTTATCAAATTATTCTGAGGGAGAGTCATATTCCCATATGTGGATGGATGACATGTGATTTTGGTGGGTGATAAAGGTTGTGAGGTGGGTAGTCAACTTGTGGCTCCCCTTACTTATTTGATTGATGTTTTTATATATAATTAGTTGACACTATGATATTTGAGGTACCCAGGGTCGTTTGGGTAATTTATGGATGTATTTTTTCAGAGAGTTCATAAAACTTCCCCTCACTATGATGTTGAGTTCATGATAGACTTATAGCTTGGTTCTTCTTCAATTCTTATGGATCCTTATCATATGACACCTTTTTATTTGTGGAATTTGGGGACTCAAATAGATGATTTGATGAAAAAGGGTTTAATCCATCCCAATATTTCACCATGGGGTGCTCCAGTGTTGTTCTCCAAGAAAGAAGATGGTAGTATTAGGTTGTGCATAGATTACCAGAGGTTAAATTAGGTGATGTTAAAGAACTATTAACTTCTTCCATGTATAGATGATCTTTTTGACCATCTAATAGGGGTGAGTTGGTTTTCTAAAATCATATGTGGTCTAGATATGTCTAGTTGTGGGTGAAATAGGGAGATATCCCAAATAATGATTTCAGATATAGGTATGTGCAATTCAATTTTTCAGTCATACTATTCAATATTACAATCACACCAACTATGTTCATGGGGCTCATGAAATATTTATTCTATGAATTCATTGAACAGTTCATAGTCATGTTCCTCGATGACATATTGTTATTCTCAAAGTCCAAGGAGGGGAATGGAGATCATTTTAGAGATATATTACAAGTTTTTCAATGAAACTAGCTCTATGTAATATTGTCCAAGTGTTTATTTAGGAAATGATAGGTTACTTTCATTAGGTATATGATGTATTAATAGGGTGTACTAGTAGACTTGTCCAAAGTTAAGACAGTTGTTTCTTGGGAGGCACCCAAGAACATGGTAGTGGTTAACATTTTTCTTGGTATCATAGGCTATTATCTATGTTTTTTATATGATTTATCTCTTTTTGTATCCCCATTTAAAACATTGTATATGAAGGACCAAGATTTTTTGTGGAATGACTAGTATTATGTAGTTTTTGGTTACTGGAAGGAGTTGTTGTCTAGTGCAATAGTTCTTCAATTTCCTGAGCTGGGTGTGATGTTTGAGGTGTTTTGTGATTCTACCCTTCTAGTATTGGGATTCATATTGATGAAAAAAGTGAATTGATCTCATATGGTACTAGTAAATTACATCCCTATGATGAAAACTAAGCCACCCATGATCTTGATCTAGGAATAACCATGTTTGCGCTGAAGTTGTGGAATAATTACCTCATTGGATAACACATTCTGTTTCTTCACCTATCACAAGAGTTTGAGGTATATCTTTTCTTAGTGTGATGTGTATCTATGAAAATGGTGGTGGTTTTATTTTATTCAATAATATGATTTATGATCTCATACACCTTAGTAAAATAAATTTTTTTGGCTGAAAATTTGAGCTAAAAGTCACTGAAGGATGTTGTTTAGATATCTAGGAATGCTTGGAGAGAAATGGAGGAGTTTATTTCATTTCACTTATTTGTAAGGGAAGATTATGGTAGATGCTATTTGTTTTAGATAATTGTGAATTCTTCTTTGATGTACCATGTGATGGAGTCTCATGGGGAAACTCATAGGCAGAGGTGTGCATGACTATGTTGTCTATGGAGATTCTCTAGAGGGATGGTTAGAGGATGTTCACGACCATATGTTGTTTTGTGGGATCTTTTTTGTTCTTGTAGTGATGTTAGTGAGTCCTTTGTGAGTTTTATAGCTCACTTTTGGTGATATTCTCTAGAGTATCTAAGATGTACCATGGATTGAGGATGGATTTTTAGTGGCCAAGTATGAAATAGATGGTGGAAGATTTTTTAGAGAGGTTCTTGGTTTGCAAGTAGGTAAAGGCTGATCATCATGTTCTTGGATGTTAGATATAATATTTGTATGTTCCTATGTGAAACTGGGATGGTATAATGATGGATTTCATTATATGGTTACCCTAATCTCAAGGAGGTTATGATGTTAACTGGGTGACTGTGGATTAGTTGATCAAATCATCCCACTTATTAACAATCAAGAAGTCAAGAACATTGAATTTACTGGATAAGAGGCATGTGGACATTTTAGTGAGGTTGCATGGAGTTATAAGGTCCATTTTATCAGATTTGAATTCATGTTTTAACTTGTAAGTCTGGAGGGGAATACAATATTCTTTCGGAACATAGTTACACCTCATCACTTCTTTCCACCCTCTGATGAATCGGTATATAGGGCAGTCAATACATATGTTGGAAGATATGTTTTGAGCATGCATCTTGGACTTTGGTGGATCATGGGTATGAAAACTACCTTTGGGTAGGTTTTCATGCAATAATATCTATCAGTCATCCATTGGCACGACTCTGTTTGATGAATTTTATGGAAAACTGTGTAGTTATCCATTATGCTAGATTGAGATTGCGGGTGGAAGCATTTCTTAGTTACGATGTGGTGTAGAGAATGACAGAAATTGTTCAATTGGTTCAAGATAGGATTACAGAAGTGTAGGAGTAGGAAAAATCTTATGTCTATATCTGGAGGAGGCCATTGGAGTTTAAGGTTGTGGACAATGTGTTCTTGAAGGTTTCCCCTCAACATTTAGAGCAAAGGATTGGAAGTGGGAGAAAGCTTTATCTTAGTTTTCTGGGCCCTTTGAGGTGTTGTCATGAGTTGGTGAGGTGGTTTATTGGTTTGTGTTACCTCTATGAATGTATAGAAACAAAGAAATATTCCATATCAATCAAATTTATCAGTAACTTCATGATGAATCCCATATCATTAACTGAAGAGATTTATATATTGAGAATGATGTGACATTCATAGAGTGGACAAAATAGTTCTTATATTTCCAAGATAAGGCTCTGTGTGGATGGATTATTCCTTTGGTTCTTATGTTATGGAAGAATAGTGTCTTGGAGGAGAGTACTTGGTAATTAAATCCATAGATTCATGTTTAGTACACGAATCTGTTTTTAGTTTTTTTATTTTCTCTTTTTCTTGTGATGTGATGTTTGGATATTTTTAAAAAATATAATCTATTTTCATGATGTATAATGTGTGACAAATTTATAACAGATGAAAATGGGATGACCTGATTCCTAATTGAGATTCATTATACTATGATGTGCTTAAACATGTTCAGGTGAATCATGCTTCTTAAAGAGGATAATATCATGACATGGAAGATATAATTCCTTGATTTATGTTCCTAGGTAAGTGTGGTTGGTTGGTATTGATAGTTTTTGGTCTGGAATATATATATATATTTGATGCTTGTGGTGATGTGTCTATGTGGTGGTTAGGTTGTGTGAGATTGTTTGCAGCTGTTTGGTTTGGCATCCTTGGAAGGTGGTATTGTTTGAGGTAAGTTGAAATCCTTGAGAGGTATCTCATGAGGTGGATGTTTGGACCCCTTTCCTTCTGGGATTTTTTTTGGATTCTCAATGGATAAAATCATTTAAAAGTTATATGATGTAATTTACATTGCCTTCTCATCCCATTATTTTCAATTTTTGGTGTTGGAGGTGTTTTATAGGAGGGTTGAGTTGGTTCTGGGGTGGTTTGAAGTGTAGTAAAGCTTCTACAAGAAACTAATTTCATGAAGTATTTACACAATGAGAATTATTATTTAAATTATTGTGTAGTTAGATGGTTCAATACATGTATCTTGATGAGGGTAAATAATTATATGAATTCTCTTCATGAAAAGTGAATTCATGACATGAAATTAAATTAGGTATAAATAACTTGATTTTCGATGAAAGTGGGAATTTTCAGAAAACTCAAGGATTTCATGTTTTGAATTAGTAATATAACATGAAAATGAAGGGATCTAGGTTATTTTATTACCCTTTTTGTTGATTTATTTTTCATTTAGCTACACTTATCCCTCTCTTGGTTCCAAAAAACCCAATCACCTCAAAAAGATTTCCTACCTCTCTTATTCTCCATTTCTTCAATCTGTTTATTCCGGTGGTTGGTTTTTGGTGATCTACAGTGAGTGTTTTTTTCCCTGTGGTTCCCTTTGATTATTATCTTAGGGATTTACTATAGAATATTTTTTTGGGGTGTTATTAGGGCTAGGTTTTTGAAAAAAATTTGATGTAGTGTAGGTTGATCCATGGTTTACCATGTGTGGTTATAGTTTGAGGGTGTTTCTTCTTCTATATGTTCTTCACAATGAGTTGTCCTAGCTTCTTTGAGTTATTTAATCCCCTATTTATCACTTTTTTGTATCATGCAAGAGGGGTGTTCTATTTTTTAGCTATGGGGGATGGTTTTGCTGACTTAATTAAAGATAAATAATTGGATAATTGAAATTGAAGGGGTAAAAGGTGAATGTTTTGCCTGAATTTTCATCTTGTATATTATTGTGATGTTGTGTTTTATAGGTTTAATTCCCCATAGGAAATAATGTCTATTGATATACTTTTATTTTTTTAGTTTTTGTGATATGAAAAACTTTTTTCGTGTTGTTGTGAAATCACCTCCACATAGAAATTGAATAACCACTTTTATTTGGGAAATAAAATTATTTCCCTAGAATTTATAGCTTATGTGATAATACCACCAAATAATGTGAAATGTGATAAAATACCCTTTGATAAATTTATGTAATGGTATTTTATGTGTTGTGATGTGTATATGTGTTTATGGAGAAACAATGTATTGTTCCAATGTGGTGTGCGGTGATTATGGTTGTGTGACCACAATTTTATGGTGACAATGTGGAGGTTTGTTTGAATGTAATTTTAGGAAAATAAGGTTTTTGTTTGTTTGAACATGCATTTGGGGAAGAGAGTTGGTGGTTTGTTGGTCATGCTTTTAGGTTGGTGGAAAGGTGGTTGTTTGTTGGACATTATTTTGGGGTGGTGACATGTAGGTTTGTTTGGACATGTTTTTTGGGTGGTGAGGTGGGTTTTTTGTCGAATGTTTAGGGCGGTGAGATGGTGGTTTTTTTTGTTTTGCTTATGTGGCGACGAGGTGATGGTTTGATGTGAATGTTGATCTAATTTTTTTGTGTGGTTGTGTTGTGCAAAATTACCAGGTAGTGATGGAATAATTAATCAATAACGATTGAAATAGATGGGGTATGGTTCAGTTAATGGGATGGAATTTACTAATGAAAAAATAGATGATGGGTTGAGTGGTTAAATGTGGTTGTTGGTAGATAATTTAATGAATGGGATGAATAATGAAATTAGTCAGTCGTGGGAGATTTTTCTTATGGTTTTTTGGTATTACGATCTTAGAGGTGGTAATGAAAGAGGGGATTTTGTGAGTTGGTAATTATTTTTTTATGAACCCATGTTTTGGTATTGTGTGTGGATATATGTAAATAATATTATATACCTTGTTATTTCTATATACACCCCACACACATCAATCACCATATTCCAACACCCATTTTTCAACATGGGGGTGTTTTTTGCAATATCATTGTGATGATGATGGATGGATGGCTACCAGATCTTCCCCATTGTCTCTTCTAGGTGAGTATATATTCATATGTTGTGATGGATTGAGGTTTGTTAGTGCACTAGGTGATGACCCTAGTTCCTTCATGTAGGATGTGATAAGACTATGCTATAGGGAAGTAGCCCAAGTGTCTTTGGGAAATATGTGATAGGACAGTGTTGTGGGGTGTATTATGGTGGGGGCTATGCATGGTAGAAAGAGGTCATAAGTTTGATTCCCTTCAGGTTCATGATACCCTACTAATATGGTTATGACAATGGTTTTGATATGGTGGACCCTGTGTTTTCGGGAAAGATGATATGTGACCATAATGTGGGGTGGTGTCCTAGGTGTTTGTGGGAATGATATGACATAATTTTTCTTTTGGGGTGGTGGTATGTGTTATTTAGAAGACATTGTACATCAATGATGTATGAAACTAGGGTGTGAGAGTGTAAAATCAGTGGTAAATCTGTGTAGGGTACCCTTTATTGATATTATTTTTATTTTTTTATTATACATGGCATGTATTATTTGTTGAGTGTTCTTTAGTGAGGTTGAGATGGATAGTTTAGCTATTTAAGTGCTTTTGGTTCTATTGTTTTCTTAGGGGTGCATTAATACAATAATATCTTCTATTAGAGACTTTGGTTTTCGTACTCAGTATACTTGTATTCTCACCCTACTGAGAATACATACATGATCACCCTATATATATGAAATTATTTTCAGGTTTCTAGGTGGATTATGTGTATCATGCTAGACGGTACTAGCTCAGACATTTTTGGACAATTATTGTGTCAGTTATTTACCTATACTTTTAGGTATTGATTTTTGAATATTTTTTCCTATCTTAGTTTTATTTATACATTAATTTTGGGATATATTGCGTTTATTTTTATATTATTTCATGTAATTACTGGTGTAGTATTCATCATATCTTCTAATCCAATTTATATTCTAGAGGATATTGCCTCCCATACATGAAATTTGTATACCCTCGGTGCTTGCAGAAAACACAAGCCTTACTGGAGTCAGGACTCGGGGGGTAATTATCTCTCTTCCCTCATTGTAGTATCTTTGGAGGGTGGGGTTCATGAAAATATATCTAGTAAATTATAAGAAACACCAAATTATGTTATTATAGATAAAAATACCTTTAAAATATCACAAGATAATTTCTTTAAAAAAAATATCTTTAAATTTTAAAATCACTTATTAAAAATATAAAAAATTACTAAATATTTATAAAAATGTTTTCGTTGAAAAGAACCTTGTAAATATATAAATAAATGGTCAATTAAAAGATAATTCATTATGGTAAGAAAATATATTTATGATATGTACATTAAAACAAATATTCGCTTTACATTTTTGGAAAAAAATTCCGAAGTACCTTATTTAAGAAATGTTAATAGTATCTATTTTAATAATTTTTATAGGAACTAAAGAATGTATTAAAATAACTTTATAATATCACTAGGTAATGAAAAAAGCATTCTTGAAATATTCTTAAATAGAATATGTTAATATAAGAAAATGATTCAAAATTTAAGAATGAAATATAGTTAGTATTTTTTTATAAACTCTCCTTCTATATCTAGAGTACATAAAGAGATGTAAAGTAAAGGAAACCATGTAAGTAGTGACTCGGGTTTGAGTTGTAAGAATTTGGAATATTTTTGAGAAAAATTTCTAATCTAGGAGCTGAACTG
Source organism: Viscum album (assembly GCA_963277665.1). Lineage (NCBI taxonomy): Eukaryota > Viridiplantae > Streptophyta > Magnoliopsida > Santalales > Viscaceae > Viscum > Viscum album. The sequence goes on along the minus strand of OY728163.1, from coordinate 930,378,078 downwards.
GTGCAAGAATCCAAGGCCCGGAGAACCTCAGAGTGGTGATTTTAAAAATATTAAAAATATTTTTCATGAATTAATAGTTTTCTTAACTGTAAATAACTCGGGATTGGAGTCCTGGATCAGATTTTGGTGACCATAGTTGAGTTTAAAATGATGTGTTTACCCTATGTGTGACCTAAATTTATCTGTGCTAGAATGTTTGTTTCAGGGCCTTTTAAGGACATGGTGTTAAAAGGGTAGTTAATTAATTTTACTTGATTAAATTCAATACCTCCCCCTAACACTCAGTTCACATGGACCAATAAAGAGAAACTCCTAATCCCCTCCCTCTTTGGTTGAAAAAAGTAAGAAATCCAAAATCAGAGCGATGAAGTGCTATCGATCACCACTCTTGGAACCAATCATCATTAGATCAAGGAGTAGCATGATTTGAGAATTGTTCTACAACCAAAGATTCGGAGTTTCACCCTTGTGGTAGGTGGTTGTTATTTTTTGTCTTTATCCCCTTTGTTTCTCTTTGTTTTAAGGATTTAGAGCCCAAATACAATTATAAGATACCCCTCCTAGGTAGATATGTAGGTTTCACAAAAACAACAGGGTGAATTAGGTGTTTTAAAAGGAAATTATTGACTATAATTACAATATATAGAGAGTTTAGTTTAGATACACACTCCATATATACCTTCCAATTTTGGGATGATGAATTTTGGGTTCTACATGTTTTGTACCAGGGTTTTATCCCATGTAGTACCCCAAACCATGTGACCTTAAGACATTGATTAGGAAATCCATGTAAAAGTACATGGATGTGTAAAAGTATATGGCCAAAGTATATAAAATATGGTTCCAGTACATGGGTATATGAATCCTATATAGTTAGGAGGCCTTTTATCATAAACAATCCATGTAGTATGGGATGCACAACATGTAAGGGACACAACTATCCGAGTCCTGTAGAAGCGAAACACGGTTGGGGACCATGTGAAGTGGGACACATTGTGTACCATCTTTAGACACCATGTACCCCTAAATGGGTTGGAAAATATTGTAGATAGGATACACAACCAGGTTCTCAGGTGGGATCACATGCCATGTGTACCATAGTTCACACCGTTTACTTATTAAAGATCTTATTGAGTTCTTCCATCTTCCATATCTCATTCTATGGAACTTAGATTCATGATTTTGAGTAGCCTATCTTGAGAAAATTTCCACATAGAATGCAATGATGGACTATATTTTTACCTACAAGAAATTATGTGGCATGAATCAAGAACGATTATTGTGTAGTAATGATTAACCTTGGGAAGTGATCTGGGTGGATCACTGGGTTGATGTCGGGGTCGGTACCCTTCAATTTTTCTTTAGGATCTAGGTCCCATAGACTCTTTGGGATGGTAGATAAGTGTGGTTAATTCAGAGAGATACTGGGATTGGTACTCCCCGATGAAAATAGATCATGAGTGCCCCTTACCTATCTACTTTGGTAAAGACAGGACTCCCCACATCATGGGTGTGGGTTCTTCTACCATTGGGTAGTTCGACAAGGGTTGGTAGTCCCATAATGGATTAGGGTGATGATTCCCCATGATGTGAATTTATTTGGAAAGTGATACCCTGCTGTGATAGGTTGTGGGCCCTCTATACTCATTGGCTAGATAGAGTAGGCACTCCCTTGTCATACCAAGGTGCGGTTCCACTATCTGTGGAGTCAGTACTCACCTATTGTGCTTAGCTACAGGTCCTCTATAATGTGACTTATAGATAGATTCAGAACTCTCCTTCCCTACAAGGGTGTGGTTCCTGTATCCTTGGATTCATAACTCCCCTATCGATCCAAGGTGCAGGTCCTCCATACATGTAGTTCATATAGAGTTGACACTCCCCTGCCGTACCAGGGATCGAGTCCTCTAGCCCGGGGTGGGTACTACCCTACTGTACCAGGGTGTGGGTCCCCCATAGTAAGTGATCAGATAGAGTGGTACTCCGCTATCATTCCTGGGTGTATATCCTCTATCCTTTTGAATGGTACTCACTTATTAGACTAGGGCTCGAGTCCTCACATACGAAGTAGTACTCCATCGTATCTAAGTAGCAGTGGGGTGCGGGTACTCTATTAGAGTTAGTGCTCCCTCAAATAACTAAGGTACATTCCACTCCACTCTAGAGAGAAATAGGTTTCTCAAGATAATTAGGTGATAGTACTCCCTCGACCGTAGTGTAATGGAAATGTGTAGGTCCCTCCATTCTCTTTGGGTAGAGAGGATGCACACAATGCGTAGTCTTCAATAGTGATCCCCCAGTTATGTGAAGTGGTGAGGGGAGAGTCTCTCCACTTGGGTTCTTAAAACCTTTCACTGGGCGTAGGTTAGAAATGGAAGGACATCTAGTGTTGAGAACTATATCAGGACCTAGTGGTTTGTTTCAATGGATCATATCTCATGGAAGGGTGCCAACTGAAATGGATGAGCTTGTGGAGTGTGTTCTCCTAATTTTATGTTACCTTTAGATCCTTGAGTACAATTATTCCATTGGATATGAGTTCATAACCTCATGTGATATGGATTCTAAGATGAATATGTCTAGGGGCTTCTAAGATTCCTTGTGGAAATGTCACATGTCAGGGATGACACCCCTTGTGGGATGAGTTGACTAGTCATGTTTAGCCACGTATGGTTTGAGATGGAGTTTCTCCTTTGATTGGGGTCCCTCTTCCTAGTTCAAGTATACTATTTCATTTCAGTTTCTCCCTTTATTTTGGATTTACAGGTCACCTACTAAGTATTCTCATACTCACCCCTACACAAGATTTTCTCTCATGTGTTGTGTATTGTGAAAAAAACAATCCTTTCAATGAAGTCCTCAGAGGACCCGAGGTAGGTGGATATTAGTGAGGGTCACCGACTGAGGTGTTTGTAAAATATATTATAAGGATCTTACTAAAAGTTTTATTTGAGTGAGATACCCTACTTCTAAGAAGTTAGGAAACTTTTGCAATTTTAATTTTTTGGGTGCATGTTTTTCCTTTCTTAGGCTTTCAATACTTTTTATATATCTAGTTTGGGATAGTTTTATGCATGAATTTTAGTTTCAATATTTTTATATCTATGCACTATTACATTGAGGATTGTGTGTGTTCATACGTATATTAACCTTAGGAAAATTACTCCCATATGTGTGATATGCCAACTCAGTTCCAGTCTCCACCACCTAGACTATTAGAGGTGGGCTTGGAGAGTTGCGACCTAGGCTCTATCGGGTCGGGTCATGATAGAGTGGTATCAAAGTGGGTTTCAATTTTGGACCACAATGTCGTGATATTGTTTTGGGTTTCATAGCAACAATGTTAGGATGTTTTGAGTTCAGATCTTAGGGAATAGGTTCCAGAGTTCATTCAGTGGCTTTTATATCCATTCAAAAGGTCTTTGATAACCATCTTTTCAGCTCGGATACATTAAGGAACTGTTCATAGGGAAATAAATGGTATATACATCATAGATGATTGGTTTTTTGGGTTTTTAGTATCCTTATTGAGTCATCTCCCTAGATATGATCATTGAATGTGGTGAATATTAATTATATTTTTGGATTCATTCATGATGAAAGTGAGATAGGGTTCCATAGAGGGATTGTGGTGATGATCTACCATATGATGTGGCTTATGTGTAGGGAACTGGTTATGCGGTGATTCCTCTCGGTGGTCTTCCAGTTGATACACCACCCATTGAGTGAAAGATTGTTCTAGAAGTGTAGGATGAAAAATCACACAAGTTGATTGTGATTCAAGAGTTCCATAAGTAGTGACCATTGAGGTTTAAGTGTGATTGAGACCCTTGGGCAACTGATGACTGTATTGAGGTAGCCACATGTGTTTTCTAACTTTAAAGGACACCAATTGATCAGATTGTAGTCCTAGAGGGGATCCTTCTACATGGTTTATCTGGGAGATGGTAGATTTCAGAGATGTAGTCCAATGATGAGGAAACAATCATTGGGGTAGAGTTTTAGAAACTCTACATGGATGAGTTCTACCCAACCATTTTGAGGTCAGTGTGTATCCTAGATATTTTTCAGCTTTGATAAGGAAGCATTATTGTGGAAGAGTATTCAGTAAGTTTCACAGACCTATCATGATAATCTCTAGACATAGTGTGAGACCTATTCTTTAGGTCTTATACATTTGAGAGGGGCCTCTGTAGATACCTTATAGAAGGTTTAGTATCCTTGTGACTTCCATATTATTCATGGATACTAGGGAAAGCACTAGTTGTCGATAGATTCCTAGATGAGGGGAAAGTAGATGTGGTCTGTAGTGGTGGTTTCCAGATTGATGCATACAAAATAGTTAACAGATAAAAGATCACTAGATAGTGGCACAAGAGGCATACCCATGCCCAGGATTAGGATCTTGGGCCTGTAGCATAGGAGCATCCCTCGAGATCAAGCCAATAGCAGGAGTGGTGTTTTTACTCTTACGATGACTAGGGACATCTTTCTAGAGATTTTCCTACCCATCATGCTACTGAGAGGGATCCAATCGATGGGCCACCATGGTATAGGTAACATTTTGAAGATGGAAATCTGCAAGATGAAGAATGAGGAAAATGATATATGATAGTTGTAAGAGGTGGAAGATGGTTCAAGGCATTTCCATCACCACCCTTAGGTGGTCCATTCTAGGCTCAGAGAGATGGAGGACCTGGGTAAGGACAGATGTAGGCCATAGAGTCCTATGACCTTGAAGCTCTAAGGATGAGTAGAGATACACTTTGTGTCCTTTTAATTTCTACAATATCATTAGTTGGACACTATTACGAGGTACTATTTTCTTTTCACTTCTTGTTCGAGTTTTGTTCGTGGTGACTCAAGGGCGTCGGTGAACCCTACATGGGTGTTATTTGACGTAGATTTTAATTCCTGAGAAATAGGGGTCCTTCCACCAGAAGATGTGTTTTTAAGAAGTGTGTAAAATCTTGTGGGGGATTTAGTTCCACGCAAAGTATATTGTATCGAGATGTGGTGGATGAGTCCCTTAGACTTGTGTTTTTGGGGCTTGGTTATCGGGTTGGAGGTGATGATAGAGGGTCTGGTAAGACCCAATTGAGTGTTTGGGAAACCCTTTGTTTTTTGTTAGTACCCTCATGTGGTTGGTGTCATCTTTGAACATGATACAATGAAGGAGGGTGTAGTGCAGTTTGGCGTAGCTTGGACTCGCAAGGAAAATGGGTTCTTTCCCCATTGAGATTAATTTTTGTGATGTGACCAAAACCATGCAGTCAAGTCAATTCCACTAAAATAAATTAGTTTTAAGGTGTGGTGAGAGATTTCCTTCAACTTGTGTGTTTAGGGTAGTGTTTTTGGTTTAGGACACTCTCCTTCTAAGAGAGGAAAAGGTGCATGGGGTGGACTTGTAATTTCTGTGTCTATTTATAAAGGTTGGATGAGTCTACTAACCTATCTTTTTTGTTGGTACCCTCGCATTCTCAGTGTAAACCTTGAATGGAAGATGTTTAAGGAGGCTTTGAAACTATTCATTCCGGGGTGGATGTGAACTGTGGGGTTATGTTGGTATCTATGTCGTGTAAGAAATTTGGCATACTATTAGGCCTTATTACTGCAGATAGACTATGGTGCTTAGTGATTTCAGCTATCACAGCTAAAGAGACATTTTTTCACTTTATTGAACAATGTCACCTGGTTTTAGATGGATGAAAAATTGGTATAGCGATAGTGGTTTCCAAGATTTCTTTCTTGGAAGCATCATGAGAACACCTGGTGAGCCCACTGGCATGGGAGTTCCAATGTAGATCTCCGATTCTTCCCTCATGCTTAAGCTTTCTATTTTCAAGGATGAAAATCATTGAAGGTAGGGATAATTTAGTGACTTGGTTGACATTGTAATATTTTTGAGAATATTTCTAAAGGTTGGTACTAAGCCAGAGCAATAATCTAGGGCCTAGAGAACCTCAAAGGGGTGATTTTAAAAATATTAAATATATTTTGTCATGCATGCATAAATTCTATTGAACTTGAATAAATCCTGAGTGCAGTTTTAGATCATATTTTTAAGACCACAATTGAGTTCAGAAAATAGTGTTTACCCTATTCACAACCTAAATTCGTGGCTCCGATCATCATCAGATCAAGGAGAATCATGATTCAGGTATCGTTCTACACCCAAAGATTTAGCATTTCACCATCAAGGTAGGTTGTTTTTAGTTTTTGAATTGATTCCATTTTTTCTCTTTTTTTATAGTTTTAAAGCCCAAATACAATTGTTAGAGCTCCCTCCTAGGTATATCTATAGGTTTTGAGGAAAAAATGAGGTGAATCCAACATTTTTTAAGGTGATTCCGGACTGTAATTATAGTATACATGGAATGTAGTCCAGAGAGACATGATATGTATTCCTTTCTATTTTGGGAAGTTGAATTTTGGGGTCTATATGTTGTTTATCCAGGTGACACGCTGTGTAGTACCCCAAACTGTGTGACCTCGGGACATGTCTTGGGATATCCATTTAAAATTACATGGCTATCTAAAATTACATATCCAAAGTACATGAACATGATTTTTGGTACACGAGCATGAGAAAACTACTTAGTTAGGTTTCCATTTAATTCAAACATACCACATTTTATGGGATGCATAGTGGGTAAGGGACACAACTAGCAGGGCTATGTGGAAGAGGAACATGGACAAGGGTCGGGTGAAGTGGGACGTGGAGTGTATCATCTCTACACACCATGTACCACTACATGGGTTGTACAATTTTATAGATAGGCTACATGACAATGATCTTGGGTGGTATCACACACTGTGTATACCTCAGGGCATACCATGTAGTTATTAAAGATCTTCTTGAGAAAATTTTTCTTTCATATCTCCTTCTCTAGAACTTAGATTTAGGCATGCTAGTAGCCTATCCTAAGAAGTTCTCCATATAGAACATGATAGTGGGATCCATTTAGGATTGTGAGACATGAGGTGGTGTTAATAATATAAGATGATTGTGTAGCATTGATTAACCTCTGGCAGTGGTTAGGTTGGATCACTAGGTTTACATCGAGGTCAGTACCCACGCCTTTGGATTTAGGATGTGGGTCCCCTAGAATATTTTGGTTGGTAGATCAGTGTGGTTGATTTAAATAGATTATGGTATTGGTATGACCATATGACATTAGGGTGCGAGTTTCCCTTACCTCTCTTCTATGGTAGATATGGGACTCCCCACATAGTGGCCATGGGTTCTTATTCCTTTGGGTATTTCTTCTGGGGTTGGTACTCCCCAAATGGAATTGGGTGTGGGTTCTCTGTGATATTAATTTAGTCAGAAATTGCTTCCTTCTCATGCAAGGGAAAATGTCATGTATACTCATTGGACAGATAGAGGATGAACTCACCTATCATACCAGGGTACAAGTCCTCAATATTCGGAGTCAGTAATCCCCTACCATGATGTGGTGTGGGTCCTTCAGATGTGACATATAGATAGAGTTTGAAATCCCCTTATATGCTAGGGTTTGGGTCCTCTGTCCTTGGATTTTGAACTCCCCTTTCGATCCAGGGTGCAGGACCTCCATACTTATTGTTCTGATAGAGTTTTCACTCTGTTATCATACAAAGAATATGGTCCTCTAGCCTGGGGTTGGTACTCCTCTGATGTAATAGGGTGTAGTTCCCCAATAGTAAGTGAGGATATAGATTGGCAATACCCTATCATACTAGGGTATGATTACTTTATCCATTGAGTGGTACTCACCTATTGGAATAGGATGTGGGTCCTCACCTATGAAGTAGTGATCCCTCGATAGACGGAGTTTTGGGCCACTCTACTCTAGAGAGAAAGAGGTTTCATGGGATAGTTATGATCTTCTACTCCCTCGACTTCAAAGATGTGGTGAGGTTTTGGTCCCTTATTTATTTTTGAATAGATAGGATGCATGTGGTGTATCGTATAGAGTAGTGATACCTCAACTCTGTGAAGTAGTTAGGTGATGACCTCTCAAATTGGGTTATTATGGCCTTTCATTTTTGTAGGTTATCAATGAAAGGACCTCCCATGACGGGTAATAGAGTTGGACATAGTGGTTTGTTATGATGGATCATATCTCCTAGATTGGTGCCATATGGGATGGATGAGCTCATGGAGTGTGTTCTCATGGTTTTGTGGAAACTTTAGAGCCTCAAGTATAATTATACCATTGGATATAAGGTTGGAACCTTGTGTGACTGGGATTTTAAGATGAGTATGTCTGGGAAACTCTAGGGGTCCTTCCATAGTTTTTATGTGTCAGGTTTGACTCCCCTTATGGGATAATTTGACTAGTCATGTTTAGATGATGACGGTTTGAGATGGGGTTTGTCTCTCGATCATGTTCTCTCCGGTTAGGTCGAGTGGACTATTGCCTTTCAATTTCTCCATTTTCTTTTGGATTTTTGGGGAACCAACTATGTGTTCTTATAAATACCTCTCCATGGGCTTTTTTTCATCCGTTGTGTCTTATAAAGACCATAGGCCATTCGATGGAGTCCCCAGAGGGCATGATGTAGGTGGATCTTAGAGAGTTTGAATGACCTAGTTATTTACCGAATCTAGACTGAGGATATTAATAGCAGTTACATTTGACAGTGATCCCCTCCTTCTAAGTAGGTTGGAGGATTTTTTAGTTTTCTTTTATAGTGTGCATGTTTTTCCCTTTTTACACTTTAAGTAATTTTCTTGTACTCTGGTTTGGGATAGTTGTATGAATGTATTTTAGTTTATATATTTTTATATCTCTTTGCTATTTCATTGAGGAATTTTTGGGAATGTGCATACAAGTACCTTAGGCAAAGGCCTCCCATATGTGTGATATGGCTACTCAACACTATTTTCTATCGCCTGGCCTATTGGAGGTAGTCTTGGGAGTTTCAGCTCGAGTCCTGTTAGGTCGGGGTGTGACAATGTAATATTCATAAATGAATATAGGATAAAAAAATAAATTAAAATTAGGGTGATATATTATATAATTTTATAATTATAAAATTTAATGATAAATAATGATGGTAAAAATGATATGGTAACATAAAACCTTTACCTCATGTCTATCTTTATTCATAAGTGATCTATATTTATAATACTTATATAATAGAACAATATTAAATGGTAAAGTAACATATATTTTCCACTAATAACATTTCAATATCCATTTATCAATGATTATTTATTTAAATCATCATTTTTGAGTGTTAACAGTTTCAATCATCATATATGTTTGCATTTAGTAGTTGTGATCCTTGTACATTGATCATAATTACATCTTCTTCAGAATTATAATCATTTTATAAGTATAATATTTAATCATTATTAATAATATTAAATCCATTAATATAATTTGGTGATGAAAAATAAATATACACCACTTTGTGGAGGTGGTTGTCCATTCATACAAACAAGTGATGTTTTCAACTTTTTGATAAATGAAATTAATGAAAGGTAAACAATTATTCACATTTCTAGAATCATTATTATATCATAGATATTATATATATAATTCATCATAATAAAAAAAAATTAATTATGGTGATGGAAAATTAATCATATCACTACATGGAGGTGATCGTCCACACATACACACGAGCAATACTATCATTCTAAATTGGATGGATAAGAGGTGAAAAATGGTTTTGAATTCATCAATATAATATATAATTATATTTATGATAATATATAAATAATTTTATAATGGATATAATAATTTCATACAAGGTTTAGTAAGAAACAAAATTGAATGATATCAGTTATGATTTATTCCTCTTCTTTGAGAGATCTCCTTTTTATTACAACTTAAGCCTAGAAAGATTGGTATTATGAGAAGAAACAAATCTCTAGAATGAAGGGAAATAATATAGGAAGTTTTATGAGGGCGTTTTTACTGATTTATGAGGCTTAAATTGTATGAATAATGTATAATAATATGTTTTTTATATGTGAGGGGTCAAACATAGATGTAATTGCATAAAAATTTCAATAATATAAGATCAATTTCATGTTCAAATGGATCCAAATGGGAGAGAAATAGAATGTATGATAATATAATATTTACATATCTTTAAAAATAATAATTTGATAAGTTTATGTGAAATTATTACACTTATCTCTTCATTTAACCCCCATGGTAAACCTGTTTTCACATTAATTGGTGTAACAAAATTTCACCTTTTTACTATTCATTGTGAAAATATTAAGTTAACCCTATAACATCAAATTAGTTAAAATTAATTAGAACATGGAATACATTTTACTAGATTAAATTTATAAAACTAATATAATTTAATTTCAAATTTGTTTGCACAACATAATGAAAACCCTTTTTTAGAAAAAATTCATTTTAAGCATTAAACTGGATTTACCACCATTTTTTAATCTAAATAAACCACTAAATTATAGTTAAAATTTTATATTGATTATATAATATATATAAATTTCATTAACACGATAAATATATTAATATTAATTTAATATATTAACATAAAAATTCATTGTGTGCATAAAAATTGTTTTTAGACAAATGTGTTTTTAAACAAAAAATGAGCTCATATCGAAATAAAATATAATTTTAATTTCATTTTTAATTATATTATTTAAAATTAAAGTATAATTATGTTACTTTAATTTAAAATATAAAACCTAATTTTACTTATATATTAAATGATTTATTTAATATAAATGATAATTTTAAAAAGATATGTATTTTAAACTATTCACTGACTTTTTTTTAAAAAAAATCAAAAAAATCAACATTAAGGTAATAGTAAATTAATTATTTAAAAAATAATATTCATTCCCTCAAATAAAATTTCAAAAAAATGTTATAAATATTTATAATATCCATGCATAAAATTCAATAAAAACTATTTTGAAAGAAGTTGTATTTTTTGAAACAATAAATGACTTTTATAAAACTTGAGAACTTATTTATTATTAATAAATTAATAAATTTGAATTATTTAAAACTATTATACATATTTTTCATAATGTGTATATTTCTATTAATTCCTTCCAATTTAATTACTTGGTTATAGTGTCTCACTATATCATAGTTCTTTTAGACTCGTGGTCAAGTGTAAAGAAGGATATAAAACAACTCATGTTTATTTCAAAGGGAATATATATAAAACATTTGGGTGTTACAAAGAATCCATTTTACCAATGTATTATACAAGAGTTTTTGGTCCAAAAACTAATGGGGTTTTCACATCACTGAACTCTTATTCCCTTATTAGAGGCTTCCATGGAGGAATTATGTTACAATTCCAAACATACACTATTTTAACATTTCTCAATATTACAATTTATGGAACGAAATAGACATATTATCATATATATATATATTTTACATAGTGTCTCATAAAACCCTCACAAATTAAGATCTTTATATGGACCTATCTAACCAAATCACAAGTCTTTATTAAGTACACATATCAGATCCACATCTTGATTTATCTTTATTCAATATCAATTTTACTTTTAAAAATGATTTTACATATGGTTTAGTCAATGGAAATATCATTAAAAATTTATATAGGAAACAAAATTTATGTTTTTGATGGTACTTTTTTTTTTAATTTTTACTGTAAAAAACAAATTAGTAACCCTAAGAAATTATTGAAAAATCAGATAAATAAAATTTGACCATAAATTTAAAATTGAAAATCCCATTTATGTTCCTACTAGCATATTAAGTAATCGACCCCGATATTGAAACCAGGGTATAAAATCATAATAAATCATAGTATATACATGTGAATCTTATATTCCAGATATGATTCATGGATGCACATCAACATTCCATTATAGTATGAGAGTAGAAATCCCCAAAATCATAAATTCAAAATTCAATGTATCAATCTTGGTAAAAAAAACTATAAAAGAGAACTAAATGAATAACAATCTAAAACTTAGTAAAATGGTATTCCATTATGCATAGTTTAAATACATTTAGGTGCAATATCAATAAAATGTTTTAGCAATATCCAATCTCCCATTCTTTAAATAATAGTTAAACAAAAGTAAATGCTTCTCTGATACCATTTTGTAACATCATTGGGCCATGAAGAATAAAAAATGTTTAGTTGGTGAGTTCCATGGCTTGAGGTACACCTCCCCATTCACTCATGGATACTCACTAAAAGTGATGGTATACGATAAAACTAGGGGAATACTATATTGTCATATCAAAGTAAGTAATAAAACTAGAATTAATAACAATATCATATATCTAGATAATAAAATATACATTCCTAAAAAAATTACCAACTAAAAACATTACTAAACCATGATATATAAAAATTAATATAATATAAAACCTATATATAATTGAATTCAATTGTGGGTGGATCATACATGTAAACCCTCAAAACATGTCCTGAGTTCTATCCTGGTCTCATCCCCTTTCTCTATTATATCCATGAAAGATTACATATTGATCATAGTGGATTTTAACTTTTTTTATCTTATAACCATGAAGTATTCACAAGAACCAATGTTGTCTTAACTATGGTGTTAGTATAACATAGTAGGAAACCACCAAAAACATCCCCAAATATATATTTTATGAAGGGAATTTCATAACTAAATTTTATAATTAAATAATTGGAAGGATAATAAATAGGTAATTATCGATCCTTAGATTCTATAGAGACACCTGTGATTGACCATACATGATTCAATTAGTAACATATGTCTCTAAACCTAATATATACAAATATTAGGGAACACTCATTCCTCACTACAACCATATAAGAACTATCCATGGGGGGAGCTCATATAATAACTAAATCATATAATAACTGCCGATATAGAAACTCATCCAACCCTAGAACCATATAAGATAAACCCTAATAGAAAACTCATCCTTCCCCAAAAGCATATGAGAACCTACTATGGAGAAACTCAACATAGACTAGAATCCTATAATAACTACCTAGGAGAAGTCATCCTTCTGTGAAATTATATAAGAATTACCATGGGGGAACTTATCCTATACAAAAACCATTTAAGAACCACCCAAGGGGAAAATCCTTCTATAATAAAATTCTATTTTTAATTATTAAATATTTACTATATGATTTTAAATATTCACATTTATCGAAACTCGCCTATTTTATTTATGTTTTACATATCAAGCACATATCAATATTAATTTACATCACATGCCAAGTTAAATTATGAAATATAAACCCCTCAATTATTCATTAATGAAATCATAAATAACATTATTGAATCCCATATTTTTACTCTCTAATTATTCTATTTTATTTGAATAGGACATATCACTTTTAAAAACTAGTGGTCTTGGAATTTCACTTCCCAACAGGCCACTCATTCCAAGAATAAAGGGTTTCATTCAAGAGAGGAAAACAAAAACATTTTTTTTCGACATTACCTTAGTTTAGTGAGACAACATGTCACAAGAATAGGTAAAATAGATGTAGATTTATAGATAATATAAGGACCACTTACCTGATGTGTAAATATGTTCCAATGCCAATCTATTCTCCTTAAATCGACCCTAAACCTTCAAAACCCTAAAATCCACCCTAACCCTCCCAGTTTTGTTTTCATGGATGGGAATAAATAATAAGGTGGTGTGATAAGGTATCTAGGGATTAAAATTTGTTGGATAAAATAATGGATGATCACCAGAAGGAAAAATATTTTCAATAGAAAATAGGAAAGTATGAAATGTCTTGGAAGTCCAAAGTAGTGATCTAAAATGGGGAAAAATTTCATAGAGCTTGGGGATAGAAAGAGGAGACAAAAGATCTCAATGATGGAAATTATAATTTTCTTTCATAATAAATTATTAATGTGAGGATGGCATAACCTAATCTTGCCTAGGACAAGGGCCTTCAACTCTACTCTAATTACATCATGACACGACACCCATGTGTAATTATTTGACCACACCCAAGATGAGGATCTCCCTTTCCACCCATACAATCATGTCATTACCACTTCCAGGTTAAGGTCCTCACATATTACCATGAGATATCAAAAAATGTAACATTTTATCCATTTCAACACATCCCTCAATCAATGATTCATGCCATAGTTCTCAACTAACCCATCACTACCTCTTACTTAGATCTCAAATTTGAGCTTCATACCTCCCACTACTTTTTAAAACATACTATCATTACACATTTAACACATAATTTTTTTATAAATAATAAAAATAAATTATTTTTTAAAAAATTTAAATGGATTCACACTTTAATGTGGTATATGGATTTACCTAAAAAGTAAAAATAGACCATTCATATTCTAGATGATATGCTATGTGCCACTAATCATGATTTTTCTACCTCATGGGAGGATTATCATTCCCTGATGAAATTATTTTTTAATAATAACTACTTTTTGTCAATTTAGAAGGATATATATGAATCCATATATCTAATTTCATGTTTTCTCCTCTATTTTGGATGAAAATAGTCGATTCATCTTTTATTTGGTATAATTTCATTCCAAAGATGACAGAGATAGTAAAATTAATTTGGAAATAAATCATGACTACTCAAAGTTGTTTGAAGTCCAATACTAATAAGAGAGGCAATCCATTATAATTCGAAGAGGTTGACCATGTTTTCATTTTGGATTCACTTACATTAGGTAATTGATGAATGCGAAAGAAATTGAAACATGATTACTATATTTTTTTGGCCTTTGTAAGTCTTGGGATGAATTAGAGATACTTCCCATCAACTTACTCTATATCTAAAATTTAGTAGAATGCATAAAAAATTACTTGGTTTCCTAATGAGGATGTATATAACTAATCATTTTAAGGTTATTTAGTATGATGATTTGGAACTTTAGGCTAAAATATCCTATGTAGTGAATCTTATCATTAGTTTTGATCAATTTTTGTTGGTGTTATAGTGTATGGAAATATTTAGTCCACAAGTAATGTGGAAGCATGAGAATCTCTAAGTTGAATGTTGGGAGTGTGAGGCTAATATACTGATTCAATGATCACACTTATTCCCTCAAGAAGTTGGTTTCAGATTTTAGGTGAAATATGGATAGATTTTGGGGAAGTTTTAAATAACCTGAACTCTATGGGATAATAATTATATTTAGCTGAAAATTAATTTTTTATTATATCAAACAATTTTGAAAAAAAGTGAGAAACCAAGAATTAAACTAAAAAAGGATAAAACAGAGTCATTGAAGTGCAATTTAAGTCTACCATAATCAATTTCCCTAAACAATTTCCAAGAGATAGATGTAACACGAGTTATTGGTTCATCCATAATTAGATCTTCAAACTCAAATGCCAGATTTTCCCAGGACTGGATGTACTCCTTGAGGATGATCTTCCCTCTATTGAAGTCTCCAATAAGAATCAGGTCCTATTAATCAATCCAATTGTATTTATCCTCATTGAGAGTCACCCTATATGACTTATCTGTAATTTTAGATGCCTCTTCTTCAGTATCATTGAGAAAAATATCCTTCTTGGCCACTTATTCTTCCGAAATCAATAGAAAATCCAAGGATTGATCACACATGCCACCTAATTTCCACTACCACACAACCTTGTTGTCTATCTTCTTAGAGTTTATCTTTTTTTTTTCTGAATGAGTCTCCAAAAGAGGTGGTAAATGTAATTCCCCGACCCTAAATACCCAGAGTCGGTGCATTATTACATAACATTGGCATGATCACAAGAAAGTTCAACTCTCGAAAGACTAATTAGTTTAGTAGCCTTGGAAACACTAGATATATTCATAAAGATTACATTACATTAATAAGTGAAAAACTACAATAAAATATTGTCTTCATATCCCCTCATACTATCCCTGCAGGTCATTCATAAAATACTTCTTCACATCTTGGAAAAAATAAAACATTGAAAGGGGCGAGATTAGATGCTTAGTAAGGATAACAATATAGCGGAAAATTTCATAAATAAACATAAAAATTTAAGGCAATGTATAACTAAAAAAAGCCTTTTAAACTTGAACTTTAGCATAATATGGAAAGGATAAAATGAAATAATGCCATTTTATTATTCACATGGATATTCTAATCGTCAAATAATCACATGAAAATATTAATGACCGCTTTCATAATGACGGAATGCATAATGACAGACTATCATAACCACGTAGCCAAGGCCTCGTGCCAAGACTACAAATAAGATTTTGTCAAGGCCTCGTGGCAAGACACTAGTTTGTATCATGAGACCTACCGATGCATCGAGGAGCTATAGCGGGCTCCACCTATCACTTAATAAGTCCAATGAATTCCTCATATGAAATGTTTTAAACATAACATAAACATTTGTATTAAAACTAGCATACAAAATGTCAATACTTTATCCACAAACCATGAATGGTATAAAAATAGCACATCCACAGTCAAACATAACACATTTGATACAATATGGAATATTGTATTGTATCATAATAACCTCAATTGAGAATGATGAAGGATATTGACATAGATGAAAATAATCATCAAAACAATTAGAGTGAAATATCCCCCTTTTTTGAAATCATTTAAAAGTCACACTATTTGTCAAGAATCTATTTAAAGTATATTTTAGAATCAAAGTTTCCCATACCACTTTGAAAATTTTAAAAGGAATTTTGATTTGAAAAATTTAATTTCCATATAAATAAATCCTTAAAACCATTTTTAAAACATGGACATTAATGAGAAATATTTAGAATAATAAATATTTAAAACATTTTAAAATGATATTTTAGTTGGAGTTCCTAACCAAAACAGATACACTTGAATAAAAATAATTGAGGTAATATAAACTTTGTAATATCATGAGAAAAAATGGATTCATGATATACTATGTCAAAGTACATTATATACACCATATAAAAGTGATTTGGTGTATAATAATAGAGTCTCAATGGAATGTAAATTGAGATGAAATCTCTCATAAAGGCTGTATCCTTAGGTTAAGGATAAATCAATGACATAATTATGAGTGTCAAATATAAATACACTCAATATGATTGTATATTAATTGTAAAACAATCAAAGGACATTCACACATATTCTTGTAAAAACAACACCAATGAATTGGATGTTTAACTCAACAAATCGAGATTGAGTAAAAATTACTCTTATCAAGTTCATACCGATTACTTGATAATTTATCAATGGAGTGATTATGTGTATCAAAAGTATATCCACAGAAAGGGGAGTGGAATTTATGACACAATCAAATGAATAGTGATTCTACACATAATCTTGGAGTAAAATAATCAATGAAGTATGCGTAAAGCCGAATGAGTGGAAATTGAAATTTCAAATTCCCTTATTATTTTGGTTACATACAAAACATACACTCATGAAAGAATTATCATACAATTATTATCTAAATATACATGAATTAACGTATATTACAAAATGAATACAAACATGGGCAGTACACACACCACATGTAATAAATAAGTGGTGAATAATGGAATTCTCAGGGAATTAAAAGTGAGATAAGAAACCCCTTACTTTGTACTTTTTCCTTGGTCGGTGGTTGGTTAACCTCCTGTATAATGGTGAAATAATTGTTATTGAATTATAAAAGAATAATTTACATTAATATGATATCATATATGATCTTTTAACATTGATTTGTTAATAATATCTTAGTATTATCATCATTTAGGGTGTTAACTTACTCATTTTCCTTTATATTCTTTGTTACGTAAGTCATGTTTGTTATGGATAGGTTGTATCTTATTCATATACAGAATTATATCATGTACTTAAACATTATTTTTAATCATAAAATGATAATTATACTTGAATGGATATGATGGAGAATGAATCTCATCGCGTTCGTGGAGACGGTAGTCCGTACATACACACGAGTGACAATATCATTCTTTTGATGATAAAATAATACATAATTGGATGGTATAACATATAGAAATAATTATTATCATGTTATATTTATTATTTAAATGAATTAAACATCATTATTATAACCATCCAAATAATAATTTATTGAATGAAAATTACACCACGACGTGGAGACGGTAAGCCGTACGTACGCATGTATGGTGACATTCCATTAAAAGGATGGATAAAATACTGAATATGTTTGTACCATATTTATAATAACATCCCATTATATAGAAGATACTGGAGTTATTATTTTATAATATAAATAACAAAGAAATAAGAAGTTGAAGAAGAAAGGAACTTGAAAGAGGGTGGTGAAAACATTACCTCTTCTTCAGGTTCTTCATTTTGATTTGATCAAAAGGACTCCTTATGTTGGCTTTATGACCAAACTAAGGCCTCTAGGTTGTAATGAGGGAAGTTTATAGATTATTTGGTCAGGTTTTGGCCGAACCAAAAGGCTTTTAAGGTGTGAATTAATGAGGAGGAGTGACCTTTTATAAGAGGGGTGATGGGTACCTTTGGAAAAGCTAGAAATATTATTTTATAATAAATTCATATTCGATTCATAATGGCTCAAAAGTAGATTATTTAAAGTTTAAGGTGGGTATAGGTCGTAAAACACTCAAAAAATTGGATTTAGATAGGTTTGGGTTATTATATTAACCTTATCTTTAAGTATTAACTCTTAGTTAATTAGTTTCACTTTTACAATGTCTCTTTGTATTTTTATGTTATATGGTTAATAAACATACTATATACATCCAATAGACCCAAAAGTGGTCCATTAATGATACAAATATCAGGTTATAAGTCTCTTGGCCGAACGTTAGATTTTTAGGAATTTAATATCAATTAATAATATAATATGTTTTTTAAAAACTATTTTATGTCAATTTTGAAACTATTCAATAAATGATTTTTTTAAAAATCATAAATCAATGATTACTTCATAAAACGTTAATTAAAGCAATCCTAACATGTCATATTATCCTAGAAAATAATTGTAATTTATAAAAGCCTCAAATTACATTTATTTGGGTTTTTATAATATCAATTATTCTAATTTTTCATTAATTAGGTAATTTCTGCATCACCATTGTGTCATAAATAAATTAAATTATATAATGTCTAAAAAGTATAAATAAAATACCATTATGTATTAAATCTTTTTATATTTCTAATTAATATTTATAGTCTAAAATAAAACATATATAAACCTATGTAAAAATTGTTTTTCTAAAAGATATATGCTGATGTCATTTTTGTATTTATTTTAACTTAATTAAAATAAAGTGTCCCTATCACCTAAAAGTGGCTTCATGGGGTCCCAAAATAGACCCAAATATGCCCATGGTCGAACATGCATCCACCAATAATGTTAGGATACGTTTTAGGATAATTTAGTATTATTATAATATTATTTTTTAACCCTTATTTACCAGATTTACCCTTTAACCATGGTAAATAAAATATTTACCGAAGTAAATATTCAAAATGTCTAAAAATAAAAGTTACCTATTTACACAATTTGGACATCATAATTCTAAATATGGAATCTATTTTTCCAAATTCAAAACACAGAAGTGGTAGAAATTAATTTAAAATTAATTCTCACCGTCAAAACAAAAAGTGTGTTTTTAAGATATAATAACTATCAAAAGATTGATAATTGTTTATGTCCGGTTTAATTGTGAAATTATGTTCAATGAATAAAATTGTATTAAATGGTAAAAATATATTCTAAATATACTTTAAAACCACTCAAATTCATAATTTATCACTACAAACTATTTTGAATAAAAAAGTTGTTTTTAATTAAAATTTAGTAATTTTCACTATTCATCAAAATATTAAAGTTATCCGAAAAGTATCAAAATTTCACCTTAGGCTAAATTCGATACCCCGAATCCAAAAATTGAGTTTATTTTGAGAGATAAAATTTCTAAAATTTTAGAAAGTAGGTATTACTATTCATAACAGTTAGTTTTATTGGTTGTGGTGTGTTAGAATCTCGAAGTTGCGTACAATGCACGCCATTGCATTATTCAAAAGGAAACGTACCGTGGAAGCTTGGGGTGTTACAGTAAAGAGGAGTAATCCTTCCTACCCTTCCTACCCATTTTACTCATATTACTTCTCGGACATGAAGCTTCACCTGAAGAAATACTAGGACCATTTTCATTATGTTCATTCAAAGAGACCTCGTATTCATAGATCAATTCGGTTTGTTCAGTGCTCAAAAATTCCATTCCAAGGCCTTCAAGGATGTTTTTAAAATAATTGAAGTCTAGTTCATTGGGTTAGAAACACCTAAAATTCCAAATAATGATTGATAAGAAATTTCCAAAGTAGACCCTACCTTACCTTGCACAAGTCAACACTAATCAAACTTAAAACCTCAGTAAAAGAAGCAACATAAACATCCTCCTCACAGCCAACCAAATGTACCATAACAACTTTACTCACATTCACTTGGATTTCTCTTCGAGTAGCATCATTCTAGTTAAATATATCACACTATCTCACACTATCATTGGAGTTATATGAATTATGAGTGGAAGGACCAACCATGTTATTTCTAAACCTGTTAAAGAAATTAGAGACCTTTGGGTTATCCCGAGGCACCACTGCCTGTTACACCAAAGGGGCGCCTGAGAAACTCAAACAAATAGCTTTGCCATAATTTTGAACCAAACCATCAGAAGCCTCATATTACACCTTGAAATAAACTGAGACACAAGTAGGTCTCTCCTACTCCATAGGAGACATCAACAGAGGAGTGCCGAGGTCATTCCGCAAACTATAGAAGACATCAGTCACTGGAGGGTTAACACCCATAAATCTACATTCCATACCCAATGGAATCTATTTCGAAAAACTAGCCTCATCACACACCTATGATTCCTGTATAATACCATTTCCCATATTCATTAAGGGAAAATGTGAACCACATCGACAATTATCCATTGAGTGTCCCAACTACTTGAAAACAAACAAAAACCAGTCCATGATTTGTAGATCACATGCTATTTGCATTGATACTCCTCACCAATAGTAATCTAAACATAATCAAACAACACTCTTGACACATCAATTTCAACACAAAGACACGGGTTAATAGGATGACATAGAGACTCGATGCATCTATCCGAGAAAAAATATCTACCAACAAGGTTACCAAGCACTCTAATAACAGAGGGGTTTTGAAATAGTAAAGGGAGATTAGGAAAACTCACCCAAATCTCCATTATAGGAGGATCTAGTTTCATATGAAATTAAAAAGACCATTTAAATATGTAGAAGTGAAATCTATTGAATCTAAGGGGTGAAATTGACTAGGATATAATTTGATCTTCCTCTGAAGAAAAACCTATCATTATATGGTTACTGTCCAGTAGAACCACTATCTCTCTCTCCTGCAAATCCCAGGATCCGATGATATATATTTCAAACAGATCTACCAATGAGCGTATCTTCTTAAACTGAGGAATCAAAGTTAGATTCAAGAATTACATGATTTTAGTGAACTCCACGGTCAACATTGGGAGGTTAGGGCATCCATAAATAAAATATAAAACTTTCTGGCATAGCAAAACTTGAGGGAAATGAGGAAGGATATTAGTGTTAGAAAAGGGAATAAAAGAAGACACCACTCGTTTGTTAGACGCTAGAGGTCCCTTCCCAACTGGCGGAAGAGGGAACAACTTAATTATAGTATTTTATATTACATTTCAAGTTTATTTTAGTGGTTAATAAATGTTAGAGGATTTATGGAAATTCATGAACTACGTTTGGAGAGAATAGGTGGGGTATCAGAATTATTCTTAGGAGTACATTTCCAATCGGATGTTCCATGGGTGGCCACTATAATTTATATGTCTAAGGTAGAGGGATTTACCTCTTTCATTAATGTTTTATAAGGATTTCACCAAAGTTCCAGTGGATTCTTATATATTTTTATAAATTTTTAAAAATACAATTTTTTAAAATTAAATCATAAAATATTAATTTCACCCCTAACTTGTTATTTTTCATCCTTTTATTCATTAAATCATTCCCTCATTCCAACCCTCTCCTTCATCTAGTTTAGAGTGAAATTTTCTTCTATCCTTGACTTAAGTGGCTATGATTTTTCATAGGAGATCATTATCAGGAAAGTAAATCCATAGATCTATTATAATTATTTTTCTTCTTATTCTTCTTCTTTCTCTTTAGAAAAGCCTAGAATCCCTTTTCTTCCTAATATTGGTTTTCAAGAATTCATTGGTTATACTAGATCAGTATTATTCTAGCTCTTTTAGTCTCTTAAAATTGTGGAATCAAAGGTAATATCATTGTTTTTCATCCTATGTTTTCTCTCATTTAATACATGATTCCAAATATCTATTTTTTATCCTTATTAGGTGCATTAATTTATTCCTTATTGTTACCTACTCTTACATGGGACCCAAAATACTTTCTATAATTAATTTGGTAGGAGTATCCCTTTATCCTCTCACACTCACAATAAAATAACTTTTTAATGGAAAAAATATAAGTGAATGTAATTAATATTTAGATTTTGGAACTAATAGTGTTTTATCATAAATTTTAAATGGGAAATGTTATTTTTTTATTACTATTGGTTAGGTGTAACATATTCATGAATTTTATTCAATTAAATTAAATGTGTTATTTCATATATATACTTTCTTGTCATGTTTAATTATTTTTTATGTCTATAAAAGAACTAATATGGATATAAGATTCCTTGAAATATTTTTATCACTAATTAAGTTCATTTTAGTTTTCAATGTGTAGTTTACCAATGGATAGTGTCATATAGCCTATTTTTTATACTGTATACTACATTGAGTATGCTGGAACCCATGTAAACTGTTGTATATGAGTCTGAGAAATTACCCAAATATTTTGAATAGGTTTGTGGTATATGATGGGATTTCAATTCCATGACTTTCTGTACTCATTACCCTATTCCAACAAAGATAATACATTAGATTTATGTAACTTTAGTATACATGATTATCTTTCCCTAAAAGGGATTGGTTTTGGGGACCATAACATTATAAATATAAATATAGATATACTTTTTTGGTTGACTTATTTGTGGTAACTACCTCTCTTAAGGTAGGGCACATAGACACCATCTCAGATCTCGAGATGATGCTTAAAGCTAGTAGTATTGGTAAAGACCCTCTCTATCTATGGAGTCACTTGTAATTACTAATGTTTATACCATATACAATAATATATTGTATATATTACTATACTATATATTCATATGGAATTGTATCTTCTCTAGTATACACTCGAGTTTATGAAATGTTTTTTTGGGGTGGGGTTGAGACCACCCTCTATATATTTTTATACTCAATCACTTTGTGTGCGTATATAACATGTGTGTAGACTATGTTATATGTGATATAATATAAAGAAATTACCTTGATCATGCTATATAATACACATTGATCACGAACTATCAGTGATTTTTTTGTGATTTTCATGCTTAGATTGGTCGGTGTTTGGAGGGATCTCAAGAGAGTTACATGGGAGTGGTTTCTCTTATAGGATCAACCTCTATTTTCCTTAGACATTTTTTTATTTTCTCCATTGTTGTAGATATGATTTTCTATTAGTTTCACTTAATTTGTACTTATTTTAATGAATTTGAACTTATTATGAATGGATTTTTATATTCATATCCTACCATTAATTTTAGTAATGTCACATATAACACCCACTTATATTTACAACCAATTATGAAATTTTCATAACTAATGATTGGAAAGGTCATTACAATTATCAGTATTCACATGGTTATATTATTAAATAAAATTAATGTTGAAAACCATTCCCCACATATGCATTTTGTTTAACCCCATGTGTTAATGTTAGCCTCTATCAATTAAGACATGCACCTAAGGTGTTCTGAATATCTGATTTAGATACCATTCATGTATTCATATCACAAATGTTACAATACATTTTTTTGATAATGAAATTTAAATGTTGAAAGAAGTATCCAATTTTTTTATTAATTCATCTTTGATTTTTCACCACTATACATAGTTTTAAATTGAAAATTTTCATTATATATTATTTTCCCGAATAATGTAATAGTCTTGATCTTAAATATCAATTTTTTTAATATTTAAAAATATCATAGTTTATTTTTGATATGGTTATAAAATATTTTTAAAATATTTTTTTAAAGAATTATAATCCCACCTAGAAAATAGGAGTAAAAGGTTCCACCTTTTAATTGGTCTCACCTCATAATTATTCAAAAATTATAATTTTATCAGGTTGAGATTTTATTATGAGATCATTAATTAGATTATGAAAATGATTTAACACTTTATTTTACACTATGTGAGAGTATGATGAAACACTTTTCACTATACACACCACATTTTTGTGATATTTATTGAGGTAAAATTATTTTTAAATAGTGAATGGTAAGATGATGGTTTTAGTTATTCCATTTTTATTTTAGATAAATCCTAAATGAGTGAACTTATTAGAGATCTATTTGTATATGGGGAATGTTTGGTGGATTGACATGGCTACCCTAGATGGTATAATCTCGACCTTAGAGATGATATGGAATGATCAAATTGATTCAAATATTTTTTTATTTGGTGTGATCATATTAATAGATAAAATATGAAATTATCAAATAAATACATTTTTTCATTAAGAGTGTGATATAGACCATAAATTCAATTAGGTGTTATCTAACTGACATAATTAAATCCATATATATATATCACTATAAGAAAAGTATATATCTAATTTTAATGGGTATGATACCCTATCCAAAAGAGTACATCTATATTTATAAGATAAATTGTCTATAGGATGAAAATACAAGGTAAAAAAGTAAATTTTTGCCACATTATTTTCTACATGATACATATAGTTACTTTTGTGGTGAAAAGAATCATTTATTAACAATATCTTGTTTAAAAAGTTATCATGGACCACTCTCTAATAACTATATGTTTCCAAATATGACCCACCACTTTATCCTAAATATAATTTTCTTATAAACATCAGTAATAATTTCTATCAATTATAGTTTTTTCAACTGAACCCTTCTACCTTTCTAAATTATAATTTTATACCTAGTTGAAGAGTTTTTATGTAGTTTTAAGAATCAGGGGGCTCCAATTTTGATATGTTAAAAATATTAAATATATTTTCTCACACTCAAGAATTATTTTGAGAATAAGGGATTTCATCTAGAATGATGTATCAAATGAGGAAAATGATTATCTAGTGGAATCTAGAATATGGGGTTTTCCATGGAACAATGTATGATTTGTTGTCATCAGGCATTACCATGGTGCACATGAAGAGGAAAATTAAATAAAGTATTAAATAATAAATTAACTAATTTCCAAATTAATGGATTTAACACTAGATATATCTATATAATACTTGTTTCCAAAAATATATCATTTTAACCACCTAAACATGGGTGATTATTAGGATATCACAAAGGTCGAAATGTTAGAATACATTCTTGGATTCAAGGATTGATGGCGAGAACATCAGTTTTCATCATCAACATCACAAGAAGGATTGTTCATCACTAGTTATCAAACCTGAATCGAGGTATAGATTTTTTTCAATTTATTTTACATCATATTTAAAATTATTTCAAATATGTATTATTATATTTTGATAAAATATATGATATAAATTTTTATAGCCCAATCAATTTATGGTTTTTACTAAGAAATAATTTTAGATATTCATGGATTGAGAATTTTTATATTCTTATAATTTATTCGATTCTCAACCAATGAATAATGGTAAAATTACATATGGCCATCCTAGATTATTTATTTTGTGTTAAAATGTTTTTATTATGAGGTTTATCCATGATATCATTATAATAAATTATTTTCCAATAATTTAAAAAATAGAGGCTTGGATTGAATTTTTATTGAACCAGTATCCATGCTTATTTTTGGTTGGAGTCAATAAAAAATGAATACAGAAATGTAGAAACGTCATCATGAAAAGATGATTTAACTGATGATGGAATGTGGGTGTTTTGTTCTTTACTAAGGAAACTGATCACATGTTGTTCTCCTAAAGATTCGGTTTTCTAGGGAATGGTGGCTGAAATATATCCATCGATGATGGTTTAGCCTCATTAAAATTACTTTTAAATTTTTTTGGTGAACATTATAGTGAAATTTATAGATGCATTGAATATTGAAGGATAATATCAAGTTTAAATTGAAATAGTTACTAGACGTATATAGTTAGTAAGAAAAAACATTGTGTATTGAAGGAGATACAATCATATGGTTTCCACACTGATTAAAATATCACATTCCATACAGATTAGAACTAATATAGAGTGTCTATTATTAGCCCGTAAGACATGTATAAAGAGTAAAAACCTTTAGAAATGAATTAGCCTAGAAACTGTGTACTCCAACACATGTCTTGTAGTCACACTTTTACACACCATGTTAGGTATTTGTGTACATATATGATATATCCTATAGGATACATGTCATATACCCCATTAACATTCCTGGTAAATATACCAAATAAATTTGATGAATTGAATACTTATTTAGGTTATTGATTTGGACTCACAATTAGTACCCTATGAGTATCATAACATGTAGAGTGTGGTGGTGGTACTAATATAGAAAGAATAGATTTGGACCCTAAATGAAAATCATTATCAAGGACTAGGACCTTTACCACAATTAACTAGGATAAATAGATTTAGGTTTCTCCCATCATTCTTAGGTATGTTTTGGAATTTATTCTATTGAGACTAGGATCCTACATTAGTGTTAGTATCTCACCTATGTAGGTTCTAGGTTGGGATCCTCAACATAAATAATTATATAGAATAAGAATTTCACCCACATTACATGGATCATAGAACCTTATTTGGGGTGTCATTATTTCACCCATATAAAGAGATTGAACTAGACATCGATCCTTTACTAGTGTTAGTATTTCACATGATATTCTAGGGCATGGATTCTTTATCACTATTATAGGTACGGAATGTGAGGGTTACTATTTATTTTATTATTAGATACTAGAAATTTAATTCTTGGACTGGATTTTGTTGTGATTACTAGGAACCTTCATTGTGATGTGTGTCCTTTAGATTTGTATATCTGGTATTTTTTCCTTATCACTCTTAATATTTTTTTTTGAGATAACTCTCCTTGATGTTTTACTTGTTTGTTGATTTTAGGGCGACCTGTTGGGTATATATATATTCAAAATTTCATGGTATCTACCCACACATTTTTTCTCTTTTGCACACTTTAAGTAGTATGATATTTATCTATGTTGACGTAGTGTGGTGGTTTTATAGTTGTGCTTGGTGGAAGTATAAGTTGAACGTTAATCAAACTATTGAAGCATCATGTCGTTATAGGTTTATCAAAGACTATTAGGTTGGTCATATATTCATGATTGGTTCAAGTATAATTTTACCTTTTTAATTTGGTTTTGAATAGTAATAATTTATTGAAAAATGGGAGAGGATATTTATTCATTTTTAATTATATTTTATACTATTCTCTCTAATTTTTTTATGTATAATGATTGGAGTGTACGTTTGAGTGCATTAGGATAAGGAAAACCATGGTATTGAAATGCATACTTGGTGCTATTTACTACCCCCTTTCCTATTGGATGTGGGATTCAGGTGTCACATTTGGCTTCCAAGTAGCTTGGACATGGCTTCAATGTGATGAGTAATATAAAGGTAGTATCAAAGTGAGTTTTACTTAGGATATATTTTATTGTTAGTAGTCTCATGATGTTTGGTTTGAGAAATTAGGGTGACATTGTGGAGGTTTCTCAAGTTTGGATCTAGGGCTAGGGAAGCCTCTATTGATGTAACAACCAATGTGTCCATACCCCAAGACTTTGGTATCCTTCTTGTTGAATATAAACATTGAGAAACCATTTGAGTAGAATATAATGGTAAATGAATCATACATGCATGTCTATTTTATTTCCATGTAACTTATAAGTTAATTCCCCAAATATTCTCTATTAACCAAGGTAGATCATAAATTTTTATAGATAGTACCACAACAACAATTGATGAAGTTTCCATAGAAAGGTAATGATATATATTTATTGAGTGATGAGTCCTTATTCTATGGTCATATTCATAAGTTTTTTAATATATGTAGAAAGGGAATATTCTTCTACCTTTTAAGAAGCATGAAGACCCAGCTCTAGTAGTTTAGGTGGATACTACAAGACTAGTTGAGTAGATAATTATTCTAATAGTTCAAGATAAGGATGTTTATAGGATGAGCATGCTATATCATTCTATAATTAGAGGCATTGAAGGTTCTGTGGTGATCTAGAACCTCATGCAATAGGGTATTAGATTGATTCAATGGTTTGGGTATTTTACCTCTTTCTTAATCCATATAATCTATTGGTGGTACTCATAGATAATCTCATTCATGTATTAAAAAGTAATTAGTGGATCTTAGTGATAGATATACTTGTTGAGGTAATACTTTAATGGTATAAGTTCAAATAACTCTTTCTGGAGGAATATTTTCCACTGAACATGCATATAGTTTGTATTTAAGACATCATTGAGTTATAGTTGGAGAGTATGTTTATATATGAGTATACATTAATACTTAAAACATCATGACTTAATCTATTAACATGGTTTTAATGGATAATTTTGAGCATCGAAGTTAGATAATGGACCCTGTAGGGATATTCTAGCTACTACAGAACCCCTATTCACCCCCACCTATGTAGGGGTTCTAGAGAGAGCCCTGGTGGTATAGAGCTTCCCGGATGTGGAGCGTTAGGTGGAAGGTGTTGGTGGTGATTTATTTAGATCATATAAGTCAATAATATGTAGTTGAAACTAGGATTTTGGATCATGAAATTTGAAGCATCGATATATTTAGAGTCAATCATAGCGATATATAGTGTTGGGATCCTAGATGGGATATAGTCAAGCTAGGAGATAAGTGTTTCTTTACCTATGACTAGAGGAAAAATATATAATGGGAATTACTATATTATTATATGATATATAAAGGAAATGAAATCGATATGCCTCTATGATAGAGGCAGGAGAGAATACAAGGACCTTCCATGGGTGGTGAAGGAGATCCTCAAGGATGCGTCTATATAATAACTTTTAGAGGTTCAGATGATGATGGTCAATGGTATGATCTGATACCATCGTCACCACATGTATGTTGTCCATTCCAATATTAGAGGGATGGTGTTGAAGGTCATGGGTGTATGGAGGAAGTGATGTTTTGTGACATAGAGGCTCTCAATATTATTTTATGAAGGAGCTATTTATTTTCCACATTATCATTGGTTTTTGTAGACAGAGGTGAAATACATTAATTTTTTCTATATGACTTTTTTAAGAGAAAAAATATCAGAAGATCCCCTATTCTACAGATTATAGATGTGACTTATATGTTGAGAGATTTTTTAATTTATCTCATCTATTAGTAGTGTGACTTATCTCTTGGAGGATAGAGGTTCACATGGGATATCATAGTATATTTGATGAAGTTTTATGATTCTATTCATGGTATCGACTAGCTATGAGTATCCCACTTTTATATTGGTTATTTACAATTGATAATAAGACACATTTTTGCATATGATTCAATATTTTGTTTCATTAACAAGGGGTATATCCATAATGAATAATCCATGATCATGTGTCTAATTTTTTTTAATTTCCCATCAGCTATTTAATATATCCATTGGTATATTAGACTCAACGGACATTTGGTTTCTTATATTTGTGGAGGAATTATAGAAATTTTTTCTGGAGGATGTACCTAGTATAAATTTTCATTGGTATATGGATTTATGTACATAATTTCTCGTGCATATTACAATAATAGCTTTAGTAGAATATAGGATGGTCCCAACTAAGCTCTGATAAATGATGTTTTATTTAGAGAATATTACATTAAAGGTATTATTAGACATGATATGTCCCCTTTCCAGTCTAGTAATATTGCAAATGAAAGTGGATGAGAACCTAAGGATATGTTTTTACTATCATTTCCTAAACCATGTGATAGTTTGAAAAAAAACTATTTTTCTAAGGATAAATGGTTTATTCAATCAGCTGAAGAAGGAAAAGTGGTTCTTAAGGATCGACCTTAGGCCATACAATCGTCAGTTATGAGTATGCGATGATGAAATAATGAAGGAAATAGTCTTATATAACTATATTTATTATGAGTTCTTAGTGATTTTTGATTGCAAGGAAAATTCCCCATTATCTTTTATGGGACTCATAAATTGGATCATCCATCCCATCATAACTAGTTCATGATTGTCTTCATCGTTGATAACATTTTATACTCAGTATCCAAAGATAACTATGTAGAGTATCTAAGGATGGTTCTGGATGTATTTAGGGAGAATAAACTATATGGGAATCTCTTAATGTGTTTTTTCTATATTTGGTAGTTCAACATATAGAGGCACAATATATCTGGGGTAGGAGTGTCTAGGGACCAAATAAAAAATCTAGGTAGTGCTATCTTGGGATCCACCCAATACTATAACCGAGGTGTGGTGTATCCTTAGTAATAAATCTAATATTAGATATTTTTAGTGTAATTTATTATATTTTAATTTCTCTTTATGGTATTTAACTCAAAGTAAAATTGATTATTTGTTTAGAGAAAATTAAAAAGGCCTTTGAGGTGTTTAGGAAGAGGTTAACATGCACCGCATTATGGGACAACCAAAGGGGGGGGGGGCTATGTTAGTGGTTTTCTATGATGACTTTAGTTCTTGGATTGGATGTGTTTTCATTTATAAGAAATTAATAATTTCTTTCAGATCTTTATAGTTGATACCCCATGATAATAATTAAGTAACCCATGATTTAGATAATGTTGTTATTGTGTTTTCCCTTAATAAAAGGAGACACTACCTCCTTGGCAAGATGGGTTTTTGTCTTTTCTGACCATGAAAGTATCTATTACATCATCACTCTATGATATCTAAACCTAAGATATAAGTGATGAGTAGAATTAATATTGGAATATATTATTTAGATTTTGGAAAATAAAACACGGTATTAGATTCTCACTATAATAAATTCCATACAAATTAGCTCAGAGTGCTGTTAGAGTAACATGATTCACTGTAGTTGTCCTTATTTGGTGAGGGTGGAGCATATTATATTTGGTATATGGTTGGGAACCCTCATATTATTTAGGTATTTAGTGAATAAAACATGGATATATCAACAATGAAATCTTTCACCACTAGATATTCATTGGATATGCTTTATATTAATTATACAATGGAGGGGAGAACATCACAATTTTATAATTATATATGGGGTTTTTATTCTCTCTTCATGATGTGGTGTTGTGGGAGTTTCATAAATATCCCTTATAAGTGCATCTTTGAGTGTAAGAGATATAACATGATATTCTACGACAATTTTATAGGCTATAGACGAACATGATGATTACATAGTTCATATACTGATTCATCACCTATCAGCTGGTGAAGGAAAAACATCTAGTTATAATGGGTTTAGCCCATACCCATGAGGATATAGAGAGAAATTATGATGTTATATCAATGGATTTTTTGATGGGACTATTGTGGATAGTTAAAGGACACAGTAGTATATGGGTTATCATTGATTGACTTACCATGTTATACCACTGACCCCATAAAAAGCAGTAGATTTCCATGAAAATTATGGGACATGTGTATATTAAATATATTTTTATACTTTACAGTGTACCTAAATGAATGAATATTACCATGAGTCATGCTTCAATTATCATATTCAGATATGATCAATGGAGGATTTCAAGATTTAGTTATATATGAGCAAGATCTTCTTTTGAAAGACAGATGACTTGAAAAAGGGGACAATTCAGGTCTTGGAGGATATGATACGAGATTGGGTGTTGGAATTTGGCCCAATATGAGGGGATAATTTTCTATCATAGGATTACTCATACAATAATAGTTATCACTCCAACATTTTCATGGTGTTATTTTATTATATTCAAAGGAGACCCTATAAGTTTATCCTATGTTGGTTGGTGTTGGGGGAGTATGCACTTATTGGTTCTGAATTGATGCATTAAATGATAGAAAAAGTGTATATAATATAGATGTATAATAAGACTATATACAGCTGAAAAATTCTTATATGACCTGACTATAGAGATCTTTAGATTTCATGATGGAAGACCATGTGTTACTAAAGTTCTCTCATCAGTGTAGGTTACATAGATAGGTCTAGGGTGGAAGGATATACTTGGGGTATATTGGTCCCTTCCCAATATATTAAATGGGTAGGGAGGTTTCATATCAACTAGAGATACATGAAGTGTTAAGCTAAGTTCATAAATTTGTCCATGTTTTTCTAGAGGGTAGGTAAGTGTATAACCCATAATATGTTATTAAATTGTTCACGATTCACATAAAATATGGGTAATACTTCAATGATTACCCAAAGGGAATCAAGGAACAAAAGGGGAGGATCATTCATTTGTGAGTGATTACCCTTGTGTGCATTCTTTGGATGTTTGAGAATATTCCATATAACTATTAGGAGTGGTAGATCAAAATATGATCTCAGTACCATAAATTTTATTATTATTTACATCCTTTTAATAAAAAATAATTAAAGGAGGGGTGTGTGTAAAATATTTGGTTGTTGAAACTGAACCCTTTTAATATTTTACAAAATAATTTTAGTGCTACTCCCAAAGCTAACAGGGGGTTTCAGGTGGTATAGATCTCCAATCATGATATATTAAATATAATATCTTTTGCAAACACATTATTTATATAATAATTAATTTATTCTTGAACATAGTCTTGGTGGAGGAAACTATGGCTATATTTGAATCTGGAACATTTTTTCCTTGGGAACTCATAATTTTTGTTTGATTAGGCATTAAGATGGTTCATTGTCGTGAGTGGATAAAATATGGGGTTAATTAATTAATTAATTACTTGTTGAATTAATTAGTTAATTTTATAATTAATAGATTCAATAATATATAGATATATTTATTCTATGTTTATAAAATATATTACAGAAACTATATAACACTGATAGATTTGGAGGAAAACATCATTGTGCAAGTATTGGAGAATGACCTTGTAGTCAATGATTGATGACGAGGAAATTAATTCCCATTAACAAAATCACTAGAGGGAATGTAATTATCTGATTATTTAACCTGAATCAATGTATATAATTCCTTTCATTCAATTTTATATCTCATTTGATAATATTGTGATTATGGATTATTTTTTTGTAAATGAATATATGATCAAAATTTTCATTCCCCCATCAATTTATATTTTTTATCATGAAATAATGTTTGTTATTCCATATTTATGAGTTTATATATTCTCATAATATCATTTATTATTTCCCATTTAATGATGAATATGATGGGAATATATATGTTAATCCAATAAGTTTGTTATTAATTTTATTTCTCACAAACACCCTCAATTTTTTAAGAATGAAATTACATTAATTAGATTCCAGGATTATATTTATATGAATATTTATTTTATGTAAATCGAATTATGGAAGTTTTTCACTTATATTTTAGCTAAAATTTTATTATATAAATCATTATTTTATTTCAAATAATTTTGGATTCATTGCTCAAGAAGTGGTGTAACAAAATATTTTTGGTATCCAACCCTGCATTTGGAAACCCATGTTTGAGGTGAATATTAGGTTTGGAATAATAAATTTCATAAAGTAATGTTTTATTTTTTTAAAATAATGTTTTCATTTAACCTCTCACTCTAGTATTTTATGTTTGTTATGAATTGTACATTACAAAACATAGTTCTCAATTTATCTGAACAAATAGCAACCATACATTGAATTATTGATGTTATGGACCTTAATTTTAAATATTTCTTTGATTTATACTATGATTTTTTTTGGAATAAAATATTAAAAAAATAATTTAAAATATTATTTTATAATATCTTAAAAAATATATTAATTTTGTCCAATTTATGATGGACGTTATTATTTTTCATGGATTATTAATTTTTAATTTCAAATGTGATGAGAAGTTTGAATATCATGTTTTATCTGAAGATTAATCCTAATCTATTTTACCAAAATTAAATCAAGATGATCATTTAATTGTAAAATGATTTTTCTAGTTCATATCTATGAGTGTAATATTTAAAAAAACATTCTGATTATTTAATCTTTTATAAGTGGAATCTCTTTAAAATTATGTTGGGAATTTATGAGAATATCACTATTGTCACTAGTGCTATATTTATCTGTTATTCATCCACTATAGTTTCTTGATTCTTTTTTAAGACTACCCATTGTATAGATACATTTTATATCTACTATTGTGTATTATTAATTATATTATAAAACTTATTCATATGGTTGTTGTGTTATTTGAATATATTTTTGAATGAAAATTCAATGATTCATTAGAAGGATAGTTATTTGAAGATATTTTTCTATTCAAATGAGGATATTATCTTCTGACTATTTAGTTATATATATATATATTCTATCAAAGTGTACTTATCCAACCAAAAAATAAAACTTTTTAAAAAATTGGGTATGGATTGTTTCCAAGATGGATATTTTACCTATTTGAAGTCGTATAACATATTTTGTAACAAGTTACAGTTTCTTTCACTCAATTTTGGAGATACCATGGAAAACAATTTACCCATGAAAATTTCAAAGATTATAGAGAGAGTATTACTAGAGTATACTACGGATTTTTTTTCTCACCAAACCACTATAAATTTTTTTTTTGTGTATTTTCATTATATTTTGATGTAATATAAGTTTAAATAAAAGGTAAAAATATATCTTTCCAAATTAAAAATGGGGATTGGTTTAATGATATTAAAGTGTTTTTAAGTGATATAACTCACCCCATTCCCCTGACTTCTTAATCATTCCACCTTATAATTGGAATCATAGGTGTGAAATTTTATGTAATCTTGTTAATATCTAGAAATATTGATTTAAATATCTAAAGAAAGAATTATGTTAATTTCTGAACATAAATAAGGTATGTCAATGATCATGTATACATATTTCAATGGTGAAAATTATGGATACTGGAAATCTCCAATGGATCTCTATTTTAATAATATAATTTTAAAAGTTTCTATGAAGTTTTTTAAGATGTACGAAATTCTAAAGTATGATCAAGAAAAATGGGATGATGACAAATAATGTGAATATTATCTAAATTCAAGTGTTATGAATGATATCATTTAGGATCTTGGAATAGATGAATTCAACCATTTCACTCAATGTATTACTACCTATGAAATATGAAATACAATAGATATATCTTTGAAAGGGACTTAAATTATTATGAAAATAAGGTACAATACTGAAAAAATTAATGTTTGATACCTTTATAATAAATGATGGTGATTTTGTCACCAAGATGAATAGAAGATTGATTGAAATTATCAATGGTGTAACTTACCTGGTACCACCATTTCTATACCCATATCAAAGGGTTAATGGTACTTAGATTTTTACCCTCTAAGTGGTATGCAATACTTTCTATAATTAGACAATTAACTCTTATAAAAGAGTTAAAAATGATAGAATTTATTGGTACTATTATTTTATATTAATTTAAAATAAAATTTGAGGTTGAAGATCATTTAATGATCAAAAAATTAAAGACATACCTCAATTTATATATTCCAAAAACTTAAAAAACTTAAAGAAGGATTCCATATAATTAAATAATTCAAATTTTTCAAATTATGGGGAGGAACTCGCTTAGCTAGCCAGAATATTCAATATATTTTATAAAAATAAGAAATGGTTTAAAAAATCTTTTAATGATTACAAGAGAATTAATTCCTATATAAAAGAAATAATATGTTATGAATGAATGTATTTGTGAAATATAAAACATTATTTCTCACAGTTTAAGGAGAAAAGAAAAATAGAGAATAAGGAATAGAAACTCTAAATGAAATATGAGTACGGATGAAAGGGTAATTTTTTTATAAAGGATTCCTAGACTGTATATATAGATTATAGAATCTCTTTAAGATTTAAATCTATGAAATATAATTCAAATTTGAAATAAAAAACACACTTTATGGCTAAAGGAGATTATGTAAAATCTTAACATTACACTAGTTCTTTTTATTATTCTAAAATCATTCCAAATGATAAATTTGATAGTTCTCTACTAGAAGAAATATAAGAATATTTATGGAAAAGTAATAAAAGTCTAAATAATATTCACAATACTATATTAAGTGTGAAATATACAATTTTAAAACAACACCTATAATTAGAAGCAATATTATTAAAATTTTCTTCATGTTGTACTGATCCTAAAAATAAAATTAAAGAGCCACGTACTGATTTAAAATCATTTAAAAGTGACTTTAGTGTGTTTACTAAGGGAAAAAAGTCTTTAAATATTTTTTTTGTAAATAATGTGAATATGAAAGAATGATATGGAATTGATAGTAATACTGAAAAACCCAATTTATATAGAAATTATTTTGTTCCCAAGTCAATAAATCAAAAAATTTCAAGAGTTTCCTATTTTTATTATGGAATTAATTGAAATTATTCTAAAAAATAATCAATAAAAGAACCTCAGATTAGTAGTATAATTAATGTTTATATCATAATAAATTGTTCTTATGTTAACTCTGGGAATTATAGAAAATATAAATAGATCTGGTTTCTAGATATTTAGTTATTGACATTATATGACCCAAGAGTATTTGGTTACCAAAATGAATTATTTTTTGATATTTTTGTAGGTGAAAATCCATAGGTATATAAATAAATATGGCATATGAAAAGTGGATATTAATAAATATGAGTGTATTATTATTTAATTTTCATATGCTATATAAATTGGATGGAGGCCTAGTTTCCTTTGGTGATAATACTAAAGGCAAGATCATTTTTGTTGGATTAGTTGGGGATCTAAGCTCTATTTTAATCACAAGGTTATTTATATTCACGTGTTGAAGCATAATCTGATAGTATTTATGAAATCTATGATGATGGAGTTTCTATTGATTTTTTTAACAATTTTTATTCTATCTACAATGATAAACTGATTATGTTTAGTGGGCATATAATAAAAAATGATTACACTTTGGACCTTAGTTTACTATGTCAACAAAAGTGAACTTTTTAAATGCTAAAACAATTGAATCTATGATATAGCATAGAAGGATTCATCATTGTAGTATATTTTCCTTATCTAAGTTAATTAATAATAATTTCATTTTTGATCCATGTTATAATGGGTATGATGAGAAAAGAATTAGTGATGTGTTCTGAATAGGGAAGAAACTTAAGACATATTTAAAATAAATTTACAATGTCACTATATCTAAAATGTTAGAACTTATCCACAAAGACTTTTTAGATCCTATAGAGTATCATTATTTTATAGAATATTATTTATATTTTTTTGTTGATGATTTTTCTGGATTTACATGGCTTTGAATTTTAATGCTCAAAAAGGAGGTTTTTCAGTCATTATAAACCTTTCTATGTTGGTTCAAAATGAAAAAGATTTGAAAATAATTTATTTGATAAGTGATCATGGAGGATATTTTTAGAATCAATAATTTAATTATTTTTTCTAAGTAAGGGGTCTTAGGCATACATTTTTTGATCCAATATCACCTCAACATAGATGAATTATTGAAATAAGAAATAGATCCATTCGTTAAATGACTAGAACTATATTAAAACAATATATTTTCCCTACTTTTTTTGTGTACAATGTATTAATATATCTTTCTATATTATGAATAAATTTGTTAATGACAAAATTTTTTAAAAATACATATTATGAGTTATATAATAATAGAAAACCTAACGTTGAATACTTTAATGTTTTTTGATACAAGGTTTATATCTTCAATACTATGGAAAATCTAGTTGAATTTGACTGAAAGGATGAAGGAGGAATCTTTTTAGGGTATTATTATACTTATAAATCCTATAAATTGTTTAATTAAAATACTATTATAGTTGAAAAAATTAATTCATTTTATGTTTGATGAAATTTATCCATTTTATCACAATAAAATAAAAATAGATAAAATACTTGATTGTATAAATAAATTGAGGTTTTAAAATTTTAATTATAATTTTGAAAATTAATTATAACATGATCATATCAGTAAAATTTATAATAATTTGATAATGAGGAATATGGATGCATTCCATCTAGATAGTATAAAACATTAAAGGAACATCCTTTAGAAAATATTATAGGAGACTTAGATTAATTTGTTAGGACTAATAGTAATATTGGAAACTTAATTGAGTTTTATTCCGTTCAATCATAGTTTGAACCTAAGTATGTGGGAGAACAATTAAATTATGTGTGTTGGATGTTGGATATGGTGGAAGAGATAAATTAATTTAAAAGGAACAATGTTTGGGAATTATTTTATAGGCCCTTGAACCATATAGTAATAGGAACTAAATGGGTCTTTTGGAATATGAAATATTATCAAGGTATAATAACTAGGAATAATTCTAATCTAGTTTCTAAGGGTTATAATTAATAATAATTAAAAGACTATAAGGAAACATTTTCCCATATTTATAAGACAGAATCCATTAGGATCATTTTTTCCTATACAAATCATATGAATTTTTTATTTTACTATATGGATGTATAATCATCTTTATAAAAGGGATATTTAGTTGAGGTTGTTTATTTGGGACAACCCCATGTTTTGAAAATCATAATATATTTAATTGTATTTTTAAACATACTAATGATATTTATGGTTTTAAATAGGCACAAATGGTTTCGTAGGAAATATTGAGTTATTATCTTTTAGATAATGTCTTTTAGACGGTTTAGCTTATCCAAATATTTTTAGAAAAAGAGCTGGTTTTGATATTTTATTAGTTCAAACATATACATATGATATTATTTTTGGTTCCACTAATCTAAATCTTTTTATAAATTTTTAAAAGCATATGGAAAATAATTTTGAAATGAGTATAATGGTTGAATTAAATTTATTTATTGGATTTAAAATCTATCCAAATTATTTTTAAAATTTGTTTCATAAAAATAAGTGTAATTTTTATTTGTTGAAAAAGTTTTTTATTCAAAATAGTAATCCATATACAACTTTTATGTGTATCAATATAAAAAGAGACTTAAATAATGCTAGAAAACTAGTTGAAAACATGTTATATTGAGGTAGGGTAAGTAGTTTTATATATCTTAATTTAATTGTCCATATATAATGTTTACTAATTTTTTTGTTAAATATTTAAATAAAATATAAAATCACTCAATTTAATTATTGTTAAAAGGATTTTTTGATATTTTAATGGAACTATTTCCCTATATATTATTTAACCAGAAAAATCTTATTTTGATTTAATTTCATATTCATATTTTGATTTAGGAGGATGTAGATCTGATAAAAAAAGAATATTGGGAACTTTTAATTTTATATGGAAGTCCTCAGTTCCACTGGTCTCTTATGAAGAAACATTCATTTTTATTATCAATTATAGAGGCCGAATAAATATCAGCTCGTATTTTCTATGAAAACTTATTTCATATGAAATACACACCTATGGTGTTTTGAGTAAATTTTGACTGTGTTCCTAATTTATATGATGATACTTGTGTTATAACTATTTAGAAATGTTATAGTTTATTCATCGAATAATAATATTCATATGATGAATTATTTTCTAAGTGATATTTTAAAAAATATTGGATATATATATTGAATATGTCAATACGGAGTATCAAATTACTGATATTCTCATAGAACCACTTCCTAATGCTATTTTTTATTTTATTATGGGGGAGTTATGTTTATATAATTTTATGTAAATATTTTAATATTCTAATAAATCCCTTTTTAGATTAATATTTTATTTTTAAAGATTTATATGTTTCAGTTATTTATTGGTTTATTGAATTAGTGTTATTAAAATTTCATTTTCATATTTTACTTTACAAAATTTCATTTCACTTTTAAAGATGAGAATGAATACTCTAAATGATTTTATTTAGAAACCAAACCATCACCCAAAACCATTATAGTTAATCCTTTTATATCTCCCCTTCCTTCATGTCACGACCCGACCCTACCCGGGCTCGAGTCGCGACTACCCCAGGCCCGCCTCCATAGACCAGGAGATGGCGACCAACTTCAAAGGCTAAAAAACTCAGGGAGGCCTTTGCCTATGTACATGCACACACACACGCAGCCCACTCAATGCAGAAGTGCAGAGTAAAAAGAAATGTAAAATACCGACAGCTATAAATAAACCATAAAGTGCATCGACCTCTAAATAGTACAAAGCAAGTGCTGAA
Source organism: Viscum album (assembly GCA_963277665.1). Taxonomy (NCBI): domain Eukaryota; kingdom Viridiplantae; phylum Streptophyta; class Magnoliopsida; order Santalales; family Viscaceae; genus Viscum; species Viscum album. Next base: position 930,337,746 of record OY728163.1, on the reverse strand, counting down.
GGTAAACTAAGAAGAAAAGGGAAAAAACACGCTCCCAACCAAAAGGTTCCACAACCCAGTAATAGGTAAATGAAATTAAAACAACTGGGAGAGTACAAACCCTTGAACCCAACTACGACCACCACACGTGGTCCAATCTCCCGAACTCCTAAGCTCCTCTAACGTCACGACAAACCTGTCCGTCATCTGTAAGGGCACACCAAGTGCGGGCAAAGCCCAAGAAGGGGTGAGTATAAAAATACTCAGTAGGATACCCTGAAGGCTTGAGGGAGAAACAAAGGAGGTACTGAAGAGGAGAGTAGTAGATCGAACAGGTAAAAGTAAAGGAGTACAACCGAGAGTGCAGTAAATAATACAGATGAACCTAATAAGAGGAAGGAAGTATACTCAAACAAACACAAAGAGATAGAAACAGTGAGAAAATGAAATTCTCATTGAGTCTTTGCTACCTATAGTAGGAAAGTAGAATCATCGAACCACGAGAATCTAGACATGGAAAACACGTGGTATACCTCGCGCATCTTCACCTCTCTGTGAAGGAGAGTAACCGAAACCCAAGAAGTGGGTACTGGAACAAGGTATACATATATATATGATATGTCAAGAAACCCAAACAAGATCATAAGGGGATATTCATCCCGTAGCTCAGCCCAAGAAAGTGAGTATCCAATAGTCCCAGAAGTAAACACCATTGATGCCCAGCATCCCACATGTCTGCCCCAAACTGCAAGTCAAGGGGCTCAAATCACCGCACCTTGACACTATCCGCTTTGGGCGGCACTGACTCGCTCGCACGGTTTTAGATCGCATTGTAAGGACGAGTCTCTAGGGGGAAAGTGCCCCTCGTACTTGAGAGTTCTGGGGGAACATCAAACCACACCTCATCACTGCCCCGTAGTCGAGAGGTCTCTTAAAAGTCAACAGGCGACCCCCTGCCTAGCCCCACTGGAGGGTAATCCTTGGAAGTCGACGGGTTCCCACTGGAGGGAGACCCAACAAAAGTCGACGGGTGCCAAAACTCCCAGTCTCATAAAAGGGTAATCCACTGGAGGGAGACCCAGATAAAGTCATCGACAAGTCCCAATTCCTAGTCCTGTAAAATGGTACTCCACTGGAGGGAGGCTTGGAATCGTCATTGGGGACCAATTCCCAACCTAGTTGGAGGTAAACCCGGCATCAGGGACCACTTCCCAGCCCCTCTGGAGGTAAACTCGGAACCACTCTGTTCACCCCTGATGGATGGTACTACTCAGTGAACACCGTTGTACTGGCCATCCCTGCAGGATGGTACCCCACTAGCCATCCCTGCCGGATGGTAGCTCACTGGCCATCCCTACTGGATGGTACAACTGGCCACCCCTACTGGATGGTACCCACCGGCCATCCCTACTGGATGGTCCATCACCGGCCAGCCCTGCTGGAAACAATCTCCTGGGTAGAGGATCAGTGCCCGCGTAATGTGTTGGTCACACCGAATCCACAAGAACTCTACCAGGGAACACGAAGCAACTATGCCGACCAAACCATCGAGAACAGAATGAGGGGAAAACCACTCAACCTTGTTGGTCAAACAAATGAGAATAGAATGAGGGGGAAACTAAACCTGGCTGGTCAAAAAAACGATAACAGAGGGACCCTATACATCGCGAGAGGTCAAGGGCACGCAAATAAGAACAAGACACACACATGGGGCCCACACAACGTGTGGCCCAAATTTAACTCCCAAAAAGCTCAAAAACGTCCTCAGGTACAAATAACCACATGTACCTCCAAGCATTCCCGTATACTCCCAGAGTATACCACGTTTTCCGCCCAAAGGCTATCATGAACATGACACCCAACGTCAACGTGAAGGGAATAAATGTAACAATGCCAACTTTCCACCTCATCAGCCCAGGTAAGGCCACCTACATCTTTTAAAACATTTACTTCACTCACACGGGTGAGCACTCGATCGCCTGCCAATGGTTCTCTGCAAACACAGTAGGACGAACCACCACCGAATCACCTTACTTGCTTCCGCATTTAATTAGATCACGAATGAGGCTTTGCACCTCCAAACGGATCATACCGCTGTAATCCTCACGAAAAAACATGCGAGATAGGATATTTACTCGCCTCAAACAGATATCCAACAGAAATGTCACCAACACCGGCTTACGCCCGAAAGGCGTCCCGTAGTCCTGAGCCTCGGCCTCGAAAATAGTCAGTCGCATCACACCATTACGATCCCCTTGGGAAAACACGTCAAATGGACTTCTCACTTGAGTGGAACGGATATCTGGAGAAAAAGATGTGTTCCGACATACCGAACATGAGAGGTACTACGTGGGACCTGCATCCTAGTTCCGAAGAGCTGCCAACGGATCACACCATTGTGATTTTCTCAGAAAAGTACACAAGATTGACTAAACACTTGTCCAACACAGAAACCCGGTGAAAAAGTTGGAATTCAACGACAATGCCTAAAACAGCCCTCATGGGGCCCGCACCACCGTGCCGAATTAAAGCGGGCAGATTTCACCATTTCAATGCCCTAGAAAAAACACTCAGAATCGACTACTCGCACGCCCCGAACGGACGTTTGATGAAAAAGTTGTAAAGCGCTGCACACAACTCGAAAGACGGGTCATGGGGGCCACACCTTAACTCCTATTTCAATGACCGAAACCACACTGGAAAACTCTATCTCAATTCCAGGGTTTCAATTCCACTGACGTCGCTCAATTAGGATATTGGATGTAGATGTAGAGTTCATCTGAAGAGTCCACAAATAATAATAAATATTTGATTATTATTAACATGAGTGTTTCACACAACGTGCCTTCGAAAAATAATCTTTAATTTTCAAAAACCATTATGAAAAGTCCGGCTTGACGCGAGGGTCGCACAGTCGCTGAAAGCTCACCAATCGGATGCCGCATACAGAAGTTATAGCAGGTCAAGGTTTTAAACAATAATATGATATTATTATTATTTGAGCATTTCGGGGAACCGATATTTAAACCTGAAAAATACAACTAAAATTATCCTCAAAATGACCGCATTAAAAGCTGGGTCGCACTACCGTAGATGACATGCCAATCCAACACCGTATGAGGGTGTTATGATTGAAATAGGATTTTATAATAATAAAAATTTATATTATTATTATATTATTAATACATTATATTAAATTCCTCTTTTTTAACACCCTTATTCCATGTAAGACCTGTTTTTTTATTTCTCCCCTCTCTCCAATCAAGGAGAGAGGTCACGGTCTTTTCTCTATTATTTCTTCAGTTGTCTTCAACATTGGGCAACACAACAGACCCGTCGGATGCGGGTCTTGGTTCCTCCCCGGCGACCCAGGTCATCTCCAGCAACCTCCTTCCAATCGAACACCGACGCCCCGTGGCTGCTTTCGCCACATGGCTTCGACCACCTCCACTCAGCCTCACCCTCACCGACGCCCACTGAAGTCGCCCCGTACCGCCGGTCGACCTCGCCATCCACCGACATCAGCACCCCTGCTGGCGCCTCCGCTAACCCGACTGCCTCCCGCAGCTGCTCGTCTGCAGCCGGCTGCTCACCCTGAAGACCCACCGCTGATCCGGCCCCCCCTAAACCCTCATCGAACCGCCCTATTTCACCGGAAAATGAATATTTTGACTGGAAAAACCTCCAAAGACTTCGAACCTTCATTGGACAACTGTAGATGCGTCGGAACTCAGAATCTAAATTCGAAACAAGCATCAGAAAGCTAAGAATAAGTACTACAAAACCATGGGATTCCCTCTACCATTCGCCGACAATATGACACTACAAATTGAGATTGATTTAGTTGTGGTAATTTAAAGATAAACGCACGATCCTACCACTTTGGGTGTAGCCCGACGCTTCGTCGTCGATCCGTCGTAGCCACGCACTACCTTGGGGAGGAGAGGATGGAGCTTGAAGGATGGGGAGCTCCTTGGTTAAGATTATTTCTCCAGATCCTAAATCTGAGTGCATGGAGGGGTCCGAAATGGGATGAGGGGAGGTGGTTAAGGTTTAAGTAGGGAAAAAATTAATTAATTAAAATTTAATTAATTTCATCCTTAATTTAACCCGCACCCGAAACTCTTGACGCGGTCGAGGTTAAGCCTCCCCTAGGGTAAAAACAACCTCCCGATCATAATGGTGGTCTCAGAATTTTAATCTGAGACTCTGTTTTAATGTTATAAAATTTAACGTCTGAAGCCACTAAATTACGAAAACGCCCCTGGTGACATTTTTCACAGAAGGCCTACGCCTGTGAAAGTTGCACCCCTCCTAGGGAAAACGACATGCTCCGGACTCAATGGTGCTCTAGGTTTCCCTGTCTGAACTACTGTTTAAGAGATAATTGAGTTTTACCATGAAATTAATAAAATAATTATTTTATTTATCCGTTTAACGTTCTGGTAGCGAGCGAGTGGTCCAAACGCCCCGCGCCGACATGTTTTGTGTCATCCATGGGGTAAAAACCCCATTTCAGACCCATCTGTGCAATCAGATTTAGGATTTGAATTACCAATTATGAGTTATCCTATTTATTTGGCGTGTCCAGTGTGAACAGACTGAAAATTTAATTCCGGCCACACCGGGGCTCGGAATCGCACACCGTCTCAAGGTGCTGCTCTAGAATAACATCAAGGATATTACAAAGTCTTTTATAGCAAGAACCTGGTTCTTAAATAATTACCTCCTTCAAGATTTTTTTCCCCGAGAAGGAAAACCAGGGAACAAATCAGGGTACTAAGCCCACACTTGGATCTTCCGTACCCAGAAGAACTCTTGCATAGTACTACATCACCGCACACAGACCAAAGGGTTTGATCTGTTCACACGAGGTCTGCCCTTTCTGATGATGTGCATAAGAGAATGTACACTCCTTCTCGGGTGAGTCACATGGGAGATGATATGCACCCAAACCAGACTTTGGGGTTAGGGTAAGGCGGTATGGATCCTCACCATCCCTTTGCACAGTCTCAAATGGCCCGAAGGACCTTTGGGATAGCTCACCTCCCCGAACGAACCCCTACGTTGCACGCCGTGACTGGAATCACCGTTTGGACCTGAGACAAAGCCCGGTGATTCCCTCCTTCAGAATACCCATATGGTGAAACACCCAAGGATATATGGTCACACAAGATTGGATAGTCGGTGTCCCACGACCGAGACTCTCATACACACTCAGAGAGTGAAGGATTCGATACCATCAACTAAAGAAAAGGTTCCACACCTTTTACCTTACCAACACAGGGTTACACCGGCACCTTGTGCCACCCTGGTAACAACTCAAACAAGGAGCAGGGAGAAAAGCATTTCAAACACAGAGTTTACTAATTCTACTACAAGAAGTAGAAGAGCCGTAAAGCGTACCTCTCGTCACTTCATGCTCTACAGGATCGTAGACATCCAAAGCTCGCGGCTGTCTGTGGTCCCAACTATCAGCTCCCGAAGCCTGATGTGGACTACATAGTGGTGATGGGAAGACCTTGTAAAGTTGTCCCCCACTACCATCTCGTCTCGCTCCACTACTAGCACCACCTCTCTGGGCGATACTCCGATCACTGCGCTTCCTCTTTTGCGGTGGTGCACCTGCTGCCTACCTGATGTTCTTAGCACGCCTGGTCGGGCAGTCTCATGCCAGGTGAACTCGCCCATCACAAGCATAACACCGATGATCTCCAAGATGCACTGGTGCCCTCTAATGCCATTGTGGTGTACGACCACACCCGTGAGTCCAGTTATCGGAAAGCCACCTGCGTCGAGGTCCTGTCACCCGACGCCTGCTAGTTGCGGAAGACGTCTCGAATCTGTCGAGCCTGTTGCCACCACCAACTGTAGAATACGACAGGAGGCTCTCTGTCACCAGCGCCTGCTCTAGAACCCCATCATAAGTGGGAATGCCCAAGGGTACTATGACATCACGAATCTCTCTATGGAGACCCTAATCAAACTTATGCGCTTGGAAGTTGTCATCGTGGACCAAGTCCAGGTAAAAGTGTGCACGGTATGTGAAACTAGCTGGTTACTCAACCACCATCCTCCCTCCCTCCTAAAACTGCAAGAACTCTTGAATCTGAATGGAGCGTAAGCAGGAGGGGAAAAACTCCTCACAAAACAACAATTGAAAGTTTCCCCAAAAAAGTGATGACTCGTCAAGAAACTGAGTCACCAGACTCCACCAATGCCAAGCTGCTCCACGGAAAAGGATGGAATCCAAAGCCACCATAAGATCTTCCAGCATCTGCACATGCCTGAAAAGGCGAACCACCATCTCTAGCCAAACCTCTGCTACCTGTGGGTCTGGCTCACCACCAAACCTCAACGGTCTTTGCCATAGGAACTCATGGTGCACGCTCAACCTGCGCTCAAGCCCCGTCTGCTCTGCTGGAGTTATCTACTGCTCACCAAGAGGTGGTGCTGCTACCGGCCCACCCGGAGAAAGGGGCTCACATGATGGGTCTTGGACTGTGGCCTCATAGCTTAGAGGGTTGTCGTCACGAACCAAAGCTGGTATCCTGGCTTGCTGTATTCACGGAGACATCCTGAATATTATCAAGGAGTGACGTGATCAGATGATCATATATGTTTATAACAGTAACAACAATGGGGAGATGACTCATGAAGGACAGTCAAAGACTCAATTCTAGGTGATGCACAAACCAATTTTCCCTAAAACGAGTGTCTCAGCATGCTGAGTCGATAAGCAGGTTATCAGAGTCCTGGTGAATGGATACGTCGGACGGCGCACCATCACTAGTCTCCCTGGCCTGAGAGCGTCTCTCGAGACACATTAACACTATTTCCTTAAATCCCAACCAATTCCTTTTTAGGGATGTCCGAACAACGTCCCAAGGAACGAACCAACTCTGATACCACTTTTTCACGACCCGAACGTACCCGGGCTCGAGCCGTGACTACCCCAAGACCGCCTCCATAGGCCAGGGGCTGGAGACTAGCTTTGAAGGCTAAACAACTCAGGGAGCCCTTTTCCTATGTACATGCACACACACACGCAACCCCCTCATTGAAAAATTGCAGAGTAAAAAGAAAAGTAAAATACCAACTGCTATAAATAAACCACAAAGTACATTGATATCTAAACAGTACAAAGTATGTGATGAAGGTAAACTGAAAAGAAAAGGGGAAAACACACGCCCAACCAGAAAAGTGCCACAACCCGGCAACAGGTAAACGAAAGTAAAACAGCTAGGAGAGTCCCACACCTAGAACCCAATTACGACCACCACACACAGTCCAAGCTTCCGAACTCCAATGCTCCTCTGACATCATGAAAAACCTGTCTGTCGTCTGTAAGGGCACACCATGTGTGGGGAAAGCCCAATCAGGGATGAGTATAAAAATACTCAGTAGGATACCCTGAAGGCTTAAGGGTACAAAAAATGAGGTACTGATGAGGTGAGCAGTAGATAGAACAGGGAAAAGTAAAGGAGTACAACCGAGAGTGTAGTAAAGAATACAGCTCAACCCAACAAGAGGAAAGAAGTAGACTCTTCCAAACACAAGGAGCTAGAAACAGTGAGAAGATGAACTTCTCGTGGAGTCTTCTCTACCTATAGCAGGAGAGTAGACTCGTCCAACCACGAGAAGCTAGACACAAAAAGCACGTGGCATACCCCGTACATCTTCACCTCTATGGGAAGGAGAGACAAGAAGTGGGTACTAGAACAAGGTATATATATATATATATGCTCTACCAAGAAACCTGAACAAGATCCTAAGGGGATCTCCATCTTGTAGCTCAACCCAAGAAAGTGAGTAGCCAACAGTCCCAGAAGTAAACACCATCGATGCCCAGCATCTTGCACATCTTCCCCAAACTGCAAGTCAAGGGGCTCAAATCACTGCACCTTGACACTATCTTCTTTGGGCGGCACTGACTCGCCTGCATGATTTTATATCGTGACGCAAGGATGCGTCTCGGTGGGGAAAGTGCCCCTCGTACTTGAGAGTTCTGGGGGAATGTCAAACCACACCTCGTCACTACTCCACAGTTGAGAGGTCTCCTCAATGTCGACAGGCGACCCCCTGCTCGGCCCCGCTAGAGGGTAATCCCTGGAAGTCGACGGGTTCCCACTAGAGGGAGACCCGATATAAGTCGACAGTTGCCACACTACCCAATCCTGTAAAAGGGTAATCCACTGGAGGGAGACCCGGCTAATGTCTTTGATGAGTCCCAATGCCCAGTACCATAAAAGGGTACTCCACAGGAGTGAGGCTCGGAACCATCATCAGGGACCACTTCCCACCCCAGCTGGAGGTAAACCCGGCATCAGGGACCACTTCCCAGCCCCGCTGGAGGTAAAACCAAAACTGCTCTATCCATCCCTGCTGGATGGTACTGCTCGGTGAACACCACTGGACTGGCCATCCCTACTGGATGGTACCCCACTATCCATCCCTGCTGGATAGTAGCTCACTGTCCGTCCCTGCTGGATGGTATAACGGGACGCCCATACTGGATGGTACCCCACTGGCCATCCCTGCTGGATGGTAACTCACCGGTCAGCCCTACTAGAAACAACCTCCCGAACAACCCTACTAGAAACAACCTCCTGGGTAGAGGACCGACGCCCGCATAATGTGATGGTTATACCGAATCCACAAGAACTGTACCAGGGAACACGAAGCAACTATGTTGGACAAACAATCGAGAATAGAATCAGGGGAAAACCACTCAACCCTACTGGTCAAAAAAACGATAACAGAACCAGGGGAAACTCAACCCAGCTGGTCAAACAAACGAGAATTGAGGGACCCTCTATATCGTGAGAGGTCAAGGGTATGAAAAGTAGAACCCGACACACACATGGGGCCCACACGGCATGTGGTGTCAAGTCAACTCCCACAAAGCGCACAAACGTCCTCAGGTACAAACAACTACATGTACCTCCAAGCGTTCCTATATACTCCCATAGTATACCACGTTTTCAGCCCAAAGGCTATCATGCACACATCACCCAACGTCAACGTGAAGGTTGTAAATGTAACAACTCCAACTTTCCACCTCATCAGCCTAGGCACGACCAACTACATCTCATAAAACATTTACTTCACTCACACGGGAGTGCACGCGTTCACACACCAAGGGTTCTATGCAAACACAGTAGGACGAACCACCAACGAAACACCTTACTTGATTCCACATTTAATAAGATCAAAAATGAGGCTCCACACCTACAAATGCATCATACTACAGTAATCCTTGTGAAAAAACATGTGAGATAGGCTATTTACTCGCCTCAAATGGATATCTGACAGAAAAGTCACCACCACCGCCTTACGCCCGAAAGGCATCCCGTGGTCCCAAGCCTCGGCCCCAAAAATAGTCAGGCACATCACACTATTACGATCCCCTCAGGAAAATACGTCAAAAGGACTGATCACTTGAGTGGAATGGATATTTGGAGAAAAAGATGTGTTTCGACATACCGAACATGAGCAGTGTAGCATGAGACCCACATCCCGGTTCCAAAACGCTGCCAACAGATCACACCGTTGCAATCCTCTCAGAAAAATCACACAAGATTGACTAAACACTTGTCCAAAACGGACACCCGGTGAAAAATTTGGAATTCACTGTCAACACCCAAATCAGCCCTCAGGGGGCCTGAACCATCATGCCGAATTAAAGCGGGCGGATTTCACCATTGAAATGCCCTCAGAAAAACACTCTCAATCGACTACTCTCATGCCCTGAATGGACGTTTAATGAAAAAGTTGTAAAGCGCTGCACGCAACTCGAAAGACGGGTCGTGGGGGCTATGACTCAACTTCAGTTTCAACACTCGAAACCACACTGGAAAACTATGGCTCAATGCCATGGTCGCAATTCCACTGACGACGCTCAATTCGAATATCAGATGTGGATGCAATGTTCATCCGAAGAGTCCACAAATAATAATAAATATTTGATTATTATTAACGTGAGAATTTCGCACAACACACCTTCGAAAAAGAATCTTTATTTTTTTGAAACCATTATGAAAAGTCTGGCTTGACGCGAGGGTTGCACAGTCGCTGACAGCTCACCAATCAGATGCCGCATGTAGAAGTTATAGCGGGTCGAAGTTTTAAACAATAATACGATATTATTATTATTTGAGAATTTCGAGGAACCAATATGCAATCCCGAAAAGACATCTAAAATTAACCTCAAAATGACCACATTAAAAGCTAGGTTGCACTACCGTAGACGACGTGCCAATCCAACACTGTATGAGGGCGTTACAACTAAAGTAGGATTTTATAATAACACCAATTTATATTATTATTATAATATTAATTCATTATATTAAATTCCTCTTTTTTAACACCCTTATTCCACGCAAGCCCCATTTTTTATTTCTCCCATCTCTCCAATCAAAGAGAGAGGTCACGTTCTTCTCTCTTTTTTTTCCTCAGTTGTCTTCAACCTTGGGCAACTCAACAGACCCGCGGGATGCGGGTCTTGGTTCCTCCCTGGCAACCCAGGTCATCTCCAGCGACCTCCTGCTCGACTACCGATGCCCCGCGGCCACCTACGCCACACGACCCTGACCACCTCCGCTCAGCCTCACCCTCACCGACGTCCACTGATGCTGCCCTGGACCGCCGCTCGACCTCGCCGTACGCCAATGCCTGTGCCCCTGTTGGTGCCTCCGTTCACCCGGCTACCTCCTGCAACCGCTCGTCTGTAGCCGGCCGCTCACCCTGAAGACCCGACGCTGAGCAGGCCCACCTGAACCCTCGCTGGACCTCCCTGGTTCACCAGAAAATGAATATTTTGGCCGGAAAAACCTCCAAAGACTTTGATCCTTCGTCGGACAACTGTGGACGCGTCAGAACTCGGAATCTCAATCCCAAACAAGCATCGGAAATCTCAGAATAAGTACTACACAACCATTGGATTCGCTCGACCATTAGACGGAAATAAGACACTACAAATTGAGATCGATGTAGGTGCAGTAACTAAAGATAAGTTCACGATCCTACCTCTTTAGGCGTAGACCGACGCTTCGTCATTGATCCGCTGTAGCCACGCACCACCTTGGGGAGGAGAGGATAGAACTTGAAGGATGGGGAGCTCCTCGGTTGAGATTATTTCACCAGAGGATGAAAAATGGGATGAGGGGAGGTGGTTATGGTTTAAGTAGGGAAAAAAATAATTAATTAAAAAATAATTAATTAAAATTTGATTAATTTAATCCTTAATTTAACTTGCCCCGAAACTCTCGAAGGGGTTGAGGTTAAGCCTCCCCTAGGGAAAAACCACCTCCAGAGCACAGCAGAGGTACTAGAATTTTAATCTGAGCCTCCATTCAAAAGTTATAAAATTTAACTTCCAGGTCCGCTAAATTACGAAAATTCCCCTGGTGACATTTTTCACAGAAGGCCCGCGCTGATGCAAGTTACACCTCTCCTAGGGTAAATGAAATGATCCGGTCTCAATGGTGCTCTCAGTTTTCCCGTCCGAACTACTGTTTAATAGATACTTATGTTTAACCATTAAATGAATAAATTAATTATTTTATTTATCCGTTTGACATTCTGGTAGCGAGCGAGGGGTCCAAACACCCAGTGCCGACATGTTTTATGTCATTAATGGGGTAAAAACCTCATTTTGGACCCATCCGTGCTCTCAGATTTAGGATCTGAATTACCAATTATGAGTTATCCCATTTATTTGGAATGTCCATTGTAAACGCACTAAAAATTTAATTCTGGTCACACTGGGGCTCAGAATCGCACACCATCTGAAGGAGCTGATCTGGAATAACATCAATGATATTCCAAAGTCTTTTATAGTAATAACCGGGTTCTTACACTTTAAACTAATGTCTTTTATATTTCTTAACATATTAATTTTTTGGTGTCTAGTTTTTTCAAATAAAAAATATTCTACATATTATGATGGTGACGACTAGGAAGATAGATGATTGTAGTCTCTATGGTATGAAGAGGTTGAGGCCTTAACATTCAAATCTAAAAGTGATTTATGGAAACCTTGTTAACGTAAAGTGAATTTTTGAATCAAATATTATATTGATATAGGGGTTATGTTTTTTACATCTTGGAATTCATGTACAAAAATGGTAATTATGTGTATGTTATCAAAAGAAAAGTAAAAAAGTTTTATAAAAACACAAAGTATAACATTAATGGTTGGAAGAGTTTAATATCCTCTAAAAAGGATAAAATTTCTCTTTTAGAAATAGATTAGATATTTTAGAATCAAAATAAAGGGTATTTCTATTTCAAAATAATTTATATCAAGGATTAATTTTGTAAATATGATGTCATTTTGTCCTTTATCCTTGAGATGTTTCAAATTAAAATGATTCGGATGAAGGATATGAAATATTACCAAAAGTTATTGGTTGAATTTATTCAGAAAACAGTTTTTTAGAATTTATGAATCTGAGAAAATTCTTTTTTTAGACATGTATATAATATTTTTGATGCTAAGAAACATCAAGTTCAATGTAAGATGGTACATATTGAAATACCTGGACAATTACCTACCAAAATATGATATGATGTCTTTTTATCCTAATGGAAGAATGGTATCTCTCATTATTTATAAAAAAGGCATAATAACTGATATAAGGAACATTTTTAGATTTCATAAAAATAATTTTTTTCGTTATGAAATTCCAATAAAGTTTATTTTATTTTGGAGTTTGATATGAAGAAATATGATACTAGTTGCTACCAACGAAGAAGAGAAATATGGTGCTCATGCCGATTGAGGGCACCTGATTTTAAAGTTAGCTAGCTCTTCAAGGGTTCATGTAGAAGAGATTGAAGAATCTATTATTCAATGAGTTGTTGTAGGTTAATATAAATGTTTAAAGGATTCAAATGTTTATGATTCCATCATTCTTACAGGAACCATAAGGAGGAATGATTTAGGTGAAAAATTTTCTTCCTGGATAAGGGAAATTATTTAGTTTTACAGACCTATTCAAGGACCTTCCAGAGAATAAGAAAGTGGTGAAATGATTTTTTCCATGCCTATAAAAAGAGAACTATATGTACTTGTTCAACAGGTTGAGTGGGTTGGGGAAGTTAATTGACTAGTTATAGTTTTGGAAGAAGGAGTTGAGTAGGCTATTGGGTTTGTTGAAGAAGTTGTTTTGAATCCATCTCCTATATTAAAATAAATATATAATAATTTTTTAAGGTTCATGAAAAAAAATAGGGAAATCCCCTCATTCTCAATGATCTCAATGAATAGAAGAAATTTTTCATGTTGAGAAAGCCAATTCTGTAGAATCAGTGAGTACCCTAATTTTTTCTATAACACAGCAGATCTAGAATCAATTAGTTTATGCTATTTAAAGGCCCATGTAATGTACTATAGAAGATGGTTTTTAGGATAAATACCTTTTTGGATAATTTTCCTCCCCTTTTGGTTAAGATTTATAAGTTCAAACACATCAGTTGGTTTAACTTAGAGAAGATTATGTAACGTCTAATTGGGAATTATAAAATAAATTTGGTATTGTTTCAAAGTTTATTCAATTAAAATATGAATCTGTGAAGTTTCAAATAGAGCTTGTGAGTTCTAAAAAGTATTTTGAGTAATTAAAATGTTCACTTTTTTCCTAAATAGAGTTTTTATCTCTTGAGACTCAATATAATAGTTTGTAGGAAATCTCAATTTTTAAGAGTAACTTTGAAGCCTTTAAATGAGAAATATTAGACAATTTTGGAAAAATAAAAGAGGTAATTATTTTAAAATCATATTTTGGTGATTTAATTTAGTTTTTGGAAAAACAATTTGAAAAAGTAAAGGTTTAAAATTCAAGTCAGGGAATAGACTCAACTTTGGGTAGAGCGGGATTTTTAGATATGTTTTGAAGACTAGAGTTAATATCTACTAGTATTTTATCCATGGGTGAAAATATTTAGAGTTTTCCATGTCATATTGTGCCTCTTCAAACTCTATTATAAAAATAGAAAGAATTAGTTGAATGGTTGAATTCTGTAGAGTCATTTGTGAGAAATTTTTTCAACCAGTTGAGTAGTTATATGGAGAAATATGTTCAACCATATGAAACTAGTCATAAAATTCTAAAGTTGAATCTATTTTAATTGTAGAAGATGTGTCATGAATTGAGGTATCTAATGAAAGATTGTATTTTCATGATGAATCATAATTTCATAAATTGATGTTGGAATTGAAAGTTTCATACAAGACTATTAAAGATTCATTAACCACATAATTTTCTTTATTTTAAGAAACTAATGCAGATCCATTATCTCACCACTGACCTTATTTTTTTGATCTCTAACCCGATTATCATTATACTCAAAAATAATTTATAAATATTTGATTAGTTTTTTTCGATGTTTTGTTTTCTTTTATTGTTTTTTTACTATTGTCTTATGTTTCTATTTCATTTTCATATTCAACTTATATATTTTTTAAGTTACATTCCCATATAGTTCAATGATAAATTAAAAGTGTTATATTCCATATATATAATTTTCTTAGTCTCACTAAAGGGGGTATAAATATGTATAAAACCTAAAATTTTATTTTAATAATATCACTTTTGAAATTGTTTCCATGTCCCATTGATTAATAATTTCAAATTTTGTTTCATTAAATTCTTGGAGTTTTTTATCATAAAAAGGTGGAGATTTATGGGCGTAAATATATTATTCCAATAAGTATTTTATTGATTTGGATTATAAAAAACCCCTCAAATTTTAATAATTAATTTTCTTTTAATGTAATTTATGATTTTTTTATTTTTATTTATTTTATTTCCCTCTAATTATTTAATTTATTTATTTATAATTAGGAAGAAGTTTTATTATACAAATTATTCTATAATTTCATAGAGGATTTGAATCACTATTCAAAAAGTGATGTTGTAAGCCTACATTAGTAGCCAACCCCACTTTCAAAATCCCACATTTGAGATGAATGTTAGGTGTAGGAAACTAACTTTCATGAAGTATCCACACAATTGAGTATCTAATGATTGGTGTGTTAAACAAATAATGGTATTGAAAATCATTCTTTGGTATTATATGACTGGAATTAAATGAAAAATGTGAATGATAATTTTAGATTTATTCTCACACAAAGAAACAGCATGTTGAATCAGTCATCTGGGGGATTTAAATTTTTTATATTTTTGAAATTTCTCATAGGATTTCACATGAATAAATATCAAAATATAAATTTAAAAAATCATTTCATATGATTGTCAAAAAAATATCAATTGTTTAAAATTTCCATAAAAAATTATTATTTTTTATGCATTATTAATTTCAGTATAAAATATGCTATGTGTTTTGATAATCACATTTTATCAGGAAATTTTTCTGAATCTGTTTGACCAGAAATAAATTGAGTTACATATTTAATTTTCAATGTATTTATTTGGTTGATTTACCTAAGTGAAATATTTTGGAGTGATATATTATTATATGATTTTTTCTAATATGAATCTCTTTAAAATTATGTTGGGTCTTGTTGAGAATTTTCTTATTGCTACTATTGCTTCATCTATCTATTATTCATCTATAGCAGTTCATTGAAGTTTTTTCCGCACTACACTTTTATGACATACATATTATAGCTATTATTGAAAAATTTATTCTTACTCCAATTATGATAGTTGAATATAATTTTGTATATAAAATTTAGATATTCTATAGAAGTATTGTTCTTAGAAGATATTTATTTATTCCTTTGAGGAACTTTTCTTCTTTCAGTTGCATTTTCTACATGTGAACTCTTTCAAAGAGAATGTCTCAAAAAAAAAAGAATATATTTTAGTTTTTTAACACTTAGGTGTAGAGTGTTTCAAGGTATTTTATCTTCTCTATTTTCATCCTTATAGTATATTTTGAAATAATCTATAGTTTCTTTCACTAAACTATTGAGGTACCTTGGAAAACTATCTATTAGTGAAAATACACAAACTCAGTAGAGAGTGTTGGTGTAGTGTATATGTGGATATTTGTACCCTATACCACTATAAAAATAGTTTTATCTATTATTTATATTGAAATTCATTATATTTTTAAAGTAAAGGTAATAGTATTTCATTCAAAATTTCGAAGTGGAATTGGTTTGATGATTTTTAAGTGGCTTAAAATGACACAAATCACCCTCACTTGTGTCTTTATCATCATTACTATTAACAAAACCAATTATATATGAACATTGTGGACCATTTATATTTTTTATTATGGTTTTCTCCCACCCATTAATTGTGTGTTCATCACCAGCCATAATTTATCCTAAAATTCAATAAATAGTGTCCCAACATGAATTTTTATAGAACACAGGTCCCTATCAATGTGTGTCTATAATTGAGGATGATAGAATTGTGGCGGGTGAAAGAATCATCAAATGAGGATGAGTTCTTAAATGATGAAATATAGTGTTTCCTTCTTATCCAAGGAATGTATTCACGTGCAGTTCCCACTAACATGATATTTTTTAATGAATAATGGCCAAAATCCGACCATTAGATTGGGTTTAACCTTAACCAATATTCTGAAATAAGAATTTTTTGAATTTTATATAGAAATAAATTTCTATAGAAAATCTTACAGTGTATGGTTGAGTATCTAGACCAACCTTCACTACATGGAGTGTTTTTTGGAAGAACACACATTGTATATTCTAAGATATATGATTCTAGGGTTTCTGAACATGTAAAAATATTACATTCCATATGGTTTCTCCCCCATAATGTGTTTCCTTTTTTCGATAGCTCAGAATGAAAAGAGAGTTCATGCCATAGGAACTTGAGAAGTATATACTCCATTTATCCAATACATGTTGTGTATTTTGATCATAATACTATATTTAGGGTGTTAGTGTATAGGAAGGAAATAAATGATAAGCTCATGTACTTGAGGCACACATTATGTAAATACACAAGAGTTATTAGATGGGTTGATTCCTTTTTTTCCTTGTAATTTTACTCACAAATAGTTCCCTCTAAGGATTATACACCACTATAAAATCGGCATTTAGCAGCACTGGTATTTATCATCACTATAAAAAAATGATGATAAATGAAAACTATATCAGTGATTTCTTTTTAGAGCTGATAAAGTGTACCCTTTATGAGTGATATATTTTTGGCAGTCATAAAGGAGCCCTTTATCAGTGGTTTTTTAGTGCTGATAAAGGTATGAGTAAATAAAATGAAATAATTAAATAAATAAAATATTAAAATGAGTTTATTAAAAAATATTATAAATTTGATTAATTAAATAATTATTGATAAAAATAAATAAATTTATTATATTATATATATATATTATAAATACTAATAAATAGTATGTATCAAATATATAGTTATGAAAAATAATAATTAAACAAATTAAAAATAAAAATAATTTAATTGAGGAAAATATTAAATATTTTATTAAATAGATGATTATTGATAATATTAATAATATATATATATATATATTAATGTATATAAATCTGATTTATATTTTACAAAATATTTATGTGTTATTTTTAGTGAATAATGGTTTATAATTAAAAATTAATATGAATTAAAATACTGACTAAATGCTTATATAAATGGACATATAATTGAAATTCATTTGACATTTCAATTTAACATAGATCAAATGTGTGTTATATTGATTTTACATATACATAATTAATGAATTTTTATATACAATGTACAAACACAAAACTTATAAATTTTTTCAATATTATTAAAGTGTACTTA
Source organism: Viscum album (assembly GCA_963277665.1). Lineage (NCBI taxonomy): Eukaryota > Viridiplantae > Streptophyta > Magnoliopsida > Santalales > Viscaceae > Viscum > Viscum album. The sequence continues at coordinate 930,320,005 of OY728163.1, read as the reverse complement.
TTGTTAATTTATTCAATTTCACTCATTTTTAACACGCTTGCACTTATAATTAGATATTTATTAACAAATTTAAAAAAATAATTATAAAAAAATATTTATAAAAAAATATTTATAAAAAAATATATTTAAAAATGTACATACTATATTTATAAAATTCTATATTTATAATTGTAAATAAATAAACATGTTTTTAAAAGTATTTATATAATTATAAATAAATAATTATATATATTTAAATAATTATTAAATTTATAATAAATTTGCTTAAATAATAGATATATTGTCTAAATTTGTATTTATATATATTTATTTAAACATATATAATTATATAAATATATATAATTATCAAATTATTATTTCTTAGAAATATATTTATAATTACCAATAAATAATTATATATTCAAATAATTATAAAATAATAATTAATATATTTAAATAATTAATATATATAATATATTTATATTTATATATTTTGATTAAGTGTTTGTATATATATATACAATTTATTTATTTATAATTATAATTATAAATCCTTTATTAGTGCATAAGTAATAAATGCTAATATGAGGCTTTATCAGCACTAAAAAAATCACTGATAAAAGTCATATTTATCTGCACTAATACTTCAGCAATGATAAATATGGATTTTATCAGTGCTTTTTTAGCACTTATAAAAACCTACATTTATCCATGCAAAAAAATGCTGATAAATATTCATTTTATCCACTCTTAAATAATAAGCGCTAATAAAAGGAAAATTTATTAGTGTTTAAAAAAATACGCTAGTTAAAGTGTCCCGATCTAATTATAAAAACCTGACCTCTTGCGAACCCATCATGAAATCAGAATATTTCCATGGAAGACACCCATTATAAGCACTCTTCCTCAGTGAATCAAAGCTTGAATCACACAAACCCACTCGAATCACACAGACCCACTACCTCCAGTTGCTTGAAAATTATCTGACATCTGGTGTTTTGTTACAGTTTGGGTTTCTGAAGAAAACATTGAGATCTAGATCAGAGGGACTTGGATTTTTTTCAACCTAGTGATGCAGGCCTATGTTTTTATTTATAGGTTCTGATTTTCTTTCTTTATTTTTTATTTTGATATCTCGATTCAAGGGTTTTTGATTTTCCTTTGTAGGTTCTGATTTTCTTTCTGTATTTATGCTCCGGTTGCTATATATGGTTTTTCTTTTGTTTATAATCTGTTTTTTTCTTGACTAATATTTTGGATATCCTGTTCTGGTCTTTTTAAATTGTTGTTTTGAATCAATTTACATCGCTTATTCCATCTATACCCCAACATTATTTACTATTTTGAATAAATTTCCTTTTGTTGGTTCTGTTAAAATTGATTTAGTAAACCAATTCCTAGTTTGATGATGGTGTGAAGGAGAAACAAAAGTTAATTTTATGCAATTATTGTATGGAAATTTATTTGTTCAAATTATATTTTAATATTCTAATGTAAGGGGTTTTCCATAAAAATTTATTTTCTCGGAATAGTATTTCTTTATTTTAAAAGAAATCTTAGTAAGGGTGATACCATATTTATTTATTTTCAATATCTCTATATTTTTATAATTAGTATGGTGTTGTATTTATTTTAATATGATCAGATATTCTTCAATAAAGGTTAATTATATTTTTATAGATTGATGTTTATTTCATAGACATATATATATACACACACACACACATATATATATGAAAATATATATCTTTCTATCAATTTATTTGAATTTTCAGTACATATAAAGTAAGGGTAATTTTTATTTATTTATTAAAATATTATGGTTATGGATTTTAAAATTTGGAAGGGATTATATTTATTTTCATTAAAAATTAGGTTTAAATTTTTATTTGTTTTGAAATTATGTGCATTATAAATTCCAGGATATATATGTTTAAATGTTCTTGGGATAAAGGTTGTATGAGTTGGTGTGTTTTTCTCCTTTTTTTCTCATATATCTTGTTGATGTGTATTATTAATTTATTCTATATATTCTATGGACCTTCCAAGATTCTCAAAGATGGGTCAATTCATATTAGATGACCTCCCTAAAATCCTTACGTCGCTACATGATTTGTTCTAAAAAATAAAATGGAAGTTATAAAATTCTATATATTAGAAATTATTTTCAGGTATTCATCATTTTAGGTCTATATATACATTTTAGGTTAATATATACATTTAATTAATAGTTAAATAATTTATACTTAAATAACCAATAAAATATTGTAACTCATGTTAATTTCAAAATAATAAAATTATGTAACTATATATATACATTTTTTTTGAAATAATTAAAATTTTCAAAATTTAAATAATTATATTTTATACCCAATTAGCCAAAATAATTGTTATTTATAATTAATATAATTAAAAAATTATTATTAATAGTATTTTTTAGTTTTATTGGAGAAAATAATATTATAAATATACATGAAATAATATATTTTATATTTAAATAAATTTAAATATGATAAATAGTATACATATATATATATATAATTATATTCAAATTAATCTACTAATAAAATACATATAATATATATATATATATAATATTTAGGTAGATTCAATTTATTTACTTTTGTATCAAATGAGGAGTGACCTCCATTTTATTGTATTTTATGGTTGAAGGCATGAAACCCGTTCAGGTTTATTTTCTATCGAGGTATGTATAAATGAAGTACACAACTCCAATGACCTATTTTTCTAATCATATAAAACCCTATAATTTTTAATAAAATAAAACCTATTAATAAAACCAAGTTTCATTGTAAAAACATTATAAAAAATCATTAACCAATTATTTAATTAACGTTTTATTTAGATCTTAATGGATAAATTCAAGGATAAAAATGAAAGTAATTCATCAATAATTCTGCCTCCATTTCAAATAAAATAAATTAATTTCAGTAAAAAACACTCATTAGATAAAATTACACTATATAAACCCATGACCCCTAGGTTACGCAGCACTGTAGTTGCGTATTATGATTTTTCTATCTCCATCCTCTCCATTTCTTTCCTGCACTTCACTCTATCATTTCATTGGTTGTGTAGAGATTTTCTCGGGAAGGATTTCGTGGAAATGGGGGCATCGAGTTAATAACTAGTTACAATGGTGTAATTCTCACAAATGGGAGGCATTTATTCTTTTAGAGAACACAATAATTTACATTTTTCATCCTCCCTACCTTCATCTCCCAAATAGTTAATATTGCATTTTGTTTCCTTGAGACTTAATCCCAATCTATATTATATTTCTTAAACTAATCTAAGAATTATTCATTCCATGGATAACTACTTCTTGTATTATTTCAATAAACATAGGTTAATATATACAAGAGATGGAGGATGTGTGTCAAACAACAAAATGAAATGATAAATTTTTGGGAGATGTGCTGATGAGGATGACAATTGTACTTCATTGTGTTCTCTAAAAGGGGAAATGGCTTCTATTTGTGAGAATTAAACCATTTAAACTAGTCATTAACCCAATGCATTCCTTGACACCAACTAATTATAGATAAAATATCGACACAACTAAAGAAAAGATCGAGTGAAGTGATATAATGAAATATAAATGGTGGAGATAGAAGAATCAGAATACACTACTATAGTGATACACAACCTGGGTGTCTTGGGTTGCTACTATGTAATTTAAACTGACGAGTGTATGTTAAAAAAACTAATTTATTTTATTAAACATGGAGTCATATTTATTGTTAAATTAATTTCATTTTTATCCTTTAATTTATCAATAATTATCTGAATAAAACATTAATAAAATAATTGGTTAAGGATTTTTTATACTGTTTTTTTATAAAACATATTTTTTAATAGGTTTTATTTTATTAAAAAAATGTTGGGTTTTATATTATTAGAAAAATATGTTGATGGAGGTGTTTACTTCATTTACATGTAGGGAAATAATCTATATGTCATTTGAGACATGTAGGAATCAACCACACCTCAATTTGATGCACGGTGTGATCCCTATGACACAATGTGTCTGTTATCAGTTTAAAATTGACAGTTTAGTAAATAAATGCCACACACTAAAAATAAAAAAAATGTTCATGGATTTTATTAATAATTTAAGACAATGATTCATAATTCCTTCATGATGTGTATGAATTGGTCTCACATTAAACTGATACATGATGTTATAAGTATATGTTAAAGTGCGAGTTTCCAATTTAAAATGATATTTTAGTAAAATAAAAAGTGATGTAATCAAAACAAAGAAAACACTTATATATTGTTTTGATACTTTAGTAAATTTATCCAAAACCCATTTTAGACATGTAGGAATAAGTCGTACCTTAGTATGATACACAGTGTGACATGAATCACTCTAAGTGTGTCTTTTAATTATAAAACGACATCCATTTTAATAAAAAGGAAAAATGGACTACTCAAAACTAATAAAAATCATTTATATTGTTTTGATACTTTATTTAGATGATCAATATTTCATTTTTAACATTTTTTAACAAACATCTCCTCAATATAATGCATAATGTGCCCGGTATGACTCAATGTGTCTGTTATCCATTTAAAATCGACAGTTTAGTTAAAAAATGTCACTATCTAAAAAGAGAGAAAAAATTCACATATTTTATTGATAAATTAGTAAATTTATTCATAAGTAATTTTTGACATATAGGACTTTTCCACACGTCAAACCAATACATTATGTGCTTGGTATGAGTGAAAGTGTGTTTTTCCAGTTTAAAATGTCATTTTAGTAAAAAAGGCAAGTGATGTACCCAAAATTGAGTAAAAACATTTGGATTGTTTAAATAAATTATGGAAATGATAAATAATCCATTTGGGATGTTTATGAACTATATTCACCTCAATATGATACACAGTGGAACCAATATTATGAAAAGTGCATCTTTTTATATAAAATTGACATCAATTTTAGTAAAAAGGACAACTCACCTACTAAAAATTGATCTAACACATTCAGATTGTTTTTATACTTTATGCAAACAATACATAAGTAATTTTTGATGTGTCTTAATCATACAAACCTAAATACAATACACAATGTATCATGTATGACACTATGTGTCTGTTATCAGTTTTAAGTCAACATTTTTGTTCAAAATGAGTCCCTCACCGAAAACCAAGAAAACACAGTCATATTGTCTTTATAATTTATAAAAATGATTCATAAGTCATTTTTTGACATGTAGGAATTAGTATCAAATCAATCCAACATAAGATATGACTAATTTGAGTCAAAGTATGCATTTCCAATTTAAAATGACATTTATTAAAAAATAAAAACAACGTACTCAAAACTGATCAAAAATATTTTTATTGTTTTGATAGTTTAGAAAAAAGATCTGCGAGTCATTTGAGACGTGTAAGAGTCAATCGAACCTCCATCTGATGCATAATGTGACCAGTATGACTTCAAGTTCATTTTTTCAATATATAAGTATCATTTTAGATTAAAACACACATCACATCGCCAAAACCAAGAAAATGTGACTAGATTGTTTTATATTTATATAAATTCTATAATCATACTTTATTTATCTTATTTTTAGTGTTTTTGGTGTTAAAATGTTCTATTACAACAAACTCTAGTATGCCCCATTATCATCACTTTAATAAGTGGTAATTAAGTGATCTTTATCATCTATTATAGAAGTGATGATAAATGGTCCTTTTTCAGTGCTTATAGAAGTTCTCATAGGTGGTCCTTTATTAGTGATTTTTTAGTGATGATAAAAAACACAAGCTTTTAATCTCTATCCAGGAGTTATCACTTCTCTTGCACGATTAAAATCTATTTTTAGCATAGTTAAAGGCCTATTTCATAGTAGTTATACTTCATGAAGCATGAGGGTGGTACTACTTTAGATTAAAAGGTTAAAGAGGCATGTTGCAATGGGTTTTAAAAAATGTTAACCTTATACATGGTCAACTCGTGTTTCTTGAGATGGGTTTCTCCAAACATTCATTTCTTAGGTCGATATTTCACCTATTGGGACTGATATCCTCTACTAGAGTTGGTATTCCACCCATGTTGGTGTACAGTTGGGATCCACTACCTATGAAATCAATTATAGTATGTATTTCCCACACATTAAATGGGGTAGGGAACTTAAATCTATAGAGTTGGAAATTTTATCCTTAAATGATCTCAAATGAGATACGGACCTCTACATTAGTCAGTATGAAAACTGATATCTTGGAGTGGGGATCCTCCATAACTATTATAGGGTGAGACCACGTTAATTTTTTTATTACTAGTTCAGATTCAAGAAATGAAGGTCCTTGATGAGAGTTCTCTATAAAGGATGAGACCCTTATTTTTTTACTTGTGTATTTTATATGAATATATCAAGGATCAAGTTTCTAAAAAAACTTCGCTTCATTATTTAGATGAATCTTAATGATGCATTACCTATTTAGTGATTTTAGTGTGTCTTGATGGGAATATATATACATACCCATGCATGGGTACCGCCCACATATTTTTTGTCTTATGTAGGCATCATGAATTATAATGGTGATCTAGGTAGTCGAGGTATAGGTGGTTCATACTACTGTTTTATTGTTATATTAGCTATACTATGGTCAGACTCTAGAGGTCCTATTTTGTAACATTTTTTTCAATTATTGTTTTATTGTCCAATTTCCTTGTAGGTGGGCCTGTATTTTTTCAGTTTTTACATTGGTGTCAAATATGAATATTATATTGTGGGATGCTAGAATTTATAAATTTATTTATTATTATAGTTTCTACAATTTATCATTATTTTGGTATGTATGGTGATGGTTGTGTGTGTTTAGGTTAGTTAGGATATGACCTACATTATGTGTCATATTACTAGTATTTGTTATTCAATAGTACCTAGCCTATTAGTGGTGGGATTGAGGGTGAAAATTAGTTTATCATCGTCCTAGGTGGGTCCCAGGTGGGTTAGTTCATGTCACAACTAATGTAATAGGATATAATCTATTCTTAAGATGAATGGATTAATAACATTCATTGGTATTCTCTATCTTTAAGAATATTTTTTATTCATATAATATTTATCCTTCTTTCAAAATAGCCTTTTTAGTAAAATTTAGTGGCCATGTTCTGATATGCAAAAGTTTTAAAAGTTACACATGTCTACAACTATAATGAAAATACATGAATGGATACGAAATCATCATTGGAAAATATTTTTGATATTTGTGTTAAAATAATTCTCATCCCATATTCTATTTACTATATTTTTATTTTTCAGTACATAATTCTTATGTTTTTTAAAAAATTTAATATTCCCATTAAAAATAAAAAAACATTTTTTCATTAAAACTCATAAAAACCTAAAATAGTTTTTTTAGGAAAATTGAAGAGATCTACATCTCAAAAATATTATTAATGCTAAATTGATTAATATTATTATAAATCATCACATTTCTATATCATAAAACCTCTTTAGAGGCAATATCATTAGAATATTAAATTTTACAAGTATTTGAGACACATTAAATTGAAACAAACATGAAACTATGAATATTATATTATAAATTCACAAAGTGATATGTTTATCTTCTTAATATGATATAAATTAATGGTTTTATTATCATTTAAAACATATTATTATCATGAAATGGAATAATAAAAATCTTTTTAAAAACTAGATCAACTTGTGTAGGGATTAGAGATACATATATTATAAATTCTTTAATTGAATTTATACATTCATGTGATCTATTTTGTTTTCATTATTGAAAGATATAAAGTTTTCCGAATTCACTAGATGAATAATTATTCCAAAATTTATTCCAATTATGGTATCCCTGATTTAATGGACACCATTTTGGAATAATTGGATTCAATTTTGTCTATATTATTGAGAACATGTTTATATTAATGTCGAGTTCATGAATCATTACATGTAGTGTGAGATTTTCTAGATGCCTTTTGATTATCCTATATATTTTATTATCAACCATATCGAACATATAAATTACATAAATAATTAATTAATATGTTTTAAAAAATATTTATAGTTATCTTTTTTTAGACTTAGGATAATATTTTAAATGTAGTTTAACAGGTGTTTTGAGAAGAAGAAATATAAAAATTGAATATACAAGAGGAGGAGTAGATTTAATTAGTTTCCCACATTAAATATTTAGAAAAAGTGTTGATTAATGTTGAAATTTATTTATTTGAGTTTAATGTGAATAATAAAAATGTTTTGAAACATTTAGAAAAGGCTTCATAATATTGGATGAACAATTACAAATCTTCATTATAATGAGGAATCATTACATGCAATTTTGTGATATTTTATAATGGCCTTGTGGTATTTAAACCATTATAACAGGAATGAGTAATATTAAATCAAATAATAATAATGTTGTATATAGATGACTTATACATTTAAAAGGTATCATAAAGCTAATCAATTGGTTTTTTAAGAATAATTATATCATTCGAATTGTTTAATATAATTTATTTTTAATAAAAAATTCATATTCTTATATATTCAATGAATTTCAATAAATTTCCACAATTATTTGGGTAATGATGTTTGGGGTATATTATTCTAGTCATAAATTATTATGATAATCAATAAATGTTATTTCTATTAAATGATGGATTTATTTCTAACTATTTATATATAGTTATGTTACTAAAATAATGGAAATTACTATCACCATGATAACACAAAATGAGTTAGAAGTATATGAAAATCAATAGGTTGTCTTTTATAATTTAATTAAACAATAATAGATATAAAATAGGTGTTAGAGAGACAATACATCAAGAATCATGGGAACTATTTTGATACCATATCATTTTTGATGAATGTGATGATCATAATTTTAAACTTTTGATTATATAGTGTATGAGAGAAACACATGAGCTGAAAAGTTTATACAGGAAAAAATTGTTATCAAATAATAATCATTTTTTATGTAATAATACCTTATTTACATGAATCATATTATATTTGATTGGGAATAATTTCAATTTTCTTATATTGAGAAAACAAGTTATATACTTTGAATCAATTATGATATATGTGTGTAAATCGATTCAAGACAATCATATTTCCATCATTAGTTCAATGTTGACAATAAGAGCATGTCCATGTGATGCGGGATGTCACTCAATATACAAAAATTCTTACTACCGAAATCAATTAGTTAATCCTTTAAAATCTATTAGTTTTTATTAATGGGTTTTTATTCCATATTAATGAGAGAAATCTATAAATATCATAACATATAAATGTCGATGAGTGTAAATTTTTTTACAATATTATTTATCACTAATTAACCCCTACCCCATATTCGGGTTATATAATCCTAAATGGTTACATTCAATTATTATGAGGTCTTTATTTTCCTTTATCAATCATTTTAATGATATTTTTTCAAAATATTATTTTAATGGATAATAATTAATCAATTGATAGAAAAAAAATCATAAATTCAATTACATTATCTATTATATTTGGTTAAATTATAATGTTTCTTATCTAGTATCTCACAATATTGATGTATCAATTGTTATTAATGATTTTTTAACATTTCAAGAATAGGTTGTCTCCATATCTCTAGTAGATAAGAAAATATTTAGTTTTATGGACAAGAAAGGAATTTTTTATTATCTTTATTTTTTAAAAAATAATAGATGAAATTAATGATATTTAAAACAATAACTTAATCTTTAATAAACTCTTTAATCATTATAAAAAAGAATAAAATTTTAATTAAGGTATGTTAAAACATTTTTATTGTAAATTTTAAGATATATGATGAGGGAAGATAATTTTTTTGATAAATTCTTTACTAGGTGTGGTGATGCTCCTGAGAACTTTTTTTGATACGTTAAAATAATTCATAATATAATGTTTTTCAAAATTAATTGCAGAAATATTAATGAAATATTATGTTAAAAAAATTCTACAGAATAATGAGATATGGATAATTAACCAGTAGATAAAAATTATAGTATCTTCACTAAATATGAGATGAGAAGAAGGACCATGATGAAATATAACATTTAGTGTGATAAATAGATTACAATTAAGGATATTAATGTGATGAAAATTATTAGTAAAAAAATTCCAACCAAGTTAAATTCAATGATAAAGATAATATTAAATCATATGAAAAATTTATATATTTATTTTAAAATAGTATCCAAAGGGGTGAAATAATTTTTTAAGAAAAACATCCATTCTGGTTCTTTAATTATAGAAAGGCAAAAAATTTATCTATCAAATATCCAATGAAAGATAATAAATTAGAATATGATAAGAAACCTTCTAAGAGATTCTATAAGAAATTTCTTATTATTGAATCATTAAAATATGAATTTTACTATCATAATGAAAATAAATCATGGAATCATTTATGAAATAAATAAAATATTAATCATATGAAAAGGTAATTTAGAATACTGATAATAATAATATAAAAAAAGATTTTTTTTGATAATTGGGATCAAAATATTAATTACATAGAAAATTGAATAGAAAACATCCTCTGGTGATGTGAAGGGAAATTGTTTTAATAAAAAAATTGTTTTTATAAGAAAAATGAGTATGTGTTGTGAAAACATATTACTATATAGATCATGGAAATTTGAATATTTAAAAGGGAAACTTATTCTTTAAATAAGATTACTTACTCTAATGAGAATTACCTGAAATTTGATCATGATAAATGTATATTTTTGAAAGAAATTGAATGGGTAATTATTTTTTTTTATTAAAATATTAAAGGGATTAATGAAAATAATTTCTTACTAACTTCTAAATATTAAATTTTTAATTCCCTGTAATAAATTATTCTTGACTCTAAATATTATTGGATGAAATTAAAATTAAATTATAAGAAATTATATACAGAAATTGGTGACATTTCTAAAATATCTAAGTAAAAATAATTAATTTACTAAAATTGATATAGTTTATTAGTTAATAATGTTTGAATTACATGAGGACAAATGTCATATTTATGATACAAATAATGTTTTTGGTAAGCCAACCAATAAAAGATAATACCAATTTCATAAAATAATGAAATGTGTTTTGTCTTATATGAAACACAATTCAACTGTTTTAAATCATATCATTTGGAAAGTGAAAAATAAAAATAACATCGTCAAATTTTTGATTATAGTAAAAATAAGTAGTGATTTTCTTATTTTAATAAATAACACTTGTAGAGAACTATAAAATATTTTAGGACACAAGAATCATTCTGTGTGAAGATTAATCATTATTTAGAAAACATTTAACATATTATTCATATATATTTTCATTGTAAATACCTTGATAATTCATAATTTTCTACTCAAATTTTTTCTATAAATTATTTTTTCATGTATAATTGGATAATGCTTCTAATTTTTTGTAATTTGTTGATTTTTTTTTGTGATTGAATATCCATGTTTTTAATTTCATGATAATTTTTTCATGCTTTTTTGTGTAATGAATTATTTTCAAGCTCATTAATAGTAAAAATAAAAGGTTTTGTGAGTTTCATGAATAATGTATTCATCGATTCTGGGAAATCATATGTAGTTAAATTATATATTTTATAATTAATCAAGTCTATAATAGGTAGAAATAATGGAATTTCACTTCCCTATCATACATGTCAATGGAGTGATAATTAGATATCAATTGTTGTGATTCTTTCACTAGATACAATATATAAAATATTTTAGGATAAAATAAATTTAAAATAAGAAAAACTAACTAACCATAAATTTTCATTTCACCTTATCGATGACTATTATATATTTTGATTTTATGAGATATATATGATACCTCATATCCATGGTACTCTACTTTGGGAGTCAGGATATATTATTCAAGATTACCTATCACCCAATACAATTTTATAACATAAATTTAACATGATGAGTTAACGAGAACAATTAATGGATAAATAAGAATCACCCCTTGCGATATATGAATGAACTGACTTGTAATACCAACACATGTAATGATATCTATATATTTCTACCCATAAAAATTATTAAAACCATACCACCATATATTAAATCTATCAATCATAAAAGATTACAAGGTTGTAATATTTTAAACTATCATGTTAAACAATACGAGATACTGATAATGAGAAATATATAAAACTACACGAAACAATATATATTTGTTATAAAATCATTAAAAAAATAAGATGGAGGACCTTTGATGATTATAAAATTTAAAATGAAATAGAATAATTATGATATCCTACAAACATGACCATATTTTAATTATATGATATAAATGAAATATTTTATTATATATATTACCAAGACAATTTGGGTTTAACGTTTTTAATAATTTAGAGTAAAAAATAACAAACAAAACCCATGTTATTTTTCTATATTGGAAACTTTTAACACTATATTAAAAACTATTAATCTCATAATGAGTCATCAATATTTCCTATAAACTCTCTACACAATATTCTCATCTGGAAAAATTATATTTGTTACTTCTATTTAAAACCTGAGGAAATGTAAACATAAGAATGGGTGTGATAAAATTCTTAGTAAGGGTAAGAATAGGAAATTAAAATCAAGAATTACAATTGAGTATAATACGAATATGTGGGTATGAAAATACAATCAAGGAACATTGAAACATCATAAATGAATCATACCCAATAAAAAATACAGTTATAAACCAAGAATCATAGAATGTGGTATTGATCAGAAAAAATAGATATCATAGGATAATGAAATCAAATATAAAACATGATCTATGCACTATGAATGTGAGAATAAGAAAATAATCTAATTAAATAAAGAATAACATGACTTATAACTGATAGACCTATGAGGAATTGTTAATTCTATAAGGTTCTATGCCAAAACAAATTTATAAAACACAAACTATGCTACTCAAATAATTAAAATGTAGTAATTGTAATATGCAAGGTTGAACCCACATAAATGGTGAATTTAATTTTATTACGTTTTCAAAAGATTTAATTTTATTATATTATAGAAATAGGTGAAAAAATCTTTGTTTGATTGATTTTATGAAATCATAATAAAAAATTATGTGCCAGATTGATTGGGTTTGCTACCTAATTTTAAAATAACTTCTTGGTTTTGTAATTTAAGGGCCCGTGTTAAATTTTATTTTAGAGAATATATGGATTAATTATTTATTTGTGTCAAATATAAGATGAGTAAAATTCAATGGTTATGGAATCTCCTATCTAACATGGTAGTACCTTATTTTCCTTGGTCCCATAATTTAGGGTTTCGCCGAATCATGTTTTTCTTGATACAATTTTAATCATGATTTCTCGTAAAATTTATAATGGCCATGCCTAATCTTGGGTTATAAGTTTCATAATTTTAAGGTCACTTTTAGATTTAATTATCAATGTTAATGATAAAAGTAAAATAAAGGGATTGGAAGTTGAAGAATAAATTATATAAAAAAAATACATGAATAAAATTAGTAAAATAAATCCAATGGAACCTAACCCATTTTATTAAATTACCCTAGAATAATGTGGGGTTTTCCCCTAATACTAATTATGAGACAATAATAGTTAAAGGGAAAATAAAAATAAATCATAAAGAAAATGAAAGAAGAACTTTAGGAGGGTGCAATGTCTAGCTCTAAGCTTTGGTCTTTGGTAGATCTGGATCAGAATACCCCAATAGAAGCAACCTATACCTCCTTTTATACGATTCATATGGTCTCTTTTAATTAATTAATTCCATAATGTAATGTTTTAATGATGGTATATGGTGGGTCACATGTCAAATAATTGGTTAAAAAATGAATATTTGGTGAATTTGGGAGAAATATTCCCATCTGGGAAATTACACCACGCGTAACTATCTTACACCACATATAATTTTCGAGGATGGTTTTATTTTCTTCACAAAACGTGCTTCCTTTCACCACATTCATAGGTAAACATTGTTTAATGATTAAACTACATGTAATTCTATTTTTATGCGTTAAAATCCTTGTTTTACCTCAATTATTCAGTTTTATACCCCCAAAGTGCTCCATGATCATCCTTAAAAGTCTTGTGTCATGCTACTTCCCTTCGATCATGGTGTAAAGTGTATTTTAGCTCCAAAATATTCCCATTTTAACTGCTTTTTCAAATATCCATTGTATCCTACCATAAAACACAAAACATATTAAATTGATCACAAATTGTAAAGAACAATAATTTAAATACACAAATCAATACATTAAAATATCATAAAGTATATTCATGTAATATACTTATAAAATACCCCCCACGCTTGAATTTATACTTTTCCTCGAAGTTAAAATTTCAACATACTATAGAGGATATTCACATTATAATTCTTCAAATATAATTTCAATAAAAGCATTTGATCAAATGGAAAATTAAATTTTTGAGCATCACACATGAAAAATTTATCAACGCCTCATTTTTCAAAGGATAAAAATTGACCATGTGTTTTACTTTTCCAAAATTGAAATATCCAAGCCTTTTGATTCATTCATTTATATTTTTCAATTATTTATTAATACACATTCCACTTTCAACTTACCTTACATGAATCTTTTCTCTCATCAGTAGGGTACGAACGAATAGAGCGATGCAAAAACTTGAAGAACATGTAACTTACCTTAGTCTTGTAAGGCGTCTAACATATCCACTATGTAAAGACATAAATAATAATTAATCATGAGGGATTCACCATTTAGTATAAAATGAATCAAAGGATTAGGGAAAGTAGGTAAATTATGAACATCATATAAGGCTCAAAAATAGAGGTTTAACTCTAAACTACATTCCTTGATAATCAAAACTAATCAATGAAAGTCCCCCTTTCCCCAGTATCTTAGAGCCGATTCATAAAGAAATAAAATTGAATAAATGAAACACCCTCTTATTATATATATTTTTTATTTTTAAAAATTTTCAAGGGAAAATTCTCACATCCACCACCCAACCTCTAATTATATCCTTTAAACACTATTTTTAATAGTTATAACAAGATTTTTGGTCAAGTAAACGGTAATTTTTGAATTTCCCTTGACACAAACCTTTTTTTTCAAGTGGGTGTGAAATAAATACAATAAATGTGCTATACCCATATCTCATAAAACCTCCCCTACACCTATTCATTAAAAAATGTCCATCCCTTCGACCCGTTTTCATTTCCCTAACTGTTATGTTGGAGAATCATGAATAATATTTAGAGGAAGGTAGGAAAAGTTAAAATAGGCCTGTAACATAGCTCATTTTCTAACAATGTTATTAATGGATTACATGGGATTAAGAAAAGATTAATGTATAGTGGGTCCCATGATAAGGCTAATACAAATAATTCCTTAATAATTTTAAAGGTGATTTTGTTCAGTCATAGCTTCAATAAGATTCCAAGAATGTTCTAAAAGAAAACATGCCCGAGTCTCTCAATAAATATAATACAAAAATAACAGAAAATATTGGATCAAGGGATGTATTTGGAATGATAACAATGGTTGTAAAAATTACTCATGATAAAACATATGAATAATTAAATTGATGAATAAAAATATAAAAAATCTAAATCATGGAAAAATCTCAAAAATATTTCATTTACAATGGTTAACATTCTACTATAAATCATGATTTGTCAAATCCCAATCTAGGTACTTACCTATACTAATTCTTTTTCACATTTTCTTATTCAAATTTATTGACAAATAAATTTAAACTCATGGATTGGTAATTATCGTAAGTAGTTTTATGCCTCATAGTTTAGTTGATTGAAGTAATATTCAAGCACATGGAAAATAATTAGAAGTTAAAGCCCCTAATTAACTATGGGTAATACATTATTTTTTTTGAATTTAAAACACTTACTCCCTTTTAAATTGTTTATTCAATCATGGATGGTTGGGTTCTTCATGCTGAAGATTCAAAGTAAGTAATATAGATTCTTCTTCTTTTGATTCTTGCCAATTTATAATTCCTCATATCATAATTGTCCTATAAATTTAACAAAAACAAGTGAAATATAAATTAATTTTGAAATACCATTATTGGATCGACCTTACCTCTTTTAGCTTCAGCTCACATGAAAGATTATTTAAAATTTTGTACCTCTTTGAGGACCACAAATTGTCTCAATTGTGCTCTATCTACATAGGTCGACTCTTGTCTTTCTTCTTTTGACTAATTAATTATTTTAGATGGTATTAATTTATTTACCTATAATAGAATAACCCACTATTTTTTCTCAATCCTGATGAATGGAATGTATATTCATGTACCATAATTTCCTATCCTTTTTGAAATGGCGTGAAGTAGTTTTCTTCCTTATTTTCAGTAGTCTTTGTATTCAACTTCTCTTTTTTTTCTTTAGTTGAGAATCCTCCTTCACATCAATATCTATCTCATACACTTCTAAAATTTTAGTGAAATCCTTTGCATTGAGTAAATTTTCTTCTCCAAACGCATTATCCTATCATACATCATAGTTATTTATTTCTCAGTGGATGTTGAAACTTACTTGATCACTTTTAACTCTTAAACATAGCTGTCCACTTTGAACATCAATCAGCGCACACCCTATGGGTAAAAATGGACTTCCTAGAATGAGTTTATTTCTCTCCTATTTCATGTCCATAACTAGGAAGTCTATGGTGAAATTGTACATTTAAACATTGATTAGGATATCATTAATAAAAACTCTTGGATATTTTACCATTGAATCTTCTAAATGAAGAATTACTCTTGGAGGCTTCTGTCTATACAGTCCCAAACTCATGAATGTTGTGTATGACATGATATTGACACTTATACCCAATTCACACACATATTTTCCACATTTTTAGCTTTTATAAAGATGAGAATTTAAAATATAACTGGATATCTTTACTTCTGAGATATTTCCTTAGATACCATCATCGAACACTCCCTTGTGAGTGGAATGGTTCCAATATCATCAAGATTCTTATTGTAGGCTACCAAATCTTTAATGATTTTTTTCATATGATGACATGTTCATGAGAGCCTATGAAAAAGGTATATTAATATGAAATTTTTTAAAGTGTTCAAAAAACATACCTTTTTACACATTGTTTTTCACTTATTCTATTTATTTTGGAAAAGGTAGTATTTTCTTGTATAGAGGTGCTTCTTCTTCTTCTTCTTCTTCTTCACCCAATTTTTCCTTGTTCTCTTCACCTTCCTTTGGTGGTTGTACTAAAAATTATATACCACTTCCTTTTGTTTTTCTCAACTTCTATGTTGTATATATTTCTAATATTTATGTGGGAATACTTTAGGGAATCTTGGTAGTACTCATATGGGTCTCTCTATAAGAAAATCAAAAATTTGGATAACTTTGTTTTCCAGATTCTTCAATGAGGCCTTTTGGTTCGACGCTTCTTCATTAATTTCCTTGAATACGGCCCTAGAAGTAGCTATGAAAGTATCTAACATCTCTTCCAAATTATGGACCTAGCTTATTAGTGAGGGCCCATAGGGTTCTTATTGTTGTTACCTTTATGGTCTTTTCTATCCTTTAACTTTTTGTTGTTGTGGTCTCCATCCCTTAAATTGATTACCCCAATCGTAGTCAGTATAATTAGAGTCTTATATATGTGTACCTTGGTTGTTTTGATTCTAGACCATCATGATGTCCATCTTCTTGGTCATTAACTCCATTTGTGCTGCCATCCAATCATTATTTTTGATTGTATGGATGCATTTTCATTACATTTATTATCCTTGCCACTATAAACTTTGTCTTTCCATTTCAACCAATAGGTTGTCGCTTTGTTAAAAAAATTTCATCATTACTGATCATCCAACTGTAGATTCCCTAAGGAAAACCCTTTTAGAATTTTTTGATTAGTAGCCATATCTTTATTCCATGATGGAGGAATTTTCGAGTCATGTACTTATACCATTCCTAAGAATAACACAAAGATTCATCATAAAATTGGAAAAAATTTGGATTGTTTATCCATATGTCCACTAACATAAAAGGTGGAAAGAAGTGGATGGGTAAGTTTCATGAAAACTCATCACATGTGGTAATGTAACATGTAAGATGGACTTGAATAAAATATTCAACTCAGTCATGTGATTAAAATCAGAAAATGAGGAGTCTTACTGTATCACATGAAAATTTTGGAATTGGAATGTTTCGTAGAGAAAGAGGAAATATCCTCGGTGCTAGTTCGGATCTTTATGGGGTTGTTTGGTGAATTTACCACTATTTTTTATTATAGGAATTATTGAATACCTGATCTTAAAGTTATTTTTTACAGTGGGGGTACTCAGATTTTTTGTCACAATCCTATGTTTGACAGTCACATATAGTTAGTGAGTGTCTATAGCCCTAGAATTATTTGAAGAACTCCAACTGGTCATTTCTTTCTACCACCCTTCATGGTTTCAAAAACCTAACAACGAAACTAGTTTTATAGCCCTATGTGGAATCTTTAATTCCCTACTGTTCTATGAAAAAACAAATTTATAAAACTCTAACTATGCTACTTAATTAATTAAAATGTAGTAATTGGAAAGTTCTTGGTCGAACCCCAAGATACAATGAATTTATTTTTATTGGGTTCCCAAAACATTTAATTTAATTGGGTTATATAAATAGGTGAAATAATGTTTGTTTGGTTGATTTTTTGAAAGAAAAATGAAAATGAAGTTGCAGATTGATTGGTTTTGTAGATAGGTTTTGAATGCGTGGCAATGTTTTGTAATTTAAGGGTTCAGGTACAATTGGATTTTTGAGAATATGTTGATCAATTCATGATATGTGTTAGAGTTGATATGAAGAAGATACAATAGTCTTGGTATCTCCTTGTCAATGCAGTAGTACCCTATTTATCTTGGTCTGGTAATTTAGTCTCTCACCGAATCGAGCTTATCTTGAAATAATTTTAAAACCTAGTTTTCCCTAAATTTGACAATGGTCATGTCTTATTTAGGGTTTTCAGTTTCTCAATTTTAGGGTTCCTTTTATATTAAATTATCAATGTTGATGATAAAAGAAAAATAAATGGATTGAATGTTTAATAATAAAATGCATTGACCAAATACATGAATAAAATAAATTCACTTGAACCTTTATCCTTATATTAAATTATCCTATAACAAGGAGGGTTTACCACCTCATCAAAGTGATGAGATAATTATAGGTAAGGGTAAAATAAATAAATAATAAAGGATAGAAAAGATGAACTTGTGGAGGGTGAATCATCTCATTCCAAGCTTCGGTCTTCGGTGGATCTGGATCCAAATGCCCCAACAGCAGCAACCTAGCCCTATATTTATAGTCTCTACATGGGCTCTTGAAATTATTTAATTCTATAATGGAATGGTCTAAAGATGGTCCAAAGATGGTCCAGGGTGGGTCCCATGTCAAATATTTGGTTAAAAATAAAGATTTAGTGAATTTAGGAACAATATTACCATCAGGGAAATTACACCATGTGTAACTGGGTTAGACCACATGTAATTTTACATGATGTTTTTTTTCTTCACAGCGTATCCTTTCATTCATCACATGAACTAGTACACATCAGGTAATGATTACACAATGTGTAATTCCATTTTTCTTCTATGGAATCCTTATTTTTACTCAGTTCTTTAGTTTTTTTCCCCGATGTTCTCCATGATAATCCTTAAAAGTTTGGTGTCACGCCACTTTACTTATATCATGGTGTAAAGTGTCTTTTAACTCTAAAATTTTCATCATTTCAGTCCTTTTTAAATATCTATTACAACCTATCATAAAACACAAAACATATTAAATTTCTTACAAATTTAAAAGAATAATTATTTAAATACACAAATCAATATGTTAAGACACCATAAAATATATGGATGAAATTTACTTATAAAAAACATTTAATTATGGCTAAAAAAATGAGATATTAATAATAATAACACCAATGTTAATTACTAAGGATTCATAAAAAATATTACAAATCTTTTTCACCATGGTATTATAAAAAATTACCATGTAATGATTCCGAGGTATCAGGACCATGTCATACATAGAGATTAATGTTTTGAAAAATTCCATAGAAAACAATCTAATAATACCATTCATATATCTAACCTTATGTATTACACATAATGAAATCATATATAATTCAACGAAATCATAATTAATCCACAATGGATGTGGGTTACGTGATAATAAACAACAAGATTATAATCCATATATATAAATAAGGTGGATGGTATCATAAGATAATATCATAGAAATGAAAGAGGATTTTGACATAAATGAATAATGCCTTTTTTAGATCATTGGGTAATTCACATTGAAACATAAAAGAAAATACCCCTTTTCATTTTAAAATCATTAAGAAATATAATTACATGGAAAACCATTTTTGAATGTATAAATGAATTTTCATTGGATTTAATAATAATTATGAATAAAGTATTTTATCACACAAAAAAAAATTAAAATAAAATTTTAGAAATAATTTTTAACATTATCATAAAAAGATGATGTTACAGGTCACATTCAAATGTTATTTTTCTTAAAGGTAAAGTTAAAATTTTCAAAATTCATACATTTTAAAAAAATTCTATAATTGGGAACTGAAAAAAACATAAATAATATCCCAAATAATTATGGAGTGGAAGATAAAACAATCGATCCTCTAAGAAGAAAACTTTTTATTATTTTAAAATATCCATATTGAAATCCCACATAATAAAATGTTAATAATTTTTCTATGAAAATAGGAGAAGGGAAATATTAATGTCACATGATATAACAAATTTTGTTTCTAAATATAAAGGATAACTTTGAAGGGAAATAAAATGTGTACATAGAGTGGAATATATCATTAAATTGGATAATTATTCTTCTCAACAATGTATACTTATTGAGAAATAAATTTAACATGGTAATATATTTTAATTAGAAGGTTATTTATCACATTATAGGAATAAAAAGTACCGTGAAATAAAATATTTTAGTGAAATATACCTGTACTAGAGAAAATAAGTTCCTCAAAAAGTATTATAACTCAATAAAGTGAGTTGAGTTAATAAAAAACATTCAAATTTGGTATTATTTGAATCAAAATACATTTTTAAAATGAACACAATATATCTTGAAACCCCATTAATTACATGAATATGGTAAAAGAAATTAATTAGGTAGTAATAATACTATATTTGAGATATAATGATGTACAATATGGGAAATGTCTCAAAAGATTAAATTTGTGACAAAGAACCCATTACCATTTCTTTTTTTACATTCTTGAATGTAATTTAACCTCATGTATAATTAAAATAAATACTATAAAAAATTATTTTTGAAACTTATTTAGATACCTAATATATACATATAATTATTTTATATCATTTCCATAATTTAAATATTAAATATCACAATAATCTCGCATTGCTTAGTGAACTTTTTTGGTTTTGTATTTTTGTAGACTAGTTACATATGTAACTTATTTTATAAATCTTATAAATATTTCTCCATTATAAAACTATTATAGTCCCCCTCCTAGAATTTTCATAATTTATACTTATCTTTATATAGTGTGGAAGGTAAGTATAATAAAGGGGTGATCTCAATCGTTTAGTAGGGAACAACTTTTCAATTTAAAATCAAGTGTTGGATCATAATCAAGAGTGAAAAGCTGAACATGGAAGATATGTATTATTAAAATGAACATAGGAAAATAAGAGTTGTCTCTTATTCATGATGTAAAATAATTCAATCTCAAATGAGGAACTTATACCTTGAAAAAATGTCATGAAAAAATATATAATAAACATGTTCAACAGAGTCTAGAAAAAAAGTATAACATATAATTATGGAATTTTAAGAAGCATAGGTATTCATAAAATTGTGAAAATATCTAATTTACATCATGATATTTCTTATTCCTGTAAATGTAGCCAATATGTATCATGTTCATGATTAATATTATGAATGTAGCTAATCTTAATTGTGATCATACCCATTCTTATGAATGTGGTTAACCCACATAATTTTTGTTCTCAACATGTTGATCATATATAATCTTCATCATGTTTACACTCAATCTTGGGAAATTATCTTCATCATGTCCATGGTCAACATAATTATCGCATGAGTTATAAAACCTTATCCAATGCATTACAAGTAGATATAGGACACCGACCACCATCATTGATTGATAAGAGTGAATAAAAAATCATTAATTAAACATATAAGTAAATAATATGGGATATATAATAGTTTTAATTAATCACATCACAAAAAACCCAAGGAAATAAATGGGCTTTATAAAACATCAAGATAGTATCACTAACATTGAACTCAATCATGTAAATAGTTGATACTCCAAATTCAATCAACCAAATAGTTTATTTTATAAGATCATTTTGAATGTGATTCAAAAATGATTATATCTAAATTAATAAACACATTAGAGATAAAAATAGTAATAGTGGTGATATGAAAAAATAGTTTTTCTTAAATTCTATTATCATTAGCGTAAAAGAAAAGGTTATAGTCACTTTGAAAATTAATTTGTTGAAATAGTGAAGTGATATTTTTGAAATAAATTAATTTCAAAAATAATATTCAATATAAAATCATTGGGGATACATTATAGTTTTAAAAATGAAATGTGGGGTGGAAGTTAAAACCATTTTTTGAAAGGATGGAAAAACCTTTTGATAATTTGAAGTGACTTTATTAAAAACCCACATCTTAAAAATGTAATTAAAAAATATTTTTAAAAAGTATAAAAAGGAAATATAAAGGTCCAAAGATATAAAACAAAATTATTTTCCCAATTATGATGGCTAAAATTGGTGGGAAGGAAAATTATGGACAAGGAGTAGAAACCATCCTTTAAGAGGGTATGAATTATTTTGACAAAATTACATCATCCTAAAATTATAGACTCATCCAGGAGAAATAATTTAATTTGAAGCATGATTTACCCAAAAAATAAGATTTAATTACAACATAAAATAATAATTGTTTGGAATATATAATTCATTAATGATAATAGTTAAATAGTAGAGACTATGATCCACTGAGAAGATTTGAATCGTGAAAAAATGCTTTACAAATTGATGAGCGTTTAAATAAAAAACTATTTGAAGAGATATGTTTAAACTGGAGATAAATATAAATAAATAAAATGTATTTCTTGATATAA
Organism: Viscum album; assembly: GCA_963277665.1. NCBI lineage: Eukaryota > Viridiplantae > Streptophyta > Magnoliopsida > Santalales > Viscaceae > Viscum > Viscum album. The sequence continues at coordinate 930,296,819 of OY728163.1, read as the reverse complement.
TATCTCATAAAGATAGTATATACTCCATATAAAGGATATTAGGTGTATAATTCAAAACTGTATCAAAGAGAGGAATTTTGAGATGAAAACCCTTAGTTTTATTTTCTCTTACTCAATTGTGATCTAAACTTTTATATAATGAGAATATAAATATTAATAAATTAGTATATATCCGAATATTATCATATTACCCTTTTTATAATCATTTTATATACACATATTAAAAATATATGAATCAATTATAATTTGCTTTCATTCTCAGGTGTTAGAACAATCTATTGTTTACTTCATAAAAACATGAAGAAGATAGAACCAATTCTGACTAAGTGGTTACAAGATCATCATTCCTATACCATTAAAGATATTATAATCATTTTTTAAATGATTAATTTTATCACATTTACATTAGGCGAAATATATGACTATAGTTTGTGAAAATATAAATTTTGATGAAATAGTTTTTGATGTTTTTAACAATCAAATATTGATATGTTAATATATATTTTTAATACTAAAAATACATTTTAGTAATAATTTAAAAAGAATAAATATATATTTATTATATGATATTATGATAATTACATGATATTACATTCATATTACATCCCATAATCATTTATTACATAATCGTTATAACATCATTTTTCAAAGTCAGTTAAATCTAGTCAAATGGTTATGTGTTATCATGTTCTCAAGAGTTGGGGAATGTATTTAGATAATGATAATATAACATATTCAAAATATTGAATATGTTATATCTATCATACATCCTTATAAAATCCATTCTCATAAAAGACCATGATGGGTGGTGAGGATATACAAAAATTCTTTATTTCTGAAGTATATATTCTAAATGTAGGCATGATTAATGATACCATTTATCAACGAATAGATGAAAATATGGTATATGATAAATTATAATTTTAGAGTTATAAATTTTACATAAAACATTATAATTCATCAAATATAAACTTATTATCACCATTATAGGCCTTGATAAAAAATGAACAAAATCATTTTGTTCTGGTGGTTGTCTCCACGTATGTACAATCGATGTTATTCACAATTCTTAGTGGACAAAAATGATTGAATAATTGTTTTAAAATTAATATAATGAAATTTTAGTATATTAATGGTACTAATTTTATTATATTAATTATTTTAGAGTTTATGTTTCTAAGTAGGAGATTAAAAAAACTGAATATGAGAAAGTAATACTCATGTTGGAAGCTTGATATTGCTTTTAGATTACTCAGAAATAAAGGCATGAAGAAACATAATGGTGACCAGAAGACAATGGACATGGGAGAAGGATCCAAAAGGAAAGAACTTAAATATGTTCAATAAGAATGTTAGATGATAGGTGAGTCTTGAAGTGGTGTAAGTGTTTCGTTTTTATTAGTAGAGAGAAGGGTAACTTAGGAAGTAAACATTACATTTCCAATAATGTAATGTTAATATTCAAATGCCAATGGATCCAAAATGAGTTAAAGTGTAAGGAAATTGTTTAGGGGTAAATTGTTTCCCCATACCATCATTTTAGAGAAAACATAGTGTATTTTTAGGGTTTTTCTTATAACTTTTTATCTTTTCACTTAATTTACATTTACATTGGTAATTAATTTTTAGAATTATTAATTAATATTAATGAAAACAAAATTATTATAATTTTTTATAATTTAAAACTTTTGGTTTTAAATTTTTAAATCATATTACCAAATAAAATATTTATCTCCTTGAAATGTTATTTTTAAAATAAAGTCTCATAATGTGTAAAAGAGTTTTTATAAAAAGTGTCTTTTTAAGAATAAGATTTATTTGTAATACATAGTTATTAATATAATCAATTACCATGACATAAATTGGTTTATTATAAAAAAATTAAAATTTATAAGGATTTCATGGAAATCCAAAACTGAATCACACCATGAAAATAATTGATTTAGATAAAATAACAAAAATAGTTTTCATTAAAAAATAATTTTAATTTAGTTCTAAACAATTTGTACATTGTATTTATAAGATCAAATAATTTAATTTAACACATAATTTTATTCTGAAAATAAATATTTTATTACAAAAAATTTATTCTAATCTTGTAGGATACGTTTACATAATGATAGAAGTAGAAACAATATAATTTTTTCAAAAACAATTTTTTGACAAAAAGAAAACCTTTTAAAAATTGAATCACAATTTCATACAAAGAATATTTTTATGTGAGAAATTCAAAAAATGAATTTAATTTTATCAAATTATAATTTTAGAATTTTTAAATCTGGGGTTTAAAACAAAATAAAAAATATAGTGAAAATGTATTTCATTAAAAATAACCATTTTAAATATAAAATAATTTTTATAATCTATCCACTAAAGGTGATAATATTTAATTGATAACTATCATAGTAGTTTTTTTATAAATTTATTAATAGTCATCATCCAATTTATTGTGGAAATTTTACATTATTTTTTGTGTGTAATAAATTTTATAGAACATATACTATATTTTAATTGATATTAAATCTATAGTAACTTTATTCTACCCCTTATATAAATCACACCTTTGCAATTTTCATTATCATATACTAATGAAGATTTTAACGGTTATATATAAGATAGGTATGAATCAAGAGTAATATACATTGTGGTATCAATCTTACCAATTAAGTTGAGGCTATTAAACTCATATATTCCTTTATAAGAGTCATGTAAAAATATTGAGTTTCTTTCAAAACTTTTTAGCTGAACACCCCTTATAATTAATTTCCCTATAGTTTTAATAATCTTAATTGAAGTGATAAATTGTTATAAGTTGATTTGAGATATGAAATTTGATTTAAATATTTCCTAAATTAACATGGAGTCTATGTGAGGATAGCCAATCCTTGAAAAAATATCATTATTTTCCTCTAAATAAATAATTAAAAGATCTAAATTCCAATAAATATCAAATTATGATACAAAAATTTTACTACTAGAAGTTTTATTTGATTTAAAAATCATTAGTTTGGTGATTTTATGATATTAGAAATCATCCTAAATATAATATGTTTGATATAATAGATCCCATATAGAAATATAGAATGGAATATAATTGCTCCTTAGTTATTTGAATCTAAATTTTTCGTATTTTCATAGGCATTCTATTCTTCCCATGGTCATAGAGGTCAAAGCGGTCTATTATCCTTATCATCCCTTGGTCTAGTGAATTGAAATTGATAATATCTGAATTCTTGGTATCAAAGCATTGGAAATTATTACCCCTATTGAAATATGGAGCTTCTACATCCTAGATAAGTCATTGTGATATTGATTTAAAATACATCCACACTTGAAAGAATCTCTTTTTCTTTTTATAAATTCCCTTGGGTGATCCTTTCCACATTTTTTACATGTATAAATTTAACTCCTTTTTTCCTTTATTATCATCATTTCATGAGATTTTAAAAATATATATCATTATATTCATTGGTGACATTTGGAGTTTGTTATAGTTTAGGTTGTTATTTATGACTCATGTTATCTAGTTGAGCATAAAAAAATATTATATAAACTAGATTTTATTTCATTTGGGTTCCCATTAAAAAAATCATTGATTTTTCAGTCACGTCCATTATCAACATGTCTGCTACATACTCCATCCATTTTAAAACCAAAATATTTAATAAATAGTGGTAAAAATTTAAATTATAATGGAATTATGAAATCAAAAACAAAAAATGTGTTACTCTATTAAACCATAATGTTAGTTCAACCTAATTCACTCATGGTGAAATATAGTTTTATTTATTTTTGGGTTCTCTTATATTTAAAAAAAATTAATTTACATAATAAGTCCTTCCTAATGGATTGTAAAGAGAATGTGATTAATAATATAATATTCTTTAGGAATGTCTAAATAGTTTTATAGACTCAGTCCCACTCATTATATATCATGGTGATGATCCAGTAAACACTCCACCAACCATTTTTGGGCTATTACCCTTGATTTTGTCTTTTCTATATCCACATCAATATACTAGTATCTAGGAAGGGAATTATTTCTAGGAAAACAACCTAATAAATAATTCACCAATATTTCAAGATATGATCCTATAATTATAATCATTTATAGAGTTTTAACTATTGTTTGCTGACCCCAACACCAAATGTAACAAAACTAATCTCAAAAAATAAATAAAATAATCATAAAAAACAACCAAACATTCCTTCTATTCAAGCTATAGTGACACAATCTAAACATATCTTTATTATGAATCATTTCAATAATTTAAAAATTAAATCTAAAAATGATATGACATAGATTGTAGAACCTTTTTAGTTTATTTTAGGTCTAGTTAAATTAGAAACTTATTTTACAAAACTGATCGACATTTTTTCATAATTAAACTATTTTTGACCCTCTTATAGACTTTTCATAATTCATACCTATCTTCACATACTAGGGAAGGGAAACATAAGATAATTATGAGATCCCAGTAATGTAATTATAATTAACATGAAATCAAGGGTTAAGTCATAATCATGTGGTAAAACATGAGTAGAGATAATATATGTTGTTAACAATGATTTTTGAAAATAAGAGTTTTCAAAAATTGACATTTGAATGGAATATAAACTCAAAATAACAACATATAACATGGAAACATAGTATAGAAACATGATAAAATAAACTTTTTCGATGGGGAATAATAGAGTCATATATAGTAAAATTATTGAATATAAATAACCATAGGTATTCATAACATTGTGAATATAGACAATATATATAGTGTTTGTGATTATTCATGTGAACATATCTAATTAGAATCATGTTCAAACATAATATTGTGAACTAAGAAAATATGTATCATGTACACACTAAACATATCTAATGTAGCTAATCGAAATTTTTTTCGAACTCAATACCATGAATGTGGCTAATCCGCCTCATGTTTACACTCAATTTTATAAACATAGCTAATTTGCCTCATTTTTATGCTCGATGTCTTTACTTCATGAGGTATACAATATAAATAATTAATTAGAGTGTAATATAGAACCCCAACCATAATCATCCATACATATGAGTTCCTTTATACATAAATCACTCAACATATCATGGTCACTAATAAACTATAAAATAGGTTACTTGTATTACATTACAAAGAATCCATGGAAAAAATGGGGTTCACAACAATTCAAGATAGAAGCACAAAAATTAAAGTAAAAAATTTAAATGACTGATTCCCAAACTCAATCACCATAGTAGAGTACATCATATGAAAATTTATAATGAAATTTATCATAAATAATTTATAAATAATTAAATAATTTATAGATAAAGAGGAAAATAGTGGTGAAATAGTAAAAGGGTTTTTTAAAATTCATTTATATTTGGTGTAAAAGATGAAATTATGGTCAAATTGAAAAGTTTTAAAAAAATGTGAAGTGAGAAAATTTTGAGAACCATTAATTTTAATATGAATCATCAATGAGATATTTTCTAAAATATATAAATTTTTTATTTTCCAAGGATGGAAAAAACTTTTGAATATTTTAAATAACATTATTGAAAACCAACGTTGAAATCAAGTAACCATGAAATATTATTAAAAAAAAGAAAATAGAAATAATAATGTCACATGAGATAAAACATAATTAGTTTTCCACTTTTGATGAAGATCGTAGACAGATATTATAATTACAGACATTGAAGGTAAACCATTGTTTAATAGGATGTGAATTATTCTTAAAACATTATTATCATAAAATTATAGAATCATCAAAGAGTATGACCTTAGTGTGAAAAATTATTTCACTATAAAAGAAGGCAGAAAAACAACAAAACACCATCATAGTGTAGAATATATCATTATGTAAATTTAATAGTCATAGAGGAGTTATTATTACCCTAGGAAAGGATTTGAGTCATGAAAGACACCAAACAAATTGAATAAGATTTAATTAAAAACCCATTGAAAGATATATTTTTAAATAAGACATAAATTTCCATTAATAAATTTTATTTAATTATATAATATCTCAGATAGATAGTATATGCACCACATAATAGAAATTAGGTGAATTTTATAAAAATATTTACTAGAAAGCGTAATTTTGATACAAAAACCCTTACTATAAAGACCCAATTTATTAGTGATTATTTCCAATTTAATAGTGATTATCCAAGATGACTATTATAGACATTAAACAAGTGGGAATATATAGTAGTAACAACATTTTAAATCCTATGTTGATAATAAGTTTTTAATTTTCATTTTACAAAATTAAAATTAGATTTGGATTTAATATATCAATTTTAGAACAAAATTAAATTATTTGGATTTTGAATATTTTTTTTTTGAATAGTAAAAATATCAATTTTTTAAAAATCTATCACTTTTATAATACAATATTGACTTAAAAGTATCAAAAACACTTTTGATATATAATATATGTATTTAAAAAGTTTTAAAAAAAATTAAAATTATATGTAGAATATATAAATCCCATGCATAACATTTTTGAAACTCAATTAGTATTTCACACTAATAATTGTTTTCCCACATTTATATTAAAAATAAAACTATGTCAGTTTTATAAATTAAATATATTTGGTTTTATATATTTATTTAAACATGTAATTATTAGTTAAAAATTTTAATTTATTTTTATACATAAAGATAATACTAGTAAGATTAGTTTTAATTTTCACGATAATGGTAAAACTGTTTTTTTAATGAATTGTTTTATTAATACTGTGTACTTTTTATTTAATCAATCAAAGTGTTAAAAGTGAAATTATTAATATAATATTATTTTAAACTATTATATAATTATATTAACACTAATTCAATTAGTAATTATTACTAAATCGTACCAATGAAAATAAAATTGTTAAAAGTAATTTGTATACAAATACTATTTTTATATATTATATATTTTAAATTAAAAGTTTATTTTCTAACATTTAAAAATTGAATTAGATTAAATTGAGATTAAATTTTTTTTTAAAATATTAAAATTTAGTAATTTAGCTTACACTATTTTTAAAAATAAAATATAAATTACTTAGTTAAAAACTAGTTACCTAGGTAAGAAATAAATTGTCAAGTTGAAAACCCTATGTTAAAAGAATTGAAACAGATTTAAAACAATTGTAGAAAGTTTTGGTTGTGAAATTATTGACCTAATATGACCCCAAAAATCTATTATTATGATATTTTTTTTTCTTTTTCAAGTAATAAGGTATTGATATCATGGAAGTGTAAAGTGTATTCCCAAAAATCACTTTTTCACCACTTATAATAGGTGACCAATTCTACTACTCCATGGTTATAATTATTATTGTAATTTTCAGTTAAATTATACCTAAAATACAATTAATAGATGTAATTTTATCAACCCTATTCCTTTATCTCTAGAATTTATCTTAATTTTCCCACATTCAAGATAATATCTTTGAGAAGATCAAGTTTCGAAGGTATGTTTTACCTTCTTCATAATATGTTTTACTTAATTATACCATGTAATAAATATTTTACCCATAAAAACATAATGAAATTAGTACTATTATTATAAACAAGTGTTATTATATAAATTTAATATAATTTATTTATTTATCTTCAACTATTATGAAAATCAAAATCATTGTTAGTGCATTGTGAGAACTACCACCTCCACAAAGTGATGCCTTCCATTAATCATCATCTCTATTCATGGGCGTTAAGAATTATTTAATTATTTAATGTATATAGTATATATAATTTATATTATTCTAAAATTTCAAAATTATTAGTCACATTTATTCCATCTTGTTCATTGATAAATTAAAACATTAATTGTGTGTACATATGGACTACCACTTCCATGAACAATGAGTTTCACTAGTTATCATCACCCATCATGGATGGAATTATAAATATATTTATATTATAATTTTTAAATAAATCTATTAATATTATTGATATTGTGAACTTAATTTTCATTTCTTTCTACCATTTTCAACATATATAAGGAGTTATATAAAAATTGACCGAACAACCTCAAGTAGTGGATGAAGGGAAGTGAACTATTTTATAAATAAATAACATGTGATTAATAATTAAAGAACCCTGTTTTTTGCTATAAAGAACTTTGGAATATTCTTGATGTTATTCCCGAGCAGCGCCTTCAGACGGTGTGCGATTCCGAGCCCCGGAGTGGCCAGAATTAAATTTTCAGTGCGTTCACACTGGAAACACAAAATAAATTGGATAGATCTTAAACGTTGATTCGAATCCTACATATGAGTGTACGTATGGGTCCGAAATGGGGTTTTTACCCTAGAAAAGACATAAGTCATGTCGGCGCGGGATGTTTGGACCCCTCGCTCGCTATCGGAGCGTGGAACCGATAAATTAAATAATTTATTTATTCGTTTAACAGCTTAACTCAGGTATCTCTTACACGGTGGCTTAGATTGGAAAACTGAGGGCACCGTTGTGTTCAGAGCATGTCGTTTACCCTAGGAGGGGTGTAACTTTTGTGGGTGTGACCCGTTTGTGAAAAATGGCCCCGGGGGTGTTTTCGTAATTTAGCGGCTTCAGACGTTAAATTTGATAACTTTTGAACGGGGCCTCAAATTAAAATTCTGAGACCACTGTTGTGGTCAGGAGGTTGTGTTTACCTTTGGCATTACCTAAGTTCGACTGCGTTTGGGGCTTTGGACGCGGATTTAAATTGAGATGAGTTTTTAATTAATTAAGGGTTTAATTGATTTTCTTTATTTAATCCCTTCACCCCCTTCCTCCCCTCTGAATCCCCCTGGAGAAACTCCCTCAAAACTTCCCTCTCAACCTGCTCCTCTACCTCCCTCCTCCGATCGAGGTGGCACCAAGCGGGGGAGCAGTAGCGGCACGTGCGGCGAAGCTCCGGGCTACGCCCAAAGAGGTAGGATATTTCGTTTTTTGTTTTAAATTCTTGAACCCTTCTTTGAGATCAATTTATTGCATTTAAATACTATTTGAACGTCTATCAAAGTCCATAGTTGCGTAGTATAAATTCTGGGCTCTCCAAATCATGTTTTGGATTTAAATTTCGAGTCTGGAGGCGTCCGCAGTCGTCCGCCGAAGATCTGCGGGTTTTTGGAATGTTTATCAGCGAACCACGACTTTCCAGCGGGTTCAGCTAGTTCCAGCGGAGGATCCGCCGACTCAAGCGGCAGATCGGAGCAGCGGACGATGGAGGCCTTAGGCAGGTGGGGCGGCCCGGTCTAGGGCGGTGCAGGCTCCCTCCAGTGGAGGGGGTCGGTGGCTCGGCTGGGCGAGCTGTCAGCGGAGACGGCGGTCGAGCAGAGGCGACACCAGAACTCGGCCCGAGTGGCTGCAGGTGGAAATCGTCTGAGGGCGAGCTGCGGAGGAGCGGCCGGCCGGGTGGCCGACCGTTGCTATGGTCACTGGACTACCAGGTTCGCGCGACCCTTGTGGAGTAGAAGAGACCCACAAATAGTGGGTCTCTGCTGGAGGTGACCTGCAAAAGCAGGCGCACAAAAAAAAGATAACGAAAAACAGGGGTGCGACATTGATTTTGGGGGCTCCCTCTCTCCAATCAAGGAGAGAGGATATAAAAAAAATACATATAAAAAAACACCACATGTTTCCGCGTGGGGAAAAAATAAGGGAATAAAAAAGGGGTTAATAAATTAATAATAAATATCATATATTATTTTTATTGTTAGTAATTGGTTTTTCTGAGATAAAACCCTCATACAGTGTCCGTTTGACACGTCGTCTGTGGCTGTGTAGTCCCGAAAATGAGACGGTCTTTTTGATTCCAATATTGGATACTTAATTTGGAGTTGAGGCGTGGCCCGCACGGGCCACCGTTCGAGCTGTGTGCAACATTTTAGCACATTTTTCATTGGATGTTCGTTTGGGGTGTGCGAGCAGTCGTTTTTGGGTGTTTTTATGAGGGCATTGCATTGGTGCAATCTGCCCTCACTAATTCTGCACGCTGGTGCGGGCCCCGTGAGGGAGGTTTCAGGAGTTTCTGGTGATTTCCAGCTTTATCACCGGGTGTCCCTTTTGGACAAGTGAATAGTGCATCTTGTGTACTTTTTCGAGAGGATCGCAACAGTGTGATCCGTTTGTTGTGTTTCGGGACTGGGGTGCAGGTCCCACATAGCACCGCTCGTGTGTGGTGTACCGGAATGCATCTTTTTCTCTGGATATCAGTTCCGCTCAAGTAAGAAGTCCTTTTGACATGTTCTCCCGAGGGGATCGCAATAGTACGATGCGCACAACTGTTTTCGGGGCCAAGGCTCGGGTTCACAGGACGTCGTTCGGGTGTAAAGTGGTGTTGGAAACTTTTCCGTTGGATATCCATTGGAGGTGAGTAAGTAGTTGATCTCGCATGTTTTTCTACGAGGATTACAACAGTACGATCCGTTTGGATGTGCGGAGCCTCTTGCACGATCTTGTTAAATGTGGAAGTGTGAAAGGTGCTCTGGTGGCAGTTCTTCTCGCTGTGTTTGTGGAAAACCCTTGTCCTGTGATCGTGCACACTCCCATGTGAGTGAAGAGATGTGGTTGGCTGTGCCTCAGTCGTTGAGGTGGTAGGTTGGAGTTGTTACGTTATGCCTTCACGTTGACGTTGGGTGTCGACTGCACGATATCCTTTGGTCTGGAACTTGGTATACTCTGGGAGTATACGAGAACCCTTGGAGGTACATGTGGTTGTTTGTACCTGAGGACGTTTGTGCGCTCAGTTGGGGTTGACTTGGGGCCACACGTCGTAGGGGCCCCATGTGCGTGTCATGTTCTGCTTTATGTACTTTTGACCTCTCGCAACGTAGAGGGTTCCTCTGTTCTTGTTTGATGACCAGCAAGGTTGAGTTTCCCCGGGTCCAGTTCCCGCTTGTTGACCAGCAGGGTTGAGTTTTCCCCCTAGTTCTGTTCTCGTTTGGCCAGCAGAGATGGTTTGGTTCCTCTTTTTTTTCAGCTGTGAGGGGTTGCAGTATCGTGCCCTTTCACCGGACTGCGGCACCATTTACGACTATGAGTGTTCGTATAGTGTGGGTGTTTTCCCCAATTTCTAGGATGAGTTGTCTCAGTCCGCTTTGACATTGACTCAATGGATTGGAGCGTGATCACCTTGAGAGGCCTGGGGGGTTTCTCCCATTGCTCCGTGTTCCCTAGTAGAGTTCTTGTGGATTCGTTGTTGCCAACACTTTACGCAGGCACTGATCCTCTACCCAGGAGGTTGTTTCCAGCAGGGCTGAGGTTGTTTCCAGCAGGGTTGAGGTTGTTTCGAGCAGGGCTAGCCAGTGGGTTACCATCCAACAGGGATGGCCAGTACAGCGGTGTTCACCGAGCAGTACCATCCAGCAGGGATGGCCAGAGCAGTTCCGGGTTTACCTCCAGCTGGGCTGGGCAGTGGTCCCCGATGTCGGGCTTACCTCCAGTGGGGCTGGGTAGTGGTCCCCGATGTCGGGATAACCTCTAGCTGGGCTGGGCAGTGGTCCCCGATGTCTGGTTACCTCCATCTGGGCTGGGCAGTGGTCCCGTCTCCGACTTTAGCTAGGTCTCCCACCAGTGGATTACCCTATTACGGGACTGGGAAGTGTGGCTCCCATCGACTCATTCTGGGTCTCCCTCCAGTGGGAACCCGTCGACTTCTAGGGACCCTCAAGCGGGACTACGCAGGGGGTCGCTTGTCGACTTTGAGCAGTCCTCTCAACTGCGTGGCAGTGACGAGGCATGGTTTGACATTCCCTTAGAACTCTCAAGTACGAGGGGCGCTTTCCCCACCGAGATGCGTCCTTGTGAAGCGACCTAAAACCATGTGAGCGAGTCAGTGCCGCCCAAAGCGGATAGTGTCGAGGTGCAGTGATTGAGCCCTTGACTTGTAGTTTAGAGAAGTCGTGCGGGATGTTGGGCATCGATGGTGTTACTTCTGGGACTGTTGGCTACTCACTTTCTTGGACTGAGCTACGGGACGAGGATCCCCTTACAACCTTGTTCGGGTTTCTTGACAGAGCACATATATATGTATACCTTGTTCCAGTACCCACTTCGTGGGATTTGGTTACTCTCCTTCCAGGAGAGGCGAAGACCCGTAGGGTATTCCCCATGCTTTCCGTATCTAGTTTCTCGTGGTTGGATGAGTCTACTCCCCTGTTATAGGTAGCGAAGACTCGACAATAAGTTCATCTTTTCACCATTTCCAGATCCTTGTGTTTGGATGAGTCTACCTTCTTTTCTCTTATTGGGTTGAGCTGGACTCTTCACTACTATACTCTTGATTTCACTCTCAGTTGTACTCCTTTACTTTCCTGTTCGATCTTCTGCTCACCCTCTGGTACCTCCTCTGTTTCTCCCTTGAGCCTTCGGGGTATCCTACTGAGTATTTTTATACTCACCCCTGCTTGGGCTTTGCCCGCACTTGGTGTACCCTTGCAGAAGACGGATATGTTGGTCGTGACTTCAGTGGAGCATATGAGTTTGGGAGCTTGGACCGCGTGCGGTGGTCGTAGTCTGGTTCCAGGTGGGGGACCCTTCCAGCAGTTTTTCTTCTGTTTACCTATTGTCGGGTTGTGGCACTTTTTGGTTGGGCACGTGTTTTGCCCCTTTTCTTTTCAGTTTACTTTCAGCACTTGCTTTGTACTGTTTATAGGTCGATGAAATCTTGTGGTTTATATATAGAAGTTCCCCTTTTTCTTTACTTGTATTTTCATTTACTCTGCACTTTTACATTGAGTGTGATGCGTGTGTGTTTGTACAGGTACATAGGCAAAGGCCTCCCCGAGTTATTGTGCCTTCGACACTAGTCACCAACTCCTGGACTATGAAGGCGGGTTTGGGGTAGTTGCGGCTCGATCCCGGGTAGGGTCAGGTCGTGAAAAAGTGGTATCAGAGGTGGTTCGTTCCGTGGGACATTGTGCGGACGTCCCTAAAAGAGGAATTGGTTGGGATTTTGGGAAACAATGTTAACGTGTCTCGAGAACAGCTCTCAGGCGAGGGAGTCCAGTGATGGTGTGGCGGCTGACGTATCCATTCACCAGGACCTTGAGAACCCGCTTGTCGACTCAGCATGCTGAGACACTTGTTGCAGGGAAAATTGGTTTATGCGTCACATAGGATTGAGTCCTTAACTGTCCTTCTTGAGACATCTCCCTATTTTTGTTGTTGTTGTGGTATACATATATTCTCATTTGACCGCAACACTCCTTGATAATATTCAGGATGTCTCTGCGAAGACAGCCATCCAGGATACCAGCTTTGGTTCGTGATGACGACCCTGTGTGCTACGAGGGCTCAGTCTAGGACCCATCATGCGAGCCCCTTTCCCCAGGTGGGCTGGTAGCAGCACCCCCACCTATGGAGCAGCAGACAGCTTTAGTAGAGCAGATGGGGTTTAGCGCAGGTTGAGCGCTCTCCATGAGTTCCAGTGGCAGAGACCGCTGAGGTTCAGTGGTGAGCCAAACCCACAGGCAGCAGAGGTTTGGCTAGAGACAGTGGTTCACCTTTTCAGGCTTGTGTAGACACTGATAGATCAGAGAGTGGATTTGGCAGCCAACCTCTTTCATGGAGTAGCATGGCGTTGGTAGAGTCTGGTGACCTAGTTTTTTGATGAGTCATCGCTTTCGTGGGGTGACTTTCATTTGTTGTTCCGTGAGGAGCTTTTCCCCTCCTGCTTGCGCTCCGTTTGGATTCAGGAGCTCCTATATTTTTAGCAGGGAGGGATGATGGTGGCCGAGTACGTGGCTAGTTTCGCAGACCGTGCACGCTTTTACCCGGACTTGGTCCATGATGACAACATCTGAGCGTGGAAGTTTGAGCAGGGTCTCCGCCGAGAGATTCATGCTGTCATAGTACCCTTGGGAATTTCCACATATGCTGGTGTGCTAGAGCAGGCACTGGTGACAGAGAGCTTCCTATCACGTTCTAGAGTTGTTGGTTGCAGCAGGCACGTCGGAGCCGAGACGTCTGTCACAGATAGCGGGCATCGACAAGAAGAACCATGACGCAGGTGGATTTCTGACAATTAGGCTCAGGGGCGTGATCGTACACCACAGTGGCGCCAGAGGGAACCATTGTGGCCCAAAGAGATTTGGTGCTATTCTTGTGATGAGTGAGGTCACCAGGCATGGGACTGCCTGACCAGGCATGCAGAGAGCTTCAGGCAGGCAGCAGGTGCACCACCATGACGGAGGCGACACCATGATCAGAGTAGTACCCAGAGAGGTGGTACTAGCAGAGGAGCGGGAGGAGCTGGTAGTGGTGGATTAATTTACGAGGTCTTCTCATCACCACTAGGTGGTCCACGTCAGGCTCTGGGAACTGACGGTTGGGACCGCGGATAGCCGTGAGCTTCAGATGTCTACAACCCTGTAGGGCATGAGGTGGCAAGAGGTATGCTCTGCAGCTCTTCTACTTTTTGTAGTAGAATTTTTAGACTTTGGGTGTGAAATTCTTTTCTCCCTGCTCCTTGTTTGAGGTGTTACTTGGGTGACACAGGGTGTTGGGTGTAACCCTGTGTTGGTAAGGTAAAAGGCATAAGACCTTTTTCTCTAGTCGATGGTGCCGAATCCTTCGCCTTTTCAGTGTGTAAGAGAGTCTTGGTTGTGGGAAATCGACTGTGAAACCTTGTGTGACTAGACATCCTTAGGTGTTCCATCATATGGATGTTCTGAAGGAGGAAAGCCCCGGGCCTTGTCCCAGGTGTGAGCGGTGATTCCAGTCGCGATGTGAGACATAGAGGTTTGGTCGGGGAAGTGAGCTAACCCCAAGGTTCTTCGGACCGTTTGAGACCATGCAGAGGGATGACGAGGTTCCCTACCGCCTTTCCCTAACCCCAAAGGTTGGTTTGGGTGCATGACGTCTCCCACGTGACTCACCTGAGAAGAGTTGTGCATGCTCCTATGCATGACATCATCGAGGGCATACCTCGCGTGAACAAATCAAACCCTTTGGTCTATGTGTGGTGACACGAGACTGTGCAAGAGTTCTTCTTTGTACGGGAGAGCCAGGTGTGGGCTTAGTACCCTGAGTTATTCCCTGGTTTTTCTTTTCAAGGATGAAAATCTTGAAGGATGGAATGATGTAAGAACCCGGTTTTTGGCTATAAAAGACTTTGGAATATTCTTGATGTTATTCCAGAGCAGCGCCTTCAGACAGTGTGCGATTCTGAGCCCCAGAGTGGCCGAAATTAAATTTTCAGTGCGTTCACACTGGAAACACCAAATAAATAGGATAACTCTTAAACGGTGCTTCAGATCTTAAATCTGAGTGTACATATGGGTTTGAAATGGGGGTTTTACCCTAGGAACGACATAAGGCATGTTGGCGTGGGATGTTTGGACCCCTCGCTCGCTATCAGAACGTGGAACAGATAAATTAAATAATTTATTTATTCGTTTAACGGCTTAACTCAGGTATCTCTTAAACAGTGGATCGTATTAGAAAACCGAGGGAACCATTGAGTTCAGAGTGTGTCCTTTACCTTAGGAGGGCTGTAACTTTCACGGGCGCAACCCGTCTGTGAAAAATGGCTCCGGGGGTGTTTTTGTAATTTAGCGGCTTCAGATGTTAAATTTGATAACTTTTGAATGGGGCCTCAGATTAAAATTCCACGACTGCCATTGTGGTGGGAGGTGTTTTTTACCTTAGTCGTGACCTAAGTTCGACTACGTTTGGGTTTTTGGACGTGGATTTAAATTGAGATGACTTTTTAATTAATTAAGGGTTTAATTGATTTTATTTATTTAATCCATTCATCCCCTTCCTCCCCTCTAAATCCCCCTGGAGAAACTCCCTCATCCCTTCCCTCTCAACCTCCTCCTCCACCTCCCTCCTCCGACCGAGGCGGCACCAAGCGGGGGAGCAGTAGCGGCACGTGCGGCGAAGATCCGAGCAACACCCAAAGAGGAAGGAGATTTTGTTTTGCATTTTAAATTTTGAACCCTTATTTGAGCTCAATTTGTTGCATTTAAATTCGATTTGATCATCAATAAAATCCCATAGTTGCGTAGTATAAATTCTGGGCTCTTCGACGCATGTTTGGGATTTAAATTTCAAGTCCAGAGGTGTCCGCAGTCGTCTGTCGAAGATCCGTGGGTTTTTGGAATGTTTATCAGCGAACCACGGTTTTCCGGCGGGTTCAGCCAGTTCCAGCGGAGGATCCGCCATCTCAGGTGGAAGATCAAAGCAAAGGATGGTGGAGGCCTTAGGTAGGCGGGGCGGCTCAGTCCAGGGCGGTGCGGGCTCCCTCCAGTGGAGGCGGTCGGCGGCTTGGTTGGGCGAGCAGTCAGCGGAGACAGCGGTCGAGCAGAGGCTACACCAGACCTCGGCGTGAGCGTCTGCGGGTGGCGATCGTCTGAGGGTGAGCTGCAGAGGAGCGGTCATCCGGGTAGCTAGCCGGTGGTGGGGTCTCCGGACTACCAGAGGGCGCGCGACCCTCGTAGAGAAGAAGAGACCCACAAATAGCGGGTCTCTGCTGGAGGTGACCTGCAAAGGCAGGAGCACAAAAAAAAGATAATGAAAAAAGGGGTGTCACATTGATTTTGGGGGATCCCTCTCTCCAATCAGGGAGAGAGGATATAAAAAAATACATATAAAAAAACACCAAATGTTTCCACATGGGAAAAAAAAGAAGGGAATAAAAAAAATGGGGTTAATAAATAAATAATAAAAATCATACATTATTTTTATTGTTAATAATTGGTTTTTCTGAGATAAAACCCTCATACAGTGTCTGTTTGACACGCCGTCTATGGCTACATAGTCCCAACAATGAGACGGTCTTTTTGAGTCCAATATTGGATACTTAATTCGGAGTTGAGGTGTGGCCCGCACGAGCCGCCATTCGAGCTGTGTGCAACGTTTTAGAAACTTTTTCATTGGATGTCCATTCGGGGCATGAGAGCAATCGTTTTTGGGTGTTTTTACGAGGGCATTGCATTGGTGCAATTCGCCCGCTCTAATTCCGCAGGCTGGTGTGGGCCCCGTGAGGGCCGTTTCGGGAGTTATCGGTGATTTACAGCTTTATCACCGGGTGTCCGTTTTGGACAAGTGAATAGTCCATCTTGTCTACTTTTTCGAGAAGATCAGAATGGTGTGATCCATTCGTTGTGTTTCAAGACTGGGGTGAGGGTCCCACGTAGCACCGCTCGTGTACGGTGCAACAGAATGCATATTTTTCTCCAGATATTGGTTCCTCTCAAGTAAGTAGTCCTTTTGACGTGGATTCCCAAGGGGATCGCAATGGTACGATGCGCCCAACTGTTTTCAGGGCTGAGGCTCGGGTTCACGAGACGTCGTTCGTGCGTAAAGTGGTATTGGAAACTTTTCCGTAGGATATCCATTGGAGGCGAGGAAGTAGTCGATCTCGCATGTTTTTCTACGAGGATTACAACAGTACGATCCGTTTGGATGTGCGGAGCCTCTTGCACAATCTTGAAAAATGTGGAAATGTGAAAGGTGCTCTGGTGGCGGTTCTTCTCGCTGTGTTTGCGGAGAACCCGTGGCATGTGATCACGCGCACTCCCGTGTGAGTGAAGAGATGTGGTTGGATGTGCCTCAGCCGTTGAGGTGTTAGGTTGGAGTTATTACGTTACGCCTTCACATTGATGTTGGCTATTGTGTTCACGATTTCCTTTGTGTAACACCCCAAGCTTCTACGATACGTTTCCCTTCGAATAATGTGATAGCGTGTGTTGTACGCAACCTTGAGTTCTAACACACACCACAACTAATTAAACTAGCCGTTGTGAATAGTAATACCTACTTTTTGAAATCATATATATTTTATATTTCAAAATGGACTTCATTTTTAGATTCGGAATATCAAAATTAGCCTAGGGTGAAATTTTGGTACTTTTCGGATAACTTTTATATTTTGATGAATAGTGAAAATTACTAAATTTTAATTAAAAACAACTTTTTTAATCAAAATAATTAATAGTGATAAATTGTGAATTTGAGTGGTTTTAAAGTATATTTAGAATATATTTTTACCATTTAATATAATGTTGGTCATTGGACATAATTTTACAATTAAACCGAACATAAACAAGTGTCAATCTTTTGATAGTTATTACCTCTTAAAAACACGCTTTTTGTTTTGACAGCGGGAATTAATTTTAAATTAATTTCTGCCACTTCTGTGTTTTGAATTTAGGAAAATGGATTCCATATTTGGAATCAGGATGTTCAAATTGTGTAAATATGTAACTTTTATTTTTAGACATTTTGAATAGTTACTGTGGTAAATATTTTATTTACCATGGTTAAAGGGTAAATCCGGTAAATAAGGGTTAAAAAATAATATTATAATAATACAAAATTACCCTAAAACGTGTCCTAACCTTATTGGTGGACACATAACCGACCATGGGAATCCTTGGGTCAATTTGGGGACCCCTTGGATCCACTTGTATGTGGTAGGGACACATTATATTAATAAAGTTAAAATAAAAATAAAAATGGCATAAGCTTACATCTTTTAGAAGAACAATTTTTACATAGGGTTATACATGTTTAATTTTCGATTATAAATATTCATTAGAAAGCTAAAAAGATTTCCTACATAATGATATTTTATTTATAATTTTTAGACATCAAATAATTTAAATTATTAATGACACAATAATGATGCAATGTTTACCTCATTAATAAATCATTTAAATAAATAAGATTATAATGATTAAAATATTATCTAAAACCTGTACAATTCTTATTGGTTGATGTTATTTAGAATATGAGTCATCTTATCTTCGACCTCAATGATTTTTGGACCATTATAAACCGAATATAATTATATTATAAAGTAATACTTTCACTCATTTTTAAAGAGCCCCTCCTCTCCCTTATAAAAGGAGACCACTTCTACTCATTCCTCACACCTCTCAAGCCACTTGGCTCGTCCAAACTCTGCCCAACTAAGCTCCCCACATCCCTCTCCTCCTCCTTGAAGCTTCCCCTTAGGCAGAAAGCATTTCAAAAAGTCCTTTGGTTCCAACCAAAGTGAGTTACCTAAATTAAAGGTAACGATTTCTCTTAAATTATTTTCATTTATTTTGCTTCTTCAACCCCCAAACTCTTTTTATTTCCTTTCTTTTGTAACAACACCAGTATCCTCAATATACTAGGATTTTTTTATAAGAAGGATTAAAACTACACATGCACACAACTCCATCTAATGGATGATGAACATAATGTTTCTGTGGATGGCAAACTAACGCCTCACGAAACGATGATTGTTCAAATACATCTTACCGCCTCTCATGGTGGCCATTATGATGGCACTGTAATTAAATATGATGTTAATGATATATATTTTATATATAAGCTTCTGTAATTCCATTTTATTTCATAGCATTATTCGTTTCATGTTGTATATACATACGATAATTTCATTTGAGGAAGTGCGGACTACCGCCCCCTTAAAATGATATGACTCGTTCATACCACACATGGAACGTATAAAGGATGGTGTTAATGAACTTAAGTAACATATATAAAATATTATATTATACTGGAATAGTAATATACCTATGTATCATTTGTATTCGATTCTTTTAAAATAAAAATTAAAAGGAAGTAGCGTTCGTGCGTACGTACGGACTACCGTCTCCACGAACGCGATGAGATTCATTTTCCATCGTATCCATTCAAGTATAATTATCATTTGATGATTTAAAAATGATGTTTAAGGACTTGATACCATTCTGGATTTTAATAATATACAACTTATCCTTTACAAACATGTCTTACGTAACAAAACATACAAAAGCAAACAAGTAAGTTCACACCCGAAACAGCGATAATACTAAGATATTATTATCAAATCAATATTAAAAGATCATATATGATATCATATTAATGTATATGATTCTTGTATAATTTAGTAACAATTATTTCACTATTATACAGGAGGTTAACCTACCCCAACCAAGGAAAAGTACAAGGTAAGGGTTTATTTCACAATCTCTTCATTATCTGAGGTTGTTTATACGTAATAATCTACTGGGATATCTTTATCATCCACATCCATGTTTCTTAAAAATGTATTTCAAACATTTTTACTATTTACAATAATATGGGTTAAAGTCATTTATACCCTTGTTTGACTTTTTATAAGTGGTTTATAAAGGAATCTTTTCGTCGTTTTCAAAACAAGGTCCTTTTTAACCTTTTCGACAGAATTGAGGTAAGAATGTTTTTTTTAACTTATACGGCGGGTGCGGTTATTTTACGCCGTTATAAAATCTTCAATGTTTTCCTTACAAGCTTATAAGAATATTTTCAAAGAAAATGTTTTATTTTATATGGATCTTAAATGATTTCAAAATAAAAGGAGATATTTCTTTAAAAAGAATTTTGATTTCATCTATGTCAACATCCTTTGATGGATTTTAAGATTATTTGAAGTTGATTTGTTATGATACAAAACTTCTATATTGTATTGAAGGTTTTGTGATATGTTTGACTATGGATGTGCTATTTTTATACCATTCATAGTTTATGGTGAAATTATTGACATTTCGTATGCTAGTTTTAATACGAATGTTTATGTTATGTTTAAACCTTTTCATATGGGAATGCATTGGACTTAATAAGTGACGGGTGGAGCCCGCTATAGCTCCTCGATGCATCGGTAGGTCTCATGAGACAAACTAGTGTCTTGGCACAAGGCCTTGAAAAAATCTTATTTGTAGTCTTGGCACGAGGCCTTGGCTATGTGGTTATGATAGTCTGGCATTATGCATTCCAACATTATGAAAGTGGTTATTGATTTTTGCATGTGATTATTCGATTAGTAGAATATCCATGTGAATAATTAAATGGCATTATTTCATTTTATTTATGCCATACCATGTTGAAAGTTCATATTTAAAAGGCTTTTGTTTTAGTTATACATTGCCTTAAATGTTTATTCTTTCCGCTATATTGTTATCCTTACTGGGCATTTGAGCTCACCCCTTTTTTATGTTTTATTTTTCCCAGGATGTGAAGAAGTAAGTTATGAATGACCTGCAGGGATTTTATGAGGGGATAATAGTGTGGTCTATTGAGACATTATGTTGTTGTAGTAGTTTTTCATTTTATAATGTAATGTAAAACTTATGAATATATCTGGCATTTTCCAAGGCTACTAAACCAATCGGTCTTTCAAGATTTGATCCTTCTTATGATCATGCCAATGTTATGTAATAATGCACCGACTCTGGGTAACTGGGGTCGGGGCGTTACAGTTGGTATCAGAGGAAGTTTAGTACAAACCTTGGAAGCTAGATTTAGATAAACTCTGATTAGAGCACGTAGACCTAAGATGAACTTTGAGGATTAGTGTAGAAGAACGTCCTAGAATTTTGGTATTGTAGAGATTTTGTGAGTTTTCCGAGCAATACATCCCTGTCTGGATACGAGCAGGTAGAGGCGGCTCTGGCACAGATGTACCTAGGGGTAAAACCCGAAAACACCGCTTTGAGCTAGACTCGAACGGGAACTGGTGCACGACAACGGGCCTTGCTGCACTCTTGGTTACGACACTCCCGGGGGATATGCTTAGGATACCTCTCACTATCTTTACAAATCATTATGAAGGGTTTATGAGTATATACTTCCTCAAAGAAAACATTTTTATGATTATGGATTATATCCATAAATAGTTCAATTTATGCTAAGTGTTTTATAAGTATGGGATTATGTATTTTGATTTATAAACTGATCTAGTTTATGCCATTGTTTAGAAATGGCGCCTAGTGGAAGAAATGGAAACCGTATCAATGCACGCACCCCATGTAGGGATTGCCCTCCTGCTCAAGATAATTATAGTGGGGCTAGTGATGCAACTGGTGCTGATCAGCTAATCACCATACTGGGACAACTTACTCAGGTTATGAATAATAACCTTACCCGTATGGAGCACCCTGATCCGCAGCGTGGAGGATCAATGTTAGATCGATTCATGAGACAACAACCACCAACGTTCAATGGGAGTACAAATCCCTTAGTAGCTGAGCAATGGATATTTTCCCTAGAGAAAATATTTCAGGCTTTGGGGAGTAGTGAAAGGGAAAAAGTTACCATGGCAGTTTACCGCCTCACTGGAGATGCTGATCAATGGTGGTCATTGATTCAAAACATGAAGGAAGATGATGAAGTATCAAACATGGAATGGAGGGAGTTCAAAGATCTGTTTTTAGAAAAATACTTTCCTCGCGACCATCGAGCAGATATGGAAAGGCAATTTCTGAGTCTGAGACAAAAGGAGGATGATAATGTCACAAAGTATGAGGCTAACTTTACAAGGTTAGCGAGGTATGCTGGAGATTATATTCGCAACCCAAGAAGTAATATTGATCGTTTCTTTGATGGGTTAAAACCATTTCTCCGTCGAGCATTAGTCTCACAATCCTTTTCATCGTACGAAGACATTGTCTCATGTGCTATCAAGACCGAAAAGGAATTCTCTAAGTCTTATGACTTTAAAGCAAAGCAAGAGAAGAAGAGACCTGCTGATCAATCTGGGAATGGAAATAAGTGGAAGAAGGGAAAGGTTGAATATCCATCTTGTGGTAAATGCGGGAAGAAACATCCTGGTACTTTCTTGAAGGGAATGGGAGTTTGTTACAAGTGTGGTGAAAAAGGCCACCAAGCTCATGATTGCAAGGGGAAAAAGGAAGCTACCAACGTTCAGTGCTACAATTGCAGGGAGATGGGGCATTATGCAAATGCATGCCCTAAGCGTCAGGAGAACTTACCTCAGAAAAGGCCAAGGGATCAAGGCCAGGCTTATGCTATCACTACTGCTGAGGTAGAAGCTCCGGAAGACGTGGTGGCAGGTAATTTAATGGTTTCCTCAAGTTTAGCAAATGCATTATTTGATTCTGGATCATCGCATTGTTTCATATCTTCCCAGTTTGCTAAGAAAATTAGATATTTCCAATTTGATTTAATAAGGGAGTTGTCTGTTAAAACTCCTAAGGGAAGTATCGTTGCAACAGAGTTTTGTGAATCAGTCCCCATTAGAGCACATAAATTTTCTTTATCTGCTGATTTCATCGTCATACCTATGATTGAGTTTGATATAATCCTCGGTATGGACTGGTTTTCAGACTATGATGCGAAGATTTATTGTAAGAAGAAAGAGGTTATGATTCTTGATGATAATGATAAGGAGCACCTTATTTTTAGAGAAGAATCGTCACCACCTAATTCTTATTTAGATCCACCCCCAACAGCTCAACTTAATTCAATTATTGGGGAGGGAGAGAATGAAATAATTGTCGGTGAGGAAAGGAATGTTCAAATAGAGGATGTACCTGTTGTGAAAGAATTTGTAGATGTATTTCCGGAAGATTTACCTGGACATCCTCCAGAACGAGAAGTTGAGTTTTCTATTGATTTGATTCCTGGATCAAGGCCTATATCGAAGACCCCTTATAGAATGGCCACTGTAGAGTTAGTCGAACTAAAGAAACAACTAGAGGAATTGAGTAATAAGGGATTTATTCGCCCTAGTGTTTCTCCATGGGGAGCCCCTGTTCTTTTTGTTAAAAAGAAAGATGGATCTATGAGGTTATGTATCGACTACAGGGAGATCAATGCTATAACAATAAAAAACAAGTATCCCCTACCTCGTATTGATGATTTATTTGACCAACTGCATGGAGCTCAATACTTTTCAAAGATTGAACTTCGATCTGGATACCATCAGTTGTGTGTGAAGAAGGAAGACATTCCGAAGACAGCATTTCGAACCAGGTACGGGCATTACGAGTTTACTGTAATGCCGTTTGGATTGACTAATGCACCCTCTGTGTTCATGGATCTGATGAATAGAGTTTTCAAGGAGTATCTCGATGAATTTGTGGTGGTATTTATTGATGATATCTTGGTATACTCCAAAACCTACGAAGATCATGAAAATCACTTGCGCATTATCTTGAAGATTCTGAGGAGGCATGAATTATATGGGAAGTTTAGCAAGTGCGAATTCTGGCTTCAGGAGATTTCTTTTCTTGGCCATATTGTCTCTAAAGATGGAATCTCTGTTGATCCTTCTAAGACCAAAGCAATCCAAGAATGGCCAGCACCTACGAGTATAACTGAGGTACGCAGTTTTATTGGTTTGGCAGGTTATTATCGACGTTTCGTCCAGAATTTTGCCCGATTGGCTAACCCATTAACGAAGCTCACACGTAAAGGGGTTAAATTTGTTTGGACAAAAGAGTGTGAATAATGTTTCGAAGAACTGAAGAGAAGATTAGTCAATGCTCCTATATTGACTTTACCATCGGGGAATGATGGGTTCGTTATTTATAGTGATGCATCGAAGAAAGGACTTGGTTGTGTCCTTATGCAAAATGATAGAGTTATTGCCTATGCATCACGAAAGTTGAAAATTCATGAACAAAACTATCCTACTCATGATCTCGAGTTAGCAGCAGTGATCTTTGCTTTGAAGATATGGAGGCACTACCTCTATGGTGAAAAATGTGAGATTTATACTGATCACAAGAGTTTGAAGTATATTTTATCACAAAAAGAACTCAACATGAGGCAAAGGAGATGGCTTGAATTACTCAAGGATTATGATTGCACGATACACTACCACCCGGGGAAAGCAAACAAAGTAGCAGATGCTTTGAGCAGAAAAGACCATGGAGTTCTGAACATGATGAGAATTGAAAGGGATCCAATTTTCATGGATCTAGTGAAGATGGACATGGGAATAACCAGGGAAGGTGAAACATCAATGCTTTTTCAAATGGTTGCCAAACCATATTTATAAGAAAGGATTAAGAGTTCTCAGAACGATGATGAAGAATTTCAGAAGAAGATTAAAGCTGTGAATGATGGGAGATTGAGAGACTTTGTGTATGAAGATGGAATTTTGAAATTCGGGAAGAGACTTTGTGTTCCCAATATACCTGATCTAAAAAGGGAATTGCTGGATGATGCTCATAGTTCCAATTTCTCTATACACCCTGGGAGCACCAAAATGTATAGAGATTTGAAGGAACATTTTTGGTGGGACAACATGAAGAGGGAGATTGCTGATTTTGTGTCAAGATGTATGGTTTGTCAACAAGTGAAAGCTGGAAGGCAACAGCCTGGAGGAGTCATGCAACCTCTTCCCATACCAGAGTGGAAATGGGACAATGTTACGATGGACTTTGTCATGGGGCTACCAAAGACTCCTAGAAGGAATGATGCAATATGGGTGATTGTTGATCGTCTTACCAAGTCAGCACATTTTCTTGCTATAAGAGAAGATCTACCCCTGGAACGTCTAGCAAGACTATATATTAATGAAGTTGTGAGACTTCATGGAGTACCCCTATCGATTGTTTCTGATCGTGACCCCCGTTTTACTTCAAGATTTTGGAAAAGTATTCAGAAATCCCTGGATACTGAACTTCATTTAAGCACTGCTTACCACCCTCAGACAGACGGACAATCAGAATGGACTATTCAAACCTTAGAAGACATGTTGAGATCTTGCTCACTTGACTTTCAGGGTATGTGGGATCAATATTTACCTCTGGTAGAATTTTCCTATAACAATAGCTTCCATTCGAGTATTCAGATGGCACCATATGAAGCGTTATACGGAAAGAGATGTCGTACACCAACCTGTTGGGATGACGTTGGTGAAAGAAAACTTGTAGGCCCAGAACTGGTGGAGGAAACGGTGGAAAAGGTGAAAGTAATCCAAAATCACATCAAAGCAGCTCAAAGTAGGCAGAAGAGCTATGCCGATAATCGAAGGAAGGATTTGGAATTTCAAGTCGGTGATCATGTTTTCCTAAAGGTATCTCCATGGAAGGGAGTCATACGTTTTGGTAAGAAAGGTAAATTGAGTCCCAGGTACATCGGACCTTTCGAAATTCTAGAACGAATTGGGGCTGTAGCTTACCGATTGGCAATGCCGCCAAGTCTCTCCAAAGTTCACGATGTGTTCCACGTATCTCTGTTGAGAAAATACATGCCTGACCCAACGCATGTACTCACCTATGAGGAATTAGAACTGGAACCCGATCTGTCTTATTGCGAAGAGCCCGTCAAGATTCTTGATACGAGAGAACAAGTACTGAGAAACCGGACGACGCGTCTGGTAAAAGTTTTGTGGAGAAATCATAAGATGGAAGAGGCAACGTGGGAACCCGAGGAACTTATGATGAAAAACCACCCGAGTCTTTTTATGCAGTAATACCCTAGAAATTGCGAGGATGCAATTATTTGAAGGAGGGGAGAATGTAACACCCCAAGCTTCTACGGTACGTTTCCCTTCGAATAATGTGATAGCGTGTGTTGTACGCAACCTCGAGTTCTAACACACACCACAACTAATTAAACTAGCCGTTGTGAATAGTAATACCTACTTTTTGAAATCATATATATTTTATATTTCAAAATGGACTTCATTTTTAGATTCGGAATATCAAAATTAGCCTAGGGTGAAATTTTGGTACTTTTCGGATAACTTTTATATTTTGATGAATAGTGAAAATTACTAAATTTTAATTAAAAACAACTTTTTTATCAAAATAATTAATAGTGATAAATTGTGAATTTGAGTGGTTTTAAAGTATATTTAGAATATATTTTTACCATTTAATATAATGTTGGTCATTGGACATAATTTTACAATTAAACCGAACATAAACAAGTGTCAATCTTTTGATAGTTATTACCTCTTAAAAACACGCTTTTTGTTTTGACAGCGGGAATTAATTTTAAATTAATTTCTGCCACTTCTGTGTTTTGAATTTTGGAAAATGGATTCCATATTTGGAATCAGGATGTTCAAATTGTGTAAATAGGTAACTTTTATTTTTAGACATTTTGAATAGTTACTGTGGTAAATATTTTATTTACCATGGTTAAAGGGTAAATCCGGTAAATAAGGGTTAAAAAATAATATTATAATAATACAAAATTACCCTAAAACGTGTCCTAACCTTATTGGTGGACACATACCCGACCATGGGCATCCTTGGGTCAATTTGGGGACCCCTTGGATCCACTTGTATGTGGTAGGGACACATTATATTAATAAAGTTAAAATAAAAATAAAAATGGCATAAGCTTACATCTTTTAGAAGAACAATTTTTACATAGGGTTATACATGTTGAATTTTCGATTATAAATATTCATTAGAAAGCTAAAAAGATTTCCTACATAATGATATTTTATTTATAATTTTTAGACATCAAATAATTTAAATTATTAATGACACAATAATGATGCAATGTTTACCTCATTAATAAATCATTTAAATAAATAAGATTATAATGATTAAAATATTATCTAAAACCTGTCCAATTCTTATTGGTTGATGTTATTTAGAATATGAGTCATCTTATCTTCGACATCAATGATTTTTGGACCATTATAAACCGAATATAATTATATTATAAAGTAATACTTTCACTCTTTCCTAAAGAGCCCCTCCTCTCCCTTATAAAAGGAGACCACTTCTACTCATTCCTCACACCTCTCAAGCCACTTGGCTCGTCCAAACTCTGCCCAACTAAGCTACCCACATCCCTCTCCTCCTCCTTGAAGCTTCCCCTTAGGCAGAAAGCATTTCAACAAGTCCTTTGGTTCCAACCAAAGTGAGTTACCTAAATTAAAGGTAACGATTTCTCTTAAATTATTTTCATTTATTTTGCTTCTTCAACCCCCAAACTCTTTTTATTTCCTTTCTTTTGTAACAACACCAGTATCCTCAATATACTAGGATGTTGTTATAAGAAGGATTAAAACTACACATGCACACAACTCCATCTAATGGATGATGAACATAATGTTTCTGTGGATGGCAAACTAACGCCTCACGAAACGATGATTGTTCAAATACATCTTACCGCCTCTCATGGTGGCCATTATGATGGCACTGTAATTAAATATGATGTTAATGATATATATTTTATATATAAGCTTCTGTAATTCCATTTTATTTCATACCATTATTCGTTTCATGTTGTATATACATACGATAATTTCATTTGAGGAAGTGCGGACTACCGCCCCCTTAAAATGATATGACTCGTTCATACCACACATGGAACGTATAAAGGATGGTGTTAATGAACTTAAGTAACATATATAAAATATTATATTATACTGGAATAGTAATATACCTATGTATCATTTGTATTCGATTCTTTTAAAATAAAAATTAAAAGGAAGTAGCGTTCGTGCGTACGTACGGACTACCGTCTCCACGAACGCGATGAGATTCATTTTCCATCGTATCCATTCAAGTATAATTATCATTTGATGATTTAAAAATGATTTTTAAGGACTTGATACCATTCTGTATTTTAATAATATACAACTTATCCTTTACAAACATGTCTTACGTAACAAAACATACAAAAGCAAACAAGTAAGTTCACACCCGAAACAGCGATAATACTAAGATATTATTATCAAATCAATATTAAAAGATCATATATGATATCATATTAATGTATATGATTCTTGTATAATTTAGTAACAATTATTTCACTATTATACAGGAGGTTAACCTACCCCAACCAAGGAAAAGTACAAGGTAAGGGTTTATTTCACAATCTCTTCATTTCTGAGGTTGTTTATACGTAATAATCTACTGTGATATCTTTATCATCCACATCCATGTTTCTTAAAAATGTATTTCAAACATTTTTACTATTTACAATAATATGGGTTAAAGTCATTTATACCCTTGTTTGACTTTTTATAAGAGGTTTATAAAGGAATCTTTTCGTCGTTTTCAAAACAAGGTCCTTTTTAACCTTTTCGACAGAATTGAGGTAAGAATGTTTTTTTTAACTTATACAGCGGGTGCGGTTATTTTACGCCGTTATAAAATCTTCAATGTTTTCCTTACAAGCTTATAAGAATATTTTCAAAGAAAATTTTTTATTTTATATGGATCTTAAATGATTTCAAAATAAAAGGAGATATTTCTTTAAAAAGAATTTTGATTTCATCTATGTCAACATCCTTTGATGGATTTTAAGATTATTTGAAGTTGATTTGTTATGATACAAAACTTCTATATTGTATTGAAGGTTTTGTGATATGTTTGACTATGGATGTGCTATTTTTATACCATTCATAGTTTATGGTGAAATTATTGACATTTCGTATGCTAGTTTTAATACGAATGTTTATGTTATGTTTAAACCTTTTCATATGGGAATGCATTGGACTTAATAAGTGACGGGTGGAGCCCGCTATAGCTCCTCGATGCATCGGTAGGTCTCATGAGACAAACTAGTGTCTTGGCACAAGGCCTTGACAAAATCTTATTTGTAGTCTTGGCACGAGGCCTTGGATATGTGGTTATGATAGTCTGACATTATGCATTCCAACATTATGAAAGTGGTTATTGATTTTTGCATGTGATTATTCGATTAGTAGAATATCCATGGGAATAATTAAATGGCATTATTTCATTTTATTTATGCCATACCATGTTGAAAGTTCATATTTAAAAGGCTTTTGTTTTAGTTATACATTGCCTTAAATGTTTATTCTTTCCGCTATATTGTTATCCTTACTGGGCATTTGAGCTCACCCCTTTTTTATGTTTTATTTTTCCCAGGATGTGAAGAAGTAAGTTATGAATGACCTGCAGGGATTTTATGAGGGGATAATAGTGTGGTCTATTGAGACATTATGTTGTTGTAGTAGTTTTTCATTTTATAATGTAATGTAAAACTTATGAATATATCTGGCATTTTCCAAGGCTACTAAACCAATCAGTCTTTCGAGATTTGATCCTTCTTATGATCATGCCAATGTTATGTAATAATGCACCGACTCTGGGTAACTGGGGTCGGGGCGTTACACTTTGGGCTGGAACGTTGTATACTTTGGGAGTATACGAGAACACTTAGAGGTACATGTGGTCGTTTGTACCTGAGGACGTTTGTGCGCTCAGTTGGGGTTGACTTGGGGCCACACGTCATGTGAGACCCATGTGCGTGTCATGTTCTGCTTTACGTACTTTTGACCTCTCGCAATGTAGAGGGTTCCTCTGTTCTTGTTTATTGACCAGTTGGGTTCAGTTTCCCCTGATCCTGTTCTCGTTTGTTGACCAGTAGGGTTGAGTTTTTACCCTAGTTCTGTTCTCGTTTGGCCAACAGAGAGGGTTTGGTTCCTCTGTTTCATCAGCTGTGAGGGGTTTCAGTACCGTGCCCTTTCACTAGACTGCGGCACTGTTTACGACTATGAGTGTTCGTACAGTGTGGGTGTTATCCACACTTTCTGGGATGAGTTGTCTCAATCCATTTCGACAGTGACTCAGCGGATTAGAGCGTGATCACCTTGAGATTCCTGGGGAGTTTCTCACGTTGCTCTGTGTTCCCTGGTAGAGTTCTTGTGGATTCGGTGTGACCAACACTTTACGCAGACACCAATCCTCTACGCAAGAGGTTGTTTCTAGCAGGGATGAGGTTGTTTCGAGCAGGGCTCGCTAGTGGGTTACCATCCAGCAAGGATGGCTAGTACAGTGGTGTTCATCGAGCAGTACCATCCAGCAGGGATGGCCAGAGCAGTTCTGGGTTTACCTCCAGCTGGGCTGGGCAGTGGTCCCCGATGCTTGGCTTACCTCCAGCGGGGTTGCGTAGTGGTCCCCGATGCTGGGCTTACCTCCAGTTGGGCTGGGAAGTGGTCCCCGATGTCGGGTTACCTCCAGCTGGGTTGGGCAGTGGTCCCGTCACCAACTTTATCCGGTTCTCCCTCTAGTGGATTACCCTGTTACGGGACTCGGAAGTGTGGCACCCATCGACTCATTCCGGGTCTCCCTCTAGTGGGAACCCATCGACTTCCAGGGACCCTCCTGTGGGGCTAGGCAGGGGGTCGCCTGTCTACTTTGAGCAGTCCTCTTGATGGTGGGGCAGTGATGAGGTTTGGTTTGATGTTCCCCCAGAACTCTCAAGTACGAGGGGCACTTTCCCCACTGAGACGGGTCCTTTTGACGCGACCTAAAACCGTGCGGGCGAGTCTGTGCCACCTAAAGC
Source organism: Viscum album (assembly GCA_963277665.1). Classification (NCBI taxonomy): domain Eukaryota; kingdom Viridiplantae; phylum Streptophyta; class Magnoliopsida; order Santalales; family Viscaceae; genus Viscum; species Viscum album. The sequence goes on along the minus strand of OY728163.1, from coordinate 930,265,824 downwards.
GGATAGTGTCGAGGTGTGCTGATTGAGCCCTTAACTTGTAGTTCAGGACAGTCGTGCGGTATGTTGGGCATCGATGGTGTTACTTCTAGGACTGTTGGCTACTCACTTTGTTGGGCTGAGCTACGGGATGGAGATCCCCTTACGACCTTCTTCAGGTTTCTTGACAGAGCACATATATATGTATACCTTCTTCCAATACCCACTTCTTGGGTTTTGGTTACTCTCCTTCCAGGAGAGGCGAAGAACCGCGAGGTATGCCACGTGCTTTCCGTGTCTAGTTTCTCATGGTTGCACGAGTCTACTCCCCTTTTATAGGTTGCGAAGACTCTACGAGAAGTTCATATTCTCACCATTTTCATCTCCTTGTGTCTGGATGAGTCTACATTCTTTTCTCTTGTTGGATTGAGGTGGACACTTTACTACTATACTATTGACTTCACTCTCAGTTGTAATCCTTTACTTTCCGGTTCGATCTACTGCTCACCCTTCGGAACCTCCTTTGTTGCTCCCTCGAGCCTTTGGGGTATCCTACTGAGTATTTTTATACTCAGCCCTGCTTGGGCTTTGCCCGCACTTGGTGTTCCCTTACAGATGACAGACAGGTTGGTCGTGACTTTAGTGGAGCATAGGAGTTTGGGAGCTTGGACCGCGTGCGGTAGTCGTAGTTGGGTTCCAGGTGGGGGACCCTTCCAGTAGTTTTTCTTCTGTTTACCTGTTACCGGGTTGTGGCACTTTTTGGTTGGGTTCGTGTTTTGCCCCTTTTCTTTTCAGTTTACTTTCAGCACTTGCTTTGTACTGTTTAGAGGTTGATTCACTCTTGTGGTTTATATATAGTAGTTGTCCTTTTTCTTTACTTGTCTTTTCTTTTACTCAGCACTTTTTCATTGAGTGTGCTGTGTGTGTGTGTGTACAGGTACTTAGGCGAAGGCCTCCCCGAGTTGTTGTGCCTTCGGCGCTAGTCGCCAGCCCCTGGCCTATGGAGGCGGGCTTGGGGTAGTTGCGGCTCGAGCCCAAGTAGGGTTGGGTCGTGACAAATAAAGGAACATTAAATAGGAAATATATTTGAATAAGTATTATATCTAATTATTTAATAAAATTAATTTGGATATTGATTAATCTTAGAGAATGCACATAATGAAACAGGATCCCTAGGTTAGGGATCTTTCGTACCTCCTTCATGACTTTCCAGTTACACATTTTCTTTATTTTTTTTCATTTTGTGAAATATTATTCCCATAAAACTCTTCAATTGTTTATTTATTTCCCTTATATTTAATTATTTTAATATCCATTTCATTTATGGTGTTAAACAGTTTTTATGTCCCTTAAAAATTTATAATTTTATGTAAACACAATTTAAGTAAAATTTAATGTTTCTTGTGTCATAAAAAGAATAATCTTCATAAAATGATTATATACCATGAATAACATTTAAAAACACTAATTTTATAGAACCCTAATAGATAAATTATGGGTTTGTAGAAAATATTAAGGCCTTTGTTTCTTTAAAAATATACTTTACCTATTTACAAATGATTCACCCATGTGGTACATTTTTATTCATTATTCTTATTAATCGTTCTCATAAAATATCTATATTGAAACTCAACAATCTAGAAATATATTAAATTTTAAAATAAAAAAACCTAAATTATTTACTTACTTTTTATCATGGAAATCTATATGATTTAGTGTTCACATGCTCCTTAAAACATAATTATGAAACCCACTTCCTTCTAATGGCTTTGATTATACTTATGATTTATATACGGTTTATTTTCCAAATCTTTCATACATATATATTATTTTTAGTTCTGTTATGGGTGGACACAAAATTATATATCCCTCTAATGAATTGGGTAAAATTATATATCTCATGATACGTTATGTAAGGGAATAGGGAGTGAACCTAATAAACCATTGGAATTTATCCAATTTATAATGGTGGTCCTAGGAATAAGCCTTGACTTATGTTTATGATATTGTGTTTTATATTGCTTCAACAAATTTATGATCTTATTATATAATTTTATTAGTATTTATATCCATTATTATGATCATCCTATCTATAATATCATTTTATGACTCCTGAGGCTCACATTTTTTTATTTCATAGTTTATTCCCATACATTGATTTATTCCTTTTGTTTTTCATTATATATTATTCCCTTGACATCCTATGAAGTTTTATAAGATCTATGGGAGTTATGAGAACTGTGTTTATTTTTTTTATTTTTTTTATTTTTATGTTTATAATGATCTATTTGTATGTCTATTATTCTAAATACATTAGACCTTTATATCCCTGGTGTGTATTTTTGGAAAAGTTTGTTATGAATTATGAAATAATTTAGGTTTCAAGAATGGGTATCAATAGTTAGTATCAAAGGAAGGTGTAGATATTTTTAGACATTATGATGATATAACTTTATTAAAAACCCTAAGGAGAGGTTTAAGAGATAATTCTATGTATAATAGAATGTCCAAAAAATTTGGTAGAGTAGAGATTATGCAGTTTTCCATATAATTACATTCTAGTGTGGTTACTAGAATGTGGATGTTGTATCTAGGAGACTTGTACCTAATGGTAATAACTCCAATGAGGGCATATTTGGTATTAACTCAACCATCACCTTGTGTATGAAAAATATGCCGAACTGAACACCTAGGTAGACACTCATGGGGGATATGATTTTGTTAAATCACAATATATTTACAAAGCATTATGAAATATTTGAACGTATTGTTTTTATATAAATAATTAGGATAGAGAAATTAATAGTAAAATTAACATGTATAATGTATATCGAAGCTTAATTATACACAAGTTAGGTTTTATATATCATGTATAAGTTACTTATTCTAATTTAATGGTTTAATTTTTCATATATATTAATCAGTGTATTTCCATCAAAAACAATAATTTATTTTAGATAATGGATCAAAATTGGAGTAATCATTTTAATGACATAAGAAGTGGTCAATATGATGACTACCCTATTGAAATTCCTAAAATAAAGTAATATAGAGCTAGTAACCTCTAATAATTACTATTAAAACTATATCAAATTATCAATGTAATATTCTGATATTTTAAAAGGAATTACTTTGTTTGATAGAGTATAAGATACACAACACCGAGAATAAGTGAACAAAAAATTATTATGTGACCCTTATAACCTAGAAATTAACATGTATAAAATGAATATTATTTACCACATTATGAAATATATATTATAGTCCTACTCATTTATAATTTATTAAAACTGTAATTTATTTTTATGTATTTAAAAAGTTAAATTATATTTTGAATTAGTTTAAAAAATTATAATTATTTAATTATTATTTAACATGATAAAATTATGGGGTTTTAAATGAATTTTATACTTGAATTTTTTATAAAAATTATTTATATTGAAAATGGTCAATTTTTTGGGTAACCATTTTTCATTACGTTTTTCTATTAAAATTTTAAATTAAGCTATGAAAATTTTATGTATTTAATTTTTAAAAATGGATTCAACATTTCGAATAAGTGGGTATAAATTTGGTAAATATTTCGCTTTTATTTCTTGTAAATATTAATATTAAACCTAGTAATATTTTTACCACGATAGAGTAAATTTAGTAATTAAAGTTAAATACAAACTGATACAAACTAGAAAATGAGCCTAAAAATCTTTTTTATCATATTAAATGAGCCCATTTTTTCCATAATCTTCCAATATTCATTTATATGGAATTTTATATCCATTTGTATGATATTATGGAATTTATAGTTTTTATTTCAAGAAAATTCAAACATGTCACACTCTTTTTTATTAACTATAATATTTTTAATATAGGTTTAAAGAGAGGATATGTTCAATTATAAATATTATTTTGATATAAAAGTTATTTTTTTTTCATAATTTTAATTTATATTTATTTTTTAGTGAAGAAATAATAAAGTTAAAAATTTACACAACAATGAGGCAATAAATATTCAATTAATTGAAGAATAAAATAAATAATATTAAAATATTAAAAAATAATTTCATTGGTGATAAATAATATAATAATATAATTTAATTAATTACCATTATAATTTAGGAATATAATATGTTTTTTTATAATTTTACTTTATTTCTTGATGATATTAAATTAAATGAAATGAAGAGTTCTAAAAGTTGACATTAATGAAATTTTAAAATAAATTTATTTTTATTAAATGATATAAAATTCCTAAAAATTTAAATTATCCCAAATTAATAGTATATGGTTGGAAATATCAACCAAAATCCATTCATGTGTTGTTTTTTAATCTATAATAGCTATCTTAACCATCAAAGTGGAAAAAACCATGTTGTAATTATAAGATTAATAAGGGTTAATGAGGGGTTAAAACCAAAAGATAAGTATAAAAACATAGTAAAATATTATCCCATTTTTATTTTTGTAAGATTATTTAGTCCCATACTCATCTTATATTATAAATAAATATGTTTTTATCCATTTTGAATTGAATTTTAATTTATTTTAATTTAATAATTAGAGGAATTCGTAGAGTGCCCCCCCCCCCCACTCTCTTATAAAACGGAACCACTTATTCTCATTTCTTCACACTTTAAAACCATTTTGGTTCAAATATTATCTAACAAAATACCTTACTAAAATCAATAACATAGTTATAGAGCTCTTGTTTTAGAAATAACACCCACCTTAGTGGTATTTTGGTGTTAAGAAAAATATGTTTTTCGAACAAGTGATATTGTTTTTAATCAAGCATTTCATTTTTATTTATTCTTCCAAATACTTAAAATATTATTAAACCATTATAAAATTATAAAAATAGTATCCTACATTAAATGATATTTTATATTCTTAACATTATAACCTATATCAATATCCCTTTCCATTAAATGGGAAATGAAACCATTATTCATGTGTATAGAAGATTACCACCTTAGAAACCCATGTAATTCATTTTCCATCAACATATTTCATGGATGAATTATAATGATGGAATTTATTTTTATATATTATATTCATGAAATATTTATCATAATTAAAATATAATATATCATTTACCTTAATACATTTCCATTCACTGAAAAATGATAACGTCATTCATGCTTTCATGTGGACTACCACCTCCACAAAGTGATTTGATTCATTTTTGCATCACCATATAACATGTATGATATATATATATATATATGTATATTTCAATAGGTAATAGGTTATATATTTTATTAATATCATTGATTTATAATAAAATAATACTTACCTTCCTTCCATATTGATCTTTGATAAATTGAAACGTTACTCATTGGTATATACAATCTACCATCTCCATGATTTTTACGTAGTTCATCATTCATAACCATAATTAATGGTTGGATATAAAATTACAATTAATTAGTAAAAAATATAATTATTTCATTATTATTTTTCTGTATATGATGTAATGATGATCTATTTGACCATAGTCAATATACCAAACTCATTTCTAACATAAGAGCTGAATACCATCAAAGCACCAACATGAATTTAGTTGATTATGTAATTGTATATAACATTAAATTAAATGAAATAAAGAATAATTTACTTGAAAATGGTTATTAAAAATTTATAAAATTAATAATATTTTTTATTAATGATTATAAATAAATTATTTGTGGATTCAGACTCATGGTAAATTAATTTCTTTTAAAAATAAACTTTTAATGCTATATATTTGACACTTTTTACAAAATTAAAAAGGAATATATTTTTTACATAAATGAAATTAAATGAAATGAATTTACCAAATACATTATGCAAAAATTATTTAAAGTTTCATTTATAATTTTCCAATGTTCTCTTTAATGAAAAAAATTTCTTTATTATGTGCACTGTTTTTAGATTTTAAAATAGAAGGGAATTTTTATCTCTTGAAATTTTAGAAAAATTTTCAAAAATAAGTATTTTTAAAGAATTCTTGACATTAATTTTTTCAAAAATTAATGTTCTATTTTAATGTATATGGTGACAATTAATTTTCTCTCCACCATAGCCATTATTTGATGTTTTTCTTCCTCTATATGATTTCATATTTTCTTCAAATAAAAACCATATTTCCCCTTTTCTGAGAATTTTGGTACTGAAAATGATTTTTAATAGGAAAGGGTCTTTTGATATCAAAAAATATTTTTAACATGTGTTTATAAGAGATTTTAAATGGTTTTATTCATGATATGGTCATTGGAAATTATTTATGAAGGGTTGATCCCCATTATAGCTCACAGGTGAGACCATTATAGCTTATACGATTGGTGCACCCATATTCAAATATAATGAATTGGGTAATGTTTATGTTTTCTGGAGAATTATATTGGTATTCATCCACATTATTATTCAAATTTTTAAGGGTTCTATATGTTTTCTATGAGATTATGTTCCAAGGAACATACATGGCATTTCTAGTATTTCTAATGAGTTTTCATGGTAATGATTTTTTAATGTCAGGATGATGAACTTTTTAAAAGAATGATAATGCCATTTTTGGGTAAAGAAGGGATGTTTTTACAAGAATATTTTTAATAGTTTTTTAATGTCCCCATCCCAGAACCCACAAAATCAATGCTCTAATATGATTTTCCACATGACCTTAAGAGATATTATCCATACAACCGAGTTTTCTGACTAGTTTTAAGGGTTTAATGAGCCACATAGGGAGACTATACCCACTTTACAAGAGTAATCCACAAGAGAAAAATAATTAAACAACATAAACAATATGTAATAACCAATTAACATGCATAACCAAATATCTACCACACAGGGTACAAACCAAAACCAACAATAATTATTTCATGTTATGAAAATAGTCCCAACAGTGAAGGAAACCTAGAAATATAGATAATAGAAAAATACACAAAAACAGGTCCTGAATCCATTTACGGATCCCCATACATTCATATCCGAAGCCCAACCCAACTTCCTAGCACTGAGAAATTTACCTTATCTAAAACTGAAACAATGATGTTTCATTAGGTACCCAACGACACCCAAGAAGGGTGTGAGTACAACTCAGTAGGTGACCACTAACAATGTCTACAAAATATATAGTCTAAACTGATAGTTCATACATGTATAAAATCAATGAAAATGTAGAAAAAATAAGAAAAATTAGGCTTCATTATTTAACAAGGCTCACTAAATTTATTTCTAAAAAAATATCCATTTTCATAATTTATACCATTCTTCATTACTTAATACATTTTCAACATGTGTTTCTTGGGTCAAACATTTACATCATTTACAAAATTTGTTAAACCTAACAACAACTATGAATAAGGAAATAAGTCAAGTTCCTATCTCACTAAGAAAAAAACAACACAAAAAACACATAACACTCACCTTGAATCCTCGGTCATGGTGGTCTCATAAAATGAAACCATTAAGGGAATAATACTATGTCCCCTTATCTAATCTGTGCATTTTGGGGTGGAGTTTAGAGCCTCAGTCTAACCCAACTTGTAGGCATAGAACCTCATGTCATACCCCACTCTACCAAGCCATATTCATATTATTATTTAACCAATCACTACTCACTTACCATACAAAAACCATACTCAAACAATCCACATAATAATCACAATTCATACAAATCATCATGTGAATTAATATTATGCCATAACATATTAAAAAATTTACCATTTACATTAGACGGAACATTTATCCTAATTCCATTTCTCATGCCCAATACCATTAAGTACATTAAAATATTCCCTTAAAACCCTTTTAACATATTCAATAATTACCTTATGAATTACCATTTAACAAAATTCTCAATTTTCCAAGCCATTACCCATTTAACAAGTTCATCATTTGATATGCTTAAATAATCATAGGCATTTGTAACATATTTCACAATCTATTTGATAAAATCTCAATTTACCCATTAAATACCAATTTCATATAATTCCATAATCCACTATTCCATTAACAAACTCTGAAATGACTACCATTATTCCATTTTTCAACTCAAACAACTATATCATGGGCTCCACATTATCCCAAATCAACTACCCACTTAACCTTACCAATTTCTAGGACCTGGAATGTCGGTTCACCCCACCGGTGGACCTATATTGGTCAAGTCATCCCCAAAAATCCCACATAGATTGATAAGGGTTCAATTAATTATATAGACACCAATTTTACCAAATCTTATTTACAACACCAAAAAACAAAATAAAAGGCTAATAAGAACAAAATCTCATATACAAAAATTCAATCAATTTTTTTTTGGATATAAATTATAGACCGCCTACCTAGAATCTAAAAATGAACTCAGCCTTAATCGATGCCTTAGATTTAGATTTGAACTCCCATTGAAGATTCCACCTAAAATATTCCAAATAAAGAGGGTTTTAGGACTTTAGAACAAGATAACCAAAGATATAATCCTGAATCCGTAAAATAGAGATAAGAGAGGGGTTAAAATCACTCATATATTTGATTTGAAACCAACGACACTCCAAAGAGCCAAGAATCAAAGGATAACAAACCTTGTAAATATTGGTTCAATTTGGTTCATCAGTAGAGGTTATATGAGAGGAAATGGGAAGAAAATGGGTAGGGTACTTAAAATCCCGAAGTGTAATTTTTTAATTTTTAATGGGGCACACGGTTTACCCACACAGTTTAACAAACCATAAAAAACCATACACCAACCACTATGTAAGGGGTATGGGGTCACACGGTTACTTAGGGAGGTTGTGAGAGATGTCCATGATTTTTTTTGGGGTTGTAAAATTCCTCGTATTGCTTGTGAAACCAAGGTGGTTCTTATTTCTAAGGTGTGTACTCCCCAGTCTATTGATCAGTACTGGCCTATTAGTATGTGCAATGTACCTTATAAGATCTTAGCCAGCATTCTTAATAAAAAACTGGCTACTCACTTGGACTCTTGGATGGCTCCGGAGCAGTATGGGTTCATTAAAGGGAGATCAATTCAGGGTGCAATTGGAGTGGTCTAAGAAATGGATAGTGGCATTAATAACAGGTCCTTTGGGGGAAATCTGGTTGTTAATCTTGACATGAGTAAGGCTTATGATAGGGTGTACTGGAGTTTTGTTCTCAGAGTCCTAACTTGTTTGGGATTTTTGAGGTGGTCTAGTGACATGCTTTTCCATTGTTTCAGCTCTTCTTGGATTGATACCTCTTTTATGGGTAAGAAATTTGATTTTTTCAAGGATTTTTGTGGCCTTAGACAAGGTGATCCCCTATCCCCCACTATTTTCATTCTCTCTCAAAATGTTGTCATCTATTTTATTAATCAAAACATCAATTGGGGTAAAGTAATTCCATACCAGAATAGGAATGCTACAAGGGGTATATCTCACTTAATGTTTGCTGATGACACCATTGTTTTTATCAGTGGTAGTAAATTCTCTATCCAGGGGTTGGTCAGCCTCATTGGGGATTATCGCAAATAGAGTGGTTAGGTGGTGAACAAATAGAAAAGTTCTTTTTTACATAACCAGAAATTTGCCTGATTCAAGGGTTAGGGATGTGGGGGATATATTGAGTTTGGAGAGGGGCCCCTTTCCCATGGAGTATCTTGGGGCCCCGTTGAGTCCCTCGTCTCTTAGGATACATCACTTTGATAAACTCATATGCAAGCTTTCTGGGAGAATTCTGAACTCGAAAAATAGGTTTCTTTCCTTCGGTGGTCGTATCACTTTAATGAATAGTGTATTGGTCTCCCTTACCATGCACATCCTTTCTACTCGGAAGATTCCTAAAAGTATGATTTTCAAATTGGACAAGATTATGGTGTCCTTAATTTGGGATGGGCAAATGGAAGGCATGCATCATTGGGCTTCGGGGAAATGGCTGGAAAGACCTCTCTCTGAAGGGGGTATTAACCTAGAGTGTTTCAACAACAATGCAGGGGCTGCATGAAAAGTTGGCATGGGAAGTGTTGGAAGGTCGGTCTATTTAGAGCAGGACTATACAAGACATATATGGTAAATATATGTGTGATCAGAGGTCCATCTTTTCCAAGATTTGGAAACTGATTTAGCCTCTGATAGAGATTTTAAATCAGCATTCTCAGTGGTTAGTGGGAAAAGGGAATATTAATTTTTGGCTGCATGATTGGGGGGTTGGTAGGATATATTTTCTAGGATGTCCTACTCCGGGTATGTCTTTCAATGAATCTAGTGGATATCCCTGTTTTCTTCAGGCTGTTCTGGATGAGACTCAGCTTTCTATTTTCAACAATATTGTCACTAGTGATGATCTTGATAAACTTGTTTTTACAGGTGCATCTTCAGGAATTTTTTCTATTAAGGAGTTCATTCATGGGACAAGGGTTATAATAGACAATTATACCTAGGGAGTTGCCCTATGTTCCAAAGTGATTCCTTCCAAATTTAATTTTTTTGTGGCATGTAATAAACAAAGCACTGCCTACTGATGAAAACTTGAAACATATGGGTGTTAATATTGTTTCTAGATGCTGGTGTTACAAGTCACCTCATTCTGAATCAGTGGGTCACTTGTTTTTTGGGAGTGAATGGGCTATAGGAATCTGGAAGTCTTTTGGAATCTTCATTGGTTGGGATGAGTCGGTAGAGGTGCTAGGTGATTTCTTCAATTCCTGGTTTAGAGGCACGGACAATCATGGGAAAGAGAGGAAGGCCATGATGCTTTTTCTAGTGGCTGGTTGCTGGATTTTATGGAAGGCTAGGAATGTGATGTTCCATAATCAAAGAAGGGTTTCCCAGGTTAGTATTTTATTCAGAATGAAGAACTTTGTCTTGGATTTGATCCAGATGTGTCCAGAAGCCAAAGCAGCACCATCTGTGAACCTGTTGTTTCTATACCTTGCACGCGGCCAGCTGGAGGGGGTACCAATGTAGGGGTCATGGGTTCGGTGGCAGGCACCTAGGCAGGGTTTAAAACTGAATTCTGATGGATCTCTTCTCATGGGGGTGATGTGAGGGGGTGGGGTCGTGCAGGATATGTTTGGCTCAGTGGTTGCTGGGTTTTCAGCGGCGTATGGAGATGGTGATGCTTTGCAAGCAGAGGCTAGGGAAATGGCTTCTGGTTTGGAGATCTGCAATCATCACAATATTAAACTAATCATAGTGGAATCTGACTCTTTGGTGCTGTGCAATGCTTTTAAAGGAAAAGGAAATATTCCATGGAATATTTCTTATATTATCAGGAGATGCAGAGCAATTATGGGCAGGCATATGAAGGTTTCTCATACTTGGAGGGAGGGGAATATGGTAGCAAATTTTTTGGATTCTATTGCTCCATCGAATCAAGATATGTCTTCTTTTCTAAGGATGAAAATTTTTCCTATGAAGGCTGTACAGTTTACTTAACCATGTGCCAACCATGCGCCATGCACAAATTGGTCCGACATTCCATCCATTCATGCCCAGAACCCCCAGAACACCCTAGAGCCCCATCATACTTCAGAGAAACACTTTTTTAACCAAATATAAGACACTGAAACAAAAAAATAACCAAGTTCATACCTGTACTATGTCTGGGATATTATAACCTCCCCACCTTATAATAGATCATCCTCAAGCTGCTTTTCCCAAGCATTACTGATATTCCAAGGAAAAAATATCAGGCCACTAATTTTTCATATCTAACTACCTTTCACAATTTCCTCTTTAAAAATTATTATAAAATCATACACTCGGATCGAAGGTACAATCCTTACCACTAAAACCTTCTCATTGTGATATATAAAACAAACTAGAAGCTCCTTAAGGATTCATAAACCTAAAACCTTACATTAACAATAATAATTCCATAGGTAATCCTAAAAAATACTTAAAAACTCAAAAAAAAAATGAAAAATTGCACACAACATCATACCATTGTAGAAGATCCAATCATCTCTCCTCTGGTCTGATCAACTTCACAACCCATAACCCAAATCACATGACACCATTTTAATTTGTTTTCAAAACTCTAATACTGACCCAAACATTGCATAACACGATGGGGAAACACGATCCTTTAAACCTTAATTTTTATCTTACATCAATCCATAACTCGAGGATCGATGGTCCCATCCATAACTGAGCATCTGAGATACAACCAAAACACTCAAGGAACATAACCAGTCAATCTCAAGCCAAGTCCAAACACCCAAAATGGTACTTACTTGGTTCCCTTCAACCCAAAACACTATATATTCAATCAACATAATACTTTACTTATATTTTTATCTACACCATAAAATTTAACTCAACCCTACCATCTATAATGACAGACACCCCCATAATAAAAAAGGACCACCATCACTACAACTCCACTTCATAACATACCTAACGCATTCCCAACTCACTGTGCCCAAACATTCAGAAGGAATTTACCTTGTATTGGAATATAGCCTCATCGTTGAAACCATTCAGGAGTACATTCCTACATTTTCCATTATAATACTATGAAAAAATTGACCTCAGTCATGTACAAATTCATTTTTGTAAGGAAATTTCAACTTCAAACAACAAACCGGATGTGGGTGCTGCTCACTACCCCCGACTAGCTTTTCCTAGAACACACATATTACACTATTGTAACACTACATATTTTCAGCTATCTATGGTTTTTACTAACTTGAAGAATACTAGTTTCTTACAACTCACCTACTGAGGTCATTCCATAAGCTTTGGTATAATTACACCATCACAACATCACTTCCCCCAACCATCTGCAGGCTCTACCACCCCATAAACATTCTCAAGAAAATAAATCCTACCATTCATACAATAACTAAGGAAGGGTAGGTTCTCACTCAGACACAAGATAAAATTCTAAATGTACTTCTCACCCCAAAACATCCCCTAAAGGTGATTTACAACTCTCCACAATTTTCCCCCAAGAATAGTTGAGTAGAGCTATCCTTGACTGACTCATCTAGGAATTCTTAGAAACACCATTGTCATGACACTAAATCACATGGAAAAGGTGCTTTAAAACTTCAATACATTCCAAAATTCCACATTTGTCCCCCCAATCATAGATGAGAAGATTTTTCCCTGACTGACTCATCTGGGAATGATTAGCTACACCATTGGTCCGTCGGGCCACCAATTTGGGCCTACAGGTCTCCAGGGCCTTCGGGTCATCGAAGGACTTCGGGACACAGGGCCTTAGGGATACATAGACCATGGATTATCCTAGTTCACATAGAACATGCCCCAGAAGAGTATCAGAGCAACAAGAGTAGAAGCCACCAGAAGTAGAGCTAACCAGATTAGAAGAATGAAAAGGTATGACAGCCGCCATCGGGACCAGGCACCGTGCAGCTTTGTATGAGGTAATGCTAGCCAATCAACAATGAAAGGTGGGGTGTTAGGTGATCAATGATGCAAAAGCTAGGGAGGGGTAGTTCAAGTGTGATGGGCGTATGAGTCATGTATTGGGCATGGTATGACTCTAGGCCTTCGAGTCATGTATTGCGGGCCAGTCAGGCCTTGTGCCTTGGGCCTATGGGTCATGTACGGGTTCCCCTTCAACCCTTAAAAAAGGGATTATTGATAATAAAATAAAATAAAAATAAGGCCTTCGGGCCATTCGGGCTTAGCTACACCATTAGAATGACACTACATCACATGGACAAGGTGCTTTAAAACTTCAAGACATTCCAATACCACCCAGGGAAACTTACCTAAGTCTAATCCCAATTTTTATTAGAGTTATAAAACCCAACCTATCTTTCCACAATCTATTGTCATGTCTTGCCACCCCATCAACGAATTTAATGCAGAAATCTTGAATTTTCATTTGGATTTACCTCAATCCCAAGGAAACCGCTTGGATCAATCAACCACCATCATCAAGACCCACTTATCCCTCTTCAAAGGAACCCTATGTTTTCCTCTTATGTTTCTCAATGGAATCCCAGTGAATCTACATCAACATAAATTTCTACACCCCACATCCTGTACTAACTTATCACACCCCACCTTAGGAGTGTTTTTACCAATGCTTTCTAAGATGAATTACAACCACCATGGTTCATGCTTGGATCATAATATGAACCCAAAAACATAGATATGGTTATATAGGTCTTCCCAGAATAATAAAAAAAATCTCACCCGATACGCGATCCCCACTTCTGAGAATGACACTTATGACATTCATTGACACCCAGTCCATCCAAAGGATCTCACCATGAACTATTGATGGGGTAAATCCCACCTTCCATCTCTACATAACCCTTCCCTAGAGTGTTAACTACATGATTTCCCTCATCTATCCAAATCAAATTCAAGTCACTTAGTGTATAGACAAAGGCTTCTCAGTATACCTAGGATGATGTCAAGATGTTGAGAATAATCATCACTAGTTAAAAGTATTATAAGAAATTACCGAAGAATACTACCAAAACTCATCAAAAACTGGTGTCACGTCCCACTATTGGACATCATGATCTTCCATGAGTTTTAGGATTCCCTAACCTCAAGCATCTCATCAACACCTAACAACCACCACTAGGGAATTATCACAAAATGAGACTCACCACTTCTTCATGATCATTCACCCACAACCCTGAACCAACATTTTATTTTAAACAACTTCCACCACACCACTTGAGTTATTCTAGCACTACCCTAACTGTTAAAAACAAAACATAGCAGTCCCCCACCCCAATCAAGAAGCATGGTCTCCCGCATATCTACACTTCCTACTTTTATTTCATAATGAAGGACATGCACTTATCTATGATTCACTGGTTCTCCCATCCTAATCAGAATCACGTTTTTCAAATACATGGACACATCTAGACTACGTCAAATCCCTCAAGGCCTCACATCTGCCTTTGAAAACCCACTTAAATTGTCATTTGTTCGCATATGCTCGACATCACTATGGCCTATCCCAAATCTTTTTTATTCACCTCACCATGCCTCTTGGTCCATAAAACCCAATGGACTCATGGAATTATCAATATTTAGACCACATGAAGACTATTCGTATATGAAAACACAACAATGTGACCACTCTCATATTGAGCATCACCTTCATAGTAAAGAATATAACCTTGTCTTAATCACCCATATCTTTCATTTCAAACATCAAAATAAGGTTCTCTGTTAATCATTGTCAAAATATATGGGTTAGGCATCATGATGACACAACCCTTTTAAAATAACCCTTTACCCAAATACAACCACTCAGAGGCCCTTCCAAAAAAACTAGGGCAAGAAATTACTAACTATTGAAATCCAATCGTGATCAATATACATCGATCCCACCTCCAATACATCTTTAATACTGTACATCCCATGGAACCTGAAAAACTTGGCTAACCTCCCATGATTCCACCATTGATTTTCCCAAAACATCCAACTCATCATCGAAACTCGAGTCATGAATTTGAAAACCATTGAACTTCCCACTTAGCCCTCAAGGAAATATGCAATTTTCCAAATCCAAAACATCATTTCATGCATCACACACCCAAAATCACTGATACAACTTCCACCCACTCTCACGGGTGACCATCAAGGATCGAATGATACCTACTTCCCACTAGGTTGAGGGTAACAAGTAACTAGACCCTCTCTCTTGGACACACACATCAAACTACCACATGTCACCACTCATAGGCGGCTCTCGTTCCCCTGTTCTAGAATACTATGTTCAATGCCCCCAAAAAACACTCACACTAGGTTTTTCACCAAGCATACTCACCCACATACACCAGAAAAATGAGCCAAAACCTCCACTCTAGGATCCATAAAATAACTCGTAAGGTCTAAAACCACATGGGTCACCACACCTATAAGAAAACACCCATCACTAAAAAACCAAGACACTCATCTTAAGTCCAACATAAAACCCATAAAAATAAAATTACTTGGTTTCCATTTTTTACATTACCAAGAAACATCGCAAAACCTCATGGTAAAAACCCTACCAAAATCATGACAAGGAACACCCCTCTATCCCCACATCAATACTCCTTAAGATCTCATGACATATAATCAGGATTTTGTCCTAGGGAACTATCTTTTCCCAAACAACCCACAAAAGAGGGAAAGAAAAGAAACACAAGGAATAGTCAATACTGGTCCTTACTAAAAGTTACATTATTATACATTATTTTATAATTGACTTCACTGTTTTGAAGACCCGAGGTTTGAAATTTTAAAACATTAAATTTACCCAACATTTCCAAATACCTAACTTAATAGGATTCATATTCCAAAACATTCTCACCAAAAAAAAACTTCAAGGATGATCTATCAGTGTAAACCCCAAAAAGAAAAGCTACACCACATGCCAAAAACAGACCATTCCTTAAACACTTTCCTAATGTACATGATCGTATCTCAAACAATACCCTCAACCATTCTTATTACGGTTATGGTCAATAAAGGGTAAACCAACCGACACATTTACAATAATTTTCACTAGACACCCCTTGAGTAACCACTCCCATTTTGTAAAATGTTAAAACAAATATTTTAACTCGTTCAAAGACTTCATTAAGAACAATTATTTAACTATTTTACCATCACTAAGAAAAACTTCCTCTTTTAGGTACCATTAATCTTTACAATTTATCCCAACCAAAAATTTTATCCCTCTTATATTGTATCATTAAACAAACTCTTCATTAACCATTTATTTAGCATATTTCTATTTACCAATTTTATCCATTTGTATTAGACACTACATTATTTGAATTTAAGGAATGTAAAATGAATCCTACACTTCATATCCCACTCAACTATCCAGTGTGTGCCTATCATGATGCATGACACCTATATCCCTAGTTTCCTAAAATAATTCATGAATGAATAACCCTATGCCATTATGGCCACGAGCTAAATATTATTAAACTGTCACATCACACAACAAGTGCATAACCCAATGGTGAAATATCATCAGTCGTAACAATGTAAAATAAGAACAGAAATTCCCACCCTGGGTGAATTGGGTTTTCCCTCATATATGGGTTATCTACTTCTAAGAAAGAACTAATTACCAAGGCTAGAAAGATACCATCCTTTGGTATACCATCCCAAGTAACAGGACCAAAGAAACGAACTGCTTTGATAAACATTGTAACATCCCCATCCCAGAAGCCACTAAACCAGTGCTCCGTGCTGAGTCACCACATGACCTCAAGAACGACTCCCTGTAATCAAATGGTTGTTGACTAGCATTGATGGTTTAATGAACCACATGGGGAGACAATACCCAATTTACTAGAGTAAGACAATACATAAAAATAAGTAAATAGTGAAAAAATATGTAATAAATAATGAAAATTCATAACCATGTATATCCAAAACATAGTACAACCCACAACCAATAATAATTATGTAATGTCATCAAAACAGTGCCAGCAGTGAAGGAAACCCCAAAATAAATATAATAACTAAATCCCCAGAAATGGGTCCTGACTCTAGGACCTGATCCTAATCCATGCATATCCCAAGCCCAACTCAACTCCCTATCATTGAGCCCTTCCACTTATTCGAACCTGTAATAATGATGTCTATTTGACCACACAACGTCACCCAAGTAGGGTGTGAGTAAAACCTAGTAGGTCACCACCAATAGTGTCTAAAGAAATCCATTCTAAATAGATAGTGCATGAAAGTATAAAATAAATGACAATGTAACAAAACAAAATTCACATGTCATTTGTTAACAAGGTTCACTTAAGTCATTTCTATAAAAATTTCCATTTTCATCATTTTTTCCATTATTCGTTACATAACCCATTTTCATCATGTGTTCCATGGGTAAGACATTTACAATATTTACACAAGGGGTTAAACCGAACAAAAATTATGCTTAAGGGAATAAGCCAATACCTATCTGACTAGGGGAAAACAAACCATAACAAATACATCAAACTCACCTTGAAGCCTTATTCTATGTGGTCTCATCGACTACAACCGTTTAGATAATAGAACCTCATCCCCTTCCTTAATCCATGAATTTTGGGGTGGAGTTTAGTTCCTCAGTCTTACTCAACCAGTGGACATAGAACCACACGTCAATACCCCACTATACCAAGCCATGTGAAAATTCTTATTTAACCAATAAACTCTCAATTAACATACCACAACCATATTAAAAAATCCATGTAATAATCAAAATCTATAGAAATCAACAAGGGAATTAATATTATGTCGTAACCCAATAACACATTTACCATTTACATTACATGGGCCATTTTTCCCAATTCCCATTATAATTCCCCATACCATTAAGTACATTAAATTATTCTCTTAAAACCATTTTAATATATTCAATATTTACCTTATGAATTCTCATTTAACATATTCCCCAATTTCCCAAGCTGTTTCCCATTTAACAGGTTCCTTATTTCATATGCACTAACACTCTTAGTAATTTCTAACATATTTCATAAGATATTTGATATAATCTAAATTAACCCACAAAACCCCATTTTTATTCAATTCCATAACCCTTTATTAAATTAAAAACACTAGATAAAAATACCATTATTACATTTTCTACTTGACTAGCCATATCATCATGTTATTCATGGGAACTACAGTATCAAACGTCTATTACACACTTAGCCTTACAAATTTCAAGGTTCGGGAATGTCGGTGCACCCCATGGGTGGCCCAAAATCAGTAGAGTCATCCCCAATGCATCCTATAGGGATCAATAGAGGTTCAATTCATTACATAGATACCCATTTTACCAAATCCTACTCACGACACCAAAAGCGCAACATTGGGGAAACTAGAACACAATCTCAAATGTACAAATCGACTCAAAATCCATGGAATACGACTTGTAAACCACCTAACTAAAGTAATATGATGAACGCATTCCTAATTAGAGCCTTAGATCTAAATTCGAATATAACTGGAAAATTTTACCAAAAACCTGTTATAAAAATAGGGTTTCAGGGCTTTAGAAGAAGATAACCCAAGATATAAGAAACACTTCTACAAAAGGCCAAGAAAAGAAGAACCACCCTTGGAAAGATTTAGAAAATTTTGTTTGTCACTAGGTTTAATAGAAGTGGAAATGGGAAGTAAATAAGGCATGTTTATCAAAATAAATAACTAGATTTTTTTTTAATTTTTCAGTTTTTAATTGGGCGCACGGTTTACTCCCTTGGTTTTCCAAACCCTAGAGAAAATGTGCATCGACCACTATATAAGGGGGAGGGGGTCACATAGTTTCCTAGGGAGCCACAAATGGTTTGTAAACCATGTTACAACTGTGTGGGATTCCTATATTCAAGGTTTCATAGTTTTCCTAGGAAGGCCGAACAATTTACTTAACCCTACGCCAACCGTGTGCCTTGCACAAATTGGCCTGATTTTTATTAATTTCATAGACAAAACCCCCCAAAAATCCTTAATTCCCCTCATACATCTAGAATAATCTTTATTAACAAAATACATGGGATTTAAAGAAAAAATTAAAAAAGGAAATACCTCTATAATGTCTAATATCTTATAGTTTTTCTTATTTTTCACTAGGCTAACATTTTTCTTCTTTTATGTCGCTTATTGATCTTGTTAGGCACATCCCATATTTTAATATTTATTTCAGAGGTTTTAAGGATGGTTAAAGGAAAATAATAACTAAAGTAAAAATTCCTGATGATTTATGATGAATAGAAATCATGTTTTATTTTAAAAGATTAATATTTTGACAAAAGGGATACTAATCTGAAGTGTCTACTTTGTATATATATAATTTTTTTATGTATGAGATATGACATAATACTTTTAAAATATAATCCATAAAGGATAATAAAATGTAATAGAATTAATTATTTAGTTAAAACTAAAGATAACTTATACTTTAATAATTGGTAATTAAGTAGGTATCAAAAGAGTTTTTAGATAACTTTAGAGATTAAGATACTATCTAAGCATAAGTTACCAGTCTTTATAACCATAATGGTTTTCATGTTAGGGGAAATCAAAGTTATTTTTTATAAATTAAAACAATTTTATATAATATGTATAATTATATTCTAGTGTATAATCTCCTTATAAGATGATATATAATGATTTTATTAATATGAAGAGGGTAAACTTTTTGGTTTTAAAGAATGGCTGGATCTAGTAAGAACCAATGTAAGAATGGATGTGAAAGAAAATGTTTTTGTCCTATGAATGAGGAAATGAAAAAAATGGGTTCTAAAGTGATAAATATTTTGTTTATTCTTAACCATTTATTAGGTGTAATGATTATTAACTTGAACCTAGGTAAGTTTCATAATGCATAAGATACAAGGGACATGAAGACCTATGGATGTTCAAGTGATAATGATCATAACTTTAAATGTATTCCATGACCTAGGTGTCAAGAATAAGTAATGAAAAACCTAAAAAAATTTCCAAAAATAATAGAAAGATGTTTTATATTTGGTAAATGAGGTTATAAGGAAATAATCTTCCAATAAAAAAGTAATCATTCAGTTAACACCATGAAGGTGAAAGAAGTTCCTCTGGAGGTATTAATTGAATATTTTAAATGTTGTGATAATGATCATTATAAAAATATATGTTATAAGTGGAAGGCTCATGAATTGGATTAGTAAGGCCATAAATATATCTAATTCTATTATATTTGAAGATGGGGGATCTTTAAATAACATACTAATGGTATGAATTATTTCTTGGATTATGCTTTCACATTGTTTACTCTTAGCACATGATTAATATTTTTGTTAATAGGAATGAAGTACTATAGAATAAACAGAGCAGCATAGTTATGGAATTTTTGGATCTAGTATAAGATTACTATAGTACTTCTAGAAAGAAAAATTATTCCGTAATACTCATTATTTGGAGGAAAAGATAAGATTGTGGTGGGTATTAATCAACAGAATAAATTTAAAAAAAATTAATGTAATAATATTTACTTATGTAATTATTCAAGTATGTTAAATAATACCTCATATTTGTGAAATAATTTTGAAAAGAAAAACATTACCCATTTACTTTTCTTACTATGAAATCAATGGTTGTTTAACCTAAGATCGATTCATGGTTTTATGATGGTAATATTTTTCATGAACGTATTATCTATCCCTTTATAAAATTCCTTTGAAGATAAGTTTTTTCTTACATATTACTTTTTTTACTCCACACTTATGCTCTTATAATTGGAAACCTGTAATGTGTTATTTAAGATTACCTTTATACTTCAATTTCACTCCTTTCAAAAGGAATTTTAATTGACACTTTTTATGATGTGAGTTTTCAGCAAATGTATTATGAGAAGATGAACCCTAGGTACTGATCCCAAATTTAAATTTATAGGATGAAATTTATAGTGGTGGGGGAATAATTTAATATCATGATGTTTTAAAAGAAAATACTATGTTTGATATCATACAAGATAAGAAACCCCGAACTTAAACGAACAATGAATTTTTATGTGACTGTTATAATATAGCCATTAAACTGGAGGTAATGAATATTATTAAATAGCTAATGAAATATATAAAATGGTATTACCAAATTATAATGTATTAATTAATTCTTGTTAAATAATCACTTTTTTTAGTAAAGTCATTTCATTATTCATAAATACATTTTCTTCAAAAATGGGTTTTCTTTCTTTTTATGAGTGTATATTATAATTAATTTCTAGAAAATTTAGAAAATATATATAAGAAAAATAATTTTACTTTTGTGATGATCATTTCAAAATTATTATATGAGTAATTGTTTATAATTTTCAAGAAATTTTTATTTTCCATTATAAAATGAAAAATAGAGATTTTTATTAAAAACCATATTTGATTTTAAAGTATTTACAATTACAAATTATACATTGGATTAGTTTTAAAATTTAATTATTTAATTTTTATTTAACATTATCCAATTATGGTTTTTAAATTAATTTTATATTTGAATTTAGTATTAAATCATTTTAAATTAAAAAAGGATATTTTTCTAAAACCCAAATTTGTTGCATTTTTCAGATTTAATTTTAAATAAAATTATTAAAATTATATTTTTTTAATTTTGAAAAATGTATTACATATATAGAATTAGTGGGTACATATTTATAAACTGGTTACTTTTTTTAATATTAATAATAACCATAATAAATTTCATTACAACGGTAAATGGTAAATCGAGAAATTAAAGTTAAAAATAAAATGATAAGGACTAGAAAATTACCCTATCACTTGCCATGATTTTATTGGATTAGTACATTTCATCAATAATCACTGATATTTGGTTATATGTATCTTTATATCCATTTAGATTAGATTATATCATTATATTATTTTTATGAAAAGTGAAACATGTCACACCCGCGAATTTAATAATTATATTAATTTTAAAATTTAATTAACCAAAATATATTTTGGGTTATAAATATTTTTATAGAAAATAAATTATTCTTCTTCTTCATGGAGATTTATTATTAAATTTTATTTAGAAAATAATATCCTTAAGAATTTTCATATCATTGATGCAATAATTATTAAATTAATAAAATTAATAAAATAAATGATATTAAAAATAATAAAAGTAATATAATTTGAGAGAAATAGTGTGATCCATGAAATTTATTTATAGAATGATATTTTAGGGATATATAATTTTTTTTATAATTTTACTTATTTTCATGATGTTATTAATGTCAAGGAAATGAATAGAACTAAAAATGACATTAATGATATTTTAAAAAAAAATAATATTTTATAAAATGATATAAAATTTCTAAAAATATTATATTTATCCAAATTAATGGTATAATATTATTAATAAAATACATTTTCCATTTATAGGACATTTCTGAATCTATGGTAACTATCTTGACCCTCAAAGAGTAAAAAACATTTTTTCCACGATAAGTTTAAAAAGAGTTAATGATGGGTTAAAACAAAAATATAAAGATTAAAACATAGTTAAAACATGTATATTTTTAATTTTAAGATATTAAATTGAACTATATTAATCATATATTCATAATAAACCAATTTTTATCTATTTGGAACTGAATATTTATAAGGCCCCAGCCTTAAACATTTCATAATATTAAATTAAGTTAATAATTCACAATTAGGATATTTTCAGGTATAGATATTTATAGAATTAGGTCATAACTTATGCAAAACATCTTAAATATTACATGTAGACACTTCTACTCAGTATCCATTTTTTTATAAAATAAAAAATCTTAAAAGAAAATAAAAATGTTCATCTCCATGTTATAAACAACATGGATTTTCCGTGATCCCATCCTGGACCCCATTCCACCTTAAGTCCTGTGAAAAACATTTCAAAAATATGGAATGAGCATAAAAAGCTTATTAAGGGATACACAAAGATGGAAAGCTGTTAGTTTTCAAAGCAACATGTAAACCACGAATACTTAATAATAAAATAATAATTTTCACCTTAAAGAATTAGAAAAAACACTTCACTAAATATAATCTCATTGTTTAAACATTTTGTAACCAAATGATTGCCATAAAGGACATAAAAATAACATATAACATATAAAGGTAAACTTGGTAAATAATCATACTTAAATCGAATAACCATATGGTCAACTTTTAAAATTCATTCTTACAAATGGAATAACCATACAACCAACTTCCTTACCCAACACATTAGAGGATATAATGTAACCACCCATACTTTGTTTATCATAGAACCACCCTTCATTTGGTTTATCATGTAACCACCCATCAAATGTCCAATTACCGTTATATAATCACAAGATATAAAATATTGAAAATATAAACATTTCACTAATAACATTTCATTTGCATTCATAAGATATCATTTCAGGATATTGAAACACTACATTTATTTTCAAAAACCATTTTCAAAACCAAAAAAATCAAAAATTGAATAATATATTTATTTTCCATTTAAAAAACATTAAGGCTTATAGAGGAAGCCAAATAACGATTACGGCGGTGGAGAGGTCATTTTCTCCACATATGTAAAAAACATTTATTTTTTCGTTTAGTAAAATTATTCAAAGAAAAAAGATTCCATTTGAATGAATGTAAAATTAAAAGGGTTTTATTATACATTATGTAAAATAAATAGGAATATATTACTGAAATTTTAATCAATGAATAGAGATTAAGACGAAGTCCCTTACCTCATGTCTGACATGACATGTTCGTTATTTAAATTTATATATAATAATCTTATGTTAATTTATAATTGATACAAGAACATTTTTCAAGTTTATTATTTCTTTTATGTCAATTAATACCTTCATATGACAATTAGTTAATTATTTGAGTTTATATCGGACATTTTGTCAATGTTCGGAACCTGAGTCAAAAATAAACTTGTTATAATTATAGGTTGTCTATGTGGTCAAAATTACATTATCTCAAGAATGATATTCATGATTTAGATATCATATATATAATATATATACTGTATATATATATATATATTTAGAATAGTCCAAAGCATTTGGATATAAGAAATGAAATTCACCATTCATGGAGACGGTATGTCATACGTACACATGAACTCTACTTTCATTTATTTTTCATATTTAATGGAATGAACAATAAATGATAAATAGGTTTATTATAATTATCGTATAATATATATGTTATATATATAACATATGTTCATTAATTCCATCCTTTATATGTTCCATGTATAGAATGAACGAGTCATATGACTTTGAGGGGTCGGTAGTCCGCACTTCCTCAAATGAAATTATCATATTTACACAACAAGAAAAGAATAAATGTATGTTCTAAATGATAATTACAGAAGTATAGAGATAAAATAAATACCATAAATATCATATATAATTACAGTTCCCTCATAATGACCACCATGAGAGGTGGTATGGAAATATTGAACAATCATCGTTCCATGAGGCAATAATTCACCGTCCACAGAAACAATATGTTCTATAACCATTAGACAGAGGTGTGTGTAAGTGTAGTTTAAATAATTATCATATAAAAAATGTAGTATATTGAGGATACTGGTTTTATTATTTTAAAAAATAATAATAAGATCAAATGGAGTGGAGGAGGAAAAATAATGGAAAGGAACTTAAGAGAAGACGTTACCTGAAATCGGGTAACATCTATTGATTTGAGCCGAAGGGATCTCTTGAATTGCCTTATGCCTAAGGGAAAGATTCTAGGATTAATATATAGATTTTTGGAGCTTATTTTGGAAGAGTTTGTATAATAAAATGATGATTGATATGTGTGAGTAAGGGTTAGAGGTGGTGTTCTTTTATAAGATGGAGGAGCAGTACTTAAGGAATATCTTGAATTATTATTTTATTATAAATTATATTTCGAGTATAAATGAGTCCAAATTAAGATATTTCTAAGATAATATGAATATAAGTATAAATAAAGTCATCCAATATGAATTATATAGATTTTTTATATTTTTTAATCCTTATCTTGTTTATTTAACCCATTTTTACTCTTACCATTTTATCAAGCATTAACAATTTGAGAATCAAAATAGTTACCAAAACATAAAAAATATAAAAATAATTTGTCAATAATGAAATTTCAGACTTATTATAACTATTTGGATGAATCTTAGATTTTTTTGAATTATAAAATATTTAATAAACTTTTTTATATTCTAAAATATGAATTATGTCAATTTTGACACTATTCATATCATGAATTATAAAAATCCATAAAAACATGATTGATTCGAAAAAACATCATTAATACAAATATAACATGTAACTATCATCCAAAAAATTCTTGGATTAAATAAAATTTACCAAATTAAATTTATTTTAACATTTATGAAATCATTTATTTGAATCCTATATTAATGAAGCAATCACCACATCATCATTTTATCATAATTAAATCAATTTATTTTATATCTAAAAATTATAAATAAAATAACATGATCTAGGAAAACATTTTATCTTTTTAATTACTATTTATAGTCAAATATATAACTTATATAACCCCATATAAAAATTGTTTTTCCAAAAGATTCATGTTTAGATTATATTTTCCTTATCTTTAAACTAAAAGTAATTAAATGTCATTTTCACACACAAGTGGCTCCATGGGGTCCTAAAATCAATACAAGGATGACCATATTTTGACATATCTCATCCAATAGGATTAGGACTTGTGTTAGGGAAATTTAATATTATTATAATATTATTTTTTACCCTTATTTACCAGTTTTAATCTTTAACTGTGGTAGATAAAATATTTACTAAAGTTACTATTCATAATGTCTAAGAAATAAAATTTAACTATTTAAAAAAAAATTATCTATTGATTACACATATGGAATTCATTTTCCAAATTCAAAACAAAAAAGTTACAGAAATTAATTGAAAATTAGTTTCTGTTGTCAAAACCAAAACACATGTTTTTAAGAAATAATAACTGTCAAAAGATTGGCATGTGTGTATGTCAAATTAAAAAGTCAAATTACTTATAATGACCAAAATTATATTAAATGGTAAAAACCTAATCTAATTAATCTTTAAAACCAATTAAAATATAATCTAACCAAAAAAATAAATCATATAAAAAGATAGTTTTGACTTAAAATATTGTATTTTCACTATTAATTAAAAATGAGATTTATCAGAAAGATACCCAAAATTTACCAAATGTAAATTTTGATTTCCCCTTCTAAAGATGAAGTTTATTTGGTCAAATAGAATATATAAAAGTGTCAAAAACTATATTTAAAAACGTTTCTCCATCAAAAGGCGGTAAATAAACCTTTTAAAGAATATTAGAGTATTTAATGCTTAAAATTGGATTCATTATTATTTTAAGCCTCTAAAATTTTATTGGATAAATGTAAATACGTTTAAAAAACATGTTTAATCCTAATATGTTTAGTTATGTTAATTCTTTCCAATACAATGGCTAGGCCTTAACTACCATTTAAAATAATAATATTATATTTTTATTTTTCTTAGTATGAATGAGCCTTGTGTAGAACATAATATTTTGAAGAAACCCATTGTTTCATTTTAGGTACGCCATTGAAAACTTTATCCCCTTTAAAGTAAAATTAATATCTTATTTATAAGTATTAATATAAATCAAATGTTTTATTCTATAAAAAATTGGGTCATTACATCCTTCCCCCCATTTTGGGAATTGCGTCCCCACAATTCTATTCAATTATTAAATAAATGGGGGTATTTATCACTAATTACATTTTCAGGTTCCCATGTTGCCTCTTCAATAATGTGGGGTTTCCAAAAAAAAATTTACCTAATAAATTCACTTTATTCCGTAACACTTTCTCTCTTCAGTAAAAAATCCGAACTGGTTGTTCCTCATAGGAAAGATTCTCTTCCAACTAAACTACCTCTAGACTAAAAACACGAGACGGATCCATCATATACTTTCTCGATATTGAAACATGAATAACATTGTGTACCTAGGATAAACATGGAGGTAAATTCACTCTATAAGAAACTAATTATCTTTCTCCAAGATTTCATGGGGTCCAATGAACCTTGGACTCATCTATTGCTTCTTACCAAAATGCACCACACTTTTCCATGGAGAATCTTTGAGAAAGACATAATCACATACCTGGAAAGAAATATCCTTCCTTCGGTTAACTGTATAAATTTTCTACCTTCTATGAGCTATATTCATGTGATTATGAATCAACTTAACATTCTCTTCCATCTCATCTACCAATTCTGGTCCCATCAGTTTCCTTTCACCTACATCATCCCAAAAAGCTAGAGTTCGACTCTGTGTCCAATATAATGACTCAAATGGAGCCAAATATATATTTGAATGAAAACTATTATTATAAGAGAACTCAACTAAAGAATGATATTGGTACCAACTTCCCTGGTAATCCATTGAATAATAACGTAGCATGTCTTACAAAGTCTGAATTGTTCATTCTGACTGCCCATCAGATTGGGGATGAAAGGATGTACTAAAATTTTATTTAGTTCCAAAGACTCTGAATGCCATTTCAAAAGCAATAAGTGAACCTCAGATCACAATAAGATACAATGTATATGTAACTCTTTGTAACCAGACTATGTTTCTAAAATACAATCGAGAAAGTTGATCTAGAGACAGAGTATCTCGAATAGTAAGGAAATGAGAAGATTTAGTCAATCGATCAAAAATAACCCAGATTGCATTATTACCTCGATATGTCTTCAGTAATCCCACAAAAAAGTCCATGGATATATTTTCCCATTTCCACTTTGGCACTGGTAAAGGCTGAAACATACATTTCGGTAATAGTCACTCTACTTTAACTTTATAACAAGTCAAAGAATTCATAGAAAGTCAGCAATATCTATTTTCATTCCATCCCACCAGTAATACTCCCAAAGATCTCTGTACATCTTTGTAATTCCAGGATGAACTGAAAATTGAGAACTATGAGCTTTACATAACAAATTTTTATTTAACCGGTAATCAAAAGGCACACATAATCTCTTTAAAAAATTGAAAAAACAATCTTTATCAATCTTAAATTTGGGTAAATTACCCTTCTAAACAAACACTACCTTTTTCTGCAACTCATTGTATTATTTATACACATTCTTTATTCTGTCTACTAGAGACGATTTCACTACCACCTAAAATGAAACAGAGGAATTTTCTTCACCAACAACATCTATGCCAAATTTCATCAAATCTTTAATCAAAGGATCTTGTTCCAAAAGTAACATGGTTAATGTTGCATTACTTTTTAAACTCAAAGCATTATCCACTTTATTTTATTTTCCTGGATAGTAATGAATCATGCAATTATAATCCTTGATTAATTCCATCCATATCCTATGTGTCATGTTTAATTATTTATAATTGAATATATACTTCAAACGTTTATGATCAATATATATTTCACACTTTAAACTATACAAATGATGCCTCCAAAATTTTAATGAAAAAACAACAACAACAAATTTAAAATCTTGTGTAGGGTAATTTAACTCATGAGGTTTCAACTTACGTGAAGCATAAGAAATTACCTAATGATTCTTAATTAGGACACAACCAAGTATTTTAAATAAATAATCTCTGTAGATAACAAATTCACCATTTCTGGAAGGTAATTACTATACTAGATCATTCACCAATATTCTTTTAAATTCTTGAAAACAGTCATCACATTATTTTGTCGAGATAAACTTATCACCTTTTTGAGTTAACTTAGTCAGTGGGCTAGATAACCATGCAAGATTCTCTAGAAACCTGCTGTAATAGCCTACTAAACCAAAAAAAAACTATGAATCTCGATTAATTTGTGGGTCTTGTCCATTATTCAACAACTTTTGTTTTAGCAGGATCAAAATTTATGGCAATTTTTTAAACAATGTGACCATGGAATGAAACTTGTTATAACCAAAACTCACAATTGCTAAATTTACTATATAATTTATTTTCCTTTAAGGATTATAAGAAAACCCTTAAATAACTTTCATGTTCATCTTTACTTTTGGAATATTCCAAAATGTCACAAATAAACACAACCACAGACTTATCCAATAACTCATGGAAAATTCTATTCATAAGATCCATGAATACAGTAGGTGAATTGGTTAACCCAAAAGGAATAACTAAAAATTCGTAATGACCATATCTAATATGAAACACAGTCATTGTGATGTCTTCTTCCTTTACATTCAACTAATGGTACCCTGACCTCAGGTAAATCTTCAAAAAATATTGAGCTCCCTTGATTTGATCAAAAAAATGATTGATATGAGCCAAAGGATACTTGTTCTTAATAATGATATTGTTCAAGGCTCTATAATAAATGAAAAGTCTCATTTAACCATCATTCATTTTAACAAAAAAGACTAGATAACCCCACAGTGATGTGATAGGTCTAATGAAACCTTTATTTAACAACTCCTAAAATTGTTTCTTTTAATCTAAAAGATCAATTTGAGCCATTCGATTAGGGGGTTTTAAAATTGGATTAGCATCAGGAAATAAGTCAAAAGT
The DNA here is from genome assembly GCA_963277665.1 of Viscum album. Lineage (NCBI taxonomy): Eukaryota > Viridiplantae > Streptophyta > Magnoliopsida > Santalales > Viscaceae > Viscum > Viscum album. The sequence goes on along the minus strand of OY728163.1, from coordinate 930,235,868 downwards.
AAATTCAACTTATCGATACTGTATAATACCAGAAAACTAATCAGTAAAAAAATCAAGATACTCATTTACTACTAGGACATTATTAATCTAAATAGTTACCTTGTTTTTATCAATATGTGCAAGGTAAAATTCATTTCCATATTTTAATAGTTTCTCAAATTTTTGATATGTTATCAGAGATAAGGGTTCATTCTTTCACACAAACTGAAATTAGTTCGAAAAAGAAACCCTTTTAGATCTAAATTCAATTTTAGCATGGTAACAAAAAGCCAATAAATTCACAAAATAACATCAAACTCTACTAGAGGCAAAACAATAAGATTTGAAGGTAAATTATTTCCACAAATAAGAATAGGAATATTATTATAAATTATTTTTTTTCTCAATATTTCCCCGATGTGTTTTTACCAAAAGTTCAGGATTCATATCTTGAGACAGAATTCCCAATTTACATGAAAATTTATAAGAAATGAAATAATGTGTAGATCCTTAATCAAACAACACATTGTTATAATCAGAAAAACAAATAAAGTACCTAATACTACCTTATTTGATGGTCCCATATCTACTTTAGTAGTAGAAAAAGATTTTTCCCACCCTTGTAATTTTGATCTATCTGGTTTCCACCCTGGGTAATCAACTTTGGACAAAAATTGGCATAATGTACAAACTCATTGCAACTAAAATGTCTTATCACTAGCTTTTCATTTCCTGGTTAATCATCTTCTATACATTTACGAGAAATATGACCAGTATTACCACACCAGAAGCACATTACATATTTTGATAAACATTCTAAAGGATGCTTCCAACCCCACTTCTCACCATATGAAAATATAATTTTCTTACATCTATGCTTTTTTAATGAATTCATCCCCTTTTCCCGCCAAATAGACCTCTTCATTTTATTTCTCTCTTGGAACACCTAATCATCATAAAAATCCATTTATACCATCTCAGAACATATGAAATTTTCTCATAGGTTTTGAATTAAATAGAGTCTAATGCTCTTCGATATTACAGATTTAGTCCTGAGTAAAATTGATTTATCTTACTATCAAGATAACAGATGAAATTTGGTGCATAACTTGCCAGTAGTGTGAAATTTTCTTTGTAAGTAGCCACTAAGTCATCCTCCTGCCTCAATTCTAATAATTTTTTTCCATCCTAAGTCTAACCACCTTAGGAATATATTTCAAAAAAACATACCTTTAAATTAGAACCAACCGATAGCATAAATCTCCTCATTTTCCCTGATATTTTTAACCATCAACCACAACAGATCTGTTTCTCCTTCAAAACGATAAATATTAATACTAACCTTTTGATTTTGTGTACACTCCAAAACATCAAAAATCATTCCCAGTGCTTTGATCTAACCTTCAACTTGAACAAGGTAAGATGATCCCTTGAATGATGGAGGATGTTGCCTCATGAAATTGTCCACTATAGACATGTTCATATGGGGTTGATCTAGTTTATCTCATGCATGTATACCACCACCATTTATAGCTTAAGTCAACTACTCCATTGATGCAACAAACTATTCAGTTCAAATTCCAACCATCTCGGGATGATGATTTTGAAAGTTATTCTCCTTTGTATGCCTTCCTAGAACTACTGCCATGTTTCCTCTATAGAAAACCATTCTGAACAAACATATCTTAGAAGAATAAACATGGTAATCTTAAAATGCTATATCATTTCAATTTGACCGTAATGTAATAAAAATTTATGTATGTTCTATTAGAATAATTCTAAATACAAAAATTATCTAAACTGACCTTTGATACCAACTATAAGGCATTAGACTTAAACATTACATAATCTTGAATAAAGTAAATAATCCACATTGAGGTTCTTTTCCGATTTATAGCTTTAGAGAATTATCTCATAACTTATACAAAACATCTTGAATATTACAAATAGAAACTTCTACTCAGTATCTATTTTTTTCTAAAATAAAAACTCTTAAAAGAAAAGAAATATGTTTAGTTCCATGTTTTAACCATCATGAATTTTATTTTATCCCATCCTTGACCCTATTCCACCTTAAGTCCTATGAAAGGTTTTTCAAAAACTTGGGATTAGCATCAAAATTTCAGTAAGGGATACACAAAGATGAATGATGTTAGTCTTCAAAACAACATGTAAACCATGAATACTTAATCATAAATTAATACTTTTCAACTTAAAAATGTAGAAAAAAATACTTCACTAAATATAAGTTCATTTATTACCCTTTTTTACCAAAATATTACCATAAATCTCATATAAAACAACTTATAACATATAAAGGTAATCTTTGGACATAATCATAATTAAATGGAATAACTATAAAGCCTAATTCCACAAATCATTCTTAGAAATGGAATAGCCGTACAACCAACATCCATACCCAATGAATTGGAGGTTATAACATAATCACCCATCCTTGTTTATCACAGAACCACCCATCATTAGGTTTATCATATAACCACCTTTCAAATGTACAAGTACCATTACATAATCACAACACAGAAAATATTTTAAGTACCAACATTTCAATGATAACATTTCATTTAAAATAAGAAGATATCATTTCAAGATGTTGACATAATCAATCCATTTTTGAAAACCACATTCAATACCAAAACAATAAAAAATGGAATAAGATATTTCTTTCCCTTTTAAAAAACATTAAGGCTTATAGAGGAATCCAAATAATGATTACAATGGCGGAGAGGTTGTTGTCACTGCATATCTTAAAAACATTCCTTTTGTCATTTAGGAAAATGATTCATAGAAACAATATCTCCTCTAAATGAATTTAAAAGTCAAAGGGGTTTATTATACACCGTGTAAATGAATGAGGAATATATTATTGAAATATGCCTCAATGAAAGGAGATTGAGACGAAGTCCCTTACCTCGTATCCGACTTGTCTCGTTCATTATTTAACTTCTTGAATAATAAATTTAAGTAAATTTATACTTCCTCCAAAACCTTTTTCAATTTTATTATTCCATTTACATTACTTACTACCTTACTATAATGATTATTTAAATATTTGAGTTCATATCAGACATTTTGTCGATGTTTGGAAATTGAGTAAAAAATAAACTTGTTATAATTATAAATTGTCCATGCGGTCAAAATTACATTATATCTAGAATTATATTAATGATTTTGATATCATATATATTATATATATATATCTAGTATATATTTATTTAGAATATTCTATAGCATTTGGATAAAAGAAATTAAATGCACCGTTCATTGAGACGGTAAGCCATATGTACGCATGAATGCTACTTTCATTTCTTTTTCATATTTAAAGGAATTAAAACAAAACATTACATAGGTTTATTATAATTAAATTATAATATCTATGTTCTATATGTTACATAAGTTTATTAATTCCTTCATTTATATATTCCATGTATAGCATGAACGAGTCATATCACTTTGAGGGGGTAGTACTCCACACATCCTCAAATAAAATTATAGTATGTATAGAACATGAATAAAATAAAGGTATGTTATAAAAGATAATTACAAAAGCATAGATATATAATAAATATGATATATAATTATAGTTTCAACATAATTTCCACCATGAGAGGTGGTAGGAAAATATTGAATAATCATCGTTTCATGAGGCAGTAATTCGGCTTCCGCATAAACAGTATGTTATTTACCCATTAGACATAAGTGTGTGTAAGTATAGTTCAAATAATTCTCATAAAAACAACCTAGTATATTTATGATACTAGTATTGTTTTTTAAAAAATAATAATAATATCATAGGTAGTGGAGAAGGAAAATTAATGGAAAAGAACTTGAGAGAAGATGTTATCTTAAAAAGGGTAACTTATTTTGATTTGTGCCAAAGGGATCCTATGAATTTCCTTCCACCAAGTGGAAGGATTCTAGGAGGAATATATGATTGTCGGGAGCTTATTTTGGCAAATTTTTGATGAACGATGGGGCTTGAGAGTTTTAAGGGTTAGAGGTGGTGTCCTTTTAATAGATGGAGGAGGGGCACTTAAGGAATATCTTGAATTATTATTTTATTATAAATTATTTTTAGAGTATAAATGAGTCCAAACTTGGATATTTCAATGATAAGATGAATATAAGTTGAAATAAAATAATAAAATAAGAAATAAACTGGTTTTAGATATTTTTTAATCCTTATCTTTTTTATTTAACCATTTTTTACTCTTATAATTCTATCAAGCATTTAACACTTTGAGAATCAAAATAGCTACCAAAACATGAAAAATATACCATTAAAGAGTCAATAATAAAATTTTAGAATTATCATAACTATTTATCTGAATATTATATTTTTTTAATTTCATAATATTTAATAAAATATTATATATTTTAAAATATGAATTATGACATTTTTTACACTATTTATATCATGAATTTTTTAAAAATTCATAACAATGTGATTGATTAAAAAAACATCATTAATACAAATATATCAGCTATCTATCATCCATAAAATCTGTGGATGACCTCAAAATAACCAAATTAAATTTATTTTAACATTTATAATATCCTTTATTTAAATACTTTATTAAAAAATCAATCACTACATCATCATTGTGTCATAATTAAATTTTTTTATTCAATATCTAAAAATTATAAATAAAATACCAAGATTTTGGAAATTTTTTTATCTTTATAATTCCCATTTATAGATTTATGATAACTTATATAACCCAATATAAATTTTTACCAAAAGATACATGTTTAGGTTATATTTTCCCTAACTTGAAATTAAAAGTAATTAAATGTCATTTTCACACACAAGTTGCTCCATGGGGTTCTAAAATTGACCCAAGGATTCCCATAGTCGTAAATATCTCATAAAATAGGATTAGGACACATTATAGTGTAATTTTATATTATTATAATATTATTTTTACCCTTATTTATGAGATTTACCATTTAACCATGGTAAAAAAAATATTTACTGAAGTTACTATTCATAATGTCTAAAAATAAAAGTTACCTATTTAAAAAATTTGGACCTCATTTTTCCAAATATGAAATCAATTTTTATAAATTCAAAACAGAAAATTTTTATAAATTAATTCAAAATTAATTCCCAATGTCAAAACTAAAAATCGTGTATTTAATAAATAAATACTATCAAAAGATTGACATGTGTTTTTGTCTAATTAAAAAAGGAAATTACTTACAATGACAAAAATTGTATTAAATGGTAAAATAATAATATAATTACACTTTAAAATAAATTAGAAAGATAATATAACCATATAAATAAATCATATGAAAAGATAGTCTGGGAAAAAACATTAGTATTTTCACTATTCATTAAAAATGAACTTTATCAGAAAAATACCAAAAATTTACCCAAAGTAAATTTTGATGTCCTTATTCTAAAGAAGAATATTATTTTGTCAAATGGAACATATAAAAGTTAAAAATAACTATATTTAAAAGGGGTTCTCCATCAAAAGGTGGTAAATCGACCTTTAAACGAATATTAGTGTATTTCATGCATAAAATCAGATTCATTCTTATTTTAAGCCTCTAAAATGTTATTGTATAAATGTCAAAACATTTAAAAAACATGTTTAATCATAATATGGTTAGTTCTGTTTATTCCCACCAATACAATGGCTAGGCGTTAACTACCATTTAAAATAATAATATTATATTATTACTATTTTTCTCAATATGACTCATCCTTGTGCGCAACTTAAGATTTCAGAGAAACCCACTGTGGCATGTAGGGTATGCCATCGAACATAGCATACCAGTTAAAGTAAAATTAATACCATATTCGTAAGTATTAATATAAATCAAAACAATTATTCTATAAATACCTGGGTTGTTAAAATATTAATTTATATTAATTTAATATCTTAAATAATTTCAAGAGTTCCCCTCTAATCTATTATAAAATGGAACCAATTTATCTCATTTACTAACACTTCAAAAAAATTTGGATAATCAAATACATACCCAAATAAATTAAAATATTATATACCCATAGTATAGATATCTTTTTTAGGTATAACACCAACCATAGTTGTCTTAAAGTGTTAAGAAAAGGAGGTTGTTAGAAGAATATGTATTGTTTTAAACCGACCATTTCAGTTTTATTTCTTCTTCCATTACATTAAAATATTTTTCAACCATGATAAAATAATAAAATAATTATCCTTGATATATTTATTATGACAACCCTATTTTTATTACAACTTAAACATGACTTATTACATAAAACTTCACTTAATACAACAAAGAAGATCGATAGGTTTAATGTCTTTGGGGCTTAGGATCATTACATAAAAACTTGAAACATGAAATACAACATCTTTGGTGAAATATTCCTTTACATGACCTATAAGGCCCCGACCTTAAACCTTACTTAATATTGAATTAAATGAATATCTCACATTGAGGATCTTTTTAGGTTTAGAGTTTTAGAGACTTATGACATTACTATTACATCTCAAACGATTACAAAGTAGACACTTCTACTAAGATTCCATAAAATAAAAACTCTTAAAAAGAAACATGTCTAGTTCCATGTTTTAGATAGCCTGAAATTTCCTTGATCCCATACTTGACTCTATTCAACTTTATGTCCTGTGAAAAACATTTCAAAAAAAAACTTGGGATGAGCATAAAAATCTCAGTAAGGGATACACAAACAAGGAAAACTGTTAGTTTTTTAAAACAATAAGTAAACCATGAGTACTTTATCAATGTAATACTTCTCACCTTTATGAAGTTGTATAAACTCTTCAATGAATAAAATATCATTACTTACCCTTTTGTAACCAAAAGATTACCATAAAACCCATATACATAACATATAAAGGTAACTTGGGATATAAACATACTTAAATGGAATTACCATACAGTCGACTTCCACACATATCACTTAATGGAATAGCCATATGGCCGACTTCCATACCCAATGCATTGGAGGTTATAACGTAACCTCCCATCCTGGTATTCACGACACCACCCGTCATATGGTTTATCACGTAACCACCCGTAAAATGTCCAAGTACCATCATTACACATAAAATATTAAAAATATATTTCAATAAAAACATTTCATTTGAAATCACAATAAGTAATTCTAAGATATTGAATTAATCAATCCATTTTCAAAAATCATTTAAAAGTGATTTTTGAATCAAAGTGTCCCATAACACATTGAAGCTTTTAATGGAATAATAATTTTAAAACATTAATGTCCATATAAATAAATACTGAAAACCATTTTGAAAACATGGACATTAAAGATAAAGATTTAGAATAATGAATCTTTAAAACATTTAAAACAATATTTTTGTTAAAGTGTTTGTAACAAAATGAGAGACTCTTGAATAAAAATAATTACGGAATAACATTTAATCTGAACTTTATAATTTCATGAGAATAAAGGGATTCATGATATAATATTCCAAAGGACAGTATACACACCATATAAGAGTGAATTGGTGCATAACAACAATTAAGTCTCTATAGAAATGTAAATTGAGATGAAATCCATTATAAAGATGGTATCCTTAAATAAAGGATAAATATATCACATAATTATGTGTGAGAAATATAAATACACACAATATAAGTGGATATTAATTGTGAAACAATCAGAGGTCATTCACACATAATCATGGAAAAACAAAACCAATGACATAGATATTTAACTCAATGAAATGAGGTTGAGTTATGATTTCCCATGCAAGTTCATTAGAATTTATCAATGAGATGATTATGTGTAGAAATAGTATATCCACACAAACGTTTTTGGAAATTACAAAATAGTTATTACACACATAATCTTGGCATAATAAAATCAAGAAGTAGAGGTTTAACCCAAAGAATTGAAAGTGGGTTAAGAAGTTCCCTTACAGAAATCCAATAGCCTAACGACGTCACTTTAAAATTCAGAAAATGAGTTGATGAGAGAGAAAATGGTGTCTCATCACTTGGAAATTAAATTTAAATAAATAAGGATATATAATAACATATCCCAACATAATAGTATGTGAATTAAAAGACATAACGAAAGAAGTCTTTTAAAAAGTGGAGGGTTGAAGGTCCCCTTACCGAGTTGGGTAACTTTCGAAACGTACACCCCATGGAATAAGGGTCATACAATGAAGACGTAAATACCCATAAATGAAATTATACTACAAAAAGTGTATATTAATGGGTAGTACATACACAACTCAAAGGAAATAGTGGTAAACATAGCATAAATGTCACGAGAGTAAAAGTGAGATGAAAAATCCCTTACGAAAACTCGGCAGCCCAACGACGCCACTTAAAACTTCAAAAAATGGATTAATGAGATCAAATAGAGTATCTCACAATATGAACATAAAAATTACAGTATGAGGAATATAAATGAACATCCCCAAACATAAGAAATATGAGCTTAAAAGAAATGGCATAAAATAGAGTACTTAAAAAGAAAGAGAGAGGTAGGATCCCTTACGAAAATTCGGCAGCCTAACGGCGCCAATAAAAATTTCCAAAATGGATTGATTAGTGAAAATAGGGTCTCTAATAATATGAAAATAAAAAGTAATGTAAGATTAATATAAAATAACATCCCAATCATAATAAAGATGAGCTTAAAAGGAATGACAAAAAAGACTGTACTTAAAAAGAAAGGGAGGGGTAGGATCCCTAACCTCAAGTCCAACTTGTCTTGTTCGTTTCATTATATTCCTGAATAATAAACTTTGGTCAATTTATAATTGCTTAAGTAACTTCTTTAAATATTATTATTCAGTTCATATCACATATTATAATGTTATAATAATTGTTTAATAATGTTAGTTTATATCAGACGTTTTTGTCGATGTTTGGTACATGAGTCAAAAATGAACTTGTTTGAAAATGATGGCCCATGTAGTTGTGAGTAAATCATTTCCAGATAGTATTAATGATTAAAATATCATATATATCCATTAAACAATCATTTTATACTATTCCATAACTTTTGGAGATAAAAAATGAAAAGCACCGTTCATGGAGACGGTAGGTCGTACGTACGCGTGAACGCTACTTTTAATTTTTTTTCACATTAATGGAATTAAAAATAAATGAGAAATATATATTTTATAATTCCAGTATAATATATATTTTATATAGGTCACATATGTTCATTAATTTCATTCTTTATAAATTCCATGTATTGCATGAACGAGTCACATCACTTGAGAGGGTGGTAGTCCACACTTCCTCATATGAAATTATCGCATTTGTACAACATGCAAAGAATAAAGTTATGTTTTAAATATAAAATAAAGAAGCATATAGTAAACATAAATACCATATATATAATATATAAAATATAGTGACATCATAATGGCCACATTTAAAGGTGTTAAAAGAATATTGAACAATCATCGTTTCGTGAGGTAGAAAATCACCATCCACAAAAACAGTATGTTCTTTAACCATTAGACGGAGGTGTGTGTTAGTGTAGATTGAATCATCCTCATAAAAACATCCTAGTATATTTAATATACTATTTTTTTTACAAAATAAATAAATAAAAAGAGTTTAGATGGCTGGAGAAGCAAAATAAAACAGAAGAACACTAGGGAAGACATTACCTTTAAAACGGGTAACTCTTTTTGATTTGAGATCAAAGGCTTATAGGAGTAAGAGAGGGATGTGTAGAGACAAAATGGGAAGGGGTTGGCCGAGGAAAAGGCTTGAGAGGTGTGGGTAAGGTGGTAGAGGTGGGAGCCATTTATAAGAGGAGAGGAGGGGCACTCTTGGAAAGTCTTGAAAAGTAACATTATTATAAAATGATTTTCGGATTTTAAGGTTCCCAAAATTATATATTTCGAGGATAAGGTGACAAGAGTTAAAAATCCACCCATACAATAGGTTTTTTTACATGTGTAGGTCTTAGATGTTACTTTATTGTTTCATTTTATTTAAATCGTTAAATAATGAGGTAATCGCTGCATCATTATGGTGTCATAAATAATTTAATTTATTTAATGTCTAAAAATTATAAAATAAAATATCATGATGTAGTAAATCTTTTTAAATTTCTAATTAATATTTATAGTCAAAAATATGACTTGAATAACCCTATTTAAAAACTGTTTTAGTAAAACAACTAATGTTTGTGACATTTTTATTTTAGCTTTAAATAAAAAGTTATTTATGTCATTTTCCTACCAAAGTTTCTCCATGGGGTCCCCAAGTTGACCAATGGATTGTCTTGGTCAGCCATGAAACATCCAATGTGGGTATGACATGTGTCTAGGTAATTTAATATTATTAAAACATTATTTTTACCTTAAATTACACTAATTACCTTTAATCGTGATTAATAAAACTTAAAAGTTACTATTCACCGAAAATTATTTTAATCTCATTGAACCAAATTTTACTTCTTAATGACAACCATGTATGTTGGATTTTTGAAAATAAAATCACAGAAGTGGAAAAGTTTCATTTAAACGAAAAATCAGTTTCTTTAACTACCACTTAGTGGATTCACTATTCATCAAAAAAATAAAGTTTTTCATAAAAATACAAAAAATTCACCCGAAGCTATATTTGATATTCTGAATTGAAAAATTATGTCTATTTTACAAAATTACAAAAATATAAGTTTCATAAACTAATTCCCGTTGTCAAAAAAATAGCGTGTTTTTAAGAAACAATATATATTAAAAGATTGACACTAGTTTAAGTCAAATTTCAAAGTGAAATTAATTCCAATGACCACCATTGGATTAAATGGTATAAATATATTCTAAATACACTTTAAAATCAATTAAAAATATAATCTATCCATATAAATAAATCAGATTAAAAGGAGGTTTTGAATTAAAATGCTACATTTTCAATAAAAATGATCTTTATCAGAAAAATAACAAAAATTTACAAAAAGTAAATTTTGATGTCTGGATTCTAAAGAAGGATTTTATTTTGTCAAATAGAACATATAAAATTGTAAAAAGTATATTTAAAAAGGGTTCTCCATCAAAATGTGGTTAATCGACCTTTTAAAGAATATTAAAAGATTTATGCTTAAAATTGGATTCATTTGCATTTTAAGCCTCTAACATTTATTGGATAAAAGTAAAAATATTTGAAAAACATATATAATCATTTTTTAGTTAGTTCCGTTCATTCCATCCATTACAACGGCTATGCGTTAACTACCATTTAAAATAATAATATTTTATTATTAGAGTGCAACGTAAGATTTCAATGAAACTCGTTGTTGTGTATTGGGTACGCCATCGAGCATAGCATTCCCTTTAAAGTAATATTAATATTTTATTCAAAAATATGGATAAATATGAAAATTTGATATTCTTTATTTACCTGGGGTGTTACATCCTTCCTCCCTTTTGGGAATTGCATCCTCACAATTTTAAAATTTGGCTCGGAAACTTCATTGAAAGCCCCACATCAGAAAAGAAGTAAATTAAACTATCACTTTAAAAGAAAGAAAGGGAAGTAAAAATGTCACCCGAGTTAACCCATACTAGGATTCCATGTATGAAAAAATGGATATGGAAGAAAAACAAAGGTTCATGTTCTGAGGGAGTGTGATAGAAAACATGTTTAGGAGAAAGTTAACCACCAGAAAATCACAAAGTTGTGATGGGTTAAACGGTATTGGATTCCCTAGTAGGACAAATTAACAGACAACTTTTTTGTTTTTACGTTAATTTTCATTGAGGAATTTATTTATGAGCACAACTAAAACATAATGAAACATACTTGTCATGTTGACTTTCAACTTTTACTAGATTTCTTACACAAACTCAGATTTTCTCCAAAAGATGAGTATTTAGGATAACTTGTTTACATTAAGAGAGCTATAATCAACTTCTAGAGAATAACCTAATCCACAAAAGAGAACTATATACTTCCCATGTCTTTAGACCATAACCAAAACTACAATTGTTAGAACAAGATCAAATAATCCCGAAAAGGATAACCCTTTAAAAAAAATATATTCTTAATCTCCAAAATTTTTCCAAAAAAACCCAAAGTTCAATGAGGACCATTCGATAAACAATTTGTTCATAAAATTCTTCAAAGTAAACCAAACATAGATTGAAACCCAAATATTTGAAGGATTTAGTCACATAGTCTTCCAAGGTACAAATTAACACTTATCTCCAAATAACATCAATTGCTCTAAAAGTCTCATATTGAAAAGTAATTAACCTAATAACATATCCTTCATGATAGGTTAAAAATTTCCATAGATAACCCAAAATCAACTTACTCTTAATTCATAAAATCATCTAACTAAAAATAATTATTCAAACTAACCAAGGACTTCACGTAGTCCAGTGGTAGGCGATAAATACTGGTCTCACTTTGGTTGTGGGTTCGATTCCCACAACTTTGTCCGACGCGACAGGTTGTCACACGGTATGCGTGTTGTCCTTTTTCCAAAACTACATAATTCTTAAAACATTCCCCAAAATGAGATAGAATCTTGAAAAATGATCATAACATATTTTAAACTCAATTTTATCTCATGCCTTTCATTTTCCATCATATCATAGAGTAACCCATAATTACCAAAAAAGTAGCGATCATATAAACCATATTGGTTACCTTTATAATTATTACCTAAACTTCCACATCGAGTTGGTCATATCGTACATGATGCATTAGAGAACTCACCAAGGTTCAAGTGGTTGATCATGACTCCTTGATAGTTGGTTTAGCACAACCATGAGATTCCTCATTGAATCCCCCATTTCATCCAGTCTCTTATATCAGAGATCCACCATAGTTTCCATCAAACTCATTGTCACTTTGGTGCCTTCTAGATCCATACATTTACTAAAAACAGAAATGTCAGTGTGTGTATATCAAAAAAATCATCATGTACTAATGAGGAAGATAAACACTAAGATATACTTACTCATTCAATTTATCTAAAAACTATGACTCTTTCTGAAATCCTAGCCATTATGGTAATGTCACTTATGCTTATAGAATACCCTAACCTCTAAAGTTATCTAACCCGACCTTTGATACCAACTATAATGCCCTGGCCTTAAACCTTACTTAATATTGAATTAAATGAATAATTCACATTGAGGATTTTTTTAGGTTTAGAGTTTTAGAGAATTAGGACAAAACTATTACATCTAAAAAGATTACAAAGTATACACTTCTACTATGTTCCCATAAAATAAAAACACTTAAAAAGAAACATGTCTAGTTCCATGTTTTAGACAGCCTGACATTTCCTTGATCCCATCCTTGACCCTATTCAACTTTATGTCCTGTGAAAAACATTTCAAAAAAACTTGAGATGATAATAAAAATCTTAGTAAGGGACACACAAAGAAGGAAAACTGTTAGTTTTTCAAAACAACAAGTAAACCATGAGTACTTTATCAAAGTAATACTTCTCACCTTTATGAAGTAGTATAAACTCTTCAATGAATAAAAGATCATTACATACCCTTTTGTAACCAAAATATTACCATAAAACCCATATACATAACATATAAAGGTAACTTGGGACATAAAAATACTTAAATGGAATAACCATACGGTCGAATTCCATACATATCACTTAATGGAATAGCCATATGACCGACTTCCCTACCCAATGCGCTGGAGGTTATAACATAACCACCCATCCTGGTATTCACGACACCACCCATCATATGGTTTATCATGTAACCACCAGTAAAATGTACAAGTAACATCATTACACATAAAATATTAAAAATATTTTTCAATAACAACATTTCATTTGAAATCACAATACGTAATTCCAAGATATTGAATTAAACAATCCATTTTCAAAAATCATTTAAAAGAGATTTTTGAATCAAAGTGTCTCATACCACTTTGAAGATTTTAATGGAATTATAATTTTAAAACATTAATGTCCATATAAATAAATACTAAAAACCATTTCAAAAACATGGACATTAAAGATAAAGATTTAGAATAATGAATCATTAAAACATTTAAAACGATATTTTTGTTAAATAGTTTATAACCAAATGAGAGACTCTTGAATAAAAATAATTGCGGAATAACATTTAATCCGAACTTTATAATTTCATGTGAATAAAGGGATTCATGATATAATATGCCAAAGGACAGTATATACACCATATAAGAGTGAATTGGTGCATACCAACAATTAAGTCTCAACGGAAATGTAAATTGAGATGAAATCCATTATAAAGATGGTATCCTTAAATTAAGTATAAATCTATCACATAATTATGTGTGAGAAATATAAATACACACAATATTAGTGGATATTAAGTGTGAAACAATCAGAGGTCATTCACACATAATCTTGGATAAACAGAACCAATGACATAGATATTTAACTCAATGAAATGAGATTGAGTTATGATTTCCCATACAAATTCATAAGAATTTATCAATGAGATGATTATGTGTAGAAATAGTATATCCACACAAAGATTTGTGGAAATTACAACATAGAGATTCCACACATAATCTTGTCATAATAAAACCAAGAAGTAGAGGTTTAACCCAAAGAATTGAAAGTGGGTTAATAAGTTCCCTTACAGAAATCCGAAAGCCTAACAACGTCACTTTAAAAATATGAAAATGAGTTGATGAGAGAGAAAATGGAATCTCATCACTTGGAAATAAAATTTAAATAAATAAGGATATATAAGAACATATCCCAATATAATATTATGTGAATTAAAATACATAACAAAAGAATTCTTTTAAAAAGAGGAGGGTGGACGGTCCCCTTACCGAGTTGGGTAACTTTCGAAACGTACACCTCATGGAAGCAGGGTCATACAATGAAGATGTAAATAACCATAAATGAAATTATACTAAAAAAATTGTATAATAATGGGAAGTACATACACCACTCAAATGAAATAGTGGCAAAAGTAGCATAAATGTCTCGGGAATAAAAGTGAGATGAAAATCCCTTACGAAAACTCGGCAGCCCAACGACGCCACTTAAAACTTCCAAAAATGGATTTATGAGATCAAATAGGGTCTCTTATAATATGAACATAAACATTACAGTATTTGGAATATAAATGAAAATCTCCAAACATAATAAAGATGAGCTTAAAAGAAATGACATAAAAGAGAGTACATAAAAAGAAAGAGAGAGGTTAGATCCCCTACGAAACTTTGGCAGCCTAACGGCGCCAATCAAAACTTCCAAAAAGGATTTATGAGTGAAAATGAGGTCTATAATCATATGAACATAAAAAGTACAGTAATATTAATATAATATAACATCCCAATCATAAGTAAGATGAGCGTAAAAGGAATGACATAAAAGACTACACTTAAAAAGAAAGAGAGGGGTAGGATCCATTACCTCAAGTCTGACTTGTCTTGTTTGTTTCTTTATATTCGTGAATAATAAACTTTGGTAAATTTATAAATTCTTAAGTAACTTCTTTAAATATTATTATTCAGTTCATATCACATATTATAATGTTATAATAATTGTTTAATAATGTTAGTTCATATCAGACGTTTTTGCCGATGTTTGGTACATGAGTCAAAAATGAACTTGTTTGAAAATGATTTCCCATGTAGTTATAAGTAAATCATTTCCAGAATAGTATTAATGATTAAAATATCATATATATCCATTAAATATTAATTTTATACTATTCCATAACATTTGGAGATAAAAAAATGAAAAGCACCGTTCATGGAGACAGCAGGCCGTACGTACGTATGAACGCTACTTTCATTTTTTTGTCATATTAATGGAATTAAAAATAAATGAGAATTATATATATTATAATTCCAGTATAATATATAGGTTATATAGGTCAAATTGTTTCATTAATTTCATTCTTTATACATTCCATGTATTGCATGAATGAGTCACATCACTTGTGGGGGCGGTAGTCCACACTTCCCCATATGAAATTATCGCATTTGCACAACATGCAAAGAATAAAGGTATCTTTTAAATATAAAATACAGAAGCATATAGTAAAAATAAACACCATATATATAATATATAAAATACAGTGACATCATAATTTCCACCTTTAAAGGTGTTAAAATAAGATTGAACAATCATCGTTTCATGAGGCAGAAAATTGTCATCCACAGAAATAGTATGTTCTTTAACCATTAGACGGAGGTGTGTGTTAGTGTAACTCTAATAATCCTCATAAAAACATCCTAGTATATTGAAGATACTGGTTTTGTTACAAAAGAAATAAATAAAATGTGTTTAGAGGGTTGGAGAAGCAAAATAAAACAGAAGAACACTAGGGAAGAAATTACCTTTAAAACAGGTAACTCTTTTTGATTTGAGCTCAAAGGCTTCCTTGGGAAGACTTCTGCCCAAACTGAGGCTTCTAGGAGTAATAGAGGTATTTTTAGAGACAAAATGGACTGGGTTTGGCCGAGCCAATGTCTTGAGAGGTGTGGGTAAGGTGGTAGAGGTGGGGGCCTTTTAGAAGAGGGGAGGAAGGGCCCTCTTGGAAAGTCTTGAAAAGTAACATTATTATAAAATTATTTTCCGATTTTAAAGTTCCCAAAATTATATATTTCAAGTATAAGGTGATAAGATTTCAAAATACACCCATCCAATAGGTTTTTGACATGTGTAGGTCTTAGATGCTACATTATCGTTTCATTTTATTTAAATCGTTAAATAATGAGGTAATCGCCGCATCATCATGGTGTCATACATAATTTAATTTATTTAATGTCTGAAAGTTATAAAAAAAATATCATGATGTATTAAATCTTTTTAACTTTCTAATGAATATTTATAGTCAAAAAAATTACTTGTATAACCCCATATAAAAATTGTTTTAGTAAAACAACTCATGTTTGTGATATTTTTATTTTAACTTTAAATAAAAAGTTATTTATGTAATTTTCCTACCAAAGTGGATCCATGGGGTCCCCAAGTTGACCCATGCATTTTCTTGGTCGTCCATGACACATCCAATGAGGGTATGACATGTGTCTAGGTCATTTCATATTATAAGAACATTATTTTTACCTTAAATTACACTAATTACATTTAATCACGATTAATAAAACTTAAAAGTTACTATTCACCAAAAAATATTTTAATCTCATTGAACCAAATTTTACTTCTTAATGACAACCAATTATGTCTGATTTTTGAAAATAAAATCACAGAAGTGGAAAAGTTTCATTTAAATGAAAAATCAGTTTCTTTAACTACCAGTTAGTGGTTTCACTATTCATAAAAAATTGACGTTTTTCATAAAAATACCAAAAATTCACCCAAAGATATATTTGATATTATGAATTCAAAAATTATGTCTATTTTACAAAATTTAAAACATATAAGTTTCATTAATTAATTTAATAATTAATTCCTGCTGTCAAAACAAATAGCGTGTTTTTAAGAAACAATATCTATTAAAAGATTGACACTAGTTTAAGTCCAATTTCAAAGTGAAATTAATTCCAATGACCACCATTGGATTAAATGGTAAAAATATATTATAAATAAAATTTAATATAAATTAAAAATATAATCTCTCCATATAAATAAATCAGATTAAAAGGTGGTTTTGAATAAAAATGCAACATTTTCAATAAAAATGATCTTTATCGGAAAAATAACAAAAATTTACACAAAGTAAATTTTGATGTTCGGATTATAAAGAAGGATTTTATTTTGACAAATACAACATATAGAATTGTAAAAAGTATATTTAAAAAGGTTTCTCCATCAAAAGGAGGTTAATCGACCTTTTAAATAATATTAGAAGATTTATGATTAAAATTGGATTCATTTGCATTTTAAGCCTCTAACATTTATTGGATAAAAGTAAAAATATTTGAAAAAAATATATAATCATTTTGTAGTTAGTTCTGTTCATTCCCTCCATTACAATGTCTAGGCATTAACTACCATTTAAAATAATATTATTTTATTATTAGAGTGCAACGCAAGATTTCAAAGAAACTCGTTGTTGCATATTGGGTAAGCCATCGAGCATAGAGTTCCCTTTAAAGTAATATTAATATTTTATTAACAAATATGGATAAATATGAAAATTTCATATTATTTATTTACCTGGGGTGTTACATGACCACTACATTCCCTTGTACTTAGCATTGCATGGGATAACCTGAGGACATGCATAAGAAAAGGGTGAGCTATAAAGCCCAGTAAGGGAATACACATGGAATAAAATGACGAGTACAATACATGTTAGAAATTAGGCATATCAATATATCAAAATAGAAACATTAACATAAAGTCATGATAAATCATGATAATCATAACATGGAAATGTGGCAACAACACTTAACATGGAATTATCATGATCCAAGACTCATTTCACATGGAGCATGAGTAAACCCTCATTGCACATGAAGCACGAGTAAATCCTCATTGAACTTGAATTATCATGAGTCAACACTCATTGCACATTACTTATCATGATACTATACTTTACCCAATGCATTGTAGCGCTATAAGGGAGCACTGTTCTTAAACATTTCATTTCATGCATAAGTGTGCTACATGGATCATAAAACACGGATTCATAAAAAATAATCATTTATTCCATGATAAAGGAATGTGGAATTAATACATTAAACTTTATAATCAATATGTAAATGTACATAAAGGTTAATAACCTTGATGGAGAAATGGGCATGGTATTCCCTACACAATGGCATTTGCTTAGAAAATCGGTGCGATTTCGACAGCGTAACGACGTGACATAAGAATTCATAAAAACGGTTGATGAGAGAGAAAGGTGTTCCTAATCATATTTACATGTAATGGACAGTAAGGAGGTCATATAGATACATGTACCAAAAATTTTAATGGAGTTTAGGTTCATGAAACAAAAGTATTGCTTGAATGTAAATGAGGAGAGAGAAGTTCCTTTCAGAATTTCGGCATAGTAACAGGTGTACATGGGAGGAATTTAATGAGAGAGAAAGGGTCTCCCATAATTACAACATAAAGAGGGAAGTATGAGGGAGGTGTGAAACCATACCCTAACATTCATAATTGAAATTAAAAGGAAAAAAAACTTAATGAAAATTGGACAAAAATGAGAAAGGAAGAAAAAACCCTTACTTGGAAGTGTGCTTCCAAAGGCTAGAGAGAGGCTTGTGAGAGGCTTCTTGGGAGCTTGGGGAACCTTGGAAGGATTATAGAGAGAGTAGGACAGAGGTTGGATGAACTCCAAAGGCTTTGAGTGAGGAGGAAGTGGGATCTTGGGTGGGTTTATATAGGAAAGGTGAGGGAATTCTTTATTATTTAGGTTTGGGATCCCTTATATTAAATTAATCTAAACCACAAAGCATCCCATGGTTTTTGGAAAAGGGAAGAGGGAAAAAATATTTTATAAGGCCAAAGTCTGAACTTCTTAAAATAATAGGGTTGCTTATGTGGAGGTGAGTCACACTCCCATGGAAAACAATTTAAAAAACAAGGTGTTTAATAAGTCTTGAGGGGTCCATTAATGGTTTGAAAAGTAAGTCAAACAAACCCAAAATCATATTATTTTAATGGTAAAACATATATTGGCCGAACATAAAGATTATAGTATTTTATTACATCACTATTGTGTCATTATGATGTCATAAAACACATTATATATTTAAACGGTATTTAATTTTTACCCTAAAATTTTACTGTCTCAGAAAATTATGAAAGATTCACCGTTGGATAATTTCGACATCCTGATTCAAGAAATAACATTTATTTTATCTGAATAATTTTATAAAAACCATCATTTATCAAAAATTAATTGGTTTTGACAGAAATGGATTTCAAAACTTAATAAAAATTATAATTTCATAAAACTGTAAGATCATTTATATTTAATAAAAAATTAATTTAATAATAATATTTTATTAAAATATTATTTAATACAAAAATCCCTTAATTTAATAAAATATAATTTTTAATTAAATAATAACTAAAAACACTATTTTTACTTTAAAAACTATTTATAATGTATCAATGATGACAAGAACGTATATACATTATTATATACAAAAAAATAATGTACATGAACATAGTACTATCGATTTGTTACATAACCACTTAAAATAGCTGCATAAATCCTAAGGGTAAGGTGTGCGATGGTAACAGACTCTTCGGGTGGCTCAGATAACATTTCTCGAGTGGTAATCTTTATCAACTTCCACTTTTCCCATAGACGGTCCCGTTTGAGCTTGATATAATGATGCTCAGCTTGAGCTTGGTCAAGAGTGAAGCCCAAGGATGCCACCTCTTTTTCGAGCTCTGAAAAATGGGCTTTGTATGGAGAAATTCTACTGGATGAGGCCATCACTTCTTTTGTCTAAGTAAATTGGATTTGTTAAAGCCCTATATTTATACTAATCCTGTGATCATTGTTCAATGGCTATATTAGCAACGGTCAAGATTATTAAAATAAAAACAAATAAGTTGACATTTTATATAAACATACAGAGACATTTAATTAGATCATGAGGGATTTCCATTAATGAAACTTTGGGTCGTTACAATATTAACCCCTTAAGAAATTTCACCCTCGAAATTTTCCTTTTCCCACACTAAAACAGATGTGGGTAAATCAGCTTCCTCATTTCCTCCAATTCCCAAGACGCTTCTTCAAACTTGTGGTTTCTCCACAACACCTTGACGAGGGGAATTGTCTTATTTCGTAGAACTTTTTCTCTATGATCTAAGATCTTCACTGGTTGCTCCTCATATGAAAGATCATATTCCAAGTGTGCCACCTCAGAATGGAGTACATGTGAAGGGTCTGCTATGTACTACCTTAAGAGGGATACATGAAAGACATCATGTACTTTGGCCATGGTAGGTGGAAGTGATAGTTGATAGGCCACAACCCCGACACGATCAAAAATCTCGAAGGGTACGATGTACCTTGGACCTAACTTCCCTTTCTTTCCAAACCTCATGACCTTCTTCCATGGAGATATGCATAGAAAAACCATGTCTCCAACTTTAAACTCAAGGTCTCGTCGACGGTTATCTACATAACTCTTCTGTTGACTCTGGTCTGCCTTGATATGTTGCTGAATGGTTTTCACCTTCTCCACCATTTCTTCGACCATTTCTGGTCCAAGCAGCTAACGTTCACCAACCTCATCCCAACATGTCGGTGTTCTGCACCTTTTCCCATACAGGGCTTCATATGGGGCCATTTTAATGCTCGAGTAGAAACTTTTATTATAAGAGAACTCAACCAAAGGAATATGTTAATCCCATCCTCCTTTAAAGTCCATTTAGAATGATCTCAACATGTACTCAAGTGTTTGGATAGTCCGCTCGGATTGGCCATCAGTTTGAGGATGATATGCCATACTGAAGTTCAGTTCAGTATTCAGAGCATTTTGAAGACTCTTCCAAAACATAGAGGTGAATCTTGGATCTTGGTCAGACACAATAGATAGTGGTAATCCATGAAACCATACCACTTCCCTGATATATATCTGTGCCAGTTCATCCAATGAGAAATCCTCCCAAATAGCAATGAAGTGGGAAATCTTTATAAGATGATCCACAACAACCCAAATTTCATTGTTTCCTTTGGATGTCCTTGGAAGTTCGGTGACAAAGTCCATGGTGATGTTCTCCCATTTCCATTCTAGAATGGGCAATGGTTGCATCATCCCCTTAGACTTCGGCCTCTCTTCCTTCACTTACTGACACACCAGGCACATTGATGTATATTCAGCGATCTCCTTCTTTATATTATCCCACTAAAAGTTTTCTCGAAGATCTTGATATATCTTTGTTCTCCCTGGGTGAATAGAGAAATTTGAACTATGTGCATCATCCAAAAGTTCCTTCTTTATCTCCGGACTTTATGGAACACATAGTCTTTTCCCAAACCGCACAATTCATTCTTCATTAACATTAAACTCCATGGATTTCTATTTTTCGATAGCTTCCTCATTTTCTTGAATTCCCACATCATCCTTTTGAGCATCCTTTATCCTTTCCAAAAGAGACGGTTGAGAAATAATTTGTGAAAGGATTGATGATGCTCCCTTTTTTATGATTCCCATGTCCATCTTCATCAAGTCTAAGAAGATTGGATCCTTCTCAATTCTCATCATTGATAGAATCGCTGGGTCCTTTCTCCTTAGGGAATCTTCCACCTTGTTCTCTTTCCCAGGGTGGTATTGTATTGAACAGTCATAATCCTTGATGAGCTCTATCCATCTTCTTTAGCGCATATTAAGATCTTTCTGTGTGAATATATATTTAAGACTCTTGTGGTCAGTATATATTTCACATTTCTCTCCATAGAGATAATGCTGCCAGATTTTCAAGGCAAAGATCACAGCTGCCAACTCTAGATCATGCGTTGGGTAGTTTCGTTCATGGAATTTCAACTGTCTTAAGTCATAGGATATCACTTTATCATTCTACATCAGTACACATCCTAAGAACTTCTTTGAAGCATCACTGAATACCAAAAAAAGTTCCCCACTTGTGGGTAAAGTGAGCATGGGTGCAGTGATAAGACTCCTTTTCAACTCCTTGAAGCTTTCTTTACATTCATCACTCCAAGAAAACCTTACTCCCTTTCAAGTTAGCATGGTAAGAGGGTTGGACAATCATGAGAAATTTCTCACAAATCAATGATAATATCCAGCTAACCCCAAGAATCTACGGATATCTGTAACCGATGTTGGCCTCGACCGTCCCTCAATTGCTTCTGTTTTGGAGGGATCCAGAGATATCCCATTTCTGGGGATGATATGGACCATGAATGAGACCTCCTTCAACCATAACACACACTTTCTATACTTTGCAGAGAGCTTCTCCTTGCGCAAAGTCTCTAGTATAGTTCATAAATGCTCCTCATGATCCTCCTTGGTTTTGGAGTATATTAGAATATCTTCTATAAAGACTACCAAAAATTTTTCTAGGTAATCTCTAAATACTCTATTCATCAAGTCCATGAAGATTTCCGGAGCATTGGTGAGTCTGAAAGGCATTACTATGAATTCATAGTGCCCGTATCTTGTACGAAAATCAGTCTTGGGGACATCTTCCTTCTTCACCCTTACTTGATAATATCCCGACCGCAAATCTTCCTTGGAGAAGTATTGTGCTCCACGCAGCTGATCGAAAAAGTCATTGATCCATGGAAGAGGATACTTTTTCTTTATCATGATTTTGTTATGTTCACGATAATCGATGCAAATCCGCATTGATCCATCCTTCTTCTTGACGAATAGGACTGGTGCACCCCATGGTGAAGTACTTGGGCATATAAACCCTTTATCCAAATTCTCCTGTAGTTATTTCTTCAGCTCTTAAAGCTCTAAAAAATCCATTCTATATGGGGTCTTGGATATTTTTAATTCCCCAGGTATACGTTCAATTGAGAATTCAACATCTCTTATAGGAGGAATATCAGGCAGTTCCTCGGGAAACACTTTAGCGAATTCCCCCACAATAGGCATTTTCCAGGATGGTTTCTTCCTTAGACTCAATCATCTGAGCCAGATACGCGTGCTCATAGGGCAGTAATATCCATGCTTGAGATGATGGAGCTAAAGGAGATTCATCTTCCTCCTTACACTTGAAAATAATCAGGGGTCGATTCTTTATATGGAGTGTGATTTCCCTCTCCGGACAATATATGTTGGCTCTATATAAGGAAAGCCAATTCATGCCAAAAATTGCATCAAATTCCACCAGAGGGAGTATGATAAGGTTTGCCGAGAAATTCAATCCATAGATTATAACAGGGGAGGACTTATATTAATGGGATTCAATTATTTCCCCATTTTCCTTACTCATCGTCATCTTCACTTCCATGATTTGTGGTGGTGCTGGGATTATTCTACTAAACATTCGAGATATAAAAGAATGGGTAGAACCTGAATCAAAAAGTGAATTCTCTATTCGTGAATGAATAACTAGCATACCTATCACCACTTCATTGTCGGGGTTCACTTCGGAAGAAGTGATGGAAAACGCTCTTCCTTGCTACCTTTGAGGTTGTTGGTTCCCTCTAAAACACCTTGGATTAGGGCACTGATTTGCAAAATGCCCTAGTTCTTTGCATATGTAGCATTGAACAATGCGTTGTGGTTTGAACGGAGCATTCCTCTCCTCTGTCACAACCACGGGTCTTTCTTGCTGACAGTTAACAGCTAGGTTCACTTCTCTTCCACACCCGAAGCATTTCCTCGTCCCCTTAAAGCAATTTCTAGGGTGCTTCTTTCCGCACTTTTGGCAAGTGGGGTGCTGGATCTTCTTAGCACTATTAGATTTATCCATCGGACCACCAGCATTGAAGTCCACCTTACTCTTCTTATCCCCATGATACCCCTATGATTACCCGATCTCCATTTCGACCTTGAGGGCACATAAGACAATTTCCTTATAGCAGTCGATGTCACGGATTGCTAAGGCTTTCCGCAGGCTAGGCTTCAACCCACCAAAGAAGCGGTCAACTTTGTATTTGGGGGTAACACAAAGCCGGAAGCATATCGTGCAAGCCTTGTGAAGTTTTCCTCATATGCTCGAACAGATTCTTCATCTTTTTTACTTGAGGGAAAGGAAGTCCCTTTCCATCTTAAGCCGAAGGGTGCATGGAAAATATTTATCAAAAAACATCTTCCAGAAATCCTTCCATTCCAATGCCTTGATCTCTTCCTCAGGCTTCGTATTTTTGATCAACGTGCACCATTGATCAGCTTCACCATCCATATGAGAAGCCACCAGGAGAACCTTCTCTTATTCAGAACATTGACGGAGGGAGAAGATCTTTTCAATGGAGTTGATCCATTGTTCAGCGATCATGGGATCAGATGATCCACTAAAAGTATGAGGTCTTTGTCTCATGAAGCTCTCGATAGCGACTTGTTCTTTCATGGGGGGGGGGGGGGTGAACGTTCCTCTTGACCCATGTTTCTATTAAAAACTTGAGTTATATGAGAGATAAGCGTGACAAAGTTCGCGATTCCCGCTCCCATTGGATTGGGCATCTCATTAGTACAGTCATCACACTGATCTTCACATCGGTTGTTAGCCCGAGTCATCCTATTACCGGCCATTGGCTGGAATAAAAGGAAAGTTAGGGGTAACACATAAAGGGTAATACAAATAAAAAATTTGATGACTTATAAATAAACTTTTATTTCCTTAACTCAGGAGTCTATAGGCTTCAATCTAGGATTTTCATTATCTACTTTCTAACATAAATTCTTAGGGGAATTTTTTTTAATTCCCTTAATAAGGGTTCATACTAAGCTTGTGAATTTATCAAAACATATCCCCCGGGAGTGTCGTAACCAAGAGTGCATCAAGGCCCATTATCGTGCTGCAGTTCCCATTCGAGTCTAGCTCAAATCAGTGTTTTTGGGTTTTACCCCTACGATACATCAGTTCCAGAGCCGCCTCTACCTGCTCGTATCCAGACAGAGATGTATTTGCTTGATAAACCACTTACTCAGTACTTACGAAAACTTAGGGATGTTTTTATTATACTTAGTCCTATCACTAAGGCTTTATTAGGGTTTTCTAATCCTAATCCCAAAAATAACTAACCCTCCCTCTGATACCAACTATGACAACCCTACTTTTTATTACAACTTAAACATGATTTATTACATAAAACATCACTTGATACAACAAAGAAGATTGAGAGGTTTAGTGTCTTTGGGGCTTAATATCATTACATAATAACTTGAAACATGAAATATAACATCTTTATTGAAAACTTCCATTACATGACCACTACATTCCCTCATACTTAGCATTGCATGGGATAACCTGAGGACATGCATAAGAAAAGGGTGAGCTATAAATCCCAGTAAGGGAATACACATGGAATAACATGAGGAGTACAATAAATGTCAGACATTAGGCATATCAATAGAGCAGAAGAGAAACATGAACATAAAGGCATGATAAATCATGATAATCATAACATGGAAATGTGTAAATAACACTTAACATGGAATTAGCATGAGCCAAGGCTCATTACACATAGAGCATGAGTAAACCCTCATTGAACATGAAGAACGAGTAAAAGCTCATTGAACTTGAATTATCCTGAGTCAACACTCATTACACATGATGTGTCATGATACTATACTTTACCTAATGCATTGGAGAGCTATAAGGGTGCACCCTTCCTAAATATTTCATTTCATTCATAAGTGTTCCACATGGATCATAAAACATGGATTCATAAAACATAATAATTTATTCCATGATAAAGGAATGTGGAATTAATAAATGAAACTTTATAATAAATTAGTAAATGTTCATAAAGGTGAATACCTTTGATGGAGAAATGGGCATGGAATTCACTACACAATGGCATTAGCTTAGAAAATCGGTGCGATTTCGGCAACGTAACAGCGTGACATAAGAAATCATAAAAATGGTTGATGGGAGATAAAGGTGTTCCTCATAATATTTAAAAGTAATGGATAGAAAGTAGGTCATATAGATACATGTCCCAACAATTGTAATGGATTTTAGGTTCATGATACAAAAGTATTTCTTGAATGTAAATGAGGAGAGAGAAGTTCCTTTCGGAATTTCAGCATAGTAACGTGTGTACGTGGGAGGAATTTAATGAGAGATAAAGGGTCTACCATCATTAAAACATAAAGAGGGCAGTATGAGGGAGGTGTTAAACCATACCCCAATGTTCATAATTGAAATTAAAATGGAAAAACAACTTAAAGAAAATTTGACAAAAATGAGAATGGAAGAAAAAACCCTTACATGGAAGTGTTCTTCCAAAGGCTAGAGAGAGGCTTGTGAGAGGCTTCTTGGGAGCTTGGGGAACCTTGGAAGGATTATAGAGAGAGTAGGGCAGAGGTTGGACGAACTCCAAAGGCTTTTAATGAGGAGGAAGTGGGAGCTTGTGTGGGTTTATATAGGAAAGGTGAGGGAATTCTTTATTATTTATGTTTGGGACCCCTTATATTAAATTAATCTAAACCACAAACCTTATCATGGTTTTGGCCTATGGTTTTTGGAAAAGGGAATAGGAAAACAATATTTTATAATTCCAAAGTCAGAACTTCTTAAAACAATAGGGTTGCTTATGTGGAGGTGAGTCACACTCCCATGGGAAAAAATTTCAAAAGACAAGGTGTTTAATAAGTCTTGAGGGGTCCATTAATTCTTTGAAAAGTAATTCAAACAAACCCAAAATCATATTATTTTAATGGTAAAACATATATTGGCCGAAAATAAAGATTATAGTATTTTATTACATTACTATTGGGTCATTATGATGTCATAAAACACATTATATTTTTTAAAGATATTTAATTTTTACCCCAAAATTTGACTGTCTCAGAAAATTATGAAAAATTCACCGTTGGATAATTTCGACGACCTGATTCTAGAAATAACATTTATTTTATCTAAATTAGTTTCTAAATTTGTTAATTTTCAATTTTAAAATAAAAATCAACATTTATAAAAAATTCACGGGTTTTGACAGAAATGGCTTTCAAAACATAATAAAAATTATAATTTCATAAAATTATAAGATCATTTGAATTTAATATAAAATTAATTTAATAATAATATTTTTTTAAAATATTATTTAATTAAAAAATACCTTAATTTAATAAAATAGATTTGTTAATTAAATAATAACTAAAAACATTATTTGTACATTAAAAACTATTTACAATGTATCAATGATGACAAGAAAGTATATACATTATTATATACAAAAAAATAATGTACATGAACATAGTACAATCGATTTGTTACATAACCCCTTAAAACAGCCGCATAAGACCTAATGGTAAGGTGTGCGATGGTGACAGACTCTTGGGGTGGCTTGGATAACATTACTCGAGTGGTAATCTCTATCAACATACACTTTTCCCATAGACGGTCCCGTTCGAGCTTGACATGATGATGCTCAACTTGGTCTTGGTCAAGAGAGAAGTCCAAGGATGCCACCTCTTTTTTGAGCTCCAAAAAATGGGCTTCGTATGGAGCAATTATATTGGATGAGGCCATCACTTTTTTTGTTTGAGTAAATTGGATTTGTTAAAGACCTATATTTATACTAATCTTGTGATCACTGTTCAACGGATATATTAGCAACAGTCAAGATTCATAACATAAAACCAAAGAAGTTGACATTTTATATAAACATACAGATACATTTAATTAGATCTAGAGGGATTTCCATTAATGAAACTTTGGGTCATTACATTTTTATGTTATTATTTTAATATCATAACCTATATCTATCTCCTCTTCCATCAAAATAAAAAGGTAAATGAAACCATTGTTCGTGTCTATGACAGACTACCACCTCACAAACAAATATAATTCATTTTACATCACCATATCTCATGGATAGATTAAAATGAAAAAAAATGTTCATATATGATATTAATGATTTATTTTTAATTATTATATATAATATATCATTTACATTCTTATCTTTCCATTCACTGAAAAATGATATCGTCGTTTGGGCGTACGTGTGGAAAATAACCTCCACCAAGTGATGTGATTAATTTTTCATAACCCCATCACATGGAAAATATATATAAGTATATTTAAAGGTGTAATATTATATTTAATATATTATTATAATTATTTAAAAATAAAATAATACTTAACTTTATTCCATAATGATCTTTGAAAAATGGAAATGTTACTCATGCGTCCGTACGACCCACCGTTACTTGGATTGTAACACAGATTATTTTTCAAAACCATATTTTATGGTTGAATATAAAAGTATAATTGATTTAAAAAAATTATAATTATATCATAATTATTATTCTGGATATGATAGAATAATATCAACTTTGACCATATTCAACCTATGAAAGTAATTTCTGATATAATAGTCGAATATCACTTAAACGACCAATGTGAATTTAATTAATTATATAATTGTTTATAAAATAGTATTAAATTAAATAACTAAATATTGATCTTGTAAATAGTTATTAATAATGCATAAAGTCTACAAAATTTTGTTATTCAGTAAGATAAAGAATGTATGTGATGAGTGTAACCCATGGTAAGGGGCATTCTTTTAAAAATCCTCTTTTAAAGTTCCTCTATCAATACTTTTTACAAATTATTAAAGGAATGTATTTTTATATATATATGGAATTAATGGAATTTTAAACCATCATGATACCTATATTATTTGAAGTATTATTTATATGTTTACAATTTTTTTTCAAATAAAATGGTTTCTTTATTTTTTGAATAGTTTTTAGATTTAAAAATAAAAGTTAATTTATATCTCTTTTGAATTTTCCAAATATTTTCAAAAAGGAATCATATTATGGAATGTTTAAATTTATTTATAAAAATAAAAAATTATTGTTCTATTTTAATGAATACAATGACAATTACTTTAACTACCACCATAGTTATTATTTGATGTTTTTCTTCCTCTAAAAGCTTTTATGTTTTCTTCAAAGAGAAACAATAATTCCCCTTTTAGGTGTATTGTTTATATTGAGAATGATTTTTTAAGAAGAACATGTATTATAATAATTTAAATGCTTTTTACATGGGTTTAAAAGATGTTTTTAGGGGTCTTATTCATGGAATTCCCCTTGGACATTATTTTATAAGGGTTGATCCAAAATATAGCTCACAGGTGTGCCTGTTATAGCTTATAATATGGGTGTGACCTAATAGAAATCCAATGCATTTGATAATGATTATTTTATCTAGATAATTACATTTAAATTCATAGAAAAATATACTATAATTTTTAAGGTTTCTATAAGGGTTATGTAAGGGTTTTATGAGATGATTTCCTCAAATACCTACATGAATTTTCATTTATTGCTAATGAGTTTACATGGAAATATTTTTTCAAAATTAAGATATTCAAAATTTTAAAATAAGTATGATTCCATTTTTGTGGTAAATGTTTTTATGAAAATAGTATTCAATAGTTCTCCAGTTTTTTCTATGGACTAATGATTTTCTTATTATATGTCCCTTACTGATTCTATTGGGATCATCCTATGTTTTGAATTATTTTTTATAGGTTTTGAGGATGGTTACTGGAAAAGAATAAGTAAAGATGAAACTAATGAAGATTTATCATTAGAAGAAATCATGTTTTATTTTAAAATATTAATATAAAAAATGGAGACTAATTGGAAGTGTTGATGTTTTATATAATTGGTTTTGAAATATATGAGTCATGGCCTAATTATCTGGAAATATAAACCTAAAAAGATACTCAAATTTAAGAGAAATAATTATTGACATAAAACTCACGAATATATACTATTTATGGTCAAGTACTTACAATCAATAACAACATAAATCACATAGAACTACCTCTAAGAGAAAATGTTTAACACGAGTCCTTTAATAAGAAAATACCTCCAACTTTTAGGGAATTTTATGATCCCATTATCACTGAACAATGTTTTTTTTAAATTAGATGATATAATCTATCCATAAACGGTATGAGGAAGAGAATGTTATAATGGTTGTTTACTACAATGAGGAAGGAGTTAATCATTTCTGGGAACTGATCAAGAATTCCAGACATAAAATCTATGGAATGAGATTAATTTAGTAGGTTACTTATCATTACATATTTCCCTCATTATCACAATATTAAAATAGGGAGGCCATTTTTTTAATCAAGAAAATGGAAGACGAATCTATTACAATTTTTGAGGTGAATTTCACTAGTCTTTCACAATTGGCAAAAGATTTTATGATTAACAAGGAATGTAAAATCAAGAACTTATTTATTTTCCTATATTGATTCTAGGAAGTTATTTAGAAATTTGGGTCACCAATAGTGATGGTGAAGTTTTTTTATGTTTCATAAATGTTAATATGGAAATGGGAAATTCTTATTGATCTTATGGGACTGAAGATAAGAAGTAGAGAATAAAGTTTTACTTTACATAATCACTAGATAAATCTCAAAATAGTAAGAAAAGCCCACATCCCATATGTTAATAGTGTGGAATGAAGAATCATAGAAACATTATCAAGGGGGAATATAAATGTTACAAGTATTTAAAGTAGGTAAATACATCCAACACATGTAAAATTGATATTAATAATCCCAAAAAATTGATTAAATAGAAAAATGTATATATAAATCCCCAACCCGTTTTCTAATGTTTTAACTATAAATAGTATGGATACTATGAAAACCTATGCACTAAGCCAAGGGATGTTAAATATGATAAAAAATAATAACCCCCATGTCCAAGAGAGAAACTGTTGGATTATTCTATTACTACCAAGGAGCTAGATCAAGGAAATAATGTGTTGAAATAAATGATAGTTATTCATACAAGAATATTGAATGAAGTATTTGATTCTTGTTCTATTCACTATTTAATATCATGAATGTTTAGTAGAAAGTTTTTAAAAACACTAAAATTCATGTAGGTTTTTTTATTCATAAAAAATAATAATAGTGTAATTGTTTCAAAAATAATTCTTTCATGGTTGATATCTTTTTTATGAATCTCTCAATGAACCTTGTAATAATTTTTTAGTTTAATATGATGTTATTCCAAGAATGGACTAGTTATCTATCTACAGAGTCAACATAAACTAAATTGAGAATGAAATAAAATTCTATATGTTGAATTTACCTCAAATTCCATGAATGTGTAAAGAGAAAGATGAATCTCAATTGCAATATTCTCTATAAGCATATATATTGCTTCTATATGAGAAAGAATATCTTTCTAAAATTATTGAATCAAGGGAACCACTCTTGAGGACATGACCATTTTAAGAGACTATCCTGATGTATTCCTTGAGCAATTTCCTAGAATTCCTCTTGATTAAAAAGCTTCATTCTCAATTCAAATTATACAAAAATGTCTTCTAATATCAAAGTGTTTATATAGAATATCCCGCACTAAACTGGTTACACTGGAAAAGAAATTACAAGAACATATCGATATAAGTTTTATACACCTAAGGACATCACTATGGGGTGAATTTTTTCTATTTTTCCGGAATAAAGATGCGACTATAAATCTTTGTATCGATTACCATGAAACAAAAATACCATTATTAATAAAAGTATTCTCTTCCAAGGATTAATGATTGTTTGATCAATTACATGTGGCTCAATAGTTCTCTAAAGTGGACCTTCAGTCATGATATCATTAGTTAAAGCTGAATACGGAGGATATTATCAATACCACATTTCATAACATTTATGATCATAATGAGTTCATATTCATGAAATTTGGGCTAAAAAATTATCTAATTATCATCCTAGACTTAATTAATAGATTATTTAGAGATTACCTTGACAAATTTGTGGTATTATTTACATATGATATTATTATATACCCGGAATTCAAGGAGGAACTCAAGGATAATTTTAATGTTGTGCTAAATACATTGAGGAAGGATACAATATATGCAATTTTATAGTAATTATGAGTTTTTTATGGTGCAAGTATAATTCATGGGATATGTTTTAACATGTAAGGGTAAATCTATGGTCACTTCAAAGATATGGTGATTACGGATTGGACTAGACCATTATCTGTTATAGAGATCTATAGTTTCCACAAATTATTTTTTTATTATCAATGATTTATGAGAAACTAAATATGATTGTCATACCCATTTACCAAGATCACTAGGAAGGGAGAGAAGCATGTATATATGGATAAGTATGAAGAGAAATTGATTGAAATGAATATGAGGCTAACCACAATAATTGTACTCACAATACAAAAAATTGGGGAAAGATTTTTGAGCTATAGTAAGGAAAAGAAATAGTATTATGATTTGTTATCATATATAATCTTAATGAGAGAGGCTATGCCTCAAGATAATTCAAGGTGAATGAAGATAACTACCAGAACAATTACCTTTGAGTTGGATGAAGTAATCTTCATATTGGAAACATGGATACAATATCCCTACTAAGTGATGTGTGATATATTTATAGATAAAAATAGCCTAAAATATGTATTCACATGAAAGGAGATCAACATGAACTAATGAATATGGTAAAATCTAATCAAGGATTACGATTTATTAATCCACTAACATATATTTAAGGAAAATAAAGTGGAATATACTCTACGTAGAAAGGATACTGAAACCTCATCAACAACAAGGATTGATAAGATTATGATATCCTTGAACTTGACAAGGATAGAATTATAATTTGGAAGAAATTAGTATCATCAACCTTTCTAAAATGATATCTCATACATTACTACTTGAGAAGATTAAGAAATATCAAAGGGATGATGTGTAGATACATAATAAAGTAGATATTGAGGGGAAGGATAAAACCTATGAGATAAAGTTTGATGATGAAGGAGTTGTGAGAGTTGATAAACAATTTTGTGATGAATTAGACCTGAATATTAAGATGAATCTATTTAATTATGTTCATAACTTGAAATTGTCAATCGATTCAGGAAACCCAAACTTGTATTTAGATCTCTAAGAACAAAATATCTAGAACAATATGTTAAATGATATTGTAAATTATACATAAAAGTGCCCAGCGTGTTTGTAGGTGAAGGAAGAGAGGCATAAGTCCAATGGGATAATAAAACCACCTTACATAACATTATGGAAATGGTAAAATGGAAATATTTATTTTATTCATGGTTCTTCTAAAGGAATAAAAATGGAACCACACTATATGAGTTGTTGTTGAACATCTTATAAAGAATTATCACTTCACTGCCAATGAACAAGACTTATCAATCAATCAACTAACAAATATATACATTAGGTAAGTAGTGAAGCTATATAGAAGACCACTATAGATTGTATCAAAAAAAGATCTTAGTTTTACCTTAATGTTTTGGGAGATTTCTTATCATGCTCAAATCATAGAGTTAAAGTTCATTACAACCTATCCTTCCCTGACTAATGGAAAATTTGAATAGACCATCTAGAAACATGAGGATATGTTGAGGTTTTTATTTATGGACATAAAGGGAGTCTAAGACCAACACCTTCCTCTAGTAAAGTTGTCCTATAATAATATTTTCCACTAAAGCATCCAAATGGTACCATATAATGACCCTTATTGGAAGAGATGGAGAACACCTATTTAATTGGATTAATTATGTAAAAAAAGTTTCTAGGACTTAATATGGTCGAATAAATGATATAAAAGGTCAAGAAAATTCAGTAACAAAAAAAAGTATGGTAGATTTGATAGAAAAGTTATGATGATAACCAAAAATAAGACTTTGATTTTGAGGTTGGTGATAACATGTTTTTCATTATATCTTTTAGAAGAGTTTCATGATATTTGGGAAGAAGGGGGTGTTATTTCCCATATATATTATCCCATTTGAGATTCTTTACCATATTGGGGAAATGGAATATCTTCCAGTGGTCCCACCAAACCTGTCCAACGTGTATAATGTGTTCCATATATTCCTCTTTATAAATCGCATAGCATATCCCTCAGATATATCAGGTATAATGGTTGTACAGTTGGAGAAGGATATCTCTTATAAGGATAATCTGATGAAGATCTTGGTCCACATAGACAAAGATCTTTGAAATTATATAAATCAACTTTTCAATGTAATTTGGGTAAACAATATGTATAAAGAGGAAATGAGTGAACCTAATTAAACCATGAAATAAAAGTACTATCAATTGTTTTAACCATAGTGTATAAAATCAAATTCTGAAGGGGAAATTTCATAAATAGGTGTGAATTTAATGACCCAACATATTATTTATTATTTCCCCATAATATTAATTTTTTTGTGTATATTATTTTATATTATATAATATATTAATCAATAAATATAAAACATTAATGAAATTAAATTATATACAAAGACTGTTATTACCATTAAACTAAAGAGAATATATGATAAAAGATACATTTTAAATTACTATATTTATTAAATATTTAAAATTTAAAATTTACCATATTAAAATAATTTTTTATTTAGTATATAAATATTATTTTAAGATAAGTTTTTAACTTTTTTATCAATTAATTGTTTTTTATGCAATCCGTAAAAATAATAAATTTTCAAAACACTATTGCTTTTATGATAAAATAATGACTTACATATTTATGAAACCCATTTTATATAAATAATATATTTATTATCTAATATAATTAATTAAAAAACAATATATTGAATTTATAATATACGTTATTAAAATTTTTGATACTCAAACATTATTTCACACTAAAAACTATTTTTATATGAATATAATTAAAATCAGAAAATATCACTTTTAGATATAAAATATTGAAAACTTTATTTTTTATTTCTGTTCAAAACATCTTTATTAGTTAACAAGTTCAATTTCTTTTAGAGGAAAAATTATAATATTATTATGATTAGTGTTTTTTACTATGATAATTGTAAAATGGTTTTTTATATGGAATTGTTTCATTAATATCATATTATTTATATTTTATTAATAAATTTTATATAATTTAAATAATTACTCTAATATTATTTTTAAACATATATATAATTATATTAACACTCATTTAGTTAGTAATCAATATTAAATAAAATTAAATAATATATAATAGTTAACATTTATTTTTCAATAAATAATGTTTTCATATATTATATATATTAATTTAAATAGGATTTTATAATATTTATAAATATAATAATATTAAATCAAGGTTATATTTAGCTTAGAAACATGTAAATTTTGTAATACAGGTTACCTTATATTTTTATTTAAAATATAAATAACTTATTTAAAAATAAGTTACCATGGTAAAAATAAAAATTTTAAATTGTAAAAAACATATGATAAATGACTTGAAACATGTTTAATTATATGTTTTTATTTTTTTAGGATTATCAACCCAATAACACCCCATAGTCAATTATAACAATATATTTGATTAATTTTCCAGGGAATTGTGTATTGATATCATTGTATTAAAAATCATATTCCCAAAATCATTATTTTCAACACTTATAAATGGGGATCATTTTCACCCCTCAATGGTTTAACATATCATTATTATTTAACTTGAACCTATGTTTAAAATAACCCTCTTATAGCTCAATTTATTATCCTAAATCCCCTATTCTCTAGAAGTCATATTAAGGCCTTCACTTTTATTGAAATCTTTAAGACATGTTCAAGGCTCTAACGTAAGTATTACCTTCTTCATAACATTAATTCCTTAATATTCCTCTTCCAAATAGCATATATCTATAAAAATATAATTATCTTAAATAATTATTACTATATATATGATATTATATAAATCGAATAATGATTATTTATTCTTCTCTATACATAGATAAAAATAAAAGAATCGTGAATGGGTTGAGTGGACTACTGCCTCTACTAAATAACATCTTTTTTTTCATCAGTGACATTAATTTATTCTAAAATGAAATTATTTAATTAATAAATATGATATCTATAATATTAATATCATTATGAAATGATACAATTATTGTTTGTGTTCTTTTCCGCTCATTCATTGAGAAATTGAATCAATAATTGTGCGCATGTGCGGGGTACCGCTTCGACAAGAATTGAAATTCATAGGTAATCACCGTCAATATTGGATGGATTTTAAAAAATATATAGTATAAAAAAATTATTTCTATAAAAATAAAAATTTCTTTTATATTATGAAACTATTTTATGGTGCTTTTTACCTAGTTCAACATATATAAGGTGTCACAGACAAATTGACTGAACAACCTCGAGTAACCGATATAGAAAAGATATCTATATATTAAATAAATAACGTATGATAGTTAATGGACCTAAAAATAAGAAATAAAATTTAATAATTTTATTATTTAATTATTTAACAAAATTATTTTGGCTATTTAGGATATTAAGAATGTGTGTAGGATGAATCAGGAACCCATGGTAAGGGATCTTTGGTACCTCCTTCAAGACATTCTAGTTACAAATTATCTTTTATCTTATAAAACTTATGAAATATTAATTACATGTACCGGTTATATATTTTATATACTAACCCTAAATATAAATATAGTAAAATACCCCTTTTATTTTTGGTGTTTTCCATGTCTTTAGTTCCCTTCATAATTTTTTGTTTTAAATAAACATAATTTAAAGGAAAATTTTATGATTTCCCTAATTGAGGGAAAATGATGATATTTTAACTCCAATAGCATATAATTCATGTGCCCTACCAATATTTTATTTTTTTGACAATTGGGACACCCTTGATCAGCTCGTCTATAA
Source organism: Viscum album (assembly GCA_963277665.1). Classification (NCBI taxonomy): domain Eukaryota; kingdom Viridiplantae; phylum Streptophyta; class Magnoliopsida; order Santalales; family Viscaceae; genus Viscum; species Viscum album. The sequence goes on along the minus strand of OY728163.1, from coordinate 930,198,670 downwards.
TGGCACTTCCCTCCATAGAGGTGGCTAGTTTGATCTCCACATATCTTTCCCTCTCATTTAAGGCCTATTAAATCCAACTGGATGTCTCATCACCTCTTATGGAAATTAGGGATTTTCTGGTTTCTCCCTCCCTGAAGGATGTGTTTCACATCCCTCCGCCATTTCCTTCCTCCCTCCCCTATTTTCTCGAGGTTGAGTTGGGATAGGTCCTCTTTTTTATTGAGGATGGATCGCATACACTCAACTTCTCTGTTGCTTTATTACATAAAGTGGTGGACTCAAAAAAGTAGATTATGGTGGCTCTATTCATTACATAAAATACATATCTCCCACTTTTTCATGCCCTTTTTTATCTTGGGGTTTAAAATACAGTGTGGGTGTGCCTTCCCAGCCATCCTCTCACTTTCTAAAAACTCTCATTTATTAGTGCCATATGCGATTCACCTATTTCCTTCCTTTAAATAAATTATCATACCCTATGGCTCTAGGAAATCACAATTGATAGGATATTTATGGTTGTAGAAATCTCCCTACCCTTCTTGATGCACATTCTCCTCTGAGAAGGTGATTAGGTATTGTGGTTGCAGCCTCTCTTCCATCCCTCTTCAGTGTGGTTCCATTGCCATTTCAAGTATTGATTTATGCCCCCTATATATTGAAATTTAATTCCTTTAATATTTTCACCTATTATTTATTCATAAATGATTATATGTATTGATGATTTCATGGGGGTGTATTTGCATGGACACTATTTACATGGTTAGTTTTTCTTAAATTATTATGTAAAATATTTTCGCTGAAGAGTTTGTTTTCTTTTCATATGTAGTAATTCATCTAGATAGTTCATCATGGATGATTCTACGATTGTGTATTCTCTTAATTGTGATTTCTTTTCATCATCCTTAATTATGGTCTATTAATTTATGCTAATGTCACACTGCCACTTGTCCCACCAGTTGGGCCACCTTATTTTAGGTGAACTGCTAGTGTCATCTACTCCATCCATGTGAAATTCATCCTTGAGACCTAACCTTTCTTCCTAAAGATTCACTGAAATTCCATTATTATTCCTATATCAATTAATCAGTGGAATTGAATTCATTTTGATTTCGAGAGATCTTGGTTCGGTATAGATTTTTTTTAAGAAGGATCTCGATGTGAGATTGAGTCGTGACAAAGAAATAATTTCAAACAAGAAGAAGTGAACTAGAGATATTCTGACCCCCCAAAATCACCTCCATCATGTTCATGTCACCTCCTGGAACATGAGTATTTCTCTAGTGGAGATTCATTGGAGATTAATTCGATATTGGGTTTAGGATGACTATATATTAGAGGAGATTCTAGATATTGATTTCCATTAATTGTTACTAGGTTTCAGTTTATGATTCACCACATTATATGTGATTAATTTATTTTCTAACATGTTTGGAACTATATCCTTATTGGGTGTGGGCATGAGTCTATCTAGGAGTGGACAGTGTTGACCCTGTGTTATAGGTTTCATCACCTCCAGCTAGTTCAAAAAGGATAGACTCCTCAGATAGCTTATCCAATCAGATTTATAACACTTCAAGTCCATTTTTATGAATTTATTTTGCTTTATAATAAAATAGATGACCTGGGTGGTGCTCTTAACCTGGATGTCGGATCACACTAAACCAAATCACATTATATCTGGTGTTATTTACTATTCTTTATTTTCAATATCTTTGTTCTTGTGATTATAGTAATTCACTTATTTTGAACTATCATTTAATTTATTAGTTTTACACATATCATAAAATTTATACCATGTTTTTAAACTGATCTTATGAGGTAGTGGTTCCAGTATATTATACGGGTTAACATCTTACCCCAACAATTGGTATCAGATCTTACTGAAACATCGATTACGGGATCTAAATTTTTTTGACATCGATAAATTTAATAGTGAAAAGTTTTTAATATATATATGATTAAAATGAATAATCTTATGGATCATAATGATTTTATTGATTCTCTTCCTGGCACAAAAAATAGAGCAACCACCATTTCCAAAGATGGGAAAACTATTGTCACCTATATAGATGATCATGATGAAAACCTTAGGAATGACTATAGATTAATACTCTTGTCTTCAAAAAATAATGATCTTATATATATTTCATATGAGTCTTCTATTACTGGTATATGGTCTAGGCATGGATCTCATTACATGACTAATTCTCTTGTTGATAGATTATACAAAAAATGAGATTAGATACATTTAAAATGCATCATGGAACTATAGTCATTGTATACATTGATGAGTATAACAAGTTATTATTCGACCTAGACAATACAAACATTAAATTAGATAATAAATATCAAGATATAATACTGTTAACTTCATTAGATGATACCTTTAATTCTATGAATGATTTTATGATGCATGGAAAAGACACCATTACTCTCAATGAAGTTAAACCCCTGACACTCGATGAGGTAAAATATAATTTACCCTCTAATAACTTTCAATGTGTAGTGTTATAAAAGAGGAATAGGGTATAAATATTAGGGATAGAAGTGAGTATAAGGGTATAAGTGAGTCTATGGGTAATAGGAAGGAAATGGGTTAGTCTAAGAAGCAAATATTTAAGTCCAAGAATAAAGTAGCCATTTTCATTCAATGTAAACAACATGGTCACATTAAGAAGAACTACGCTAATAAAAAAAGTGACTATAAAGACAATAACAATGACCATTATTTATTAGTTGAGTAGTATTTTTAAAAAATTTATATTTTATATGTTTATGGTATTAACATATTTGATGAATGGATCCTTGATCTTGGTGTTCATTCCACGTGTTTCATAGTAGTGAATTTTTCACTGAGTTGAGGGAAATTAAATTTAGAGAGGTGTTTATAAAGAATAAAATGAGCTTTCATATTATGATAATAGGCAAAATTACGTTATAAATTCATGATAGGGAAGTTAAAACTATTTAGTAGGTTATGTGGGTACTCGAAATGAAAAGAAACCTCATATCCCTATGAGTCCTTGAGTAGAAGGGGTACACATTTAGATCAGAATCTTAGAGTCCCAAGCTTTTATATGGATCCTTCACTATCATGAACGGAGAACTTTATAATGACCTCTACGTGTTAGATGGTACGATTTATAGAATTCATTTATACTCCTCCTGTGATTCATAACATTACATTACCACCCTTTGTCTTAAAGTTTTTTTTGAACATTTGTGGTAATGGTCTCAAATAAACTGGAATTTAGCGGATTTTGATTAATGACACTACTAGAAATCTTCATTTATATGAGGATTGTGTATATAGAAAATCCATGAGGGTTAATTTTAGTAGGTCGTTGTATAAGGATAAAGTGCCCCTTGAGTGTGTTCACTCAGATCCTTAGGGTATTTATAGGGTCACCTCCCATGGTGGAGGTTTTTACTTCATATCGTTTATTGATGAATACCCTTGGAATGTTTGGATTCATATATTCAAACATAAGACCAACATATTTCAGAGTTTTATGAAATGGAATGAATGGGTAGAATGTGAATCTGAAATAAAACTCAAATATTAAGAACTGATAATGGTTTATAATATTTCCACTGAATTCATTGAATTTTAGGATTCCGTGGAAATCAAGAGGTACTAGAATATTGTGGAAACACCAAAATAGGATGGATTAGTATAAAGGATGAATATGACTATCCTAGAGTGGGTTAGATTTATGTTTTACCACTCTAGAATCCACATGTCCTTTTGGGTTGAAGCTTCCTCTACAATATCCTACTTTATTAATTGCATCCCATCTTCTACTAGTTCTTTTAAAACCCTAGAAGGTATATGGAGAGGTTAACCCTAGAGTCTTTCACACCTTTGTTTTTTTGGATCCATAACTTATGTTTAGTAACCAAGAATGTAGCAGAAGCCCCAAAATATAAGATTTTAAAATTTTTTACCTATAATGAAATAAACCCATCTTCATCAGAGAATCACTTCCCAGTTTATGCTAAGGATCTCTCATGAAGATGATTATGAACAAAATTAAAACTATAAAAAACCTGGTTTGATCTGAATCTTCTGACGAAGTTTTCTCATTTTTGGTAATCTCAGATCAAATAATTTTAATCCTAATTTCAATGGATCATCCACACATGCTTTAAAAATCTATAGGATTGTCTATTGTCAAAATTTGGGTGCTAGAGAAGTGTCCAACAACACCTTTGATGCTCTGACAATCACTGCATCGCCTCGTTTGCGATGCCTGAGAAATAGACTTATCCAAGATCTGAGTGCCAGAGTCTCTCTCTAGAATCTAGGAGAGAGAAGAATAAATAGAAATCCCATTAATAGTCCATGGTGGGAGGATCTCATCTTCTATATATATTTTTTAAATAAAATATCGAGAATTTTCTCTTTGGCCCTCTAATACATAACTCACTATAAACGACATGTTATGACTATCGATCTAAGTCATAAATATTATTATCTCTTTATTGTAATATAATAAATATATTATGTGATAATAAATAAGTCATTAAATTAACTCTTCATTCCTGAAAATATTAATTTAACCTTGAATAATTTAATATTCGTTCAAATTATATTTTTCATGTATTTACCTAAAAATTTTAAATCCATGTAGTAAATAAATTCAATACCCATTATTTATAACTTGAATAATATGAATTTAATTATTTTATTGGTTATCGTGTCTCCTTTTACAAATCACAGACCCTAGTGGTGGGGTCCACCATGTCCAAAACTCATATTCAACTAAATAGGGAAGATTCTTGAATACACTATTGTGTGTGACCCTCTAGGACCTAATCTCAACCGTAGTGAATACTATTCACAACCCAAAAGTAGGATATAGCAACCTATCATGGCCCCTATAGAGATAATAACTGTCACAACAATGAAAACCAACCTACGAATAAGAACTGTCTCATATAATATCTTTATCTTTAATATCTCATAAAGAAGAACACACACCTATGTCATCGCCCTTTACTTGCTTTATAATTTTTTGATCTAACTGGATGGATTTACCTTGGACTACAATGGATTGGGATTTATCAAGGTACTACCAGCCTGATCAACATGAACCAATATATATAACTTCCTTAACCCATAACTGAAAAATCCTTTCTTGACAATTCAACTTGTTCCATGCCCCCAATAACACACCAAACACAAACTACCTCACCATGATTTCAATATTATGATTTTCATCTTTCATCAAAGTACGTGATCAAATGATATACGTTGATAATGATCTCAAGTTAATATACCATTATACATGATTGTAGATATAAATATCTAATGACACCCAAAACATGTGGTGTTCCTATTGGCAAGCCTATCCTCATGATATCACTACTAGAGATCACCAATTATGAAAATAATGAGAAGAAGCCTCAATGCTTATGATCCCTCAACACATGATAGTCAACAATCTATGGTGACCAATCAGAAAGATCTTCCTATAACATTTGACCTTCGGTTAAGATTAATATCACAGTATCTCAAGGTTCTCATTATATCCTGGGATCTTCTATAACCTTTCGATACAATAATTAATCTTTGGACATTACCATTATGTAGTGGATTCATAAATATCTACACTATAGTAGTAAGAATACATCATGTATAAATAACTATATAAGAGATATGATAATAAAAAACACAACGTTATTGGGTCCTGGGAACCCACTAGTTCAATACACCCACCATAACTAAAGCAAACTTTCTAAAAAAACTTTTTAACTACTCACATGATAAAGATCATATTTCCATTGGGTAATAGATTTAGCTACTGGTCCTGCCACGAATCCTCCATGTGGCAATTCTTCTATTGTGAACTCACCTAATTGAATAAAACTTCTCAAGAGATGGTATCCTCAACTATATCACTCTTGTCCATTGTCATAACATGACATCTTGGATAGTAAGAGTGTCATAATTTACATTATGATAATACTTTACTTACTCAGTGTGATTCCAATAACTATAAAATCATTTCATTTAACTTATTATAAGGTGTTGTTCAAGCTGCAACGTAGTCGGTATTTTTAGGTATGGCTATGGCTGGATTTTATGATCTAGAATCACACACCACCTTAGAATAACTGTGATATTAGATATAATTGATCAAAAGAAGACTAATTTGGGTCCCCTAAAAAATTGTATCATTTTTTCTCCACATAACCGGTATATATCTTTTGTACTTATTAATGTACAATTAGATAGGTCTGAATAAAACACTTGTAGTTATCCTAGGTATAACTTATATTTTCCTGCTATAAAGTATATCATGGTAGTATCAGTTCTTGTACAAATCATAGAATATGTCATTGATTCATATCTTCAGAATATGGATTTCAAATTATCATGTCAATCTCCTCCCATGTCCAAAACATGTCAACCCAGTGAGATTTATGCCATGTGACATTGGCAATAATTATAACATGAACTTTTCCATACAGAATTTTTCAGTACCATGTCACTATATGTATGATTGATTATGTATAAGAAACCTTTAAATCTACCTTAGTAAATCATGTTCCCTAGACTTATGTTGATACTTTATGTAAATCACTAGATAATAAGTTTAATCATGGTCTAAACTAACTTCAAGACTAATATTCATTTTCCATATGTTAATGAACATATTTTTACTAGAAAAAAATGATGCTCCCACTAACCTCTAGTAGATGTATAGAAACATTCATTCCAAATGAATTCTATATGATTATGTTTCTTAAATGAATCCTAAACCATATTTCTGTTACTTTCAACCATTATTAACATTCTATGACGTAACCAACTCTTTTAGGTTGTGTTGTATAGAAACCTTTTGTGATTGATTGTTATGACATCTAATGCTCAATAAAATATGATTATAGAAATAAGATATGACAAGTAAAATTATAATGGATTTATGCATAATCACTTGGTATAACCAATAAATTATTATTGGTACTATACTTATACAATTCATGCATCAATATTATTGAATACCCACGAAAATATTCATTATAATTAGCCCATTTTCACCTTGATACATGGAATCAATTATTGAATTTTAGTTGGTCTTTTCAATCTCAGATAATTGTCATACACTGCTTACCTATTGGAAATATTATTCACAATGAATAATAAATCACCAACTGTGGTGAAAACCAAAACCATCACCATGGTTTTATGATTCTTATACAGTATGTATGGCTGGAACATACTCTGTTCCACATGTACATATGGAACTAGTTCTTATTAAAACTATATGTGTATCCCAAATATTGACTAAACCCAATTAAATATAGATCCCACTATCTCATGTAGAGATGATAACCCTTATATAGAATTGTATTCTATCACATGACTATAAATTTTCAATCATCGGGATATATATAATGTCATTACAAAATGTTAGGATAATTATTTATATGAACAATGTGTTTAGATTGATGCATGTTTTTTTATGTCCTAACAAACTCTTTGCATCCAAACACATGTCTATATGACATAATGGATTTCGATCATAATATGACTCATACGATATCCATTTTCTATTTTCTTTGGCATATGATTATGGGATTACACCATTATTTGTGAATCATGTCATGAAAAATAATGGAAGATTCTGAAAGTTGCAACATTGATATTACTTATGTATTAAATCTGAATTTAAGAAATTATCCATGCTATATTTTATTGATCAATATTGATATGTAAGAATTCATCATCGATCCTACTCATTAACATCAATTTTGTGATTTAGATAAGGTAATATCCATTTAGAAATTACTCCATGATACATTATCATGATTGACGAATGCTTTTCAAGATATTCTTTGACATGATGATCTAAAGAAACTCATATATTCTGACCATTCTTATACTCTACTATAACATTTCTTACTAGCTTAAATGAATCTTATGAAGTAACTTTATCGGTATATTTCCCTTGGAATAGTTTATGCTCATTTGATGAACTAATTCCAAAATCCTTGTGAAATACCTTTATTTATAAAGGATTCTTTATCCCAGATTAAGACTTCAATAATACCAAAGGTGTTTATCTGTCTTGAGCATAAATACCATACTGGGTATTTTATTGATTTCTACTTTTAGTTTCACTTGACCAATAATTATCTTTCCACAAATGGGTAAGTCTTACATTTTATATTCATCACGTGTTTCCATTGATTCAAGTACAACTTAACTATGTGTTGAGTATGATATACCACAACAACATTCAGTACGGAAGTTAGAATAATATCTCCTTGTTTAAAAAGGACATATAAGATAAATGTTATGGTTATACTCAATAATAGTTCTGCATTAATCATTAACTTGGCAATAAATGAGTCATGTACTTCTCTCCATTGTCCTTGGTATCACTCTTTCTCATCCACTTGAAGAATACTCCTGGCTTCTTGTAATTTTTCTATACATTCATGGTTATTGTAATTAAATACACATATTGTGTTATCATATTGTATTCAACACCCAAAAGGTAAACCTGAAACATTACATTGATGAATATTACTAAAGAAGAAGCGGTAACTAGCTTCTTTAGTTCAGTTTACTACATTTAAATTCTATAGTTTTATTTTATAATATTAAATGAAAATAACTTCTTATTAATATATCCCTCATTGTAGGACATTCCAAATGTTCCCTTGGAAATACTTTCCTTTGGAATTATTTCCTTGTCTTTCAATATGTTCACCATAAGAATTAAAGATGAAATTGTCTTTGATATTCCTATTTACAAGGTAATCCTTACCGAAACTTGTAATGAAGAGTTTAATCAACACCAGTTCATTGCGTGACATAAAATAAAACATTAATAAAGTGGTGAAAATGATATTAGAGATTTATGTATTAAAAAATCATAACTCTCTATTTAATTTACACAGATCCAGTGTAAACACAACCTATTCATATCATTGCTTCACTTTATCCTTGCAAACCATCAAATATGAGACATCATGTTATATTATCCATGTACCGATGTAGCGACCTCAAATAACACTATATGTTGATGAAAATATTAAAAATCAAATTCTTTGTTCATTAGTATCCTGTATGAAATTTCACTCTCACTTCCTGAGGTAGTTTAACAGATATAAGGACACAAGCACCCTGAGTTTAAAATAGTATTTTGCGCAAGTACCTGTACTATTCTTGGAAAATTGTGATAGTGAGTAAATTTACTTTGTCCATTATTTATCACAATTTTTAAACTTGTTGTATAAAATATCATTTTTTCTCTGAAAGAAAATTTTAGCTGATTAGTGCTTTTATCAGGATTTCCAATTTAGACATTTTGATTAATTAATTAAATAATTAAATATATCCCACTATTTTGTTGAATTTTACAAACCCTCTATCCTAGAATTTAAATACTCTATCTCTTGATTATTCTAGTGGAAAGGATCATGACCCACCCCTCATAGTCTACAGGATTTGGCTACACCACTACTTGGAGGGTTCAAGGGAGGTGTTTGGTTGTCTAATTGCATTAACTTACAGTTCCTTAATCTCTTGAGTGATGTTCCGTCTTTTTAAATCATTACTTTATTTACTCAACACTTACTTACAAAATTAAAATAATCTATTTTTGATATTTATTTTTTGTAATTTTAGTTAATTCAATCCACCACTCTTATATGAAGGACTTGATAATAAGATCCACCCACAGCTTCGGCATGACTGACATCGCAAATAGCCAGTTTTGTCCAAATTTGAATGATGGAAGGTGGTTTAGACATAATATTTCTTTGAGGGTTTAATTATTTTTAATGTGAAGAAAGAAAACAATTTCTATTTTATAAGAATGTACTATGTGATCACACTCACAACTGACCATGAAATAAATAGATAAATCCATCGCATCAAATGTATATTTTGTCTTACATGTTTGTTTATTATTTCCATGTGATAAAACACAAACTACATATTTACAAAAATAATAAACAATTCAAAAATAAAATGACGACCTGATCATGAGCTAGTACTAATTGTTGATTCGTTGAGTGAATAACGAACCCACCTAAACCATAGGGGTAATACCTTCAATTGCATTTCTTGCAACTCAAATTGTAGTGCCAGCGTACCCAATGCATAAGCTCATGTCTGGGGAATTGCCAAAACATGGCCCGAAAATGCATCTATCATCATCTGGTCAATATAAAATATTACTCATACACCGATGAGGGGGTCTTAGGGTATAAAATATAACTCTGATAATGGACACACAAACCCTTATACATATAATGACACATATATGACATGTAGATCGCCTTTTAATTAAAAATTATTATTAAAAATAAAAATAGAAATAACACATAAATTAAATAAAACATTCACGAAACATGCATTGGCCAGTCCATTGCTCACGAACAGTATAATATGCATTAACTCGGGTATTTAGAAAATAAATATAGAATTAAAATTAAACTTTCATTAAAATAAACAGGAGTAAATTTAATTGAATTAAATATTTTATGCTTATTTTTAATTCAATTATCACGTCGTTCGATCCCAATTAATTTATTAAATTTTAAAATTAATAATTACATAAATTAATTAATTTAATTAAGAACCAAATTAAATTAATTTATTACAAAATTAATAAAAATGAATATATTACATAAAAAATTAATATTTAATTAATTTTATTGACTACTGAAGTTAAATAAATTAACTTCATTATCTTTTGATTAAATTAAAATACCAAGACTAAAAAACCCTGATCAAGACCTATGCAGGTCGGGCCGAACCCACACAATTCCATTCCAGGCTGTGCTGACCCAGTGCAGGGTGTTCTAGGTTGAGCAGGTCTGCCCTAGCCTATTTGGGGCTTGGTAGACCCATCCGAACCTATTTCAAGTCGAAGAAGACCGCAACATAGGTTACCTTTCCCGGGTCACAGGGTTTTGATATTTTTAAAAGTAATATGGTCAGGGTGCCACTACTTTGTAGTGGTCAGACCTAAGGTGTGGTTGTTAGACATGGCCAAACCAGATTTGGGATGGTAAGGTGGCATTGGAGATGTGTGCCGGTTGATTTTGGGTGCCATCTTGGGCGGCACAAGGTGGTGCAGCACAACGAGACTAGAGGACGAAGGAAAAAAGGGCTAAGGTTGCCAGATCTGGCCAGCAGGAGTCCCTGGCTTCTAGAATTCATAGGGTAGGGTTGTCCTGGGAAGTCCACAATGGTAGGGAGGAAGCCGATCTGACTTGGCGTGGGTGACAGCCCTAAGAGGAGGTCCGATGACTTCTAGGGGAAGGAGGATCACACTTGAGGGTGGTGCGGCCTAGTAGAGGAGGCCGGTCGGCTTGAGGAAGGAACATGGGAGATTGAATGGGGCTGAAAATCGACGTCTGGTGCAGCGACTGACCCGTGTAGAGAAGGTGACTTGCCCGTTCGCACAACATCCGAGAGAGGGTGAACCGGGGTGGAGGCGGCTGGCGTGTTCGCGGGGGGGGGGGGGGGGGGGGGTCCACCAGATCCATATTTTAATAATAAACTTTTTTCCTTATTTTTTTCTAGTTAGGTTGACCAAAAGACCCACAAGTACCCTTTTTGTCTCCGAATTATTTCAGGTCATGCCCGCTAGACCCCTCCCATTTTTTTGGATTGCTATTGACACGTGTCCCTCTTTATTTTATTTTAATAAATTACATAAATTTTTTCTAAATCCTAAACTAATATTTAGAAATAATAATAATATTATTATAATAAAATAATGATGATGATGATGATGATGATAATAATAATAATAATAATAATAATACAGCATCAGAAAAAACTGTTCCGGTCGTAAACTCAGTCAGACCATGCTGTTTAAATTGAATTCACATTGTTTTCCTTAATTCCAGTATATTAAAACATATATATATGTATACATATATATTTACTTATACTTTCTTCAATTTTATACCCTAAATAATTGATTTTAATCCATTTTAAGATCTTCAGATGGTCGTAACTTGGCCATCCGTGCTCGGATTCATAAACCATCAATGGCGTTGGGATCGTAACAAAACTATCTATAAGGTTTAAAGACAATTTAATTTTTTTTGGCATAAAAACATTCATAAATCCCTTTGATACCACTTGTAGGAACTAAGAATGTAGAAAAATCCCCGAAATAGGGGATTTTAAAAAAAATTACCGATTAAAATCATAAACTCATCATCATTAGTGAATCGTTGCCCCGTTTATACTGATGATCTCACATTGAGATGATTAAGAACAAAATTAAATCCGTAAAAAACATGGTTTAGCTCTGAAGCCACAAACAATGTCTGATCTTCATTAGTGATCACTACTCAATGGATTCAAAGCTGAATTCCTCGAGATTATCCACACATGATTCAAAAATATGTGGGAGTTCTGATAATCGAAATCCCAGTGATAGCGCATAGTTATTACGATGCCTTCGATGATTCGACAATCATAGCATCATCTTGCTTGAAATGACTAAGAAAGAGCTCAATCCAAGCTCTGGGATCTATATCCTCTCTCTCTCTCAAATGTGGGAGAGGGAATAAGAGAGAGAAATCCCATGAATATTCTCTAATTGGAGTATATCCTCTTCTATATATATTGTGTAAATAAAAATCCCGAAATTGCCTCTATATCCCTTGAATAATTAAATCAATATAAATAGAATTTTATGACTACGTATCTAAGTAATAAATATTATTATCATCTTCCTATAACACTATAAATATATTATTTGATTATAAATTAGTCATTATCTCAAATCATTATTCTCGCAAATATTAATTGAACATTGAATATTTTTATATTCAGTCAAATAATATCTTTCATGTATTTACTTAAAACTTGTAAATACATATAGTAAATAAATTCAATACTGATTATTCACAACTTTAATAATATTAATTTATTTATTTCATTTATGATTTTTTCTCCTTGGAAAAATCCTGGGCCGTAGTAGTGGGGGCCACCATGTCCAAAACTCCTATTCTACTGGGGGATTCAACTAAAAAGGTAATAGGTAAAATGACCAAGATACCTATCCAAAAATTCATTTTATAGACATATTTATACCTTATAAACTATAAGTTTATATAAATTATCATTTTGGATCCTTTTTTAATGTGAATAACGCATGTATACTCTATTCTTTTCAAACATTTCATGTGTGTCATCTCCGCTACTTATAAAAAGTTATACCCTCTTATCTTCTCTTCACACTTCCAAAACTCTTTAGCTTAAAAAAAACTTTCCCAAATTTCATCCAAACATAAATAACAACTTCCAATATGGATTATGTTTATTATTAATCCCTCCTAGTAAGGCATTAATGGTAAACTTACAGAGGTTCTCCGAAGAAGAGTTATATTCCTTAAACCTGCATTTTAATTTTATTTCCTCCTCTGCATAATTAAAATATTATTTTAATATTATGATATAAAAACACCAGTATGTTAATATATATATATATTACTATGTCAATTTCATAACCTATATCTATCTACACTTCTATCAAATGGTAAACAGAACCCTCCACAGTGCCGATAATAGACTATCTCATTACAAGCCGATGTTATTAGTTTTCCAAAACCACCTATCATGGATGGATAAAATGATATATTTTTTAATAACATATTTATGATATTATTATACGTCTATAATGATAATAACTCACCTAACATCATTACTTCTAACCTGTTGAGAAATAATAACATCGCTCGTATGTGCGATGGAATACTGCATAACAAACCAATGTGATGTGTCTTTAATTTATTTTTTACTAGGATTGTAATATGGATATATCAAATTAATATAAATGATATTTTTAACATAATTATACTTTTTTAATTATCATATCACATATAATTTGTTACTTTCCATTCTATGGGGATACAATAATGTCGCTCGTGTGTACGACAAATTACCACCTCAGGAAGCAATGTGATTCTCTTTTCATCAATGATTTTCATAGAAGGTAATAGGAATAATGTTAATAAATATATGTGATATATATGATATAATAAGGGTTATATAAAGGTGAATAATTATCTACCTTTATCTTATGCCACCCATTAAAAAATTGAGTCAACGTTCATGCATGCATACAACCTATTGTCTCCATGAATGCTGTATTTAATTTTATGTATATTACTTTTACACATTACTCGAAATAAATATATACAATATATATATGATATAATTGTTAAAATTCTGGATATGAAGACTCATTTATCAAATTAAAGGGATCAAAAATACAAAATCAACAAAATATATGAAAAACAAAACAGTTTTTACCCAGAACGTGGTTTTAACAAGGAATCGTTAATAAATGGGTAATAAAAGGACATAAGTAAATCAAATATTCTAAGATATATATAATTATGGTTATTAATTATATTTATAATAAAAATATATTTATTTTATAGTAGGTTTTAATTTTTATTATGAAATTATATACTCAAGGAAAGAGATTTCGAGTCTGTGTTTTATTTTTTAGAGACATATACTATATTCGCCACTTGTTTATTTTGTACGGGGTATGTATATTAACATTGAAATGTTATATCATGAATATAATTATTTTTACTATATTTAAATCTTCATCTGATTTTATTCTTTATTTGGGGTTACAATTGAAAAAATTTATATAACGATAACGAATTTGTGTCCTAATTTGTCTTCTTTAGGACATATGTTATGTTACACACCAATATTCATTTTGAGGTGTAAATACTTCCCATTTGACAAGTAATATCATGAATATATTGACTATAAATATGTTTTATGTTTTATTTAATTTTTTTACTTCTTGGGGATTCAAAGTTACACAAGTGCTAAGGGTTTTGTGATGCAATCTCATTGTTAATCGGGGTTCGTTTTGTTTATGCTTCCGATTATAAGATCTTATGAAACATATATCAAGAAACTCTATTATTTTTCTATAATATGGTTATTTATTTAGAATATATATTTTCATTTAATTTACTCTCATTTTTTTAATCATGATTCCAAATGAATGATTTTAATAAAAAATTCCCCAATTCCTCTATTTGGTCGAAAACACATTTTTCTATGTATCTGGGATTTCTAAAAAAATTATAAATCTTTTAATTATTCATCAATGGATTTTATAAATGTTTTTACCCATGTTTCAATCTTTAATTTATTTTAAAAGTAATTGTTATGTTGTTTTCTAAATATGGATTGTTTGGATTATACTGAAAATGTGAAAGTAATATTTGTTTTAACATATACATCATGAATGATATTTCCCACCCTCAAGACCAATCAATGTTTTAAATATTAATTTATATTTATTGAAGATTACTTTGAATGAAAAAATTTAATTTTTGTTATATTTTAATTTTTTCCCAACTATAAATGATATTTTACATAAGAAATGTTCTAAATGATTTTTAAACCTTTTTTATATGTTTTCAATGCAATTTTTAAAGAAAACTATTTTTGAAAAAGTTTTATGTTTTTAAAAGTCTTTTTCAGAGAATAAAATATTTTTTTACTAAATAAAAATTTCAAATTATTTTAAATTATTCCTTTATGAGGTTTTAGAAATATTTTAAATGAAAATGATTTAGAATATGTTTTATGTTTTAAAAAGTGTTTTTCAAAGTGAAAATGATATTTTCCTCATGTAATGAATTAAATTATCTTCAAATATTTATTTATAAGTTTCCATGGTTATTTTAAAAGAAAATAAATTTAAAAATTTTTATGTTTAAAAAATTTAAATTCAAAGTGGAAAGGCTATTTTATTCAAGAAATGTTAGAAGAGATATTCAAAAATCATATTACATATAAGATAATATTTTTTAATATTACTTGTGCTTCACTGAGGATATAATCCAAGGATACCATTCTTATTATATATTATAATGATTGATGTTTATAATGAGAATATGTTTATTAAACCTCATCTCCTCTATAGGTTATACCATAATAAAATGATTATAAAACCCTCTTATTTTTTCCATGGTTAAGGATATGATGAACCGGTGAAGTGATTATGAAAATCATGTCTTTTACAAAGATTATGATATAATGAATTTATATTAAACCCATTTATTTTCATGGGTTCTGATATGATTATTTTTTATTATCTTCTAGAACACGTACGTATAATTTCTCATATGTGATGTGTAGGGCCAATATATCCATTCAATTCATTGGGTAAATATTGATATCTCATGAGATAAAAATAGTTATAATGAGGGGAGAACCCAATTCAGCAAGGGACATCATCCACTGTGATAGTCATGGAAGTGATCCTTGACTACTAATATGACTTGGGGAGTAAAAAAATTCCATTTTGATAGATATGGAAGAGATAATTTACTACCATGGAAATAATTTTCTACACTTATGTCTATTCCACAATTCCATGTCTTATGTAAATGATATGACCGCATTTCTCTTTTTCATTGATTTTCGTTGATTTTATTATAATTTATTTCTTATGAACTTCTAATATTTGTTCTAAGATTCAATATTTTTATCTTTTATATATAGGGTATGGTTTTCATATGTTATTATCATGTTATCATTCCATTATTCTCTTGTTATGTTTATGTATTTCACTTGTTTAACCTTACTAATATTTAGAGATAGCCCTTTCTTATGATTATTTTTCCCATGTTTTGATGATAGGTACTATGTGTGATATGTCTAAAAGGGTGATATTTATGAGGAACTAAGTTCGAGATAATTTATAAATCTTATGAACTAGTTTTTATGTTTTAATGATTATAAAGGGACTACACATTTACAATCCTTAGGCATGTGTTTCTCTAATGTAATGAATATCCATCTAAAAAGATATAATATCTATGTATAAAAATGCTTGGTTGTTATAGTCTGCAACAGATGATAGGTTTAGTTACCCTTCAGAAACTAGAACAATAAAACCTGAGTGAGATCCCTAGAGATATGTGAAAGGATAAGAGTAAGCATAATTCTATGTATACGAAAATATGTTGAAAAATTTGTGAAGTATAGAGAAATTGTTTTCCTTTAAATAAAACCCTATATAGATATTACAAGTGGTTGTGGTTCTGGAATATATGTACATAGCAATAACAATAAAAGAAGTGTGAATCAAACTTGACTCAAGTGCTAACTGGTATATGAAAATAGGCCTTACTGAGCACTCGATTTGAAACTCCCAAGGGATATACTCTTTTAAATTCACAAACTCATTATGAACCATTATGAAGGATTAAAATAATGATGATGAATAAACTAGGATAAGCCTAAGGTTTCACATATTGAAATGAAAGTTTCATGATTTAGAGATTTTATAAATGAGTTTTTATGATTATGAAGTTTGTTTCTATGAATAATGTTGATCACAGTATACATTTTGGTTTTATTCAATGGAGGGAACCAATATGAACCGAGTTAATGATTAATATGATATAAATTAGGTTGATGAGAGTGTAAATATGTAGATTAATACAACAATGGATATTTTGATTATTCATAATTAGTCATAATAATATAGGATTATCATTTTTTACCTTTATCAAATCTCGAAATAAACAAATAAGAAAGAAATAGAGTTCACTGAGAGCTCAGGTGGTAGAGACCATGAAAAAAAGAATATCCAATTTATTATTTGATGGGAATGTGGGATGAAGCTCTCTGGTGAATGTGTAAAAGTGATGAGAAGTTTTTTATGTGTCTTGAAGAAGGGAATAGAGTAAACCATTTATAAGGAAAAATAAAAATTTTAGTTAACACAATGGATGAGAATAATGGTTTTTATAATGAATCATAAATTGTTTAAGGTTATAAATGTGGAAATAATAAGAATTATAAAAATTTATGTCCTAGGGGAAGTCTCATGAAGTGAATCAGTAAGGTGGAATGAGTAATGGTTAAATATCTAACGATGAAGAGAACATGAACATCGTATGAATGGTATGTGTTGTTCAAATACTATGTTTTATCAAAAATATAAAATTTCCCTACAAAAACACTTATATAGACACAATTTGGAAAACCATGGACTTAAGAATCTTATAGCCATTGTTTCTATAAACTATGGATACATGCCTACATATATGCAATGTTATATGAAACTATAGTTTTAGGTTAAACGAGAAACCCCAATAAACATCGGGAATTAGTGGGAAATCACTAATAACATGGTTTAGTAAAATGATTACACAGCCACCTAAGGATATGGTTTCAAACTGTGGCCATAACCACATAAGGTGACAGTTTTAAACCACAGATATAGATACCTAAGGCCATAGTATATTATTTTTTAATGATTAATAATTATAATTATATATAATTATACATATATAAACATATAGTAGATTTTGGGGTAGAGTAAAAGTGTTTGAAGGATTATAGAAGATCTAAGAGGAACTAACCTTTCTAGGTAAATTATTATTTTTAAGACTACTTCAATAGGTTAGTAAACTATTTACCCAAAAACCTAGGGCCAAAATTTTATACTATGTACATATCCAACTATTTCCTTGATTTAAAATTATGTTAATAACCACCTAACTAAACTGTTTAAACACTATCCATAGCTACATAAGGGTACATTTTAAATAGTTTCTATTGGATGGATCCTATTACACTGTCAATAGGTTCCACAGTTCAGGTAAACCATGTACTTAGGACATGGGGAAAGTTCATGATCATATTTCCAGGGATTAAAATAATAAAAATAGATTAATTTTATAGTTGTGTATGTTAAATAAGAGATGATGTATTAAATTTGGGCTGATGAATGTTATGACATGATTCATATTTCATATTTTCAGAAATAGGTATTATGAAATAACATAATGAAGTCTAGTTAATGGTTTAATAATGTTGTGGAATGAATGAAGTGTTTATGTATGCGAATTCAAGAATAATATTATATAAATCATGAAATATATAATATTTTTTTATAAAATTTTTATTTAGGATTTCGAATAATATTTTGAATTCTACTCACAATCCAGAAATGTGGTTAAATTCTAAGGTGAAATTTTATGGAAAATAGAAGATTAATGGAGTAAAACCCTAAATATGTTCCGGATGTTGGAAAAATAATGATTAGTGTGGATATATAGATAATTGATATGGATTAATTAATCTGGATAATATTGATGTCCTTGGAACTAATTAATTATTTTTTTGACAAAGTGGTATTTATTATCATTGATGGAGTTTATAGTAATTTCTGAGTTATGTAATATATTCCATAATGTGTCATTTCATTTAAGAAATGAGGAATAATTCTTGTATTCATTGATGTTTTATTGACTTGAACTGACATGCTTGGGGCCAAACCATGACTACCCCGATCCCATATTCAATAATTCCAGGACAGGTGACCAGCACTGAGTAGAAATATAACAAACACGAGAGGCCTTAGCCTATGATAACTATATGTATGCACCCAAAAATATCACCCAGAAATAGTGTAGAGATAACAAATCTAAAACCAAGAAATTCATGCATATATGTATCCCAAAATTAAAGTATATCAAATGTATGGAAAACATAAATTGGAAAAATATAAGCCCAAAAAAATGAAAAAAAGTCCAACCTGCTAAGATGGAGGGGACTAATGTCAAATGAAACTACTAGAACACACCTTAATCAGGAACCAATATACACATTGGTCTATTTTAGTCAATACACTTTTCCTGCTATGGATTATCCTAGGACTCCATCAAAAGGAATATCATCTGTACAATACACAAAATGTTTGGGAAAATCTTGTATAGGGTGGATTATAACAATATCCAGATGGTGACCCAAAAACCAAAAATCAACGGTAGAAACTGAAAATAAATAGTCCACTCAACCAAATCTAGAATTAACCCAAGTGACAAAGAAAAAAAACTCCATCTCAACCACTACTCAACTATACACATATAGTCATCTCATCTACAAAACGTGTGTCAATTAATATGTGACAACACAGAAAGGAATCCTAGAATCAACCCAATATAGAGGTCTCAGACTCCAAGTCTCATGATGTCCCAATGTCACAACCAACTACAAGATTCTATTTGAGGATCTATATTGAAATTCCTCATAGAGAACTCACACTATGAGCACTCCCATCCCAGATAGAACTCATATAAGAGATATCACTCAATAAAAACTCAATTACCATCCCTGTTGGAAAATATGAGAGATATCACTCTATTAGGAATATATCTTCTATCCCTTATGTAACTCATCCATTAGAACATTCTAATTCATGTTTCGTTAAGCTGATGGAACATCCCCATTATCTGAAGTTGAACACACCTGAGAGAACAGACTCTTAGAGTCTCTCTATAAACAAATTCATGTTATCACTATATGGATATCAATAACCAGGTAGGGGGTCACACACATACCATATGGGGGACTCCTAAAAACCTACTATAAACAATGAAGATCGCATCTCATAGATAGGGGATCACACCTATGACAACTAGAGAACACCACAAACCCAATATGAAACACCATGGATCATATCCATTAGATATGTGGTCACACCTAGGACTTCATAGGGATGCAATAAACCTTATCGAGTCTAAAGGACATGATATATAGAGAGGGGATCATTCCTCAGAATATTTGGAGATACTTCATACCCAAATATGGATATGAACACCATGTAAGGGATTATACTGTTGAAGATACCACAGACCCACTGGAACCAACCATCATGTAGGGGATCATCTATCTAATGATGCCACAATCTTTGCTATAACCACTCCCTATATAGGGGATCATATATCAAAATATTCCTAAAACACATCTAGGATAACCTTCTAGGTATGGTATCACCTCCCTATGCATGATGGTCATGATGATACCAAGAGCCCTACCTAGGGAAGATGATATGATAGAGGATCCCACCTCGACCTCTCATAGGGATAAAAAACTATATCGAAGATCATCTAATCGAGAGGACTATAATTCTATTCAGAGGATGTAATAACACTTCATACCCACATAGTGACATACTATGGGAAACCAATGAACGAATATTGGTCTATAAATTGATATAATGGAACCCACTAAACTCACCTTGCGTCACATCTCGCATGAAAAAATAGTGGTTTCCATCATGTCCAACATGGAAAACTACTCAAGAAAATAAATTTACATCCATCCAAGCAATTATTGATGCAGGCTATGTGTGAGGAAGAAGTCTTCAAGGGGATTATATTGTGTGTACCCTCAGTAAACAACATATCTTTCAAAAACCGACTCTGGTTCATGTCCCCTATTAGTACTCAGCATGTTTGAGTATATGTGGCATATACCCTAATTCACATGGAATGTGAACTCATCCAAGTCTCTAGTCATGTCCACACCCACATATGACCTTGATGGACATGTTTCCGCCAACGACATATACCCATAGTACATGGTGTCTGTATCTTCACTCGACCAAATCACATACACTTGTTCATGTACATGTATCACACCACATGCCTATGTCTTCTGACCATATATTTCCACATTTCCATGTCCCATGAAATGACCACCCGTGCCATGTCCCTCAACCACATGAACTGGGATCACTACATGGTGTGTACCCCCATTACATAGTGTTTAGTACCAAAAATTCATCATCCTGAATAGAAAGAACACATGGATTATACATATACACAACACGCTGTGTGATAGGGAATTATGAAAGGAAATTCCCTACGATCCATTTAAAACTCCTCTATTTCCACAAAACCCCCATATATAACCCCAAGGGATCACTCGATATCTTAATAGGGATATATAAACAACAATTCTCACATAATACCGACATAAAACTCATAAATATTCCTAAATCAGTGTGAAAATATAAAGAATTGTTCCCACAATGATGTAAGACACCTGCAACACCATGATTCAGTGATGACTAGTTTAAAAAAGGGGATCAGATGCACCTCTTAAACTTGGTTTGGCCTTAGGTAGTCTATCACTCAAGCGGGGGATCCATCTATACTCTTCTATGTGAACCCAAATTGGGTAGGGTTATTAATTTAATTTTATTAAATTAATAAATATCCATTTAAAACCCCACCAACTCACCCTCAACCAAGCACTCGACACAGACAAACATTATATCTCACCTAGGCTAAGCACCATGTTCTAGACTCAACAATGGTCTCCAATTTTTGTTTCTAGAATCTAATCAAGAGTAATTCCAATATTTTTAATAAATATCTCCTCAGGATAAAATATTTAATATTTTTTATATCACTGCACTGAGGCTCCCTATGCCCCAAAATCCCATATTGACTCATCTCATAACTTCAAAAATATTCCTAGAAATATTCCAAAGTCTTTCATTAAAAAAATAGAGTCACCATACTCTCCCCACCTTTAGTATTTTCATCCTAAAATGTGAAAACATATGCACAAGAGAGGAACATGAGCTCCCAACTAGATCTTCCACACCAGTTATCTAACTAGATAGTTCACATATGGTAAAAAACACTCAAGGAAACCAAAAAATCAACATTACACCCAATTTCTAGAACAACCTAGGTCGACATCATACTGGAAAGCATCCACATGTCTCCCAGGCTGCGATAGGTGGAAAAAACCAAGCACCCGGTCCATATTTAATCACAGAGCCTATAAATACATCACATCATTAACATAAACTGAATACTGACATAACCAAAGAGTCCTCATTATCTATTAAATTAACTACACCCTCAACATCCATCACTTGAACCAACAAATAACCCCATAAATGCTACATCCACTAGATTCGACTAGTTCTACAGTTACTTTTAGGGAATCCAAAACATGGAATCAAATTGTTCTATTCCAATGGTGGTGAGAAAACTGTACCACACCAATATGAAAACTCAAAGAATTTTCTCCCAAACATGAATAGTTTTATTTACATGGATCAACCACAACCTTCTTAGTTTTACTTATATGGTAAATAATCCTCCTCATCAACTCATCTCATAGTGTGATTGGTATCATCATCAATCCATGTATGGTTTACATAATCCCCACCTATGGAAAACCCATCAAGAACATGTCTTATGGATATCCATTCACATGAGACCTCATGAACTGAATATCGTAGTTGTGGCTCCCTGCCTCACTGAAAAAGAGGAGGGGTAACCAACCTGAGAGATATGTCATGTTATCATCACGTGTCTAAAATAAAACTCTTGTGCTGAGTACATGAGGGAACCAATGAAAAATATAGGTCTTTCAAAGCACACACACTAGATATTACCATTCCCTCTATATGTAAACCTCAAAATACACCAAATCTCCATGATAGTCTAATGATTTGCTAACAAAAATATCAGGTAGTACCTGGGAGCTAGTCTATATTGAAGAAAACTCTTAGTTGGGAGGTAAACCTGAAACATCCCTAGGTATATGCCCTCCAATCCACCAAAGTAGTAGGAAACTGATAGATCAGACCAATACTGCTCAACACATAACCTCTTCTTACTCTGTCTGAGATCACTCCTCAAAAAGTGGAAAAATTCATCCCACTAGCCAAAAAAATCACCACAGTCACCAGTGGAAATCACCTGGGAATTTATGGTAGGAAACCAAAGCATACCATGTAGGAAAACCATAGGGTCTACCTACCATTATGGAAGGATTCTTTGTGATTCACTCTCCTCCCAGAGTTAGGTCACAGATTTAACCAAAGTGTGCAGTCACTAATACTCAATATAGAAGACTATAGTATATGTTCCAAGATTAACAGATATATTAGTATATTCACGGTCTTCTCTGATACTCGAGTTTGAAACCCCACAATAAACACCCAAGTAAATGAAAATAATCCACCACACCTCTAAACTGTCAACTTTGTGAGGAACTGACATGAATGTACATTTTTTATCATATCACAAGAAGACATCTCAATGGGATATGTGTCTCCATTTCTTATGATTTTGAAGCTACATAAAACATCACCATCATAGAGCTCTATCAATTACCTGTATCACTCTGTATAAACCTTGAGGATGAAGTGAAATGGATATAGTACCTCATAATAGTGTCTAATAATACAACTTCAAAATTAGAAAATTCATAGAGCATACCTCTAGTCATTATTAGAGCCTCCAAGTCAAAGGCCTATACATTTTGAGTCTCTTCTTACCCCCATACTCTATCTCTATAAGCTTAGAATATACCACCTTGGTGTGATGATCTTAAGATATCGAATAATATTACACCTCCTACTACTCTCCCAACTCCCCCACCACATCTTCCATCTTCTGTAACTCCATGAACATATCACTACCTTTTCTAGGGTGGTCTATCGAACATATCCCTTTCAGAATCATGAATAGCTGGACAACCTCACATGAGATTTCACCATCCTTCATAATCAACACACTACCTCTCCAATAGTTGACTAGATAAAAACATGTATCCCTAAGACACAATCCCTATGTCTTGGGATCATATCCTAAAGCATCTCAGATGTTCGGATCCCTGAGACCTCTATCGTACACTAGCTTCCATGTTCAATGCTGCTATATTCCTAACACCAATAGTTATAGTTTCTCATCTAGAAAACTCTCGACCACAAAGGTCTTCTCAATCAACCCAACATAGGTGGCAATGCACATCAATATCACTAAATAATTTATCTCCTAGAGTAATCTCTAATCTATGTTATGTGCTCTAAAAAATTGATCTCAAACCATACCTACGAAGTATCATGAAATGTCTATGAACCTCGATGAATATTACAATATATTCTTGATATCATGACAATGTTTTAGAAGCTCTGAGATACAAATCAATATCATAGTGGATGTATAAAATTATTCCTTAAAGTTCCACTCAAAATCCATCAATGTGAGTGTTTCCTCATCAGAGGATTTCCTCACCAAAATCCACCATCTCTCTGCAAAGACCTATAGAAGAATCACCAAAAGGAGCATTGTCTGGTTGGGATGTGTTTCTAAAAGGTAGAAAACATGTGTGAGTACCTCAAGCTAGTCATCAGCTACCTAAGGGTCTGGCTCACCCCAATACCTCAAAGGTTTCTTCGTCTAGAATTCACATAGAATACTCAACCTATGCACATACATGAACTAAAAATATGTTATAACCTGCTACTCAACATTTGGTGTCTCAATTGGAAAATGTACCATAGTTACCACATCATACATAGTGATCTATAATAATGAATAATCATTGGGAACATTATCATAAAAATACCACCGTCAACCCTGTAAAGATGTATACATTGAAGAATCCTGAAATAGAATCAAGACATGCCCCAATCAAAGAGTAATTATATGGAGTTGAATCAAGAAGGACATGGAAACCAAAACCCAGGCCTATATGATGCATGTACTAAAGATACCCTACAACCAACACCATAATGTTTCGAGACAACAGGTTGGTTATTAGAGTCTCGATGAATGTTTTTGTCGGCTGCCATACTAACATTCGAGTCCTTGATATAGAATCTGAACTCAAAACACATTAACACTATCACTATATTCCCACACTAATCTCATAGCTAAAAAACTACTAACTCCATCCTCTGATACCACTTTATCCGGACCCAACCATCTAGGGCCCAAACTGCGACAACCCCAAGCCTGCCACCAATAGTTCAGGTGCTAAAGAATAGTGTTGAGTTTGAATACCACACACATGGGAGGCCTTATCCAATGTTACCTATATGAACACAACCACAAACACCTCCATGTAACAATAAAAATACAATAAAACTAAAACAAAAAAATGTATGCATACATCTATCCCACAATAAGAGTACAAAATATTAATGAGTGGATAAAAGGAAAAAATATAATCCCACCAAAAAATAAAAAAGATTAAAACAATGAAAAATGGAGAGGAATGATTTATTATGGAACTAGAACAGAAACCCTTGATTAATCACAAGTATACACCTCCATCTCTCTAGCTCACTATGCTTCACAAGCTCTGAGTCCTCCTGGGAGCTGGTCAAAAGGCTTGTTGTCTGCATAAGACATGAAATGTGCTATAAAATACCATTAAGGGGTGAGTATAACAATACCTAGTGGGAACCCAAAAAATCCCAAAATAAAATGGAGTATCTAAAGGGAAATAGTTCACTCGAACCATGCTAGAGGGAACCCAATCATGAGAGAACATGAAACTTCGTCTCAACAACTCCTAGACTATAAAAGTCAAGTCATATCATCTCTATATGGTGAGTCAATAAATATGTGAGAACACTATAAGGAATACCAAAATCACATCGATATAATCATATCACACTCTATATCTCATGAGATCCTAACCTCACATCCAACTACAATATTCTATTTGAGGCTCTAAGGTAATGTTTATCTTGAAGAAATCACTCCACGAGGCCTAAAATCCCAGATGGAGGTCATCCAAGAGGTATGAATCATAAGAAACTCGAATTCTATCCCTGGTGGAACATCTAATATACATCATTTCATTGGGAATAACTCAACCATCCCTAATGTAACTCCTCTGAGAGATCATGCTCTATCAGGTATCACTAAGTTGGTCAAACATCCCCACCATATGAGGTGGCATACACTCAAGATAAAATGAATATTGTATCTCACCACAAATAAGGTCACACTATCACTTAGTGTATATCGATAATATGATAGGGGGATACACCCATTCTCAGATGGGTGACTCCTCAAACCCTACTTGAAACACTGAAGACCTATTCTCATTTATTGGTGGTCACAACTAGGACTTCTAAGGGACACCTTGAATCCATTATGAAAAATTAAAGATCATATCTCTTATATAGGGAATCACGCCTTGTACCATAGGGGGACTCCACAATACTTATTGAGTTTCAAGGACAGGATACCAAGATAAGGGATCATACCTAGGACCACTTGAAGATATTGCAAACAAAAATCTGCATCCAACCACCATATATGAGATGTTACTCATGATGACATAATGACCCCCACTAGAACCAACCACCAAGTATAGGAATGTCTATCCAATAATGCCAAAAACATTGATGTAACCAATCTCTATATATGAGATCATATATTTTATGATTCCTCAAACTCTAATGGGATATTATTCTAGATAGGGGATTAATGCCTTTTATAATAAAGCAATGATGATTCCATGAACCATACCTAGGGAAGTCGATATGATAAAGAATACTACCCCAAAATTCCAGAGGGATAAACCAACTCTATCTAAGCTCATACTTTTAAGAGGATCACAATCCCGCAATAAGGATGTAATGACACATTGCACCCTTATAGGGATAAACCAAGGGAAATCACTCTAATGACACTAGTCTATACATCATTATCAAGTGACCCCCAAATCTTACCTTGTGTTTAATATTACAATCCAAAACCATGGACACCATTACATCCAATGTTGAAAACTACTCTGGATAGGATACTCATGGCCCTATACCTAATTCATGAAAATGAATATTTATGAGGGATAAGTAAAGAAGGTGAATACACAGTGTGTACCCTCAATACATGCAATGTCTCTAAAAAACTAGACCCAAACCATATCCCATATTGTTACTCAATGTGAAAGAGTTTACCCGGTGTGTACCCTAAGTCACATAGCATGTGACCTCATCAAAACCTAGCATGTGACCTCATCAAATCCTATGGGTAAATCCAGACTACACATGGAATTCTTGTCCATGTAACCACACAATGTGCGTACCTAAAGTACAAGAAATGTGCCTATTTCACTGACCTATGCTTGTGTCCCGATACATGTTTGTACATATCACCAAATGTCTTTATCGTCTGGTTGAGTAATTCAGCATAACCATTTTACATGACATGGCTACCCAATCTATGTTCCATAGCCACACAACCTGGGATCAAAACATGACATTTACCCCTGGTACGTGGAATGTAGTACCAAAAATTCTTCTTCCCTAATCATGAAGAAAACATGATGTGTGCTCCTACACTACATGCCATGTGATCTGGAATTTCTAATGGGAACTCCCCATATAAAGCCTGAAAGTCCCTGAATTCCATCAAAAGCAATAGATCTACCCTTAGGGGATCACTAAAAGTTGCAATAATGATCTAAAACAATAAAAAAAGATAAAATTGTATCAAGAGGAAAAAATCTTAAATATGCAAACTTCATGGAAAAACTTATGAAGATTCAATTCCAAAATTACACTTGGAACCTATTGCACCTCAATCTAATGATAATCAGTATTGATAACATGGATTAACAATACCTCATCACCTCAGTTTGGCCTCAGGTAATCCAATTTGCAAGTGGGGGGGGGGGGGGGGTCCTCCTTTCCATTTTTATGTGAATAAATAGTGGAAGTGGTATAATAATTTAATTTTATTAAATTAATAACTCTATATTTAACACCCCTCCAACTCGCTCTGAACGAAGAAATTGTCACAGAAAAACTCTATGTTGCACCATGGGTAAAAAATGTTACAAAATCAATCAAAACTTTATATTTCTATTCTAATACTCTGGATAGGAGTTATTCCATTTTTTCAAGAAAATGATGATGCATGATAAAATATTTAACCACATTAATATCACTTCATGGAGGCCCTATGGGCCCTTGAATCCCAGGCTGACTCAACACTTGGATCTAGAAATATTCCTTGAAATATTTCAATTTTATAAAATAAAAAAACAGATTTTCTAAAATCACCCAACCTATCTGAATTTCATCCAAGAAAGAAAAAACCTACTTACAAGAGAGAAAACTAAGATCTCAACTGGATGTCACATGCTAGTGAGATAACTAGAGGGTTCCTATAAAGTCTACAAACATGTACTTAGGGGAACCTAAAATACCACCCCACAAATAAATTCTTGCTCATAATAGGTCCACGATGTGAGAAAAAGAGTGATAATTTCTTCTCAGTAGTGATAGATGGAAACAACCAAGAACCTGATCCATCTGTGGTCATAGAGTATAGCGGTACTCTACCTTGCTTACATGATGTAGATGCTAACATAACCTAGAAGTCCTCATTATACCTTGGATGGATTACACCCTCAACATCCATATCTAGCACAAAAAATATGACCATAAACACTTTTTGTACTATATATAAATTGTATAGTGGTGACATGTATAAATTATGAAATGTTGCCTCGAATGGTGATACATCGATGGTGGAGTGACAATTGGACCACACCAACATGAAAATTAAACGAATTTTCTCCATAACCCAAACAGTTTACTCTAAATGGAACAACCTTTGCTCCCTTGGGTATCATAATATGATAATTAATCCTCCTCATATCATTTTCTTGTAGTGTGACTACATTCAACATCAATATTTAGAAGGTCAACATACTCCCCATCTATGGAAAACCCATCAAGAAAATGTCCTTTGGATATCTGGTTACACGATACCTTTAAAAAATATACTAGTTGTGAATCCCAGCCTTGTTAAAAACGTAGAGGGGTAACCACTACAAGATATGTTTCGCATCATCCTCAAGTGTCTCATATAAAACACTAACATAGAGATTATGAGGGTACCAACAAACAACACATTGATTCCTAAGTTCACACACTCAGTCTTACTAGGTCCTTCATCTACAAACCTCTAACAACACCATAGAAATTTATGCTCTATTGAAGTTAACCAATATGATGACACAATTATCAGGTAGTCCCTGGGTTCCATTATACACAAATAAAAACTCTCAGTGGGGAGTTAATACCTACACATCCTTAGGTAGACATCCTCAACTCAAAAACCATAATAGGAAACTAAAAGTTCATATCACTACTTTTCAACACATACACTCATCATACTCGACCTGGGATCACACAAAAAAGGAGGAATACTCCACCAAACATTCCAAAAACACATCCACAATAAAAAGTTTAATGAAACTAAGAATGGATGGTATGAAAACAATCCACACTAAGGACGATCATCCTAGGGTATCTTTCCCACTATAGAAATATTCTATGTGAGGAACCCCCTTCCCACTATCGGTTCACACTATCAATAGAAGTGTGTAGTCACTGATATTTTCTATAGGAGCCTCTATTATAAAGGTCGATCATAAATGCTACATTTTATTACTAGGGACTTATCCAAAACTCAATCATGCAACCCCACCCCATACACACATGTAAAAGGAAATCATCCTCTACACGCTAACACTATTGTCTTTGGGAAGTACTAACTCACGCACACGATTTTGAATCTTGTCAAAATAATGTATCTCCATGGAAGAAGTGTCCCTATTTTTTATTAGCATGAAGCTATGTTAAGAATCACTATAATAGGGCTATATAAACACCTATCCTCACCTGGAAAAAACATTAAGATTGAAATCACAAGAATAGAGTATTTCCAAACAGTGTAAAGAAATACTAATTAAAAATTATAAATGAATAATATAGTACATTTAATAATCCTTGGAGACTCTAGATAGGAGTATTTAATGGATAAAATTTTTCCTCATCCCCACCGTTTAGCTGCTAAGCCTAGAACAGACCACCTGTAAGTGGTTATGGAAACATATCAAACTGTATTCTACCTTAAACATCTCTCCCAATTCCTCTGCCACATTTTTCATCATGTGGAACTCCATGATCATATCACTATCTCTTTCATTGAGGTATATCAACCTTCTTCCTCTTAGTATCATGGTAGGTTGGATAATCTCACATGAGATTCCTCTATCCATCACAAGTGAATCACCACCTCTCCCATGATTGATTAGATCCTGACTGGGATCCTTGAGCCACAATCCCTCCATTATGGGATCTAATCCTAAAGCATCACACATTCCATGATCCTAGAGCCTGCTACTGAATACTATATTATGAGGTATATTCTACTATGTTCCCAACACCAAAAATTAGATATTTCAAATCTAGAAATATCTCCACCACCAAGGTCCCTTCAAGCACCCCAATATAGGTGGAAATATACAATTATATCATTGAATCCCTGATATCTCGACATAATCCCTGATCAAAGGATTTCTATATAAAAAATAAATCTCGATCCATATCTTAGGAGTATCACAAAGGGTCAATGAATATCACAGAATACTTCAACAGAGGCATGATATCATGCCAAAGCTGAAAAATATCATGGATACACACAAATATTAGTGTCTAGATAAAAATATTAATTGAAGATCCACTCAACTCCTTCCATATGAGTGTTTCCCCATCATGGGTCTATATAACTAGACTTCACAATTTCCTATCTAATATCTATAGAAGAAATGCCACTAGGGCCACTATTTGATCACTATGTTTCCTTATAATGTGGAAAACACGTGTGACTACCACAAGCTAGTAGTAATTTTTTAGGGGTGTGGCTCACCCAAATACCATAGAGGTCACTGCCTATAAAACTTATGGAAAATACTCTACCAACAAGAATCCTCAACCAGAACTATTGACATAACTTGTTGCTCAATTGGTTATGGGTAAAATATCAGACCAAAAGTCAGTACTACATCTTACACAGTTCCCCGCATTGATGCCTCATCACTAAGAAGATTGTCTTAACAATCCCACCATGGAACCCTTTCTGAATGTCATTACAGTGGCATCATAAAATATAGTCAAGATGTTAAATGGTCAAAAAGTATATATGAGGAGCTGAGTAATGAAATACATGGAACTAAAAACCTATTCCTATATGATGCATTTACCAATGTTTACTTGCAACTAGTTCCTAAATATTTAGATACAATACATAGGTTATTCAAGTCCTTGTGAATAGATACATTAGACTCCATTGCAACACTAGAGTTCCTGGACTGAAATAAGAACTTAAAACACATTCACACTATCTTTATAAATCCCAATCCAAGATAACTCCTAGAAAAATACTAACTTCAGTCTCATGGAAGGAAGCCCAATTATATGAATGTTTCACAACATGAACCACTGTGTCCTAAATTGAAGCTACCTAATGACTGTGTTCAATAGGGTAGAGGATAATGACTAGTTCTGAGTAAGAATATCACACACATTGGAGGCCATATCCTATGGTACCAATAAGAATACACCCAAAAACATCTCTATGCAATATTGTAAATATAATAAAACTAAAACAAAAAATTCATCCATAAATCTATCGCACAATCATAGAAAAAATTTATTTAATGCATAGAAGGTAAATGTAAAATCCAACCAAAAACTGTAAAAGAATCCAACCTGATAAAATATAGGGGAATTATATCAAATGAAACTACTGAAACACACCTTGGTCAAGCACAAGTATACACCTCATTCAGTATATCTCACTATGCTCCACCTTCTTTGTGTCCTCCTTAGACTTTATCAAAAGGCCTATCATTTTCATAGGACACAACATTTGTTTAAAAAGCATATATAGGGGTGAGTGAAAAATACCCATTAGTCACCCCAAAAACCGAAAATAAAAGGGATCAACTAAAAGGAAATTGTTTTATTGACCCAAGCTAGAGGGAACCCATGTGAGAGAGAACAAGAAACTCCATCTTGACCAATCCTTATATATACATGTTTGGTCAGATCATCTCCACATGGTGTGAAAATCATGATGTGAAAACACTAAAAGGAAATATATAATCACCCATATATACTTATCTTAGACTCCAAGTATTATGAGTTACCAACCTCACAACCCGATAAAAAAATATATTTGGGGATTTACGTTATTTTTTTGGATAACTCACTTTGTGAGAACTTCATCCCGTATGAAACACATCCTATAGATATCACTCTTCAGAAACTCAATTTCCATCCCTGATGGAACATTTGAGAGATATCTCTCTATCGAAAATATCTCTACCATCCTTGATGGAACTCATCTGAGAGAACATGATCCATTGGGTATCAATAAGTGGATGACACATACTTGAAATCTCAAGTGTCATACACCCAAGAAAACATGATCATCAAGACTCTCCATGAAGAATGTAATTATATCACTTTATAGATATTGATACTCAGATAGTGGGTCACACCCATAGTAGATGATAGACTCCTTAAACCCTACTAGAAAAATTGAAGATATCATCTCACAAATAGGGGATCACAACCAGGACTTTTAGAGGACACCATAAACCTAATCCAGAATACTGAAGATCATATTGCTCAGACAAGAGATCACACCCAGGACCATATGGGTATGACACAAACCCTACTATGTCTTAAAGACATGATTAAATGATAGGAGATCATGCCCACGACTTTTTGGAGAAACGAAAAACCCAAATCTAGATCCAACCACTATGTAAGGGATCATACTCATGGGGATACAATAAACCCCACTAGAACCAACCACTGGGCAGGGGATCATCTATCCAATAGTGTCAAAAACCTTTTTAGAACCTCTCATGATATAGGGGATCATATATAATATTAATCCACAAACTCTACTAGGCTATCCTTTTAGATAAGGGATCAACACCCTGTGTACGAAGGTTACAATGATACCATAAACCCTATGAAGGGAAGATGCTATGATAAAGGATACTTACCCATATTCTTAAGGGGATAAAACTACTCTATCTGATATTATATTATTGAGAGGAAGAAAATATCAGGAAGAAGACATAATGCCACACTGTACCCTCATAGTGATATACTATGGGAAAACACCTAACAAATAATGGTCTATACATAGTTTTCAAGTGACCTTCTAACCTCACCTCACTTCACATCTCTCATGCCAAAACCATGGAAACCATCACAACCAATGCTGAAAACTACTCAGAGTAGGCTACTCATTGAAGTCTATATGAGGCCTGAAGATGAAGATGCATGAGGGAGATGTCTTGAAGGGGGTTATACGACATTTACTCTTAGTACATTATGTGTATCTTGAAAACTAGCCCCAATATATCTGTAACAACCCAATTAAATAAAGAAATAATGAATTTTCATTTTTATTAATATTTGAAAATTAAATATTAATTTTACTTTAAATGGGCTACTATGTTCGATGGCGTACCTGATACCCAACAACGAGTTTCTTTTAAATCATACATTGCACACTAAAAATATAATATTATTATTTTAAATGGTAGTTAACGCCTAGACATTATATTAGTGGGAATGAACAGAACTAACTATAATATGATTAAACATGTTTGTTAAATGTTTTTACATTTATCTAATAATAGTTAGAGGCATAAAATGTGAATGAATCTAATTTTAAGCATAAATACTATAATACTCTTTAAAAGGTCGATTTATCGCCTTTTGATGGAGAACCCTCTTTTAAATATAGTTTTGGCCACTTTTATATGTTATATTTGAGAAAATAATTTTTTTTAGATTTGGGACATTAGAATTTACTTTGGGTAAATTTTTGGTATTTTTATGATAAAATTCATTTTTTATGAATAGTGAAAAATACTGTATTTTAATTCAAAAGTGAATTTTAATATAAATTATTTATATGGTTATATTATATTTTAAATTGTTTTTAAAGTGTAATTATATTATATTTTTACCAATTAATCCAATGTTGGTCATTGTAATTAATTTCACTTTGAAATTGGACACAAACAAGTGTCAATATTTTGATAGTTATTGTTTCTTAAAAACATGCTATTTGTTTTGACAACGGGAGCAAATTTTAAATTAATTAAAGTAAATTATATGTTGTGAATTTGGTAAAATAGACATATTTTTTGAATTTGAAATATCAAATATAGCTTAGACTGAATTTTTGGTATTTTTCGGAAAAATTTCAATTTTTGATGAGTAGTGAAACCACTTATTAGTAGTTAAAAAACTGAATTTTTCATTTAAATGAAATTTTACCACATATGTGAATTTAATTTTGAAAATAAAACATAAATGGTTGTTATTTGTATGTAAAATGTGCTTCAATAAGATGAAAATAAATTTTGGTGAATAGTAACTTTTGACTTTTATTTTCCGCTGTTAAAAGTAAATAGGGCAATTCAAGGTAGAAAAAATATTATATTAATACAAAATTACCTTAACACTTATACTAAACTTATTGGTTGAGTAATTTACGATCCTGGGCATATTTGGGACGATTTTGGGACCTCATGGAGCCACTTAAGAGTGACAATGACACTTTAGATTAGTTAATTTATAGTAAAGACAAAAATGACAAAAACAAATATCTTTTAGTAAATTAATTTTTACATGGGGATATATAAGTTATCATTTCAACTATAAATATTAATTGAAAAGCTAAAATAATTTCATACATCATGATATTGGTTT
Source organism: Viscum album (assembly GCA_963277665.1). Lineage (NCBI taxonomy): Eukaryota > Viridiplantae > Streptophyta > Magnoliopsida > Santalales > Viscaceae > Viscum > Viscum album. The sequence goes on along the minus strand of OY728163.1, from coordinate 930,163,463 downwards.
CAAAATTTTTAGACATCAAATAAATTAAATTATTTATGACACAATAATAATGCAGTATTTACATCATTAAAAAATGGTTTAAATAAATAAGATTATAAATATTAAAATAAAATCCAAAACCTGTCCAACTATTATTGGATGAATTTATTTATACCATGAGTCATTTTATCATTGACTTTAATTACTTTTGGACCTTTATAAACCGATTATCATTATATAATAAAATAATATTTTCACACTTTCTTAAAGAGCCCTTCCCCCCCTTATAAAAATCTGTAACTTATAAATCATTACTTACACCTCTCAAGCCCCTTTTATAATCCAACCCAAGCCCAAACAAGCTCTAAAAATCCCTCTTTTTCACCTAGAATCCTTACCTTAGGCATAAGTCACTTCAATAAGTCATTTTGGTTCAAACCAAAGGGAGTTACCCAAATTAAAGGTAACAATTTCTCTTAACTTATTTTCTTTTATTTTACTTCCCCAACCCCTAAAATATTTTTATTTCTTTCTTTTATAACAACACCAGTATCATAAATATACTAGTATTTTGTTATGAGAAGTATTCACACTACACTAACACACACCTCTATCTAATGGGTGAAGAACATACAATTTTTGTGGATGAAAAACTAACACCTCACGAAACGGTGATTGTTCGATTATCACCTGTAAGAACCCGGTTCTTCTCTTTGAGTTACGAGCTGATTTTTTCCCTTTTCCTTAAGTGTTTTTAATAAAATATGGAAAATGGGGGAAAATCCTAAATTTTGGAACTACACGCCGTGTACATTTCCACAAGCCGTGTACTTCTGGCCGGGTTCGGATGACTACACAGGGCGTGTACCAATGTCGGTGAAAAAGGGTGTAGGAACCAACTACACACCATGTAGTGGTCCTTTACACGCTATGTAGTCAGTCAGAAGGCCAAAATAGTAAGGTGGTGGAGCAGCCGCCAGCTGGGCAGTAGTACACGCTGTGTACTCAAGTGTACATGCCGTGTACTCATGTCGGCAGACGAACAGTGTCGCGCTGGCAGAAAGCCGCCAGGGGAACAGTTAAATAAAAGGAGTACACGCTGTGTACTTGGAAGTACATGCTGTGTACTTTATTTTTTCGGCGTAAAACAGGCATTAGCCTCCTCATTTGGCAGAGGATGCATTTGAGCCATTTTGGATCCAAAGGAGGAGGCCGAACCTTTGAGGATCCACCGAGTGTACGTCGGGAATCAGTTTCTGCCTCAGAAGATCCTGTTAGAACTGCACGGGTAAGGGCTTCCATCTCCTTGGATGCTTCTTACCAATTCTTCTCCTAACAGGAGTTATTTGAGGTTAAGAGGGTTTTGTTCTTCGTCAGATCTACGCCGTTCTTGGGCATTTCTGGAGTTGGCGTTCGGGTATTATTCTCGTTGGCGTATAAGGTAGGTGGCTTGGTGTTTAGTTTTCCAACTACTATGTGTTTTGTGCATTTTTGTTCCACGAACCCATGTTGGGGTGTCGTGTGGCTGAGTCCGTTGTTATATTGAACACCTAGAATTGATTAGGTATTTAATTATGATATTAAAATGCTGGATGGGATCGTTTCTTGGATCCGGAACCACCCCGGGGGTGTGTTCCACTGTTTAGCCATCTGGTCAGGATACCCGAGGCTATGCCTTTAAAGTAGTAATTGTAGAATTTCCTTGAGCGGAATTGCTTGTTTACGGCTTGTTTACCTGTTGGGCATGGACCGGTTACCTGTTTATCCTGAGGGAGTTGTTCTGATTAGCCTGCGGGCACTGTACTGTATTGATTTATAACATGTTCTGGCTATTTTCTTAGAACTTGAGACATGTAGCATCATAATTTATTTACTATTGGTTATATTCACTGCTGTTGTTTATTTCAGTTGTGTATGTTTTACTGCTCCCGCTGTCATTGTATGTTTTGTTTTGTATTCCACTATGCTACACTATTACAAATGAGGTCATAGTTTCCCCACTATTAGACCTGGGCCCTCGCTGCAAGTCAACAGCCTCTGGCGTTTGGGGAAATGCACTTGAGGTCATGTGGTGAACCAGGTTTGGGGTACCCATTGAGTGGAACCCGGAACCGGGATGTTACAAAGTGGTATCAGATGCATTCTTTTCTTTGACTTACTATTTGGAGCCGTAGTCCAGGATAGGATGAGAACGGTAGGTGGTAATAAGCTGTGCCCAGGTGTAGCTAACCCATGTACAGGGAAAAGCCAGTCTACCTCATATTTTTCAATTTTTCTGATTTTGAAAATTTTACAGTTAATATGTTTTCACCGTTGGGTGACGCACTTGAGATTGTGCAGTTATAATTTATTTGTGGGTTCTATTTAGTTGCAACCCGATGAGATGAGGGTATGCCATCTCATGCATCATATAGGCACATGCTAGATATCACATGCCATACATAGTTTCTATGCCATGTAGGTGCATTAGAAATTGCATGTTGTTGTGATAGTAGTGGTGCTAGAAAAGCATGTTGTTGTGATAGATGCTTGATAAATACCTGCTATTTTATAGTGTATTCTGTGTAAGTAGGTTAATATAATGGATTCTAAACTTTGGTTTTTGGGGAGTATGGGCCCCCATTGACTGGAAATTGGTGGATCATTGACTGTTTATTTCTTATAACACAGATAAGATGTCAAAAATTGATTCGCGGGAAGTATGGGCCTTCACGGGTCGGAATTTGGCACTTAGGTGTTGTTTTTTAGTGTTTTCTGGGTTCTGGGGAAGTTTCTGAGGCATATTGTCTGGAAACCCAGTATACACGCCATGTAGTATTTTAAAAACACCATGTATGAACTTCTATTCGGGAATAAAAATAAACTTTTGAAGTACACGCTGTGTAGTCTGAGTACACGCTGTGTAGTCTCTTCCCGTGTCACAAACCGTGTGGGCGGTGACACGGGGTAAGGAAGTGCTTGGGTAAAACACACCGTGTACCAGATATACACGCCGTGTAGTTGTGACCCGAAGTCCGGCCGTGTAACTAGCAACATGGGTCGGTGAACTCTTTTACATAAAACGACGTGTCAATTACGAACATGCCGTGTAGTGTGACCTGGGGACTCGGCCGTGTAACTAACAACACGGGTCGATTTCACCATTCCTTGAACACATCGTGTACCTTTGAGGACACACCGTGTAGTCTTGTCTGAGGACAGACTATGTGGACTTAGCCGTGTGGCTGGGGAATGGGGTGATGTACACGCCATGTGCGGGTGTAACACGCCTTGTAGTTTCATGCCGAGTAGTCGGCCGTGTCACAAATGACACGGACAGTTGAAAAATAACACCATATACACCGTGTAGATTATATACAAGCCATGTGGCTTAGCCGTGTCGAAGGACCCAGGCAGGGGAAGGGAAGTCAAGTAAATACCGTGTAGTTAGTATACACGCCGTGTAGTATTATTTTGTAAATTTTGAAATACCTTCTTCTTCTTGTTCCCTTTGTGGTTTCTTTGTTTCAGCCTTAATAATATTGAATCTAAGGTGTGCTTTTGCCCTTGTAGTGTCATGTTTCCTAGACGACCGCGTAATGTTCACCAGGAGAGCGGCAACGAGAATACTCCGGAGATGGTGGGCCATAGGCTACTAGTTGATTCTCTAGCAGAGCCAGATGCAGTGTCAGCTACTATACCGGACACAGGCGCAGAGGCATAGTTCCGTGAAGGCTTTATGTGGTTCATGCAGACCTTTCAGGGAGGACTGCAGGCTGCCACATCTATGGCCGAGCTGACACGTATCTTCTAGCAGCATCATCCACCTACGTTTTTAGGGGAAGGAGGACCACAGGCTGTGGAGTCTTGGATGGGGTCGATGCAGACTATTTTCGAGCATCTTGAGATTCCTCCAGGGAGGAGTGTCAAGCTCGCGACATATATGCTGTGTGATTCCACCAAGAGGTGGTGGGATGTTACCACCCAGTCAGAGCATCACATGGACATGGCGTGGGAGGATTTTCAGGCAGTCTTCTATGACTTCTTCTTTCCCAAGATGCTGAGATCAGATAGAGCTCGAGAGTTTATGAATCTGCAGTAGGGTGCTATGTCAGTGATGAATTATTCTGCTCATTTTTCCAAGCTTCAGTGCTTTGCACCCGTGCTGGTGGGTGATGAGACATTGAGAGCCAGATGTTTTGAGGAGGGTCTTCGGTATGACATCCGAGCACTGGTGAATGTCTTCAGGTTGCCTACTGTACACACTATTGTGAACCAGGCACTGATTACAGAGAGGAACCTGTGGGAATTTGGTGGTGTGGGCCAGGGAAGTTCAGCACCAGTTACTGGTACTATTTCCATTGGCAAGAGGAAGAGATAGATGAACTTCTCTCAGGGTGGCAGTACCAGCCTGGAAGCTTCTTCAGGTGGCCCAATTAGGTGCTACCAGTGTGGTAGAGAGGGAAACAAGAGACCATAGTGTCCATGAGACCCAGTGGAGTGCCGATCTTGCGGCAATATGGGTTATCTGTAGTGCTTTTGCAAGGCATTTCTACTGGTGGATAGTGAGAGGAGTTCTGTGCAGACTCCGTGTGCGGGAGCAGGACTAGTGGCTTCTTACTAGTTGGGGAACTGGAATACGTCAGGGTGTGCAGGTAGAGATGGTGGTCATGGTTGTGGTAGCCAGATGCCAGGATCTCAGAGGCAGCAGGGTGGGACAGCTCAGGGTAGTCAGGCTGTGTCGCAGGGCCGCGGTACATGGCAGACATATGCAGTGCAACAGACCCAGTATGAGCAGGATCCCGGACCTTCTACAGTCAGATGTACTATTTTAGTAGCTTCTGTCTTATCTTCAGTACTTTTCGATACGGGTGCTACACATAGTTTCATATCTGTACCCATTGTGGAGAGCCTTGGGCTCTGTGTTTCTACATCTTCTAATATCTTGACGCTAGACACTCCGTTGGGGACTAGAACAGCAGGTGTGTGTCAGTGCAAGGAGTGCCCCCTTGAGGTTGGTGGGTATCACTTCCTCTGGGACCTTTATGTCTTAGAGATAACAAGCTATGATGTCATTCTCGGGATGGAATGGTTGGTTCCCTTTCAAGCCTTTGTGGATTTCTATCGTCACAGGGTGATTTTCACGTCACCAAAGGGCGGATAGTTTCAATACAAGGGCGAATGGGATGTTTAGGCGAGTCGAGCTGGACCAGAGCATCGTGGGTGAGGTGAAGTCACAACCCATATTGAGAGCTTATATCTGGATGACTAAGGGACTTGTCAGACGGATTTCCCTCCAGTGGTTTATCATTTCAGGGATATCTTCCCGGACAACTTTTCATGTCTTCCTCTGGAGCGAGAGGTGGATTTCTCCATTGATCTTGTGCCAGGAGAAACAACGGTTTCCATTCCTCCATATAGGATGGATACAACTGAGTTGTAGGAGCTCAAGAGGCAGTTGGAGGAGTTGCAGGCAAAGGGATTTATCCAACCTAGTACTTCTTCGGGGGGATCGCCGGTCCTTTTTGCGAAAAGGCAGACGGTACCCTCAGACTTTTTGTGGATTATCGGAAGTTGAACTAGCTGATGGTCAAGAACCGATATCCCTTGCCAAGGATCGATGATCTTTTTGATCAACTTCATGGAGCACGAGTGTTCTCAAAGATCGACTTGAGAACAGGATATCATCAGCTTCACATTAGACCATTTGATATACCACTCACAGCTTTCAGGAGTAGGTATGGTCTATACGAGTATACGGTTATGCCGTCCGGACTCACGAACGCACCTGCAGTTTTCATAGCTCTGATGAATCGCGTGTTCCATCTGTATTTTGATTCTTTTTTGGTAGTATTCGTGGATGACATCTTGGTGTACTCTCACACTCGACATGACCATGCCACCCATCTTGAGATCGTATTGAGTACGCTGAGAGAGCATCGGCTATATGCTAAGCTCTCAAAGTGCCACTTTTGGATGGACTAAATTCACTTCCTGGGTCATATCATCTCAGAGGCAGGAGTTTCAGTAGACCCAGAGAAGGTGCGAGCAGTAGTTTCCTGGGAGCAGCCTAAAAATGTGTTTGAGATACGGAGATTCTTAGGGATGGCTGGTTACTACAGGCGTTTTATAAAGGACTACTCCCACTTAGCAGCACTGTTGACGGTCTTGACTAAGAAGGGTGTGATTTTCTCTTGGTCATAGGCTTGCGAGGCAGCCTTTTAGGACATGAATGGAAGGTTAACAACAACATCGATCCTGATACTCCCAGAGCAGGGGAAGAGCTATACAGTTTACTGTGATGCATCAGGTATTGGGATGGGAGCAGTGTTGATGCAGGGAAATCGAGTTGTTGCGTACGGGTTTTGGCAGTTGAGGCCACATGAGAGGAATTACCCGACGCATGATCTCGAGTTTGCTAAAGTTTTACATGCGTTGCGCTGTTGGACACATTATCTATTGGGGGAGCATTTTTTGGTTTTCACCGACCACAAAATCCTCAAGTATATCTTCACTCAACGTGACCTGAATTTGAGGTAGAGGAGGTGGGTCGAATACCTACAGTCCTTCGATTTTGAGCTTGCCTATACACCTAGTAAAGGTAATGCAGTGGCTGATTCACTGAGCAGGAAGACTCAGATACAGGCTATGTAGGAGGCCAGTGGTGAGTGGCAGCTCATGGATTTGTTCTCTGAGATGCATCTGGAGGTGCACGACAGGCAGTGGAAGACTTATCTTTCATCTTTAGCTGTTAATTCTACGCTCCTGGATAGAGTGATGATGAGACATCTATCGGATTCATAAGGACTAGTTCTATGGGAGTCGGTGGCAAGTGGGGACCCTTCTCCTAGTTGGACGATAGGCGATGATGAGGTATTGCGTTTCCATGGACGAGTATGGGTTCCAAGGGATATACATGAGGAGCTGATGTGAGAGTTTCATGCTTCATCTTGGGCAGTTTATCCCAGGGTTACCAAGATGTACCGTGACTTGAGACGTCAGTACTGGTGGGTGGGTATGAGGTGTTCCACTTGTCAGCAGGTGAAGGCAGAGATTAAGAGACTAGCTAGGCTATTACAGCAGTTACCCATTCTGGAGTGGAAGTTGGATGATGTCGCAATGGATTTCATGCCTGGATTGTCGAGGTCACCTCATGGCAATAATGCCGTGTGGGTTGTTGTGGACAGAATCACGAAGGTAGCTCACTTCTTGCAGATCAAGGAGACCTTCAGTGTTGACGAGCTTGGAAGGCTGTATATCTGAGAGATCGTACATCATCATGGGGTTCCTTGTTCTATCGTTTCTGATAGGAACGCCCGCTTCATCTCTCAATTCTAGAAAAGTTTTTAGAGGGAACTGGGTACACAGGTTCTTCTAAGCACAACATACCACCCTCAGATCGATGGCCAGTCAGAGCGTACTATACAGGTGTTTGAGTACATGCTGCACAGATGCGTCCTAGACTTTGGGGGCTCTTGGGAGAAGCATATACCCCTAGTCGAGTTTTCCTATAACAATAGATTCCAGGTGACTATTGATATGGCACCATACGAGGAATTATACGGTAGGTCGTTCCGTTCACCATTGTTCTAGATGGAGGCAGGTGAGGCAGCTTTTCTCGGACCACATCTCGTACAAGAGACTTTTGAGCAGGTCCGGTTGATAAAGAAGGATATGTCTACCGCACAGTCTCGTCAGAAGTCATATGTTGATCACTGCAGAAGAACTTTGGAGTTCATGGTCAGGGTTAGGTTTTTCTACGTGTTTCACCGAGGCTGGGACACAAAAGGATTAGGAGACAGGGTAAACTTACACCGCAGTATGTGGGGCTATTTTAGATTTTGTAGAGAGTCGGGCTGGTTTCTTATCAGTTGTGGTTACTACAGCGGTACCGAGCCATGCACGTTGTCTTCCACATATCTTAGTTGTGTCGCTATCATTCAGAACTGTCTCATGTCTTTCAGCCAGAGGAGGTTGATCTGGAGGCAGATGCGTCCTTTGAGGAGCATCCAATTCGTATCATTGATAGGAGCATGAAGGTTCTCCGAGGCCAGTCAGTTCCTCTCATACGAGGTCTATGGTAGAGTATAGAACGAGACCTGGGATTAGGAGGCCGACGTACGTGCTCAGTGGTCGGATTTGTTCACCCATATATATTCTCCACCTTGGAAGGGAAATTCGGGGACGAATTGCTATAAGGGGGATGTTTGTAAGAACCCGGTTCTTCTCTTTGAGGTACAAGCTTCTTTTTTTCCTTTTTCCTTAAGTGTTTTTAATAAAATATGGAAAATGGGGAAAAATCCTAAATTTTGGAACTACACGCCGTGTCCTTTTCCACACGCCGTGTACTTTTGGCCGTCTTGGGATGAGTACACAAGGCGCGTAGCTATGTCGGCGAAAAAGGGTGTAGGAATAGACTACATGCTGTGTAGTGGTCCATTACACACCATGTAGTCAATCCGCAGGCCAAAACAGTAAGGTGGTGGAGCAGCCGCCAGTTGGGTGGCAGTACACACCGTGTACTCAGGAGTACATTCCATGTACTCATGTTGGCAGGCGAATAGTGTCGCGCTGGCGGAAAGCCGCCAGGGGAACATTTAAATGAAAAGAATACACACCTTGTACTTGGAAGTACATGCCGTGTACTTTTTTTTTCAGCTTAAAACAGGAAGTAGCCTCCTCATTTGGTAGAGGAGGTATTTGAGCCATTTTGGAGCCAAAGGAGGAGGTTGAACATTTGAAGATCCGCTGAGTGTTCTTCGGGAATCTGTTTCCGCCTCGGACAATCCCGTTGGAACCGCACAGGTAAGGGCTTCCATATCCTTGGCTGCTTCTTACCAATTTTTCTCCTAACAGGAGTTATTTGAAGTTAAGTAGGTTTTGTTATTTGTCAGATCTACACCGTTCTTGGGAGTTTCTGGAGTCGGCATTTGGGTATAATGCTTGTTGGCATATAAGGTAGGTGGCTTGGGGTTTAGTTTTCCAACTGTAGTGGGTTTTGTGCGTTTTTCTGCCACAAACCCATGTTGGGGTGTCGTGTGGCTGAGGCCATTGCTATATTAAACACCTAGTATTGATTAGGTATTTAATTATGATATTAAAATGCTTATTGGGATCGTTTCTTGGATCCGGAACCACCCAGGGGGTGTGTTCCACTGTTTAGCCATTTGTCCAGGATACCTGAGGGTATGCCTTTAATGTAGTAATTATAGAATTGACATGACAGGAATTGCTTGTTTACTGCTTGTTTACCTGTTGGGAATGAACCAATTACCTATTTAGCCTGAGGCCATTGTTGTGATTAGCCTGCGAGCACTGTACTGTATTTATGTATAACATGTTCTGGCTATTTTATTAGAACTTGAGATATGTAGCATCATCATTTAGTTACTGTTGGTTATATTCACTGCTGTTGTTTATTTCAGTTGAGTATGTTTTACTACTCGCACTGTTGTTGTATGTTTTGTTTTTTATTCCGCTCCGCTACACTTTGACAAATGAGGGCATAGTTTCCCCACTATCAGACCTGGGTCCTTGCTGCTAGTTGGCAGCCTATGGCATTTGGGGAAATGTTCTTGAGGTCACGTGGGGAACTGGGTTCGGGGCACCCGTTGCGTGGCACCCGGAACCGGGACGTTACATCACCTACCGCCTATCATGTTGGCCATTAATATGGAACTATATTTATATATGGTATATATTATATATATATATATTTTATGCTTCTGTATTTCCCATTTATAGCATACCTTTATGATTTCTATTATGGGTAAATGTGATAATTTTATTTGAGGATGTGCAGACTACCGCCCTCTCAAAGTGAAATGAATCGTTAATACCATATGTGGGACGTATAAAGGATGGAGTTAATGATATTATATAAACTGTTATACTGGAATTATAATATATCTAGGTATACATAACTTTTAATTCCATTAATATATCAAATAGAAATGAAAGTAGCATTCATGCGTATGTACGACTTACCGTTTCCATGAACGGTGCATTTCATTTATTATCTCCAAATGATATGTACTATTATAAATACATATATATACTGAATATATATGATATATATGGTATCTAAATAATCAAAATCATTCTGGAGATAATGGACTACTGACCCCATGGACAACTCGTAAGTATAAGTTGTTCATTTTTTACTCAAGTACCAAATATCGACAAAACAACCGTTATTAACAAAAATGATTTCATAATGTTTATAACATGGTAATAAGTGATATAAAAGTAATAATAAACTTGAAAAATGATCTTAATAACTTTTAAATTAACTTTAGTTTATTATTTAGGAGATTAAATAACAAATTGGTCAATTCAGACATGTGGTAAGGGAACTTCTTAACCCAATTTTCTTTCTTTGGGTTAATCACCTACTATTAAATTATGATGTGATATGATTTTGTAAGAAATAACTTTTGATGTACTATCTTGTAATTTTACATTACTTATGTGTACCTATAGTGAATACACATAATTGGTCTATTTTATTTATAAAATGATCTAGGTAAGGGACTTCGTCTCAATCTACTTTCATTGAGGCATATTTTATTTTAGTACAAGACATTCTTTTATACACTTTGTAAACACATTTGAATTTTCATTTCATTAAATGTGAATCTTTTTTATGAGGAAAGTTACTAAACAAAAAAAAGAATGTTTCTTTTTAACGTAAGAGGTGAAAATGAGCTTTCTGCCACTACATGTAATATTTGATCTTTGGCTTCCTTAACAAGTCGTAGGGTTTTTAAAGGAAAATAAATACTATATACCCTTTTTACGTATATTGGTATTGAAAATGGTTTTGAGAAAGAATTGATTATTTCAATATCTGGAAATAATATATTGTGATTGAAATGTGGAAATGTTATCCTTACGTTATGCTTGTTTTATGTGTTATGGTTCTTGGGAATTGTTTACATATATGGGTGGTTCCGTGATAAAGGTAGGGTGGGTGAGCTTGAGATAGCTCTCAAATGCATTGGGTAATGTGATAGAGGTAAACTTTAATGTTTCTCCTAAAAGATTTAGGGAATATACTATGATGGGTATTCCAAATGTAAATCCCTACATATCTGTGATAGCTATAATGTAAGTATGATATGGATGTCACAAGTTACCTTTATGATTTATGTTTTCTATGTGTGATTCCTAAATCTTATGATTTCATGAGGTATGTTAAAGTGCTTATGTCATGTACGTATTGATGAACTAATGTTTTATTTCTTTGATTTATAACCCTTACTAATCTTTTTATGCTCATCCCATGTTTTGAAAAGTTTTTCACAGGACCTAAGGATGAATAGGGTCAAGGATGGGATCAAGGTAAAGTCATGCTGTCTAAAATATGGAATTGGACATGACTCGTTCTTCTAAAGAGTTTTTATTTTATAAAAAAAATGGAAACTGAGTTGAAGTGTCTAATATGAAATTTTTTGGGATGTAATGTAATAGTTTTGTCCTAACTCTCTAAAAATATTAACCAGAAAAGACCCTCAATTTTAATTATTCATTTAATTAAAGATTATGTTATGTTTTAAGTCCGGGTGCTTATAGTTGGTATTAGAGGTCTGTTTAAAAAAATTTAGGAGTTAGAAAATAGTTAAATTAATATCCATAAATTATTTTAGTTTAAGTTATAATATAAATGATATAGCATTTACAGATTACCATGTTGCTTCACCTTAGAATTATTTGTGTTCAGAATGGTTTTCCGTAGAGGCAATATGACAGTTATGTTCAGAAGACATCAGGGGGAAGACAACCTTCCAAATCAGCAACCTGAGATGGTGGGAATCAGAACTGAACCGTTTGTTTTAGTGATGGCACATTTGACTCAGGCTATAAATGGTGGTGCTATCCATGCACGATATTATCCAGATCAACCACAGAGGAACAAGTAAATAGTGGAGCATTTCATGAGGCAACATCCCCCATCAATCAGAGGATCATCTGACCCTGTGCTAGCAGAATGGTGGATTAAATCACTAGAGAAAATATTTCATGTCATGGGGTGTTCAGAACATAAAAAGGTTAGTCTTTTTGTTTACCATTTTGAATGTGAAGCTGGTCAGTGGTGGTCGATGGTGAAAAATATTAGGGATTGTAATGATATTTATGCTCTTGATTGGGATGAATTCAATGGTACGTTTCTTGAGAAATATTTTCCTAAGGTGGTTCGTCTTAGGATGGAAAACAATTCATGGAATTGAGGCGCGAGGATGACTCAGTGAATACTTATGAACCAAAATTCACTTGACTGGAAAGGTATGCTCCAAATTTCATACAAGATCTTGATAGTAAAATCAACCGTTTTTTACTCAAGATTAAATCCAAAGTATCGAAGGGATTTAGCTTCTCGTGAGTTCAAAAGTTATAACAAACTTTATCATTCTGAGGAGAAGGTAGAAATGGAGTTTACCGATGATCAGGTGTTATTTGACAAACAACAGAATAAGAGGTTGATGTGGCAGGAAAAAGGGAATAACTCTTCAAAAAAAAGTCTGATGGTAAGAAACTTAAGTTTTTATTTTGTGAAAATTGTGGTACAAATCATGTTGCGGAATGTCTTTTGATTTCCGGTAAGTGCTACTGATATTGTAAAATGGGACATAAGGCTCATAATATCACTAAAAAAGATCAAGGTAATGGTAAGAAAAAATATTATTTACAGTCAGTAAAATGTTTTAAGTGCATTGAAATGGGTCATTATTGCAATAGAGTGTCCAACAAAGAAATCAACTGTGGGAAAGCAGCCAGACTACAAAAAGAAAGTGGTGGTGAAATCCTTTGAAACTACTTCAACAGATGTTGGGCCATCGAATGAAGTAGTATCTATTACACTGTTTGTTTATTCAGATTATTCCAATGTGTTGTTTGATTCAGGGTATACACACTCTTTTATTTCTGATAAGTTTTATAGTAAATTGGGAAATCCATATCAAGATATGAATATGGAACTTATGGTAAAAATACCTAGAGAAAATTTTGAGACAAAAATAAAACATAAGAACCTTCCTGTCCTTGTCTGTGAGAAGAATCTACCTGCAAACCTTATTATTTTTACTCTAGTATAGTTTGATGTGATTTTGGGTATGGATTGGATTTCTATTTATCATGCTAATATTGACTAAAGAGCTAAAGTGGTTTCTTTTTCGAAAGAGTTTCAGTTTTTGTACAAGAATGAACCATTTATTTTGATAACATATCAGGAAGCTGAGAAACTAGTAAAAGATGGAAATGAATGTTACCTTGCACATATTGTCGAAAACAATGGATCTGATGAGATTAATTATGTTCCAGTGGTAAATGAGTACCTTGATGTTCTTACTGATGCATTGCCTGGTATTATACCGGATCAGGAATTTGAATTTACGATTTACTTAGTTCCTGATGCTAATCCAATTTCAAAACCCCCTTATGGAATGATTCAAATGGAACTTTTAGAGTCCAAGAAGAAATTGGAGGAGTAATTAGATAAAGGTTTCATTAGACCTAGGACATCACCATGGGGTGATCCTGTCTTATTTGTTAAAAATAAATGTGGTTGAATGAGACTTTGCATTAATTATAGAGCACTGAATAATATCACAGTTAATAACAAGTATCCATTACCTCATATTGATGATTTGTTTGATCAGCTCTAGGGAGCTCAATATTTTGCATGGATTGATTTGAGATTGGGGTACCATCAGTTGAAATTAATGGAAGTAGATATTCTAAAGACTGCATTTCATATTAGATATGGCCATTATGAATTTGTAGTTATGCGTTTTGGGTTTACCAATGCACTTGTTGTATTCATGGATCTTATGAATAGATTTTTTGTGAGTTCTTGGTTAATTTTATGGTTGTGTTATTTAATGATATTTTGGCTTATTATAAATGTAAAGAGGAGCATAAAATTCATTTAAGGGTTGTCTTGAAACCCTTAAAAGAAAAGAAACTGTATTGGAAATTCAGAAAGTGTGAGTTTTGGTTACAAAAAATTTCTTTCCTTGGTCACATTTTTTAACAAAAGGGAAAAACTGTTGATCCTACTAAAACAAAATTTGCTGAAGAATGGACAAGACACACAAATATAACCAAGATTCATAGTTTTCTTGGTTTGGAAGGTTATTACCAGAGGTTTTTTGAAAATTATGCAAGGTTATCTAGCCCATTAACTAAGTTAACTCGAAAAGGTGTTAAGTTTATTTGGAAAAATAATGTGATGATTGTTTTTAGGAATTGAAAAGAAGATTGGTGAAATCTCTAGTTTTGGAACTGCCTTCCAAAAGTAGTGAGTTTGTTATCTACAATGATGCTTCATTGAAAGGACTTGGATGTGTCCTTATGAATAATGATCAGGTAATTTCTTATGCTTCCCGTCATTTGAAACCTCATGAGATAAAATACCCTACACATGATTTGGAATTAGTTGTTTTGTTTTTTCTTTAATAATTTGGATGCATCATTTTTATGGAGTAAAATGTGAAATACATACTGAAAAAAAAAATTTAAAGTATATATTCACTCAGAAAGAATTGAACATGAGACAGAGGAGATGGCTGATGTAACACCCCAAGATTTTATAGTGTGTTATTTCTTCAAAATAATTCAATAACTTTCACTACACGGAACAACAAGTTCAATCGCACCATGACTTACCAAACAAGCTGTTCAAAAGAGGTTATGAATAGTGTTAACTAAATTTTAAACTTTATATAATCCTTATAATTTTAGAATCCATATTATGAGTTTCTTAGATATAATGCAAGAACAAATTCATTTTCAGTATTGCACTTTTATCAACTTTTAATAGTGAACCCTTTTTAAATACAATATATTAAACTTTTTGACTAAATGGGGACATCAAAAATTTAAAATGAAACATCCCAAGCTTCCACGGTACGCTTTCTTTGAATAATACAGTAGCGTGTGTTGTACGCAACCTTGAGTTTTAACACACACCACAACTAATCAAACTAGCCGTTATGAATAGTAATACCTACTTTTTGAAATTATATATATTTTATATTTGAAAATGGACTTCATTTTTGGATTCGGAATATCGAATTTAGCCTAAGGTGAAATTTTGGTACATTTCGGATAACTTTCATATTTTGATGAATAGTGAAAATTACTAAATTTTAATTAAAAACAAATTTTTTAATCAAAATAATTAATAGTGATAAATTGTGAATTTGAGTGGTTTTAAAGTATATTTAGAATAGATTTTTACCATTTAATATAATGTTGGTCATTGGACATAATTTTACAATTAAACCGGACATAAACAAGTGTCAATCTTTTGATAGTTATTATCTCTTAAAAACACGCTTTTTGTTTTGACAGCGGGAATTAATTTTAAATTAATTTCTGCCACTTCTGTGTTTTGAATTTAGGAAAATGGATTCCATATTTGGAATCAGGATGTTCAAATTGTGTAAATAGGTAACATTTATTTTTAGACATTTTGAATAATTACTGCGGTAAATATTTTATTTACCATGGTTAAGGGTAAATCCGGTAAATAAGGGTTAAAAAATAATATTATAATAATACAAAATTACCCTAAAACGTGTCTTAACACTGTTGGTTGATACATGGTCGACCATGGGCATCTTTGGGTCGATTTTGGGACCCCATGGATCCACTTGTAAGTGATAATGACACTTTATTTTAATTAAGTTAAAATGAATACAAAAATGACACAAGCATATATCTTTTAGAAAAACAATTTTTACATAGGGTTATACATGTTGTATTTTCGATTATAAATATTAATTAGAAAGATAAAAAGATTTCCTACATAATTATATTTTATTTATAATTTTTAGACATTAAATAATTTATTTTATTTATGACACAATGATGATGCAGTAATTACTATAATAGTGAAAAATTAAAATAATTGATATTATAAATACCCAAATAAATATAATATGAAACTTTTAATGAATTAAACTAATTTTATAGGATAATATAATATATTAGTATTGATTTAATTTACGTTTTTCGAAGTAATCAATCTGTTATGAGTTTCACAAAAATCAACTATTGAATAGTGTCAAAATTGACATAAAAGAGTTCTTAAAACAAATATTATATTATTAATTGATATTAAATTCCTAAAAATATAAGGTTCGGCCAAGAGACTTATATCATGATAGGATCATCATTAATGGACCACTTGGGGGTCTCTTGGATGTATATAGTAAGTTTATTAACCATATTATATAAAAATACAAAGAGACACTGTAAAAGTGAAACTAATTAACTTAGAGTTAATACTTAAAGATAAGGTTGAAATAAGTACCCAAACCTGTCTAAATTCTATTGGTTGAGTTGTTTTCGACCCATCCCCACCTTAACCTTTGAATAGTCCACTTTGGAGCCATTAGAAACCGAATATGAATTTATTATAAATTAATATTTCTAGCTTTTCCAAAGGTTCCCCTCACCCCTCTTATAAAAGGGCACTCCTCCTTCTCATTTCTTCACACCTTCAAAGCCTTTTGGTTCAGACAAACTCTGCCCAAATACTCTCCCAACATCCCTCACTACAACCTAGAGGCCTTAGTTCGATCAGAAAGCCAACCTAAGGAGCCCTTTTGATCAAATCAAAAGGAAGAACCCGAAGAAGAGGTAATGATTTCACCACCCTTTTCCAAGTTCATTTCTTCTTCCACTTTTTCTTCCTTTATTGTTACCATTATAAAATAATAACTCCAGTATCATATATATAATGTGATGTTATTATAAATATGGTACAACCATATTCAGTATTCTATCCACCCTTTGAATAACATGTCACCATACGTGCGTACGTACGGCTTACCGTCTCCACGTCGTGGTGTAATTGTTATTCAATATATTATTATTTGGATGGGTATAATAATGATGTGTAACTCATTTAAATAATAAATATAACATGATAATGATTCTGTATATATGATATACCATCCATTTATATATTATTTTAATATCAAATGAATGATATTGTCGCTCGTGCGTACGTACGGACTACCGTCTCCACGAACGCGATGAGATTCATTCTCCATCGTATCCATTCAAGTATAATTATCATTTGATGATTTGAAAATGATGTTTAAGGACTTGATATCATTCTGAATACGAATAATATAAAACCTATCCTTTACAAACATGTCTTACGTAACAAAACATATAAAAGAAAACAAGTAAGTTAACACCCGAAACAACGATAATACTAAGATATTATTATCAAACCTATATTAAAAGATCATATATGATATCATATTAATGTATATGATTATTGTATAATTTAATAACAATTATTTCACCATTATACAGGAGGTTAACCTACCCCAACCAAGGAAAAGTACAAGTTAAGGGTTATTTCACAATCTCTTCATTATCCGAGGTTGTTTATATGTAATAATCTACTGGGATCTCTTTATCATCCACATCCATGTTTCTTAAAAATGTATTTCAAAACATTTTTACTATTTACTAGAATATGAGTTAAAGTCATTTATACCCTTTTTGACTTTTATAAGTGGTTTATAAATGAATCTTTCGGTCGTTTTCAAAACAAGGTCCTTTTTAACCTTTTCGACAAAATTAAGGTAAGAATGTATCTTTTACTTATACGGCGGGTGCGACTATTTTCCGCCGTTATAAAATCTTCAAAGCTTCCCTTACAAGCTTATAAGAATATTTTCAAAGAAAATGTTTTATTTTATATGGATCTTAAATGATTTCAAAATAAAAGGAGATATTTCTTTAAAAAGAATTTTGATTTCATCTATGTCAACATCCTTTGATGGATTTTAAGATTATTTATGGTTGATTTATTATGATACAAAACTTATATATTGTATTGAAGGTTCTGTGATATGTTTGACTGTGGATGTGCTATTTTTATACCATTCATAGTTTATGGTGAAAGTATTGACATTTCGTATTCTAGTTTTAATACGAATGTTTATGTTATGTTTAAACCTTTTCATATGGGAATGCATTGGACTTAATATGTGATGGGTGGAGCCCGCTATAGCTCCTCGATGCATCGGTAGGTCTCATGAGACAAACTAGTGTCTTGGCACAAGGCCTTGACAAAATCTTATTTGTAGTCTTGGCACGAGGCCTTGACTATGTGGTTATGATAGTCTGGCATTATGCATTCCAACATTATGAAAGTGGTTATTGATTTTTGCATGTGATTATTTGATTAGTAGAATATCCATGTGAATAAGTAAATGGAATTATTTCATTTTATTTATGCCATACCATGTTGAAAGTTCATGTTTGAAAGGCTTTTGTTTTAGTTATACATTTCCTTAAAATGTTTATTCTTATTTATGAAAGTTTCCGCTATATTGTTATCCTTACTGGGCATTTGAGCTCACCCCTTTTCTATGTTTTATTTTTCCCAGGATGTGAAGATGTAAGTTATGAATGACCTTCAGGGATATTATGAGGGGATTATAGTGTGGACTGTGGAAACATTATGTTGTTGTAGTAGTTTTTCATTTTATGATGTAATGTAAAACTTATGAATATATCTAGTGTATCCAAGGCTACTAAACCAATCGGTCTTTCGAGATTTGATCTTTCTTGTGATCATGCCAATGTTACGAAGTAATGCACCGAAACTGGGTAGCTGGGGTCGGGGCATTACAGTTGGTATCAGAGGAAGTTTAGTACAAACCTTGGAAGCTAGATTTAGATAAACTCTGATTAGAGCACGTAGACCTAAGATGAACTTTGAGGATTAGTATAGAAGAACTTCCTAGAATTTTGGTATTGTAGAGATTTTGTGAGTTTTCCGAGCAATACATCCCTGTCTGGATATGAGCAGGTAGAGGCGGCTCTGGCACAGATGTACCTAGGGGTAAAACCCAAAAACACCGCTTTGAGCTAGACTCGAACGGGAACTGGTGCACGACAACGGGCCTTGCTGCACTCTTGGTTACGACACTCCCGGGGGATATGCTTAGGATAACTCTCATTTTCTTTACAAATCATTTTGAACGGATTATGAGTATATACTTCCTCAAAGAAAACATTCTTATGATTATGGATTATATCCATAAATAGTTCAATTTATTTTAAGTGTTTTATAAGTATGGGATTATGTATTTTGATTCATAAACTGATCTAGTGTATGCCATTGTTTAGAAATGGCGCCCAGTAGAAGGAATGAGAACTCCAGAAATGCACATGATCCAAAGAGAAGGAAGGATCATATCTTTCATGGTCTTAAGCTAGAATTTATAAGAGAAATAGTCTCCCATGTATTATCATCATATGAAGAAATAATATCATGTGTTGATAAGATAAGTAAAGAGTTTACTGAGTCCTATGGCTTTGAAGGGAAGCAAGAGAAGAAAAGGATGGAAGAGAGAAAGATGGATAAAGGGAAGAGGGAAAAGATGAATTTTCCCATATGTGGTAACTGTGGAAAGAAACACCCTGGAACCTGCCTGAAAGGAATGGGAGTTTGTTATAAGTGTGGAGGAAAAGGGCACAAAGTACGTGACTGCAAGGGTAAGAAAATGGTTTTAAATGTACAATGCTTCATTTGCAAGGAGTTTGGACACTACGCGAACCTATTTCCCAGTCATCAGACTATGCCACAAATGATGTTATTGGATAATAATCAAGTTATGATACTACCACAGATGAAGAGGAATGATTAGAGTTCTTATGTTGATTATGTCAATTGAGTGTTGTATCAACAATGTACTTGTTATAATAATTATGGAGTATATAAGGATTGTACTGCAGTACTATTTCATTTAGGACTTGAGATTATGTGGAACAAAGAAAAGTGACTCAATAGCAGGATAAATTTTTGGAAAATATATGGTTGAGAGAATGATAAACCATAATATAGTTCTGATACCGAAGTAGTGATTTTGGAATAATACATGATTGTTTTGGATAAATTATATTGGATATTCTTGACTACATTCGAACTGATTAATGATTTGTATATTCCATCATTTTTGGGGTTTAAAACATTTTTGGATTAATGAAGTATATCCAGCTTTCTATATGGAATAAGGGAGCATGAATGTAATCAATAAGGAATATGGTAATTCAGGATGTTTCAGTGTATTAAAAGAATACATGATGAAGGTATTCATATACTATTACGGGGTAAAAAGGTTCTACATTATGTTTACCTTACTTATAAATGTTGGACTGTGAGTTTGGATAGAAGTATTTTGGATAGTTCTAGTTTGGATTATTTTGGATTTCCATAAAAGGACAACCCGGAGGTCGGGCGGCAACCCGTCGCGTCCGGCAAGGATGCGAGACTTGAACCCGCAACCGAAGGGCGACAAGGGTGTATCACCTACCACTGGCCCACGAGATGTCCTGGATTAAATAATGTAGTTTTTATTAAAAGATCTTTTAGATGAATTATAAATTCGTTTATTTTGGAACCCTGTACAAATAGTATAAATAGAAAAAAAAAATTACATTCTATTATCTTTTAGAGTGAAATATGAGTTTGTGGTAGAAATTTATTAGTGGATAAAACTCTAATTATAAAGTAAGTATATCTCCTTATGATCTTATCCAATCTCATAAATAAATTCCTCAACATTAATAAAAGGAACTTAGAACAAAAATGTTGTCCTAGATGGTACCTTAAATCATCACTAATTTATGGCTTTGGGATTGTTGGCCTTTTCATAGCCATGTTCTCTACCACTCTCCATCAGATAATTGATGGTTATATTTTTCTTCCATATCCATATTTTCCTACATGGAACCCTAGTATGTGTTATTTTCGGTAATCTTCATACTTTCCACTCTTTATTTTAAATAGAGGCCTCATTAATTCATTTTTCAATGTGGGATTTCAACTAAGATATTTTGAAACGTCAAAAATGTGTTATCCTAATACCCTATGTTTTGTTGAACCGATGGTATTTCAAATCATCATAGATTGATGAATTTAAGGACCTCAATTATACACTTGTTTGTGATTGATGACCTCAATCACTACCTATAAATATTTACGTTTTTCCTCCGATTTTATGTCTCTAATTGCCACCAATGTTCTCCTAATCGAGATCATAATTTGGTGGTGACCCTTTGATTTCTCTTTTCCTCATATTAAGACTAAATTTTAGTAACCCAATTTCTGATGTGGGTTTTCCCACAAATATATTTTTTATTTTCAACCTTTTATTTTCGAAGAACAATTTCAAATTGCGAGGACGCAATTTATTGAAGGAGGGGAGAATGTAACACCCCAAGATTTTATAGTGTGTTATTTCTTCAAAATAATTCAATAACTTTCACTACACGCAACAACAAGTTCAATCGCACCATGACTTACCAAACAAGCTGTTCAAAAGAGGTTATGAATAGTGTTAACTAAATTTTAAACTTTATATAATCCTTATAATTTTAGAATCCATATTATGAGTTTCTTAGATATAATGCAAGAACAAATTCATTTTCAGTATTGCACTTTTATCAACTTTTAATAGTGAACCCTTTTTAAATACAATATATTAAACTTTTTGACTAAATGGGGACATCAAAAATTTAAAATGAAACATCCCAAGCTTCCACGGTACGCTTTCTTTGAATAATACAGTAGCGTGTGTTGTACGCAACCTTGAGTTTTAACACACACCACAACTAATCAAACTAGCCGTTATGAATAGTAATACCTACTTTTTGAAATTATATATATTTTATATTTGAAAATGGACTTCATTTTTGGATTCGGAATATCGAATTTAGCCTAAGGTGAAATTTTGGTACATTTCGGATAACTTTCATATTTTGATGAATAGTGAAAATTACTAAATTTTAATTAAAAACAAATTTTTTAATCAAAATAATTAATAGTGATAAATTGTGAATTTGAGTGGTTTTAAAGTATATTTAGAATATATTTTTACCATTTAATATAATTTTGGTCATTGGACATAATTTTACAATTAAACCGGACATAAACAAGTGTCAATCTTTTGATAGTTATTATCTCTTAAAAACACGCTTTTTGTTTTGACAGCGGGAATTAATTTTAAATTAATTTCTGCCACTTCTGTGTTTTGAATTTAGGAAAATGGATTCCATATTTGGAATCTGGATGTTCAAATTGTGTAAATAGGTAACATTTATTTTTAGACATTTTGAATAATTACTGCGGTAAATATTTTATTTACCATGGTTAAGGGTAAATCCGGTAAATAAGGGTTAAAAAATAATATTATAATAATACAAAATTACCCTAAAACGTGTCTTAACACTGTTGGTTGATACATGGTCGACCATGGGCATCTTTGGGTCGATTTTGGGACCCCATGGATCCACTTGTAAGTGATAATGACACTTTATTTTAATTAAGTTAAAATGAATACAAAAATGACACAAGCATATATCTTTTAGAAAAACAATTTTTACATAGGGTTATACATGTTGTATTTTCGATTATAAATATTAATTAGAAAGATAAAAAGATTTCCTACATAATTATATTTTATTTATAATTTTTAGACATTAAATAATTTATTTTATTTATGACACAATGATGATGCAGTAATTACTATAATAGTGAAAAATTAAAATAATTGATATTATAAATACCCAAATAAATATAATATGAAACTTTTAATGAATTAAACTAATTTTATAGGATAATATAATATATTAGTATTGATTTAATTTACTTTGTTCGAAGTAATAAATCTGTTATGAGTTTCACAAAAATCAACTATTAAATAGCGTCAAAATTGACATAAAAGAGTTCTTAAAACAAATATTATATTATTAATTGATATTAAATTCCTAAAAATATAAGGTTCGGCCAAGAGACTTATATCATGATAGGAGCATCATTAATGGACCACTTGGGGGTCTCTTGGATGTATATAGTATGTTTATTAACCATATTATATAAAAATACAAAGAGACACTGTAAAAGTGAAACTAATTAACTTAGAGTTAATACTTAAAGATAAGGTTGAAATAAGTACCCAAACCTGTCTAAATTCTATTGGTTGAGTTGCTTTCGACCCATCCCCACCTTAACCTTTGAATAGTCCACTTTGGATCCATTAGAAACCGAATATGAATTTATTATAAATTAATATTTCTAGCTTTTCCAAAGGTGCCCCTCACCCCTCTTATAAAAGGGCACTCCTCCTTCTCATTTCTTCACACCTTCAAAGCCTTTTGGTTCGGACAAACTCTGCCCAAATACTATCCCAACATCCCTCACTACAACCTAGAGGCCTTAGTTCGATCAGAAAGCCAACCTAAGGAGCCCTTTTGATCAAATCAAAAGGAAGAACCCGAAGAATAGGTAATGATTTCACCACCCTTTTCCAAGTTCATTTCTTCTTCCACTTTTTCTTCCTTTATTGTTACCATTCTAAAATAATAACTCCAGTATCATATATATACTGTGATGTTATTATAAATATGGTACAACCATATTCAGTATTCTATCCACCCTTTGAATAACATGTCACCATACGTGCGTACGTACGGCTTACCGTCTCCACGTCGTGGTGTAATTGTTATTCAATATATTATTATTTGGATGGGTATAATAATGATGTGTAACTCATGTAAATAATAAATATAACATGATAATGATTCTGTATATATGATATACCATCCATTTATATATTATTTTAATATCAAATGAATGATATTGTCGCTCGTGCGTACGTACGGACTACCGTCTCCACGAACGCGATGAGATTCATTCTCCATCGTATCCATTCAAGTATAATTATCATTTGATGATTTGAAAATGATGTTTAAGGACTTGATATCATTCTGAATACGAATAATATAAAACCTATCCTTTACAAACATGTCTTACGTAACAAAACATATAAAAGAAAACAAGTAAGTTAACACCCGAAACAACGATAATACTAAGATATTATTATCAAACCTATATTAAAAGATCATATATGATATCATATTAATGTATATGATTATTGTATAATTTAATAACAATTATTTCACCATTATACAGGAGGTTAACCTACCCCAACCAAGGAAAAGTACAAGGTAAGGGTTATTTCACAATCTCTTCATTATCCGAGGTTGTTTATATGTAATAATCTACTGGGATCTCTTTATCATCCACATCCATGTTTCTTAAAAATGTATTTCAAAACATTTTTACTATTTACTAGAATATGAGTTAAAGTCATTTATACCCTTTTTGACTTTTATAATTTGTTTATAAATGAATCTTTCGGTCGTTTTCAAAACAAGGTCCTTTTTAACCTTTTCGACAAAATTAAGGTAAGAATGTTTCTTTTACTTATACGGCGGGTGCGGCTATTTTCCGCCGTTATAAAATCTTCAAAGCTTCCCTTACAATCTTATAAGAATATTTTCAAAGAAAATGTTTTATTTTATATGGATCTTAAATGATTTCAAAATAAAAGGAGATATTTCTTTAAAAAGAATTTTGATTTCATCTATGTCAACATCCTTTGATGGATTTTAAGATTATTTATGGTTGATTTATTATGATACAAAACTTATATATTGTATTGAAGGTTCTGTGATATGTTTGACTGTGGATGTGCTATTTTTATACCATTCATAGTTTATGGTGAAAGTATTGACATTTCGTATTCTAGTTTTAATACGAATGTTTATGTTATGTTTAAACCTTTTCATATGGGAATGCATTGGACTTAATATGTGACGGGTGGAGCCCGTTATAGCTCCTCGATGCATCGGTAGGTCTCATGAGACAAACTAGTGTCTTGGCACAAGGCCTTGACAAAATCATATTTGTAGTCTTGGCACGAGGCCTTGACTATGTGGTTATGATAGTCTGGCATTATGCATTCCAACATTATGAAAGTGGTTATTGATTTTTGCATGTGATTATTTGATTAGTAGAATATCCATGTGAATACGTAAATGGCATTATTTCATTTTATTTATGCCATACCATGTTGAAAGTTCATGTTTGAAAGGCTTTTGTTTTAGTTATACATTGCCTTAAAATGTTTATTCTTATTTATGAAAGTTTCCGCTATATTGTTATCCTTACTGGGCATTTGAGCTCACCCCTTTTCTATGTTTTATTTTTCCCAGGATGTGAAGATGTAAGTTATGAATGACCTTCAGGGATATTATGAGGGGATTATAGTGTGGACTGTGGAAACATTATGTTGTTGTAGTAGTTTTTCATTTTATGATGTAATGTAAAACTTATGAATATATTTAGTGTATCCAAGGCTACTAAACCAATCGGTCTTTCGAGATTTGATCTTTCTTGTGATCATGCCAATGTTACGAAGTAATGCACCGACACTGGGTAGCTGGGGTCGGGGCATTACAGCTGGAATTAATCAAGGATTATGATTGCACGATCCTTTACCATTCGGGAAAATAAAATAAAGTGGCTGACGCTTTGAGTCAAAAAAGTAATTCTACATTAACCATGTTATATTTGGAACGAAATCATTTGGTTTTTTATTTGATGAACTTTGGAATAGAAGTTGTTGGTGTAAAAAAATCTTCTGTTTTGTTTCAGGTGTTTGTGAAATCATCTCTATTAGACAAAATTAAGCAAGTGCAGAAGGAAGACAGTGAGTTACAAAAACAGGTAGATTTGGTTTAGAAGTGTAAGTTGACTGATTTTAATGTTGATAATGATTTTGTTTTTAGGTTTGGGAAAATATTTTGTGTGCCTTGTGATTTATAGTTGAATAATGAGTTGTTATGTAAATCTAATAGTTCCCCTTTTTCAGTTCATCCTAGTAGTACTAAGATGTGTAGAGATATTTGGGAGTATTATTGGTTGGAAGGAATGAAAATAGATATTACTAATTTTACTATGAAGTGTTTGACTTGTGTTGGGAAAAAGTCCCTCAAGTTATCATTGAATTTTTTTTGGGATAATTGTGTTTATTGAAAAAGTAGACCTCTGTGTCGATAGAGCAGACCACGCTGTTAATTTTTTTGACAAAGGGTGTTTCCATGGTTATATGTCGAAATCTATAGATATTTTTGACAACCTATTTTGAAAAATAATGATGACAAAGGAATGGATGATCTGGAGGCTGTACAAAAAGAATAGATCTAAGGTGGTGCCATTTTCCAGTGTTTTCCAAATTTTTGGGACTGAAAATCAGAAAATGGGGAAACACGTTTTTGACAAAGGATGTTGTGCACAAGATATATGGTGGTTTTTAATCTTGAGCACAAGGAAGATTTCAGGAGAAAAGGTCAAAAAATTGCAAAGGCATGAGGGGCATGAAAGATTGGATAATTAGCACGAAAGAGGAGGTTGCACAAAAGATTTGAATATCGGTGTGAAAGAGGAGGGTGCACGAAACATCTGAACATTGGCGTGGAAGAGGAAGTTGTGAGAAAGAAACTTGTGTGCCTATGGTGATGTCAAATGGTGTTTTTCACGCCAAGCATGATTCACGGTCCGAACATCGAAAAATGGTAAATGAAGAAATCATGAAAACGATTCAAGAAGGGCGTGAATGAGGAGGTTGGAGCGAAAGAGACTTACACACCAAAGGCAACGAAAAATGGGGTTTTGTCTGACACGTTAGGATCTTGCGTAACGCATCAGGGTTTTTACACACAGAGGATAATGAGGTTTATAAATAAGAGGTGACCCCCTCACACTGTAGAGTTCGATATTTAGAGAAAATCCGAGCCCCGGATCGAGTTATAATTTCACGCAAAGGGAGTTGCACGAAAGATTTTGAGCTGCATGCAAGCTAAGAAAGTTGCACATAAGATTTGAGTTACGCGAAAGATTGAAGTTTCTCACAAAGGGTTTTTTCATGACAAAAGTGGAATCTTGCGCGCAATGCATTAAAGTTTCACGGAAGACACAGTATGGGTTGAACGAAAGATTTGAGGTTTCCCGATACACCCAATGCAAAGAGATATTTATCTGCGGGTGAAAGCTAGATGTCAATAGAAAGTATATCAAAAGTTAAAGATTCAGATTTCCTTAGATATAATGAACAGACCTACAGGTCTATAAACTGTGATTGGATGTTCTAAAAAAGAAGTGAGCTCACTTCAGTTGACAGAGCAGCGAGTTCTCAAATTATGAGTGGTTGTAAACCAGGAGGGACAGTGAGTTCGCTCTGAACTTGTATACAATAGTGCACTTATAGTGGATTTGGTATATCAGTACTTCACTGGTGTATACTCCTTGGACGTAGCCTAGTGAGGGTGAACCAAGTAAAAATTTCTATGTCATGTGCTTACTTTAATATTCAGTCATCTGTAATGATTAGAAGAGACAGAAAAGAGGGTTTTGTCTAACAACAAAAAAGATCAAAATGGGAAGTTATTTTAATTTGTCATACCCTGATTCTCCCCCCTCTTAGGGTATCTAGGCTAGTGTACCTAACAATTTGTATCAGAGGGAAAGGTTAATATTAGTAGTTCTTTCTCAAATGTTGGTCACCAATCATAAAGGGATTCTGATCTTCGACGAGAACAATTTTCAGCTATGGAAGAATCGGATGCAACACTACTTTCGATCTTTAGAAATGGATGTATTCACAATAGCATTGCATGGCATAACAAATGATATTAATAGTGGTGCATTATCTGAAGATGAGTGTAGAGAATTGGATGCCGATACCAAGGGAATTAATGTTTTATGGGGAGCCCTATCCAATGCTATTTATGTGAAAGTGATGTCATGAAAAACATCACATGCCATGTGGGAAAATCTATTGAATATATATAAAGGCAATACAAAGGCCAGAGGGGGAAAACTGCAAGTGTTGTGGAACAAGTATGAAGATCTGAGAATGAACTCGAATGAGTCTCTTGATGCATTATTTGATAGGGTAAATGTTGTAGTGGAAGACATGCAAGGTCTTGGAGAAGTTATTGAAGACAAAAATATTGTAAAACACATCTTGAGAAAACTTCCACCTTGGTTCAATATGAAAATTTTAGTTATCTAAGATAATGACCCGAAAGAGCTGATGTTGGATAACCTACACAACACCCTTGTTGCATATGAAATGAGAAATGATGATAACGATGCTGTGGAAAAACAGAAATCCAAAGAGGTGGAATTCAAGGCCACGAAGAACATCACCATTGAAGATTCTCAGGAAGAAGAAGAGACAGATGAGGTGATGTCATTCCTCTCCTTGAACCATCAATGAGGAAAAGAAAATTTTAAAGGGAATCTTCCACTTTCTTGTTTTCTATGTGGAAAGGTTGGACATATTGAGGTAGAGTGGATCAAAAAGTTCCAAGAGAATGATGATGTCGATGAAATCGAAATTCCCAAGAAGAAGTCTCCAGCCTATGGAAAAGGAAAGAAATAGTTCAAGAAAAATTTCTTTAAGAAGAATAACCTTCTTTCAAAATAATATGACAGTTCAGATGAGTCTGAGGTTGAGGAGGTTGAATAGATAGAGAACTATAGAGATAATGGGGAAAATGCTATGGTGGAAGTTGTTTGTAGTTCTTAGAAGAAGAATTAAACCGAAGATGATGAATAAGAACAAGAAGTTGAGGGAAGAGTTGATATGAAAGATGAGTTAGAAGCTGCTCTTGTGGAGATAGATGTTTGGAGTGCCAAAACATAGAAGTCCAACAAAGTTTTTTCATGACGCCAAACTATATATGCAGCAGCAAGAAGAAGAGAATTCTAAGTAGATTAAAGAAATTGAGAATCTCAATTCATCAACACCATATGACTCAGAATCAGTTAGTGAGTATAAAATAAAGATTGAAGAACATGAAAGGGAGATTGATATCTTGAATAACATAATGAAAGATCAAATTAAGTGTATTGAATAACTTGAAAGAGATTTTTCTGTTAGAGATAACAAGTTAAGGATTGAGAAAAACTTATGACACCTACTGGGACATCAGGAAAGCAGATCACTCAAAAAACCAAGAAGCTAAATGTGGAGAATAGTGGTTTAGTAAAAAGGAAAATTTATTTATGTTCAGATCTTAAGGCCGATTGGGGGATCGATCAAAAACAAAAAATCTTTGGAAATTGAAGTTAGACCACAAGAACCCATTCCAAGATTGACGGATGATTCCGGAAAAAAGAAGATTTAGAATATCCAGATATCCCGAGGTGAAATTAGCAGTGCTATAGTGACATGAAAGAATGCACCATATATCAGGTGTTATTATTGTGGAAAGATGGGACATTCACAGTATGTGTGTTACATAGCCAAGAGATATCAAAATGCACAAGAATAAAGGTGGAATCCAAACAGAGAATAGAATTTTGAAGGTAACTATTTTTGGGGTGGAGGATTTCGGCACATGGCTTGGTATTGTACTTCAACCATATAGAGTAATATGTATAAAGAGAATCAAAATGTTCATGAGTAGCAGATCAATGAACCAGCTGGTGAGTTAAAAATGCAAAATAGATTTTCAGCTTTGAATAATGAAGATAGTCCATTATACTATGGGAAAGATCAAAAGTCTCAATCCACGATGAATGTGAAGGAAAAAATATAGTCCAAGAAGAAAAAGGATGATAATGGAGTGGTGGTAGAAATTTCCCTTAAAGAATCATATTGCTCTAGTTTGTGGATCCTTGATAGCGGTTGCACATCTCACATGACATATAATAAGGATCTTGTTACAGGTGTAAAATATGGAAATGAAGGAGTTTTGAAGTTTGGAAACGATGAAGGCCGGAAGATTATTGGCTCAGGAAATGACATGTTTGTCAGAAAAGAGATGAGACATGCTGATGTCTTAATTGTACAAGGCCTCAGTCACAATTTGCTGAGTGTGAGTCAAATATGTGAGTTAGGACATTCTATAAGGTTTATTAAGAAGATGTGTATCGTCAAAGAAAGATACGTGGTAGTGGTTCTAGAGGGAAAAAGAACAAAGGTAAATCTCTACCTGGTAAGTGGAGAAGAAGATATGTGCTTTCTATCTAGATAATAAGAAAACATGTTATGGAATAAATGACTTGGTCATCTATTTCAACCATCCCTAGAAGATCTGGTAAAGTGTGATGCAGCAAGATACCTTCCTAAGCTATCCCGTGATCATACTCACACATGCAATGCATGCCAACAAGGGAAGATCATCAGAAATACGTATAAGGAAAAGGAGAAGAAGTCAACAAGAGTGATCGAATTGGTACATGATGATGTTTGTGGGCCTATCACACCATGATCAATTTCCAAAAAGAGGTATTATGTTCTTTTTATTGATTACTATAGTAGAATGGATTGTGTATTTGTTATTTCCAATAAGTCTGATGTGTTATGCTGCTTAAAACAGTACCGAAGAGAGTGTGAAAGGATTCTTGGACAAAATTTTCTGACGTTTAATATTGATAATGGTATAGAATTCACAAATAGTTAGGTGGAAGACTATCTCAAGAAACACGAGATAAGACATCATATTTCTTCAGTGAGAACTCCCCAATAGAATTTAGTGGTTCAAAAGAGAAATCAGATCATCAACAACATGTCCGGAACGATGCTCATAGAAAAAGACATTCAAGAGAAATTTTGGAAGGAGGTAGTACTAACATCAGTCTACATTTCTAATAGGGCTATGTTGTGTTTTAAGGAAGGAAAAAATCCATATGATATGTGGTATAGAAAGAAGCCAACATTGAAATACTTTAAATTTTTTTGAAGTAAGTGATTTATCC
Organism: Viscum album; assembly: GCA_963277665.1. Taxonomy (NCBI): domain Eukaryota; kingdom Viridiplantae; phylum Streptophyta; class Magnoliopsida; order Santalales; family Viscaceae; genus Viscum; species Viscum album. Next base: position 930,132,853 of record OY728163.1, on the reverse strand, counting down.
TCAACAAGGAGAAACATAGGAAATTTGAGTCATGTGGGGATGAGGGGATATTCCTTGGCTACTCAGGAAAAATAAAAGAATATAAATGCTTTAACATAAGGTTGGTAAAAGTAGTTGTGAGCAATGAAGTCACTATAGTAGAGAATGAAGAGAGTATTCCAAAGCACAGTAAATAATTTCCAGATGAAACTGATTAGGTGGAAAGTACTGCAGGAGGAGTAGAAGTGGATGATACTGATTCAGAAGAAGATACTGATGATGTGTATGAAGAAGAAAAATCTATATCTACACAAAAGCCAAGGACTCAATCTGAAATTGACAGGAAAAATATCATTGGCGATCAATCAGCTCTAGTTCAGAAAAGAAGAATAAAATCACTACAACAGAAAGTTTTTTTATCTTAGGTAAATACTAAATTCTTTTGTAATGCAGTTAAAGATGAAATCTGGATTCAAGCCATGAATAAAGAGCTAGATCAGATTAAGAAGAATTATACGTGGGAGATTATTTCAAAGCCATCTGATAGGAATTTCATCAGGACTAAATGGGTCTTTCGCCAGAAGATGAATGAATATGGAATAGTGATTTGAAATAAAGAATGACTAGTGTGCAAAGGATACTCCCAGATAGAGGGAATTGATGTCGATGAGGCATTTTCACCAGTTGGAAGGTTGGAGACAATTAGATTATTCCTAGCCATAGCCATTTAATGGATGTTCAAAGTGTTCTAGATGGATGTGAAATCTGCATCCTTGAATGGGATTATGGAGGAAGAAGTGTGTATCGAGCAACCAGATGGTTTTATCATTCTTGAGGATGAGAACAAGTTTTGTCGATTGAAGAAGGTGTTATATGGGCTGAAACAAGCACCAAGAGCATGGTACTCAAGGCTTGATCAATATTTAAAGAAACTTGGTTTCCAGTGTAGGGGAGTATATTACAATCTTTATTCCAACAAAAATAATAATCAAAGAATGATGGTCCTAGTTTATGTAGACGGCATAATATTTGGTGGATCAGATGAAGCTAAGTGTAGAAAGTATTCCGAATTCATGAAAAGTGACTTCAAAATGTCAATGATTGGAGAACTGATGTTTTTCCTTGGTCTATAGGTGACGCACGGAAGGAATGGATACTTCATTTCTCAATCCAAATATGCCAAGGAGGTTTTGAGAAGATTTGCAATAGAAAATTCCAAGGAGATGAAAACTTCAATTGATTCCAGGATGAAACTATCCAAAGATGAGGATGACAAGGCAATTAATATCAGAAAATAAAGGAAAATTATAAGGCCCCAGCCTTAAACCTTACTTAATCTTGGGTTATTACAAGATTACACATTGAGGATCTTTTCGGGTTTAGAGTTTTAGAGAATTAGATCATAAAACTTGCATTACATTCCACATATAAACAAAGTGGTTACAGAAAGATAGTATTCTTTATTCCCATCAATGGAAACACATTTAAAATAAAACATGGATTATTTCTTGACACATCCTTGACTCTATCATCTTATCATGTACCTTTCCCTTGACATGTGAAAAACATTTCAAAAACATGGGATGAGCATAAAAACTCAGTATGGGTTATAAAAAACATGGAAAGGAAACATGAGTTCATATATACATAAGAAGCAAATCATACTTTACCCATAAAACATAGGCACTTTAACATACCTCATAAAATCATGAATAAATCATAGAAATCGTAAGACATAAAGGTAACTTGAGGCATTCATAACATTCATACGTAGGGAGTAACCCTCTTGGTTACGTTTGGAATACCCATTACAGTATATTCCCTAAAGTCTCTTCAGAGAAACCTTAACGTTTCACTCCTTCGCATTACCCAATGCATTGGAGATCTATAACGGGCTCACCCGCCCTTAGTTTATCACGGAACCACCCGTCTTCATAATAATGCCCAAGAACCATAACATAATCATATCACATAAAACATGCATAAAGGAAACATAACATTTCCACATTTCAATCACGAGATATCAATACAACACATTGATATAATAAAAACATTATCAAAACTATTTTCAATACCGAAATAAAAGAAAAGTAAAACATGGTATTTATTTTTCTTTTAAAAAGAAGGTATGGCTTGTAGAGGAAGCCGAAACTCAAATAACGGTCACAACGGCGGAGAATTCGTTGTCGCCGCATACGTACGACAAAAACATTCCCTTTTTGTCGTTTAGTAAACGCTTCGTATAAAAAATATTCCTTTTGAATAAACTTAAAATTCAAAGGGGTTTATACATCGTATAAAAGAAAGTTGTGTATAAAATAAAATATGCCTCAACGAAAGGAGATTGAGACGAAGTCCCATACCTCGTATCCGACTTGACCCGACCGTTCTTTAATTTCCTGAATAATAAACTTGAGTTAATCTCTACTTGCTTATGAACCTTTTTCAAGTTCATTATTCCTTTTATACCATGTTATGAACATCATGTAATCATTTAAGTTAATAATGTTCATTTTGTCAGTATTTGGTTCTTAAGTCAAAAATAGACTTCTTACACTTACATGTTGTTAATTTGGTCAAAGGTTCATTATATCCAGAATGATATTAATGATTTGGATAACATATATATCATATATATTCATCATATACGTGTATTTATAATATTACATCACATTTAGAGGTAAGAAATGAAATGCACCGTTCATGGAGACGGTAAGCCGTACGTACGCATGAACGCTACTTCCATTTCTATTTCGTATTCTCTGGAATGGAATCATAATGATATAAGAGTATATTATAATTCCAGTATAATAACATATATAATATCATTAACTTTATCCTTTACACATCCCACATATGGTATTAACGAATCAAATCACTTTCAGGGGGCGGTAGTCCGCACTTCCTAAAATGAAGATATCGTGTTTACCCATAATGGAAACCATAAAGGTATGCCCAAAATGAAAAAAAACATAAGCTTAAGGAAAACATAAACATATTATATATCATATATAAAAATAGTGACATCATAATGGCCACCTTTGAAGGTGTTAAATGTGTATTGAACAATCATTGTTTCGGGAGGCAGAATTTCGCCATCCACGGAAACCTTATGTTCTTTAACCATTTGATGTAGTTGTGTGAGAGTGTATCTCAAATAAATCTTATAACAACATCCTAGTATATTTAATATACTGGTGTTGTTACAAAAGAAGTAAATAAAAAGAGTTTAGGGGGGTGGAGAAGCAAAATAAAACAAATGAACATGAGAGAATGAATTACCTTAAAAAGTGTAACTCCTTTTGATTTGAGCCTAAAGGCTTCCTTTGAAAGGATTATACCCAAAGGGAATCCTCTAGGATGAGGAGAGGGATGTGGAGAGAGTAAATGGGCAGGGGTTGGCCGACCCAAAGGCTTGAGAAGTGTGTGAAATGAGGTAGAGGTGGGGGCCTTTTATAAGAGGATAGGAGGGGCACTTTTGGAAAGTAAAGAAATATTACTTTATTTGAAAATGTGTTTCGTTTTTAAAAGGTCCCACATTGATAGAATTCGTGGATAATGTGATACGGGTTCGAAATTCACTCATCCAATTGGTTTTGGACATGTGTAGTTTATATATTTTACATTATCTTTCCATTTTATTTAAATCGTCAAATAATGATGTTGGTCGGAGTGGACACTCAAGAGGGGGGTGAATTGAGTTCCAATTAAAAATTTCTGTAGAAAACTTTAAGATTAAATCCCCCAAATTGAAAAACAGCCCAGTCAATTAAGGTAGTAGAGATATAGGTGACTTATTGTTCAACAGGTTTCTCTAAGGTTGATTAATCCTCAGTAAGGTTAGTTTGATGACTAACTTTACTTTTGAAACAAGTTTACTAAACAAATCTCTTATACACACTAACCAAAATTGACTATCAGAGTATATGCAAAAACAGATTTCTTGTTTAAAAAAAAAGAGCACAGCGGAAAAAAAACAAAGTAAAGAAAAGAATAACAAGCTATTTCAAATAAGAGGTTCAGTCTTAAGCTAAGACTTAGTCCTCTTCCACTTGGTGATCACCTGCCACCAAGCAATTTTATAAAAAAGGATTGATACAAAGCCTGTATCGGGCTTTACAACAGTTTTCACAAACTGTCCAGGTTTGACAACCTCTTCCACAATTATACGTGGGAAAAAAATGACCAAGCCACACCAGGCTTCTTCCACAGTTATACGTGGGTAACAAATGTAAAAAGGTTTGGGATAGGGATTTTCAGTATCCCTCAGTTTAAGCACAGGAGACAGCGTGTATAATACTAACACACTGCTCACAAATGTAAAACACTTAAACACAGTAGAGCAAGAGATAGAAAGAAGAAGGTTTAGAGTGCTCTATAGTGTTGGCAGATCAGTTCTGGACTCGTAGGAATGAGTGACTTGAAGCTTTGGTCCTTTTTCTGTAAGTTGACACTAAAACAGAGTGTCGTGATTTCTAGACTTCTAGATGTTGAAGTGATCAGCTTCTTTGAGTTTGAGTGCTTCACAGCATGGCTTTTAGGAGACGGTTCTTTCAGTCGGTTCACTTGAGACTCTTTTGTTCTTCAGAATGAATGCTCGAGAGTTCTTCTTTTTGTGTATATGCGTATCTCCTTCTCAGTTGTAGATGTTAGACTCTGTGTGTCCTTCCTCTATTCTTGTTCGTGTATGTAACTGTTCTTTTCGTTCCATTCATTGCTTTTTCTTGAATGCTTCTCTCTTCTTTTTATACTCCTCCATATATGCCCTTTTTGTTCACCCGAGGCCGACAAGATAAATAGTCTTGAGTTACACGTGCGATCTTCCTCGTACATTGTATTATTTCTTGATATGTCTGAAAATATCAATAAATAATGTTAGGTGTATTAATTTGTCTAGACATGACCGTTAGATTAGTATTAATCAAATTGGTAAAGAAAAAAAGTAGAAATATAATAATAATAGACTGGTCGAGAATGTATGTCACTGTGGACTTCAACTGTGGTCTTCCAACTGTGGACTTCCTTCTGACTGCTGACTTCAACAAAAGGCTTGCTGTCTGTAGGCTTGCAATGGTAGCTTTTACTCCATGTAACTGTAGCCTCTCTAACTGTAGACTTGTAATATCAAATTTGTAGAACTGTGACCTTTGTCAACTGTAGACCTCGATCATCAGTAGACTTAGTCGACAGAAGCTGTCTAACTGTAACCTTGACTGTAGACTTATGACTGTAGGCTTGTTCGACTGCGAACTTGTTCCAACTGTAGACTTGTTCGACTGTGAACTTGAGCAGAGAAAACTTTGAACAGAAGTCTTGTAATTGTGACCTTCGTCTGTGAGCTTTGACAATAGATAGCGGTAGACTTGGGACTGTAAGCTTGTATTAGTCTTCGACTGTAACCTTGTAACTGTGAACTTATTGCAACAGTAACTTAAGGTGACAGTTAGCTGTAACTGTGACTTTGAAAAGAAATCTCTGACTGGTAGCTAACAATACTAAACTTATGTAAATACTACTGTAAGCTGTTACAGTAAAGTTATGAGAGTAAGAATATGAACTGTTTAGAATAAAATACGTTTAAGCATAGAATAATAAGATTAATGCAAGGTTTTAATACATCATAATCAATGTTTAAGCATGATTTGGGATTATCAAAACAGGTGATTCCAACAATCTCCCCCTTTTTGATAATCACAAATTATGTCAGTATGGAATGAAATATAGATGTATCAGAGAGAAGTGTGCAAAACACAGTATTAGCAATATGAGCACAAAAATTAGGTATAATCCTCAAGGATTTATCTCTCTTTGTATAGGTTCATTTCTCCCCCGAGTTTTCCCTATTTCTCCCTATTTCTCCCTATTTCTCCCACTTTGTGATTAACAATAATAAAGACAGAGAGAGAGAAAATAAACATTGTATTAATAATGAGTACATTACATGACCCAAAACGTGAATACATGATCCCTATCAAAAAAAAACATAAACAGACTCAATCCTCTTCATCTGTAGGTAAGGGATCTTTTCCTTTGGAGGAAGAAGATGGAGCAGTAGGTGAAAGATCAACAGGCTTAGGAATTGTAGCAGGAATGTCTGGAGGGGCAGCAACAGATGCTCCTGAAGGCCTGTAGTGAGTAGCTTGCCGAGGTATCAGTGGTCTAAGGCTTCTGAGGGCATCAGCAGGAGACATTACTGAAGAACCACTAGGGTTGGAGACAGGTAGGGAAGGAGGAACTATAACAGGTGTGCAGTCCACATGAAGAAAAGGTAGGAGCAGATTCCTGAAATCCATGATGATGTTTCCTCCTCTGTCCATGGCAGATAAGAAGTCATTTTTGTTTTCCAAGAATTTATCCAAAGCCGGGGTCAACTCTCGTAGCTTGCTAACTTGTTCTTTGAAAGCTTGAGTTACAGGAGGCAGCTTCATAGTTTCTAGCATGAGCTTGAAGTTATGGTTCAACTGATGCTTGGTGAAAATCCGATCAAAGTAATAATCCACTTTACTTTTGATGGCCTCCTGAGAAGCAGTAGCAGCCTGCAGGTTCTCACGAACAAAGCCACTGACATCTCTTGTAGTAGCAAGGATCTGTAGGTCTGATGTGTCATTTGCACGGGCCTAAGTAAGCTCTTCTCTGAGAAGGCTTCTAAGCTGCTCAAGGTCTACAGGAGAGCTAGATGAAGGAAGGGACTTGACTGAGAATGCCACTGTCTCCTTGAAAGACTGAGTCATATTTCCAATCACTTTCTGAATGACAACATCCTGATTGCTAAAGTGTTCTTTTACTGATTTCTTGAAAGCCTCAAATACTTCCACAAACTGCTTGACCACTTCTTTGATGTATCGAATATCACTGGCCACTTGTGTCTGAGAACTGCTCAGGGCAGTTAAAGAAGCAACTGATTGTCTGATGGTCTCCTTAATTTCATTCTTTAAGGATTCAAGGTCTTCCTTGGTGGCCAATCTTTCAGTTTCTAACACTGGAGAGCTGTTAGTTAGGATAACTGGATTTCTTGGTGGTTGGTTTTCCTCATCTGAATCCTCATAATTGAGTCCTAACACCATGTATCCTGGATCTGAGGTCCATCCTTCTATATCATACAGTACAGAGACTGAACCAAAACGCTCCCCCTCACTTGGAGCTCCTTCCTGAACATTTTCTACTATCTGCTCGACTCTGGGTAACTCTAAGTTCTCTTCTGTAGCTCTAGAAGGTTCCATACTTTCTTCCTCTGTAGGTTCAGCAGTGAGGTTAGCCTCCCTCTCTGTTGAGTCATCAACCACTTCCATGACAACAGTAGTAGAGACCACTCCTGCTTCCTGGTCAGACACTGACTTGTCTGTATACCCTATCAGAGGGCTCATACTAAGTTCTTCTGTTTCTTCACCACTGATTTCCTCTTCATCTTCTGCAACAGTTTCTTGATTTTCATTTGAAGCTCCATCCTCTTCTGCTTCGACTGTATCATCCTCATCAGAGGTGTCCTTGACAAAATATTGAGATTCTTCTTCTTCTTCTTCTGTAGACTCAGTCTCACTGTCTCTTAGAACAGGTTCTCTACTAGGTAGTTCTTTTGGAGGGCTTGCTGCTCCAAACGCCACTGTCCTGACAGGACTGTGAGTAGTCTCAGGATCACTCCCTTCATCAATTGGGGTGTTCTCTCTTGCAGAGTCACCAACTACTGCAGTCTGTTCATCATCTGAGTATACAGGTTCAGGCTCATCAGGCTTTAAGCCTGGATCTCTCCTATCTCTCGGTCTAGAGGGATGAGTAGAAGGGCTAAATTTCTCATAGATTCTCTCCTCATCATTCACCCATGATTTCTTCCAGGGATTGCAACTGATCCTCAAGAATTTTTAGATTACATTAGAGATACATACACTGTTCTTTGCCACTATCAACTCTTCCTGACTTCCAGCTGCACCTTTCACTTTCAACATTACCGAAATGAGTTTAGCATGAAACAAGGCACTTGATTTTGAGCTTGCCTTTATCATGTCCTCCATCTGAGCCATCAGAAACCTACAAAGGGTGACCTTCCTTCCATGTTTTAATAAGTACATCAAGTAAATATCCTGGTGCTTCAGAGTTGCAAAATCTCCTCTTCTAGGACTCAGTACATGCTGAATAAACTTAAACAGAAGCCTGTCCTCTCTACTCATTTCAGCAGCAATAATCTTTCTTACTATGCCATTGCCTGTCAGTTCTTCCAGAGCCGTCTCATGATCAAATATTCCACTATTTGGAGGAGCCGCTCCAGAATAGTAGTTGTAAATACCCTCATGAGGAACTCTTAAACATGCAGCCCATTCAACGGATGAAAAACTGACTTCATTGCCGTTTACTCTGGATACCAGTCTATGCAGATCATCCTCTTCCTCGAACTGTAGATATTCATATAATTCCTTCACCAGCTTCGGGTAGTACGGTCCATTATTGTTTGCGAAGCATTCGGTCCATCCTTGCTCATTAAGCACTGCCAGTACTAATGATCTGCTCGATAAAATCCACTCATCACTTAGCTCCTTCTCAGCAACTATTTCTCTCTTAGTAAGATGTGGATTAACAGGTCTTATCGAGGCGTTCCTGGTGCCACTGGATTCGACTCGAGTCCTCTTTGGCATTGGTGCATCTTCATTGACAGTCGGGGGTCGCTTTGTTCTGGCCATTGGAACTGAATGAGGTTTCGAGGTTCGGTTGAAGGTTTAGGGTTTAGGACTTGAGAGAGCAAGGGTCGAGATGAGTGGATTGAGATATGTTCGATGTTCTAAATTTTATCATTTAGGGATTTAGAAATAAAAGTATAAAGAAAAGAAACGGTTCGAATTCCCGCAAAAATAAAATAAGGTTAAACAGCGAAACAGCCTACAGAGAGATGTAACAGTGAGGTACACCGGTGAGGTCTAACTGTGAGGTTTCAACTGTGAGGTTTCAACTGTGAGGTTTCAACTGTGAGGTTTCAACTGTGTGGTTTCAACTGTGAGGTTTCAACTGTGAGGTTTCAACTGTGCGGTTTCAACTGTGCGGTTTCAACTGTGAGGTTTCAACTGTGCTATAATTAATCATACCTAACTCATGTTTGATGTAACTTAATCTCTCAGAATTCAAAGGCTTTGTAAAAATATCAGCTAACTGATGTTCAGTGCCAATGAACTCAAGAGTGATATCACCTTTTTGATAATGATCCCTTAGAAAGTGATGTCTCAAATCAATATGTTTTGTCCTAGCATGAGATACTGGATTTTTAGAAATGTTAATAGCACTTGTATTGTCACACCTTATAGAGACATGTTTGAATTGATATCCATGGTCTAGTAAAGTGTGTTTCATCCACAAGATTTGTGCACAACAGCTACCAGCAGCTATATACTCAGCTTCGGCAGTAGACAATGCAACAGAATTCTGCTTCTTACTACACCAAGATACTAGTGACTTGCCTAAAATGTGACATGTTCCAGAGGTGCTCTTTCTATCTAACTTGCAGCCAGCAAAATCAGCATCAGAATAACTTAATAAATCAAATGATTGTCCTTTTGGATAAAATAATCCCAAATTGGGAGTATGTTTTAGATATTTGAAAATCCTTTTAACAGCAGTCAAATGAGACTCTTTTGGATTGGCTTGAAACCGAGCACACGTGCATACACTGAACATGATGTCAGGTCTACGGGCAGTAAGGTACAGTAGACTACCTATCATACCTCTGTAATTGGTTTGATCCACTGGTTCACCAGTTTCATCACTGTCCAACTTGCAAGTGGTGCTCATAGGTGTGTCACTGCCTTTGGTGCCATCCAAAGAAAAACGTTTTAGAAGATCTTTAATATATTTACTTTGGTTCAAAATAATACCATTTTTATTTTGAATGATCTGAAATCCAAGGAAAAATTTGAGTTCTCCCATTAAACTCATTTCAAACTCATTTTGCATTATTTTTGAAAAATCAACACATAAAGAATTTTTAGAAGATCCAAAAATAATATCATCCACATAAATTTGTACTATTAAGACATCTTTAGAAATCCATTTAATAAAAAGAGTAGGATCAGTTATCCCTTTAGTAAATCCTTTCGAAATAAGAAAAGAGCTGAGCCTATCATACCAAGCTCTTGGAGCTTGCTTTAAACCATATAAAGCTTTAGATAGTTTAAAAACATGATTAAAAAAATGCGGATTTGTAAAACCAGGAGGTTGTTCCACAAATACATCCTCAATTATATATCCATTTAGAAAAGCACTTTTAACATCCATTTGATATAGTTTGAAATTCAGATGAGCAGCATAAGCAAGTAATATCCTAATGGCCTCTAGTCTAGCCACGGGTGCAAAGGTTTCCTCATAGTCTATTCCTTCTTCCTGACTATACCCTTGTGCAACTAGCCTAGCTTTTTTTCTGATTATATTACCAAAATCATCAACTTTGTTTCTAAACACCCATTTAGTGCCTATGGTAAGAGTGTCTTTAGGTCTTTCCACTAATTCCCAAACTTTGTTTCTTTCAAACTGATTTAGTTCTTCTTGCATAGCCATTACCCAGAATTCATCACTAATAGCATCATTGACATTTTTGGGTTCAAGCTGTGAAAGAAAAGCTTGATGTTCAACCTAATTTCTTAGAGAAGCTCTAGTTTGTGTTCCTCTATCAAGATTACCAACAACAGCATCTAAAGGATGATTCTTTAGAATCCTAGTTGATTTGGTAAAGGTTGAACTAGAGATTTTAGGTTCATTTATAGGTTCGGGTTCCACAGAGGAAGATTCTGGAAAAAGTCCAGAACTGGATGTTTTTATTTAAGGTTCTTTAGATTTGTCATTTAGGTACAGAACAGATAAGTCTTCTTCAACATCTTCAAGAGAAGTTTTAGACTCATGTGGATCAGTCTCATCAAACTTGATGTGAACAGATTCTTCCACACATTTGGTTTTCTTATTGAACACTCTATAGGCTTTACTAGACATAGAGTAACCCAGGAAAATTCCTTCATCACTTTTTGGAGCAAATTTATCAAGATTATCTTTAGTATTCAGAATAAAGACTTTGCAACCAAAAACTCTAAAGTAATTAACCTTAGGCTTCCTATTATTAAACAACTCATAAGGGGTTTTCTTAAGAACCGGTCTAATCAAGACTCTATTAATAACATAGCAGGCTGTATTTACAGCTTCAGCCCAAAAGTAAACAGGCAGGTCATATTCATTAAGCATAGTCCTTGCAATTTCTTGCAGGGTTTGGTTTCTTCTTTCCACTACACCATTCTGTTGAGGTGTCCTAGGAGCAGAAAAATTGTGAGCATAGCCATTGTGTGAGCAGTAAGATTCAAATTCTTGATTCTCAAACTCACGGCCATGATCACTCCTCAAGGTCTTAATCTTAAGTCCACTAAGATTTTCTACAGACTTAGAGTATTTAACAAAGGAAGAGCAGGCTTCACTTTTGTGAGCTAGAAAGTATACCCAAGTATATCTAGAAAAGTCATCTACAAGAACATAAACATAGTGCTTCCCATTTAGACTTGAAATTATTGATGGTCCAAACAAATCCATGTGAACCAGTTCAAGTGGTTGAGAAGTTGAAACTTCTTTCTTTGGTTTAAAAGAAACTTTGTGTTGTTTTCCCTTTTGACAGGGATTACACACTTTGTCATTTGGGAATTCAAGCTTAGGTAGGTCTCTAACTAGGTGTTTCTTAGAGAGTTTTCTAAGTGAGTGAATGTTTCAGTGTCCTAATCTCCTATGCCACAGCCAAGACTCTTTATGAAAAGCATTTAAGAAAGTAACATTATGTTTAGCTAAAGTGTTTAAGTCAACAGCATAAACATTTTCATTTCTTAAGGCAGAAAATATTAAAGCATTTTTGGAATTATAAACATCACAAGAATTGTTTTCAAACTTGACATTAAACCCATCATCACACAATTGAGAAATTCTAAGTAGGTTGTACTTAAGTCCATCAACAAATAAAACTTTGGAAATTAATACTGAGTCAGTGTTACCAATCTGGCCTAAGCCGATGATTTTTCCTTTTGAGTTATCACCAAAAGTGACATATCCTCCATCAACCTTTATTAAGCTTTTGAAGCACGAATAGTCCCCAGACATGTGTCTTGAACATCCACTATCTAAGTACCATACCTTCTTGTAATTGATTTTCAAACAGATTTCCTACAAAACAGATTAGACAGGAAATGACTTTGGTACCCAGATTTTCTTGGGTCCAGATATGTTAGCAATCAAGGATTTAGGTACCCAGATTTGTTTTATGGGTCCCATACAATTAATAGATGCAACAGATTTAGAGAGATATACTTTATTTGATCTACAACTATTTAAATAACCAGTTGAGGCATACAAATTTCCAAAACTGGAACTAGCAGGATTTTTTCCAGACTTGGGAATAAATCGGGTTTTAGTAAACTATCTTTGTCCAGGTTGGTATCCCAAGCCAGTAGCATACTTAGGTGCAACTTTCTTTCCTAGCAGTTGGGTTAGAGTATCTTTTCCATTTTTGAATGTTTCTAAGTCCTTTCTAAGTTGTTCATTAGATAGTTTCAGTTCTGTATTCTCCTTTAATAATTGAACATTTTTCTCTTTTTCTACATCAAGTGCAGACTTGACACTTGCAGTAAGAGCATGCTGTTTCTTTAAAGACTTATATTTATCCTTTAGTTCATTACACGTTTCTTCCAACATATTACAGTATTCAATCAATTCATCTTTAGACATATTTTCAGAATCAGAACCAGATTCTGCTTCACCTTCAGAATAATAAGAGTTTAAAGTGGGAGTGTCTAAGGTTACCTCAGATGTGTTTGTCATGAAACATATATTAGCACGATTTCTTTCAGAATCACTGGATTCTGATTCACTTGTGCTGTCTTCTGAAGCACTCCAGGTGGCCTTCATAGCTTTCTTATAATTCTTGTCCTTGTACTCATATTTCTTCTTGAATTTTAACTTAGGACAGTCAGCTTTGATGTGTCCTTTCCTTTTACATTCATAGCAAACTATGTCTTCTTCTTTATCAGTTTTCTTCCAATCTTTCTTCCACTTACCTTGTCTATCATACTTACCCTTGTAGTTTGGTTTTCTGAAGAACTTCTTCTTCCTATAGAACTTCTTGAATCTCCTTGCTATTTGTGCCATCTCGGCATCACTGTCAGAATCTAAGTCTTCACTAGATGAGCTTTCAGTTGGTATATGCACTTTCTCCTTGTCTTTGCTCTTTGATGCAGTAGACTTAAAAGCTACAGATTTTTGTTTTGGTTCCTCATCTTCCTCTTTATTTACCTTGATCTCTTCTTTGTACATCATCAGCTTACCAATTAACTCCTTGACAGGCAATGTTCCAATATCAGAGGATTCTCTAATTGAAACGGATGTGCCTCTCCATCTGTCAGGAAGACATCTCAATAATCTCATGATTTGCTCCTTTGCTGGAACAATCTTTCCGAGTGAGCTCATTGTGTTGACTATCTCATTAAACCTGAGATACATATCAGAAATAGGTTCATCAGCTTTCATCTTAAAGTTATCATATTTGATAGTATAAGTATTTAACCGTATTTCCTTGACATTAGTTGTTCCTTCATGAGAAACAGCTAAGGTGTCCCAGATTTCAAAAGCAGTTTTACATGCAGAAATTATATTGAATTCCTCATCTCCTAGAGCACAATAGAGAGCATTCACAGCCTTACAATTATTATTGTAAGCTACCTTAGTAGGTTCATCCCAAGTTATTCTTTCAGTTTCTGGAATCTTGTATTGAGACTCTATAGCAGTCCAAATATCAAAACCCATACTTTCCAAATGAATTTTCATTTTGAGCTTCCATTGGGCATAATTCACACCATTAAAGAAGGGTGGCCTGTTAGTAGTAGCACCTTCTAGTCTATTATCCATAAGGAAATTTTAGAAAATGTTTTAAAGAGATAAAATTTAGAACTAACAGAAATTTAAGATATTTTAGATAAAACTACAATCACAGTTTAAAAACAGAGAGATAAAATTAAACTTTGAGCAAGTATAACAGAGATAAACACATCCTTTGATACCAAATGTTGGTCGGAGTGGACACTCAAGAGGGGGGTGAATTGAGTTCCAATTAAAAATTTCTGTTGAAAACTTTAAGATTAAATCCCCCAAATTGAAAAACAGCCCAGTCAATTAAGGCAGTAGAGATATAGGTGAATTATTGTTCAACAGGTTTCTCTAAGGTTGATTAATCCTCAGTAAGGTTAGTTTGATGACTAACTTTACTTTTGAAACATGTTTACTAAACAAATCTCTTATACACACTAACCAAAATTGACTATCAGAGTATATGCAAAAACAGATTTCTTGTTTAAAAAAAAAGAGCACAGCGGAAAAAAAAACAAAGTAAAGAAAAGAATAACAAGCTATTTCAAACAAGAGGTTCAGTCTTAAGCTAAGACTTAGTCCTCTTCCACTTGGTGATCACCTGCCACCAAGAAATTTTATAAAAAAGGATTGATACACAGCCTGTATCGGGCTTTACAACAGTTTTCACAAACTGTCCAGGTTTGACAACCTCTGCCACAGTTATACGTGGGAAAACAAATGACCAAGCCACACCAGGCTTCTTCCACAGTTATACATGGGTAACAAATGTAAAAAGGTTTGGGATAGGGATTTTCAGTATCCCTCAGTTTAAGCACAAGAGACAGTGTGTGTAATACTAACACACTGCTCACAAATGTAAAACACTTAAACACAGTAGAGCAAGAGACAGAAAGAAGAAGGTTTAGAGTGCTCTATAGTGTTGGCAGATCAGTTCTGGACTCGTAGGAATGAGTGACTTGAAGCTTTGGTCCTTTTTCTGTAAGTTGACACTAAAACAGAGTGTCGTGATTTCCAGACTTCCAGATGTTCAAGTGATCAGCTTCTTTGAGTTTGAGTGCTTCACAACATGGCTTTTAGGAGACGATTCTTTCAGTCGGTTCACTTGAGACTCTTTTGTTCTTCAGAATGAATGCTTGAGAGTTCTTCTTTTTGTGTATATGCGTATCTCCTTCTCAGTTGTAGATGTTAGACTCTGTGTGTCCTTCCTCTATTCTTGTTCGTGTATGTAACTGTTCTTTTCGTTCCATTCATTGCTTTTTCTTGAATGCTTCTCTATTCTTTTTATACTCCTCCATATATGCCCTTTTTGTTCACCCGAGGCCGACAAGATAAATAGTCTTGAGTTACACGTGCGATCTTCCTCGTACATTGTATTATTTCTTGATATGTCTGCAAATATCAATAAATAATGTTAGGTGTATTAATTTGTCTAGACATGACCGTTAGATTAGTATTAATCAAATTGGTAAAGAAAAAAAGTAGAAATATAATAATAATAGACTGGTCGAGAATGTATGTCACTGTGGACTTCAACTGTGGTCTTCCAACTGTGGAATTCCTTCTGACTGCTGACTTCAACAAAAGGCTTGCTGTCTGTAGGCTTGCAATGGTAGCTTTTACTCCATGTAACTGTAGCCTCTCTAACTGTAGACTTGTAATATCAAATTTGTAGAACTGTAACCTTTGTCAACTGTAGACCTCGATCATCAGTAGACATAGTCGATAGAAGCTGTCTAACTGTAACCTTGACTGTAGACTTATGACTGTAGGCTTGTTCGACTGTGAACTTGTTCCAACTGTAGACTTGTTCGACTGTGAACTTGAGCAGAGAAAACTTTGAACAGAAGTCTTGTAACTGTGACCTTCGTCTGTGAGCTTTGACAATAGATAGCGGTAGACTCGTGACTGTAAGCTTGTATTAGTCTTCGACTGTAACCTTGTAACTGTGAAATTATTGCAACAGTAACTTAAGGTGACAGTTAGCTGTAACTGTGACTTTGAAAAGAAAACTCTGACTGGTAGCTAACAATACTAAACTTATGTAAATACTACTGTAAGCTGTTACAGTAAAGTTATGAGAGTAAGAATATGAACTGTTTAGAATAAAATACGTTTAAGCATAGAATAATAAGATTAATGCAAGGTTTTAATACATCATAATCAATGTTTAAGCATGATTTGGGATTATCAAAACAGGTGATTCCAACAAATGATGTCATCGCTGCATCATTATTATGTAATAAATAATTTAATTTATTTAATGTCTAAAATTCATAAAAAACTACTATGATGTAGGAAATCTTTTTAGATTTCCAATGACTATTTATAATCAAATATCTGATCTTTATAACCCCATGTAAAAATTGTTTTCGTAAAACATATTATGTTTGTGTCATTTTTACTTTTACATTAAATAAAGAGTTATTTATGTCATTTCCAAACCAAAGTGTCTCCATTGGGTCCCCAAGTTGACCCATGGCTTGTATTGGTCGGCCATGACACAACCAATAAGGTTGGGACATGTGTCTAGGTCATTTCATATTATTAAAGCATTATTTATACCTTAAACTACACTAATTACCACTAATCTCGATTAAAAACATAATAAGTTACTATTCACCAAAAATTTATTTTAATCTCATTGAACCACATTTTACTTATTAATGACAACCATGTATGTCAGATTTTCAAAATTCAATACACATTAGTGGTAAACTTTCATTTAACTGAAAAATCAGTTTGCTTGATTACCACTTAGTGGTTACACTATTCATAAAAAATTGATGTTTTTCAGAAAATTACCAAAAATTCACCCTAAGCTATATTTGATATTCCGAATTAAAAAATGAAGTCTATTTTACAAAATTCAAATTATATAAGTCACATTAATTAATTTAATAATTAATTCCCGCTGCCAGAGCAAATAGAGTGTTTTTACAAAACAATAAGTATCAAAAGATTGACACCAGTTTAAGTCTAATTTCAAAGTGAAATTGATTCCAATGACCACCATTGGATAAAATGGTAAAAATATATTCTAATTTCACTTCAAAACCAATTCAAAACATAATCTAATCATATAAACAAATTAGATTAAAAAGCAGTTTTGATGTAAAATGCAGTATTTTTCACTATTCATTAAAAAATGAAAATTGTCAGAAAAATTCCAAAAATTCACACAAGGTAAATTTTGATGTCCCAATCATAAAGGATAAGTTTATTTTGACAAACATAGTTTATAAAATTGTCAAAATATAGATTCAAAAATGGTTTGTCATCAAAAGGCAGTAAAACAATCTTTTAAGAATATTAGTGTATTCCATGCATAAGATTGTATTTATTTTCATTTTAAGCCTCTATAACACTATCTTAATCATTAATAGACATAGATAAAAATATATATTATTTATTACTTACTTGGGATGTTACATCCTTCCCCCCTTTAGAAAATTGCGTCCCCGCAATTTATTTACTTATCAAATAAATGAGGGTACTTATCCCTCATTGCATTTTCAGATTTCCATGTTGCCTCTTCAATCATGTGGTTTTTCCACAAAACCTTTACCTGCTTAATCACCTTATTCCGTAACACTTGCTCCCTGTGGTCAAGAATCTGGACCAGTTGTTCCTCATAAGATAGGTTCTCTTCCAGCTGAACTACCTCTGGACTCAGAACATGAGATGGATCTGGCATATACTTTCTCAACACCGAAACGTGAAAAACATTGTGTACCTGAGATAAACTCGGAGGTAAAGACACTCGGTATGCAACTGATCCAACTCTCTCCAGAATTTCGTATGGTCCAATGAACCTTGGACTAAACTTTCCTTTCTTACCAAATCTCATCACACTTTTCCAAGGAGAAACCTTGAGAAAAACATGATCACCTACCTCGAAAGATAGATCCTTCCTCCTGTTATCCGCATAACTCTTCTTCCTTCTCTGAGCTGTTCTCATGTGTTTCTGAATCAGCTGAACTTTTTCTGCCATCTCTTCTACCAATTCTGGTCCCATCAACTTCCTTTCACCCACTTCATCCCAGAAAGCTGGAGTTCGACACCGCTTCCCATATAATGCCTGAAATGGTGCCATCTGTATACTGGAATGGAAACTGTTATTATATGAAAATTAAACTAAAAAAAGATGTTGGTCCCAACTTCCCTGATAATCCATAGAACAATCTCGTAGCATATCCTCCAATGTCTGAATTGTTCGTTCTGACTGCCCATCTGATTGAGGATGAAAATCTGTACTAAAATTTAATTCAGTACCCAACGACTTCTGAAGGCCTTTCCAAAAGTTAGAAGTAAACCTGGGATCACGATCCGATACAATGGAGAGAGGAACTCCATGTAACCTGACTATCTCTTTAAGATACAAACGGGAAAGTTGATCAAGAGAGAATGCATCTCGTATAGCAAGGAAATGAGCAGATTCGGTCAAGTGATCAACAATAACCCAGATTGCATTATTACCTCGAGATGTCTTCGGTAATCCAACAACAAAGTCCATGGATATATTCTCCCATTTCCACTCTGGAACTGGTAAAGGCTGAAGCATCCCTTTCAGTAACTGCTGCTCTGCTTTAACCTGTTGACATGTCAAACACTTCACAGTAAAATCAGCAATGTCTCTTTTCATTCCACCCCACTAGTAATACTCCCGCAGATCTCTATACATCTTAGTACTGCCCGGATGAACTGAAAACGGAGAACTATGAGCTTCACATAACAAATCTCTCTTCAACTGTGAATCACAAGGCACACACAATCTCTTCCCAAATCTCAAAACGCAATCATTATCAATGTTGAATTCAGGCAACTTACCTTTCTGAACCAGCTCTACCTTTTTCTGCAACTCACTATCATGCTTCTGTGCTTGCTTGATTCTATCTGATAGAGATGATCTCACAGATACCTGAAACAAAACAGGACTTCCTGCACCAACAACTTCTATGCCAAAGTTCATCAAATCCTTAACCAAAGGATCACGTTCCAAACACAACATTGTTAACGAAGCATTACTTTTTCGACTCAAAGCATCAGCCACTTTATTTGCTTTTCCCGGATGGTAATGAATTGTACAATCATAATCCTTGATTAATTCTATCCATCTCCTTTGTCTCATGTTTAACTCTTTCTGAGTGAATATATACTTTAAACTTTTGTGATCGGTATATATTTCACACTTTACTCCATACAAATGATGCCTCCAAATTTTTAAAGCAAAAAAAATAGCAGCTAGTTCCAAATCATGTGTAGGGTAATTTACCTCAAGAGTTTTCAACTGTCGTGAAGCATAAGCAATTACCTGATCATTCTGCATTAGGACGCAACCAAGTCCTTTCAATGAAGCATCACTGTATATAACAAACTCACCATTCCTGGAAGGTAGTGCCAAAACTGGAGCATTCACCAATCTTCTTTTCAATTCCTGAATACAATCATCACATTCTTTTATCCAGATAAACTTAACACCCTTCCGAGTTAGATTAGTCATTGGACTAGATAACCGTGAAAAATTTCTAACAAACCTTCTGTAATAGCCCGCCAAACCAAGGAAGCTATGAATCTCGATTACATTTGTGGGTCTTGGCCATTCTCCCACAACTTTTGTTTTTGCAGGATCAACAGTTATTCCATCTTTAGAAACAATGTGACCAAGGAAAGAAATTTTTTGTAACCAAAACTCACACTTGCTGAATTTCCCATACAATTTCTTTTCTTTTAAGGTTTGCAAGATAACCCTTAAATGTTTTTCATGCTCCTCTTTACTTTTAGAAAACACCAAAATATCATCAATGAAAACCACCACAAACTTATCCAAGAACTCATGGAAAATTCTATTCATTAAGTCCATGAATACAACAGGTGCATTGGTTAGCCCAAAAGGCATTACTACAAATTCATAATGGCCATATCTCGTACGGAATGCGGTCTTCGGAATATCTGCCTCCTTTACCTTCAGCTGATGGTACCCCGATCTCAGGTCAATCTTTGAAAAAAACTGAGCTCCCTAGAGCTGATCAAACAAATCATCGATATGATGCAAAGGATATTTGTTCTTAACAGTGATATTATTCAAGGCTCTATAATCAATGCAAAGTCTCATAGAACCATCTTTCTTTTTAACAAATAAAACAGGAGCACCCCAAGGTGATGTGCTAGGTCTAATGAAACCTTTCTCTAATAAATCTTGCAATTGCTCCTTCAACCCTAAAAGTGCAATTTGTGCCATTAGATAAGGGGGTTTTGAAATTGTCTTAGCATCAGTAACTAAGTCAACAGTAAACTCAACTTCCCGATCTGGTATTATTCCAGGCAACTCATCAGGAAAAACATCAGGATACTCATTTACCACTGGCACATCATTAATCTGAACCATTCCATTATTTTCAACGACGTGTGCAAGGTAACATTCATTTCCATCTTTTACAAGTTTCTCGGCCTCTTGATATGTTATCAAAAGTAAGGGTTCATTCTTGTAAACAAACTGAAAGTCTTTCTTAAAAGAAACTTCTTTATCTCTACAGTCAATCTTAGCATGGTAAATAGAGAGCCAATCCATACCCAAGATAACATCGAACTCTACTAGAGGTAGAACAATAAGGTTTTCAAGTAGGTTCTTTCCACAGATAAGGATAGGAAGATTCTTATAAATTCTTTTTGCCTCAACATTTCCCCCAGGTTTTTTTACCAAAAGTTTAGGAGTCATTTCTTGAGATGGTATTCCCATTTTACTAGAAAAGGTTTCAGAGATGAAAGAATGTGTAGACCCCGAATCAAACAACACACTGGCATAATCTGAAAAAACAAACAAAGTACCTGATACAACTTCATTTGATGGCCTGACATATGCTGAAGTAGTTGCAAAGGATTTCACCACCCCTTTCTGCTTGTAGTCTAACTGCTTCCCATCACTCAAGATCTTTTTCGGACACTCATTTGCATAGTGACCCATCTCATTGCACTTAAAAAATTTCCCTAACTGTAAATCAAATTTGTTCTTACCTTCACCTTGATCATTTTCAATGCAATCACGAGCCTTATGTCCCATCTTACCACATCGGTAGCACTTTCCAGAATTCATAAGACATTCCCCAGCATGCCTTTTTCCACATTTATCACAAACAAGAAACTTAGTTCTCTTACCATCATACTTTTTTGAAGAATTCTTACCTTTCTCCTGCCACCTCGGTCTCTTCTTCTGCTGGTTGTTATAGAAAACTTGGTCATCGGCAAACTCCATTTCCACCTTCTCAGCACATCGAACAAGATTTTCATAACTTTTAAACTCACGAGAAGCTAATTCCCTTCGATACATTGGATTTAATCCTGAGTAGAAACGATTGATTTTACTATCAAGGTCCCAGATAAAATTTGGAGCATACCTTGACAAACGAGTGAACCTTTCTTCATAGGCAGCCACTGAGTCTTCCTCTTGACTCAATTCCAAGAATTGCTTTTCCATCCTAAGTCGAACAGCCTTAGGAAAATACTTCTCAAGAAACATACCTTTGAATTCATCCCAGTTAAGAGAATCAATCTCATCAGCGTCCCTGATATTTTTAACCATAGACCACCACTGATCTGCTTCACCCTCCAAACGGTAAATAGCAAGACTAACCTTTTGATTGTCTGAACACCCCATGACATCAAAAATCTTCTCCAGTGCTTTAATCCACCCTTCAGCTGGCACAGGGTCAGATGATCCTATGAATGATGGTGGATGTTGCCTCATGAAATGTTCCACCACTGACATGTTCCTCTGCGGTTGTTCTGGCTGATCTCGTGCATGGATACCACCGCCATTTATCACTTGAGTCAACTGCGCCATTACTGCAACAAACTGTTCAGTTCCAATTCCGACCATTTCTGGATGCTGATTCAGAAGGTTATTTCCTTCTGTATGCCTTCCTAGCACTGCTTCCCTATTTCCTCTGCAGAAAACCATTCTGAAAAAACATGTCTTAGATGAAGCAACATGGTAATCTTTAAATGCTATATCATTTCAAAAAAAAAATATTTTTGGATAATCATTTAATAGAATTCTAACTCCTAAAGTTATCTAAACCGACCTCTGATACCAACTATAAGGCCCCAGCCTTAAACCTTACTTAATCATGGGTTATTACAAGATTACACATTGAGGATCTTTTCGGGTTTAGAGTTTTAGAGAATTAGATCATAAAACATGCATTACATTCCACATATAAACAAAGTGGTTATAGAAAGATAGTATTCTTCATTCCCATCAATGGAAACACATTTAAAATAAAACATGGATTATTTCTTGACACATACTTGACTCTATCATCTTATCATGTACCTTTCCCTTGACCTATGAAAAACATTTCAAAAACTTGGGATGAGCATAAAAACTCAGTATGGGTTATAAAAAAACATGGAAAGGAAACATGAGTTCATATATACATAAGAAGGAAATCATACATTACCCATAAAACATAGGCACTTTAACATACCTCATAAAATCATGAATAAATCATAGAAATCATATAACATAAAGGTAACTTGAGGCATTCATAACATTCATACTTAGGGAGTAACCCTCTTGGTTACATTTGGAATACCCATCACAGTATATTCCCTAAAATCTCTTCAGAGAAACATTAACGTTTCACTCCTTCGCGTTACCCAATGCATTGGAGAGCTATAACGGGCTCACCCGCCCTTAGTTTATCACGGAACCACCCGTCTTCATAATAATGCCCAAGAACCATAACATAATCATATCAAATAAAACATGCATAAAGGAAACATAACATTTCCACATTTCAGTCACGAGATATCAATACAACACATTGATATAATAAAAACATTATGAAAACCATTTTCAATACCAAAATAAAAGAAAAGTAAAACATGATATTTATTTTTCTTTTAAAAAGAAGGTATGGCTTGTAGAGGAAGTCGAAACTCAAATAACGGTCACGACGGCGGAGAAGTCATTGTCGCCGCATACGTACGACAAAAACATTCCCTTTTTGTCGTTTAGTAAACGCTTCGTATAAAAAAGATTCCTTTTGAATAAACTTAAAAGTCAAAGGGGTTTATACATCGTATAAAAGAAAGTTGTGTATAAAATAAAATATGCCTCAACGAAAGGAGATTGAGACGAAGTCCCATACCTCGTATCCGACTTGAACCGACCGTTCTTTAATTTCCTGAATAATAAACTTGATTTAATCTCTACTTTCTTATGAACCTTTTTCAAGTTCATTATTCCTTTTATACCATGTTATGAACATCATGTAATAATTTAAGTTAATAATGTTCATTTTGTCGGTATTTGGTTCTTAAGTCAAAAATAGACTTCTTACACTTACATGTTGTTAATTTGGTCAAAGGTTCATTATATACGGAATTATATTAATGATTTGGATAACATATATATCATATATATTCATCATATACATGTATTTATAATATTACATCACATTTAGAGGTAAGAAATGAAATGCACCGTTCATGGAGACGGTAAGCCGTACGTACACATGAATGCTACTTCCATTTCTATTTCGTATTCTCTGGAATGGAATCATAATGATATAAGAGTATATTATAATTCCAGTATAATAACATATATAATATCATTAACTTTATCCTTTACACATCCCACATATGGTATTAACGAATCAAATCACTTTCAGGGGGCGGTAGTCCGCACTTCCTAAAATGAAGATATCGTGTTTACCAATAATGGAAACCATAAAGGTATGCCCAAAATGAAAAAAACAGAAGCTTAAGGAAAACATAAACATATTATATATCATATATAAAAATAGTGACATCATAATGGCCACCTTTGAAGGTGTTAAATGTGTATTGAACAATCATCGTTTCGGGAGGCATAATTTCTCCATCCACTGAAATCGTATATTCTTTAACCATTTGATGTAGTTGCGTGAGAGTGTAGCTCAAATAAATCTTATAACAACATCCTAGTATATTGAAGATACTGGTTTTGTTACAAAAGAAGTAAATAAAAAGAGTTTAGGAGGTTGGAGAAGCAAAATAAAACAAATGAACATGAGAGAATGAATTACCTTAAAAAGTGTAACTCCTTTTGATTTGAGCCTAAAGGCTTCCTTTGAAAGAATTATACCCAAAGTTAATCCTCTAGGATGAGTAGAGGGATGTGGAGAGAGTAAATTTGAAGGGGTTGGCCGAGCCAAAGGCCTGAGAAGTGTGTGAAATGAGGTAGAGGTGGGGACCTTTTATAAGAGGAGAGGAGGGGCACTTTTGGAAAGTAAAGAAATATTACTTTATTTGAAAATGTGTTTCGTTTTTAAAAGGTCCCACAATGATACAATTCGTGTATAATGTGATAAGGGTTCTAAATCCACTCATCCAATTGGTTTTGGACATGTGTAGTTCATAGATTTTACATTATCTTTCCATTTTATTTAAATCGTCAAATAATGATGTCATCGCTGCATCATTATTATGTCATAAATAATTTAATTTATTTAATGTCTTAAATTCATAAAAAAAATACTATGATGTAGGAAATCCTTTTATCTTTCCAATGACTATTTATAATCAAATATATGATCTTTATAACCCCATGTAAAAATTGTTTTCGTAAAACATGTTATGTTTGTGTCATTTTTACTTTTACATTAAATAAAGAGTTATTTATGTCATTTCCAAACCAAAGTGTCTCCATGGGGTCCCCAAGTTGACCCATGGCTTTTCTTGGTCGGCCATGACACAACAAATAAGGTTGGGACATGTTTCTAGCTCATTTCATATTATTAAAGCATTATTTATACCTTAAACTACACTAGTTACCACTAATCGCGATTAAAAACTTAATAAGTTACTATTCACCAAAAATTTATTTTAATCTCATTGAACCACATTTTACTTATTAATGACAACCATGTATGGCGGATTTTCAAAATTCAATACACATTAGTGGTAAACTTTTATTTAACTGAAAAATCAGTTTGCTTGATTACCACTTAGTGCTTTCACTATTCATCAAAAATTGAAGTTTTTCAGAAAATTACCAAAAATTCACCCTAAGCTATATTTGATATTCCGAATTCAAAAATGAAGTCTATTTTACAAAATTCAAATCATATAAGTCACATTAATTAATTTAATAATTAATTTCCGCTGCCAAAGCAAATAGCGTGTTTTTACAAAACAATAAGTATCAAAAGATTGAGACCAGTTTAAGTCTAATTTCAAAGTGAAATTGATTCCAATGACCACCATTGGATAAAATGGTAAAAATATATTCTAATTTCACTTAAAAAACAATTCAAAACATAATCTAATCATATAAATAAATTATATTAAAAAGAAGTTTTGATGTAAAATGCAGTATTTTTCACTATTCATTAAAAAATGAAAATTGTCAGAAAAATACCAAAAATTCACACAAGGTAAATTTTGATGTCCCAATCATAAAGGATAAGTTTATTTTGACAAAAATAGTTTATAAAATTGTCAAAATATAGATTCAAAAATGGTTTTCCATCAAAAGGCAGTAAAACAATCTTTTAAGAATATTAGTGTATTCCATGCATAAGATTGTATTTATTTTCATTTTAAGCCTCTATAACACTATCTTAATCATTAATAGACATAGATAAAAATATCTATTATTTATTACTTACTTGGGATATTACAAAAATCATTGGAATATTTCTATACTTGACTGTGACAAGGCCTCACATTGTATTTGCCACATGCCAAGCAGTGAGATACCAAAGTAATCCCAAGGAAAGTCACATGATTACAGTGAAAATAATACTTTAGTATATCAAGGGCACAATGGATTTCAATTTAAAATATAACAACATATCTCAGTTATAGTTATTAGGATATACTGATTCATATTGGGCCGGTTCAGCGGATGACAGAAAATCAACGTCAAGAGGGGATTTCTATCTTGGAAAATTGTGTGTTTTTTGGCTAAGTAAGAAGGAAGATTGCATTTAATTGAGTACCACATAAGCTGAGTATATTGAATCCACTAAAGCATGCACACAATTATTGTGGATGAATAAATAACATTATGATATGGGCGTTGATGTAAAGTCTCTGATCAGAATCTAGTGTGATAACTCATGTACTATAAATCTAAGCAAAAATCTCGTGCATCACTCAAGGACAAAGCACATTGAGATAAAGTGTCATTTTATTAAGGAGAAGTTTGAGCAGGGAATTGTGAAGTTGGAGTATGTGCCTACAAAACTCTATGTTGTAGACATTTTGACAGAGGCCTTAACCAAATAAGCTTTTGAGAGGCATCGACTAGCTCTAGGAGTCCAGTCTGCTCCCCGTAATTGAAAAAGTGTGGATGTGGACCCCCTCTCTCCCCGATGGATGGTATGTTTTTCTCTACTATGCTAATATGTTTTCTATTCAAATTTTCAGACCACAAAGGTGTGACCTTTGGGTTCATTGACAAAGGGGGAGAAATAGTGACAATAGTGACTCCTTGAGTGGGGGAAACTATGGCTAATGAAGGGAGAAAATGTTTTTTTTCTCTTTAAATACTTGGGGAGGAGCTGAAAGGTGTAGCATCGAGATGGGGGGAGAGCAATGAGATAGGGGGAGATTTTTTTGAAATCTGATGATGCTAGAAGTGATCGATAAAAGAGTAGATGTCACGATAGCTGAGGATTGTGATGAAAGCAGAAGATTGATGTTGGAATAGTATGAGAAGGTTTAAAGCGATCCAAAATTGGCATCCATTTAGAAATTGTTATCAATGTGGTATAAAAATTTGGTGTTATAAATGAAGTGTTTCATTGATGATTTATTCATTTACTATTGTTTCTCATGGAGTGCATTGCTCATGTGATCTTAGAGTACATGTTATGTGAATCCTTGAATTCTATCAGAATCGTAAGAGGCAAATGATGTTAGGGGCTAGAAGGAGCATTAATGTGGTATCAAATTGTAGATAATTATTATTAGAATAGTATTCAACAAACCCAAAGGGAGAGATTGTTGGGAAAAAATCCATCAAAGAATCATTGATGCATTTTTGAGGTAAATGTATGAGGAAACAAGTTTTTGGCCACAAAATCACCATTTAAAGACCCTTTGTCAATAAAATTTACATGATGGTCTACTCTATCAACACAGAGGGTTGTTGACATCCTATTTCAATAAAGAATAATAAAAATGGAATGGACGATCTAGAGGTGGTACAAAAAGAACAGATCTTAGGTGGTGCTGTTTCCCAGTGTTTTCCAAATTTTTAGGCCTAAAAATCAGAAAATAGGGAAACATGTTTTTGGAAATGGATGTTGCACCCAAGATCTATGGTGGTTTGGATTCTTGCATGCAAGGAAGGTTTGGGAGTAGAAGGTCGGAAATAGTAAAGGCATGAGGTGCGTGAAATATTGGGTAATTAGTGTGAAAGAGGAGGTTGTGCGAAAGATTTGAACATCGGTGTGAAAAAGGAGGATGCAAAAAAGATATGAAAATTTGTGTGAAAGAGGAGGTTTCATGAAATAAACTTGCACGCCTAAGGAAACATCAAATGGGGTTTTGCACACCAGGCATGATTCATAGTCCAAACATCAGAAAATGGCAAAGGAAGAAAGCATGTGAAATTTCAAGAAGGGTGCGAAATAGGAGGTTGGTGTGAAAGAGACTAACTCGCTAAATGCGACGTAAAATGGGTTTTTTTTGCAACACGTCAGGATCTTGCATGACCCATCAGGGTTTGCGCGCATGGGACAATGTGGTCTATAAATAAGAGGTGACCCCCTCACACTAGAGAGTTCAATATTTAGAGAAAATACGAGCCCCGAATCGAGTAATAATTTTGTGCAAAGGGAGTTACGTGAAATATTTTGAGTTGCACAAAAGCTTAGAAAGTTGCGCATAAGATTTGAGTTGTGCGAAAGATTGAAGTTGCACACAAAGGGTTTTTTCATGAAAAAAGTGGAATCTTACGTGTAAGGAATTAATGTTGCACACAATTCACAATAAGGGTTGTGTGAAAAATTTGATGTTTCTCGGTACACCCGGTGCAAAGAGAGAATCATCTGTGGGTGAAAGCTAGACGTCAATAGAGAATCTATCAACAATTAAAGATTTAGATTCCATTAAAGATAATGAAGAGACCTATAAGTCTATAAATTGTGAGTGGATCTTATGAAAAAGAAGTGATCTCACTTATGTTGAGAGAGTAGCGAGTTCTCAAATTGTGAGTTTTTGTAAACCCGAAGGGATAGTGAGTCCGATCCGAACTTGTAAACATCAGTGAACTTATAGTGGATTTGGTAAATTAGCACTTTTCCACTGTATTCTCCTTAGATGTAGGCCAGTAATGTTGAACCAAGTAAAAATTTATATGACATGTGATTTCTTTAAGATTCATTCATTTGCAATGGGATGAAGAGAGAGAAAATAGGGTTTTTTCTAATAACAAAACATGATCAAAATGGGAAGTTATTTTAATTTTTCATACCCTGATTCACCCCCTATCAAGGTATCTAGCCTAGTGGACCTAACAACTTGTAATCATGTTAAAGCAGAGCGATAATTACTAAAATGGATGCTTCAGTCTTTACCGGTACCCGTGTGGAAATGGGAAAATATATCCATGGACATTGTTGTCAGATTACCAAAGACATCTCGAGGTAATAATGCAATCTGGTTTATTTTTGATCGATTGTCTAAATCTACTCATTTCCATCCAATTCAAGATACTTTTTCTCTAGATCAACTTTCTAAGTTGCATGTTAAAGGAATAGTCATGTTTCATGGAGTTCCCCTCTGCATTGTACCTGATTGTGATCCCAGGTTTACTTATAACTTTTGGAAAGACCTTCAGAAGTCGTTGGGTACTTAATTAAGTTTTAGTACAACTTTTTATCCTCAATCAGATGGGCAGTCAGAATGAAAAATTCAGACCTTGGAGGATATGCTATGTGTTTGTCCAATGTATTACCAGGGAAGTTTGGACCAACATCGTTTTTTGGTTGAATTTTCATATAATAACCATTTTCATTCCAGTATACAGATGGTTCCATTTGAAGCATTATATGGAAAGTGTTGTCAAAATCCAGCTTTTTGGGATGAAGTTGGTGAAAGGAAGCTGATGGGACCAGAATTGGTAGAAGAGATGGCAGAAAATGTTTAGTTGATTCAGAAGAACATGAGAACAGCTTAGAGTAGGCAGAAAAGTTATGCAGATAACCGGAGGAATGATATTTCTTTTGACGTAGGTGATCATATCTTTCTAAGAGTTTCTCTATGGAAAAGTGTGATGCGTTTTGGTATGAAGGGAAAGTTGAATCCGAGGTTTATTGGACATTATGAAATCCTAGAGAAAATTGGATTAGTTGCATACAAAGTAGATTTACCTCCATGTTTATCCTAGGAACACAATGTTTTTCATGTTTCAATGTTGAGAAAGTATATGCCAGATCCATCTCATGTTTTAAGCACACAAGTAGTTTAGTTGGAAGAGAATATCTATTATGAGGAATAACCAATCCAGATTATTGACTGTAGAGAGAAAGTGTTGCAGAATAAGGTAATTCACCAGTTAAAGGTTTTGTGGAAAAACCATATGGTTGAAGAGGCAACGTGGGAATCTGAAAATTCTATGAGGGATAAATACCCCCATATATTTGATAAGTGAATAAAATTGTGAGGATAAAATTTCTAAAGGGGGGAAGGATGTAACATCCCAAGTAAATAAAGAAATAATACAGTTTCATTTTTATTAATATTTGTAAATTAAATATTAATTTTACATTAAATGGCTCTGTATGTTTGATGGCGTACTTGATATGCAACAACTTGTTTCTTTGAAATCTTACATTAGACCCTAACAATATAATATTATTATTTTAAATGGTAGTTAACGCCAAGCAGTTTTATTTGTGAGAATGAACAAAACTAATTACAATATGATTATACAAGTTTTTCAAATGTTTTTACATTTATCCAATAAAAGATAGAGGCTTAAAATGTGAATGAATATAATTTTAAGCATAAATACTCTAATACTCTATAAAAGGCCAATTTACCGCCTTTTGATGGATAACCCTCTTTAAATATATTTTTGGTCACTTTTATATGTTATATTTGAAAAAATAAAATTATTTTTAGATTTTTGAAATAAAAATTTACTTTGGGTAAATTTTTGGTATTTTTCTTATAAAATTAATTTTTTTATGAATAGTGAAAAATACTGTATTTTAATTCATAAGTGCCTTTTAATATAATTTATTTATATGGTAATATTATATTTTTAATTGTTTTTAAGTGTTATTCGATTATATTTTTACCCACTAATCCAATGTTGGTCATTGGAATTAATTTCACTCAGAAATTAGACATAAACAAGTGTCAATCTTTTGATAGTAATTATTTCTTAAAAACATGCTATTTGTTTTGACAACGAGAATTAATTTTAAATTAATTAATTAAATTTATATTTTGTGAATTTGGTAAAATATGCATCATTTTTGAATTTTGAATATCAAATATAGCTTAGGAATACTTTTTGGTATTTTTCTGAAAAACTTCAATTTTTGATGAATAGTGAAACCACTTAGTAGTAGTTAAAAAACCGAATTTTTCATTTAAATGAAATTTTACCACTTCTGTGAATTGAATTTACAAAATATTAAATACATGTTTGTTATTATTAAGTAAAATCTGGTTCAATAAGTTGAAAATAATTTTTGGTGAGTAGTAACTCTTGACTTTTATTTACCGTGATTAAGGGTAAATAGGGTAATTCAAGGTAAAAAGAATATTATAATAATACAAATTTCCTTAAAACTTTTCCTAAAATTATTGGTTGAGTCATTTAAGACCATGGGCTTTTTTTAGTTTATTTTCGGACCCCATGGGTCCACTTAAGAGTGATAATGACACTTTAGATTAATTAATTTAAAGTAAAGCCAAAAATGACATAAACAAATATCTTTTTGTAAATTAATTTTTACATGGAGTTATATAAGTAATATTTTTGATTATAAATATTTATTGGAAATATAAAAATATTTCCTACATCAAGTTAATTTTTTTTATAATTTTTAGGCATCAAATAAATTAAATTGTTTATGACACAATAATGATGCCGTATTTACCTCCTTAATAAATGATTTAAATAAATAAGATTATAAATAATAAAATAGAATCCAAAACCTATTCAATTCTTATTATATGAATTTATTTAGACCACGAGTCATCTTATATTCTACTTTAATTATATTGGGACCTTTAGAAACCAAATATCATTATATAATAAAATAATATTTTCACACATTCCTAAAGAGCCCCTCCTCCCCTTATAAAAATACCTCAATTATAACTCATTCTTAACACCTTTCAATCCTCTTGGATCGTCAAAAACCTACCCAAATAAGCTCTCATGATCCCTATCTTTCACCTAGATGCCTTACCTTAGACAGAAGTCACTCTAATAAGCCTTTTTGGTTCAAACCAAAGGGAGTTACTCAAAATAAAGGTAACGATTTCTCTTAACTTATTTTCTTTTATTTTACTTCTTCAACCCCTAAACTATTTTTATTACATTTTTTTATAACAAAAATATTATCCAAAATATACTAGGATTTTTTATTATAATTATTCTAAATAAACTTACACACACCTCCATCTAATATGTGAAGAACATACTGTTTTTGTGGATGTCAAACTAACGCCTCATGAAACAATTATTGTCCGATTATCTCCTACCGCCTTTCATGGTGGCCATTAATATGTAAATGAATTTATATATGATATATATTATGTTTATGTTTTAT
Source organism: Viscum album (assembly GCA_963277665.1). Lineage (NCBI taxonomy): Eukaryota > Viridiplantae > Streptophyta > Magnoliopsida > Santalales > Viscaceae > Viscum > Viscum album. The sequence continues at coordinate 930,101,228 of OY728163.1, read as the reverse complement.
ATATTATTCTTTATTTTCCATTTAAATAATAAATTTATGGTTTCTATTATGGGTAAACACGATAATTTTATTTGAGGAAGTGCAGACTACCGCCCCTCAAAGTGATATGACTCGTCAATGACATATGTGGGACGCATAAAGGATGGAATTAATGATATTATATATTATGTTATACTGGAATTATAATATATATATGTATCATTATCTTTTAATTCCATTAAAATATGAAATATAAATGAAAGTAGCGTTCATGCGTACGTACAACTTACCGTCTCCATGAACGACACATTTCATTTCTTATCTCCAGATGATATGTACTATTATAAATACATATATATATTGGATATATATGATATATATGATATCTAAATAATGAATATCATTCGAGAGATAATGGAATAGTGACCACATGGACAACTTGTAAATATAAGGTGTTCATTTTTAACTCATGTACCAAATATCGACAAAACGGCCGTTATTAACTTCAATGATTGAATAATGTTTATAACATGGTAATAAGTGATATAAAAAGAATAATAATTTTAAAAAATGATCATAACCAAGTATAAATTAACTTTAGTTTATTATTTAGGATATTAATGAATGAACGTGTCAATTCGAACATGAGGTAAGGGAACTTCTTAACCCAATTTCCATTCTTTGGGTTAATCTTCCACTTTTAAATTATGATGTCTTATTATTATATAAGAAATAACATTTGATGTCCTATATTGTACTTTTACATTACATAGGTGTCCCTATATTAAGTACACATAATAAATCTTTTTTATTTACAAAATGATTTTGGTAAGGGACTTCGTCTCAATCTTCATTCATTGAGGCATATTTTGTTTTAGAACACGAATTTATTTTATACACTGTATAAACACCTTTGAAATTTCATTTCATTCAAAGGAAATATTTTTCTATGAGGAGTTTTACTAAATGAAAAAAAGAATGTTTCTTTTTAACTTAAGTGGTGACAACGACCTTTTCATCACCGCTAGTATTATTTTATCCCTAGCTTCCTTAACAAGACATAGTGTTTTTTAAAGGAAAATAAATACTATATACATTTTTTAAATATTTTTGTATTGAAAATTGTTTTGAGAAAGAATTTATTATTTCAACATCTTGAAATGATATATTGTGTTTGAAATGTGGAAATGTTTTTTTCTGTTATGCTTGTTTTATTTGTTATATTTCTTGGGCATTATTTACGTATAGGAGTGGTTCCGTGACAAACCTAGGGCTGGTGAGCTTGAGATAGCTCTTCATTGAATTGGGTAATATGAGGGAGGTAAACATGAATGTTTCTCCTAAGAGATTTAGGGAATATACTGTGATGGGTATTCCAAATTTGACTCCCTACATAGCTATGATAGCTATAATGTAAGTATGATATGGATGCCACAAGTTACCATTATAATTTTTGTTTTCAATGTGTGATTCATAATTATTATGATTTCATGAGGCATGTTAAAGAGATTATTTTATGTATGTATTGGTGAAATAATGTTTTCTTTCTTTGTTTTATAACCCTTATTGATCTTTTTATGCTCATCCCATGTTTTGAAATGTTTTTTATAGGACCTAAATATGAATAAGGACAAGGATGGGATCAAGGTAAAGTCATGCTATCTAAAACATGGAACTAGACATGACTCTTTTTTTTCAAGAGTTTTTATTTTATTAAAAATTGAACCTGAGTAAAAGTGTATATTTTGAAATTTTTGAGATGTAATGTAATAGTTATTGCCTAACTCTCTTGAACTATCAACCTGAAAATATCATCATTATGAGTTATTCATTTAATTCAATAATTTGTAATGTTTTAAGGCCGGGTCCTTATAACATCTCCCATCTCGGTACTCATCGTGTAAGAGTATACAAGGAGTATACCCCGAGTCAAATGGAGTGTGACATCTTATAAACCACTGGACATGTAGACAACATCACAAATCCTGATTGTCAATGTCTACAAACACAACATGTACCCACAGTACACAACATGTGCCTCTTGGACCACCCTAATACGATGTCATTGATCATGTTCGTATATCAAACCTTGTGCCCATGTTTCCTGGATGTGGACTTATAGAGGGCCATTTACCCTAAAACAACTACCAGGTCTATGTCCAATGGACACATTACCTAGGATCAAAATACGAATTTTACCCACATTACATGGTGTGTAGTTTCAATATGTCAACTTCCCCAAAAGGGAAAAATGGTGTGACCTCCTACATTGCACATCGTGTGATAGGGAATTTCGAATTAAAATTTCCTACGAGCCACCTAATACTCCTTAGTTTCTATATAAACCCACAGATCTTCTCCATGTGATCACAAGCAGTCATAATAGGTTTATAAAACATTAAAAGAACACTTAAAAGGGGATCAAAATGAAAAACTCATAAATCTACCTACCTCTTTGATAAATTAGAATTTTTCAGATCCATAAATGACATTCAAAACCTGATGTTTCTTGATCTAGTGGTGATTTATGTAAAAAATAGGGATCGATAGCACCTACTCATCAAGGTTTAGCCTCAGGTAATTTTGTCACACAAGGGGGGATCCTCATCTTTTCTATCACAAAATCGAGGGGGGTTATGGGTTATCAATTTAATTTTATTAAATTAATAACTCTCCCTTTAATACCACGCCAACTCTCCCTCAACCGAGCACCCAATGAAGAAAAACATTATGCCATGCACAGGGTAAGCACTATGTTCTGGACTCAATCACGGTCTCAGGTATCCATTCCAAGACATCACTCAAGAATTATTACACTTTTACATAAAAAATGACTATACATGATAAAATAAATAATATTTTAAATATAACAGGACTGAGGAAATTTGGGCACTAGAATCATATGTAGACTCAGTGAATGGATTCAAAAATATTCATATAAATATTCCAAAGTCTTTCACAAAAAACCCATAGTCACTGCATTTATGATAATTCTTGTTATTATAATTATTTAGGAGAATATATGGTCATATTATTAACATATTTGGTATGTTACTATTAATATATACATAATGATATTTTAGGGATTAATTTTATGTTTATATTGGGAAATTAAGTTAATTTCTTTATAAATTTATATTTTTAAAAGGGTAATAAGGTTATCCATTTATATAATTTATTAAGATCATCTTTTTATGAAGTTTTAGATATTAATGTATTACTTCAAAATAAAAATATTTATTCATATTGGATAACATATGTTAACCATTTTGATTTTATGACACCTAGAGATATAAGGAATTACTTATCATTATATTATGGATTTTGTTATCTATTAGTGCTTCTAGAATAACACAATTCATCTTCATTTCTAGGAGTAAGGGATAAATTGGAAATTGATTGAAGAAAAACCCAAGGATGAAATTTTTTTATGATATAAAGGAAATATAACCCTTAGTATATCAGTCCCTTTGGAATTATTAATCATATAAAGATGATAGAGTATCTATTGGTGCTTCCACTAAAACTCTCTCAAGTTCACAATGTTTTACATGTATCTCTTTTTTTAAGTTCATACCCAACCCTTCAAAAGTATGAAAATTAGAGGTCGTACTAAAGGAACATAATATTTCATAAAAGGAATTACTAGTTATGATTTTGGATCATAAAAATAATGTTCTACGAAATAAAACCCCTCAACTAGTCAATGATTTATGGTAAAACCACCAGTTTGAAGAAGCTGTGTGGTATCCTGAGGATATAATGAGGTAGATGTATCCTAATTTTTTTTATTATAGTGATCAATTTTGAGGGAGGAGTGAATTTTAATGTGGGTATAATGTAACACCCCAAAATTTGGTGAAAAATAATTTTCAAATATATTTAATTTTATTGATTTGTTGCATTACATATAACATTAAGTTTTAATGAAACATGACATACTATTAAAATATTATTATTTAATATGATATTTATTTACTATAACTTGGATTGGATGGTATGAATAGGATTATATAAATAATTAAAATATATTTTTTTTCACTTATATATAAAATAAATTCTTTAGTGAGGAATTTAATTAGAAATAAAAATAGAAAATCCCACGTGATGATAAAAATAATATTATTCTTAAAAACATTTTTATGGAAACAAACAAGTTTAATCGCAATAATTTACTACATAATTTTTGGTAAATTATTTTAATTAATTATATAAATCATATATTTATTGAATTTTTTTATCATCAATCTTATGTGTTTTCTGGGCATGATATAATAATAAATCCACTTTTACAAAACTCTATTTTTATAAAATGACGTTTTATCTCCTTTTACACACTTATTTTAAATTAATTTTTACATATTTTTATAAAATTTATAGGAAAAAATGATCTTACATTTTTAAACCATCATTTATAAATTATCTTGGAGTGAATTTATGAGAATTTTATAAAAAGATAAATGTATCACTATGTTGTGAAAAATATTGGTTTTTATTAAAAAAATTGATTTCCATTAAAAGAATTTACAAGATAAAATTTAATATTAATATGGTCTTAAAATATAAATATGATAATTATATGTATACTAATTAAATTTATTTTATTGTAATAAATTTCATACTGAATTTTTATATAATTTTTATAAACTTTTGAACATTTTATTTTTTGAAAGTCGCTTTCTCATCACGTATGTCGGTTTAATTTTTAAAATAAAAATATAAAAATATTTTAATTTAATTTATAAAAATGGATTAAATTTTATAAATCATCATGATTAATATTATATAAGAATTTAAACTTAATTTTTTTGTCAAAATGAATAATAACAACAGTTAAAATTAATTACTTTAGTTAAGGTTAGATAAGTTTACCAGGAGGTTAAACTAAACAGAGAATGGGTAAAATGGTATAGAAACTTGTCCAAAACCCATTTTAAAGGAATATTTTAATATTATCCTCCATAATTATAGATAATTACCCATTTATTATCCTTTTGGAATGTGAAAAATGTTGGTACAATTGACTTTTTCAAAAACTCTATGTGTGCCCTCTCCCACACTTATAAAAGTCCACCCACTCTCTTATCATACACACACATAAAAAACCATTTGGTTCACAAAATACCTATACCAATATCCTAATTATTACTATCACCACATAATAGAGTCATTATGTTGATTAGTATTTCATCCTAGGATGACTTTAGTTCTAAGCCAAAAGTGGTTCTCTAAAGAAGCAGTATAGTCCTGAAACTGGTTTATTCATTTTATATGTTCTTATAACTCCTGAAAATATTATTAAACTATGATTATATAAATAATAATATTAAATATACTATGATTTTATTATTTTAATGGAATAACCTATATCCTTTTCCTCTTCTGTCAAATGGGAAATGAAACTGTTGATCGTGTGTACGGAGGTCTACCACCTTGTAAATCGATGTTATTCATTTTACATCACCAACTAATATAGATTCATATAAGTATGGATTTAATATCTATATAAGATATATTAGATACTATTATATTTATATATTTATAAAAACACACATACCTTATTACCTTCAACTCGTTGGAAAACAATAATGTCTGTTGTGTGTTATTAGTGAACTACCGCCTCACGAATCGATGTGATATGTTTTAATTTATATTTTACTTTGATGGTAATTGGAATATATTAAATTACTATATATATTTGTAATATAATTATATATATGTAATTATCATATCAGATATATCTTCTTACTTAACATTCCACAAGAATATCAAAACATCACTCTTGTGTATGGCGGACTAGCACCTTGTGAAGCAATGTGATTTTTTTTCTCTAACTCATTGTATGAAAGGTAATATGGGTAAAGTTAATAAATATATGTGATATATATGATATAAAACTGATTCTGTAATGATTAATTATTATTTACCATTATTTTCATCAATCTGTTAAAAAATGTAAACAACATTCTTAAATACGCATGACCTACTATCTCGTTAAATGGTATATTTCATTTTTTATCTTTACCATTTATGGATTTTTATAAATAAATATATACTGAATATAAATTATATTTATATTTTTTTTAAAATTATGGATTGTATGGATACATGAATAATATAAAAGTATTGAAAAGACCAATTCAAAATATACATCAAATACAAAGTAGTTATTACTCAAAACATGATTATAGCAAGGAATTATTAATAAAAATGAAATAAAAAGTCATAAATAAATCATATATGGTATGATATACATAAATATGGTTATATAATAAACTTATAATGAACCAAAACTTATTAAACTATATGTTTGAACATGTAAGATGGAATTTGAGACTCAAGGTAATGGATTTCTAGTCTCTATCTTATTTCTGGGAGACATACACCATATTCACCACTTTCTACTTTTCATATTTTATATAATTAACATTTGAAATGTTGTGTAATTAAAATAATTTTTTTATTATATTTATATTTATATTTTATATTATTATTTATTTGGTCTTATGATTTAGAATATTACCAATGTGATAAGGTATTTTTTTCTCAATGTGTTTTCTTTGGGTAAAAGTTTATGTTATTCAACTATATTTTTTATGAGGTGTAGATAAATCCCCTATAAAATGTAATATATTTAATTTATTTAATATAGTTATACTTTATGTTTTAGTTAATTTTATTACTTTATGTAGATTACTATTTAGTGTTACCAATGTGGTAAGGGTTTTAAGATACAATCACATAGTTTATCTGGATTGTTTTTTTATGATTCCAATGCTGAAATATTATCAAATATTTCTCATGAAACAGTTGAATTTTATTATCCAATTTTTATTTTCTAAAAACATATTTTTCCATTCATTTTAATATCTTTATGTACTAATTATTACATATTTTTTAAACAAAAATCATCATTATTTATATCTTCTATTAAAAACTCATTTTGTTCCATATCAATGATTACTAAAAATAGTTTAATTTCTTTTTAACATTCAAAATTTTTGTAAAGACAGTTTTATACATGATTTAGTTTTAAAAAAAATTAAAAATAATCTTTATTTTCTTTTAGAAACAATACCCATTTAGATTTTACTAAAAATGTGAATGGAATCTCTATTTTAATGTATATAGCATGGAAAGAATTTCCCACTGTCATGAACAACAAATGTTTTAAGGATAAATTTATATTTTTGCAAGGTTATTTTGAAATAAAATTATTTTGAAAAAGCTTCATGTTTTTATATATTTTTTCATATTTGGAAGGATATTTTCTATATGAAATGTTTTAAATGATTTTTAAAGAATCCCTTATAATATTTCAAGGTTATTTTAGAAAAATAGGATTTTGAAATATGCTAAATTTTTTCATAAGTGTTATTAAATGTGGAAAGGATATTTTCCTCTTTAAAAATTTTAAACAGGTTTTAAATATTCCTTTATATTTTTTCAAGGTTATTTTAAATTAAAATGGTTCTGAAAATTATTTATGTTTTAAAAAATATTTATTAAAGTGGAAAGTATAATTTATTCATGATATATTTTAAATGATATTTAAAGCATCCTTTATTTGTTTCAAAGGGTTTTCAATGAAAATGTTTTTTAAATGTTTTATGTTTAAAAAAGTTATTTTCAATGTAGAAAGGCTATTTTAATAATGAAATATTCCTAATGATCTTTAAAAATCATTTACTATAAATGATGATATCCTTTGATGTTACTTATGATTTACTAAGGATATGATTTTTTGATACCATTCTTATTCTTTCTTTGAATTATTTACTTTTATGATTAAAATATTTTTATGAAATCCATTTCTATTACTTGGGTTATACTATGATAGAATGATTACGAAACCAACTTCTTTTTCCATGGGTTACAATATAATAATATGGTAAAGTGATTATGAAACTTTTTTCTCTTATGTAGGTTATACTATTGTGAAATGTTTATAAAACCCATTTTTTTTCATGGGTTCTAATAAGATGAATGTTTTACAATCATATGGCACAAGTTTTTATGATTTTCATTATGTGGTGGGTGGGACCTATTTCTCCCTATAATGCGTTGGGTAAATATTGATATCTATGATATAATTGGACTGGAATAAAGAATTAACAGTGTTTAGTAATGGATTTTCTCCCTATATTAGTCTGGAGAGAGAACCATGGATACTATAATAGTTTGGAGAGTGAACCTATTCCATTATGATATCCTTCAAATTTATCCTTGACTATTAAGGAAATGATTTTTATGCTTAAGTGTATTCCATAATTACATGTCTTATGTCATTATGACGTTCTAAGGGCTCATGTTATTTTATTTCCTTATGATTCTTGTCTTATGAACTACACTTATTTATGAAATAAATTTAGATTTTAATCGTTGATATGCAGGGCATCTATTTTATATAATTTGATCATTTGTTCATACCCTTATGATCATCTCATGTTTATGTATTTCCCTTTTCCACCCTTATTAATAATCTAAGATCACCATTTATCATGTTTCTTTTCCCCAGGTTATGGTGATATTTATTACATTTTATAAGTCAATGAAGAGTTCTAGTTATGAGGAACTAAGTGGGAGATGATTTTGAACTCTAATGATCCAATTGTTTGTGTTTTCGTGTTTCCAAATGCACTATACCTTTAAGATTCCCAAGTGCGTGTTTGTGTAATGTAATGAATATTCATCTAAAAGTATTTAATATCTATGTATGAAAATCCTTGGTTATTATATGGATGTATAACTAGCTAGTAACTACACTTAGGTTTCTGGGATTTCTGACCATTGAAATTTATTTTTCATTGTCTAGTTGGAAATTTTATTTTATCTAGTCCACCATTAATCCCCCATTGAATGAGATTTTCAAAAACATAACCATGAACTCAGGCCTTGGTAGTTTATTCTTCCTGGAAAAAATGTTGGGGAGCATCTCTGTGAAAGACCATCGTATTTTTATTTAATGTAGATTTCATCCTAGATGTATGTTAAGTCTTCATATAGTGAGAATACATCCTATATATTCTTAACTTCATCATTTGGAATATCCAAAACCACTCCATTTAAATTAATAAAGAGTTTAGTCATAAAGAGATTTTTATCACCTCTAAATCCCACTTTCTTTTAATTATTAAAGAATAAATAACCACCCATATATTCATTAAAGGATAGTGGGAATTATCTATGTGGTTGGTTTTTGGTGTTTTATAGTCTTTATTTAAAGAGGCTATCGTCTATGACATTCATTCACAACTAGTAAAATTTTGTAGGAATTAATAAGTAGGAAAAGAGGAATAAGCCATGTTTTTGGTGTATGGATATTAGTATTTCTATAATACGAGGAACAAGATATGGTTGGATAGTTCGCACAGCTTGAACATGACTTTTGTTATTAGATATATAATCATCGTGGATGATCTTATCCCTCATAAAAAATGTTGGGAGGTCCCCCCTACATTAATATTATTCATGTATGGTAGGAGTAGTAACCTTTTCACAAAATAACCATTTTCTCAAGGAATATGGGTTCACTAAATCCCCCAACTAGTGTGATCAAACTCAATGTTGATGGACTTGAATCCTCATCCTTATATGGGGGGGGGGTTGTTTGAGACACTATAGTCTTGGTTATTTTCCCATTTAGCAACTTTTATGGCTTGATATATTCTCTTATGGCTGAATCACATTCCATAGCCAATGGACATGATATGTGCTACAAACAAAGTATAATTCTTACCTTGGTTGAAACTGAATATTTAGATGCTCTCAATTCCATATAAGAGAATTCATCCATCCCATGGTTCACTATCTATCACATGTACAGATGTAAGAAACTCCTTGATAACTAGGTTAACACTCCATGAGTGGCATGAGAGGAATAAAGTTACTCATATTCTGGATTCATGGGATTATCAAGGTTACTAATCTATTTATATATCAATCTTGGGTTTCTCCCACTGAGTGTAATGGTTTGGTTAGAGAAAATGATCTCATTTTTAACTTCATCAGACCCAATTATCTTATTATTCTTTTTTTACTTTTTAGTTATAATAAAATACTAACATTGGATGGATGATCTAAGGGAATAATCCTATTTCTCATCTCATGTATATAATTACCCCAATAAAATGTTTTTTAAAACAAAATAGATTATAAAAACCATCAGTTGTTTGAAAACCATTTTTTATAAAATTTTGGTTTCGTGGAAGATTATATGATATTTTTATTAATAATAATTTCATTTAATATTTTTATAAAGCTTCACCGAAGTGGAAGGATTTTATTATTTATTCTCCTAGATATTCCACATGAATTATATATACTGGAACTCAATGATTATTGAATATTATTTCTTTTCACATATGAATATCTATATGATTTAATTAAAATATCTCATGTGAATCCTTATTTTTTTCCATTTAATTATTACTTGATCAGAATAATGAAACCCAATTCCTCATCATTGGTTTGACCGTTTTTATGATTTGTGTATGGTTTATTTTCCTCATTAATAAAAAATTTATGTTATTATTATTTATGATATGGGTTGGATTAGAATTACATATCTTTATAATGTGTTGGTAAAACTTTAATATCTCATGAGATTTTATTTAAGGGATTAGGGAGTGAACCTAATTTACCATGTAAATTTACACACATTACGATAATGGTCTTGGGAGTGACCTTTGATTTATGTTATAATTAAAGAATTTCCTTATTTCACATCTTTATGATTATGATAATTCTATTTATGAAATCATGGTAAGACTCTTTACTCCCATGTCATTCTTTATTTCTATTTTATCCCCTTATTAGAAATTCTGGATCACCATTTAACTAATATATTTTCCCTAGGATATCCTATATAGTTTTAGAGGATCTATGGGTGTTAGGATCATTATGTGGAGTTTTAAATAAATATGATGTTTTAATTTTAAAGAGGATGAAATTTTTATCTTATCATCTAAAGTTACTAGGAATCTAGATCCTTAACTCTTATTTATTGGTAAATAATGATAAGAATTATAAAATAATATGCATTTAAGGCTAATGTCTCTTTTCACACCTTGTATTCCTACTTACTCAAAAATTCTATAACCTTCTTTATAATGAACATAACTATCATACTAATTGATCTTTGAACCTTATTATAATTCTAAAAAACCTTTTTAATATTTTCATATCCATATTTTCTAAATATATTATCTAATTTTAGATTTTTTTCATTATCAAGTGTTAGAGCTTTCAGTTGTTTTTTTCATACAATATTCAAAAGAAAATATCAATTCTTACTAGGTGGTTTCAAGTTCACAATTAGATGATAATTTAGGATAAAATAATCATTGGTTTTCGATGATTACTCATGTCCTATTTTCATTAGGTGAAAGACATTAATACGTCTTGTGAACATGGAAATTCCAATGAACTAATTTTAAATGTGTTTAATAGTAAAAAGGTAGTATTTTGATAAATATTTTAAATTTTAACAATAATATTTTAAGATTAATTAAAAAATAAAAAACATATCATTATCACAATAAGTTATAATTAAATGAAAACCCATAATAATTTATGACAAAATCAATATAACAACATTAACATAGATGGTTCAATAGACCAAAATGGTAACATATTATAATGTTTTCATGAGAAAGATAATATATATAAATAATTAGAATATGAATTATTAATAAGTATAAAAATGTAATAATTATCCTATATCATATATAAATACATTCTTAGAAATATTCAATATGGTTGGTGATGAAAAATGAAACTCATTTTTCATGGATATGGTAGTGCGCACATACACATGATTAACAATCCAATTTCCTAAAAAAGGGTTGAAACTATGTTATATACCAAATTAAATTTTAAAATTTATAAACGTTAAATTAAAAACAATAAAATTCATCAAATAAATATTTATTTCTATCGATAGTAGGAAGTGTTGAAAAATGAACTGCATCATTTCACGGAGCGATAGTCTGCACGTACACACGATATATGTTATTTGGTTTTCATAGTGGATGAAATGGATTGAATAATTGTTATAAAATTAATATAATGAAATTAAAATAAAAAATAATCCATATTCCATTATATTAATGAATTTATAATTGATTTAGGAAGGTGTATATTTAGACACAATAGTGGTAGAATGTAATACCCATGTTGGAAAATTGAGTGTTATATAGGAAAAATTCTTGGAAATGAAGGCCTTAAGAAAAATAAAGGATTCCAAAATCTAATTAATGTAAGATAGAGTTATAGGATGAGAAAATTGGAAGATTTTAAATATGTAATTATAAGAAGAGGTGAGTCTTAGAGTTGTATAAGTGTTACCTATTTATAAATAGATAGAAGGAATATTTTAGAAGTAACCATTACCTTTTTAATATTTTAATATTACTATCCAAAGGGAAATGGATAGAAAATTAAAAAAGTGGAGGGAAAATATCTTTGAGTCAACATTTTCCTCATCATCTAATTTTGGAGATAAACATTTTTTAAAACTTTCATATTGATCCCAATTTACTTTTACGTTGGTAATTAATTTTGAACCATATAAATTCATATTAATGAAAAAATTAATATTTAACCATTTAACTTATTTAAAAATTATGATTCAAAATTTCATACTACTGTTACCAAATATATAATTTTTGAGGGCGTGGAAAGCTTATTATAATATTAATTCTCATACCGTGTAAAACAATTATAGAAAAAGTGTGTTTTTAAGCATTAAATTTACGTGTAAGACAACATAATTAAATAAAATCATTTGTTATTAAAAAATAATGGGCTCATGTATTTAATAGAAATAAATAAATTAGATACCATTGAAAATAATTTATTCAAAGAAAATATTGAAAATAGTTTTCTTGGAACTAATATTTAAATTTAGATCTAAAAATGTCAAAAATAGGATTTATAAATTCAATGAATTTATTAAAATGGATAATTATATTCCAAAATTACAAATTTTGTTGAATAAAATGTCTTTTTTATTCATTGAAATTCCTTCATAAAGATAGAAATATAAAAATTATTATCTTTGAATTTTTTTTGACTAAACGTCAAAATTTTTAGACATTTCTTAAAAATCCATAATATATGTATTTTGATTTTAGAAATTTAAATAAAATGATTATTATTTTATATAATTTAAATTATAGAATTTATAATTTTACTTAATGAAATTAAATACATAATAAAAAGATAAATTATTTTATAGACCATAACCATTTTAAATATTAAATCATATAACCCATTTATCCTTCAATGTTGATAATTTTTAATTTATTAATATCATAAAGGTTCTATCATAGTTTTATTAATGAACATCATCCAATATGTTTTGGAATGTTTACATTTGGTGTTTTTAACAACATTTATAAAACATATAATATATGTTAAAGGATCTAAAATATTGAGTATATACATATAACATGTTATACACTTTATTTATGGTAATTATATACATGTGTATTAATTAGTTATTGTCTAATTTTAACATCTTGTGTTTGGAGTTTCGATCATTTTTTCACTACTAGTTTCATAATAGTGGTGTCATCCTTAGTTCTTGTCCGTATGTTTTTCATTATTAGATTATAAAAGTTCCTTTAATTTATTATTTACCATTATTTATAATTTTCTAATTTTTATTATATAACATTTTTTATAGATCTTGTCGATGAAATCAATAACAATCATGTTTTGTTTATTTTTAAGAAATGAATGATGGTGACTTAATTAATTTGTTTAATATTAATATTACCACTCCAAATAAACTTTAATTACAAAATTATATCATATTTTATCATTATATAACATCTCATATTTATACAAGATTTAATTTTATAGCATTTTTCATGTAGGTGGTTAGACCGACCCAGATATGACCATACACAAATTGAGGGATGATTATGAAGTGATTTAAATACAATGTCAGTACTATAGTGGAATAATTATATTAATTAAATTTTATTAATTTGGTATATCATAATTTATTATGATTTTAATTATTGGTAATATATAAAAAACTATTACATATTATGAATAAACTAATTTTCTCTTAGTTTTCCCATTTTATACGTCTCAATTTACAGGGATCGTTTGCTGCTCATATTATTTTTAGGTTGTAAAATTTTCCTAAAAGTAATATTAATAATTTTATTAAAATATTATTTATCAATTAAACCCATTCAAATGAATTTCTATGAACAATAGTGTTGAGAAAATTAATACACAATTCATTGGTGGTGGTAGTCCGTACGTACATAAGAATTTGGATTTAGTTTTCCCTTGAACACAAGACATGTAAAATATTTTTGATAATTTCAGAATATAGATTTTTTTAAAATATAATACTTATTTTTTAAATTACACATTACTAACATCCATGTAATGTGGTTATGGAAAATGAAACAATAAACTTTGTAGAGGCTATAGTCTTCATATACGCACAAATATCATTTTCATTTTAATTAATGTAAATTTCGAAATGTTTTTAATGGATAATAAAAAAATAAAAACATATATTATAATATAAATAAATTATTTAATATGTATATATATTATTTGAAAAATTTATATACAATGGAATGATAGAAAATAAACAACGTTAGGTAATGTTTAATAGTTACAAAGTTAATATTGAGCTTCCTATGAAGGATTCCTTTGAATTGGAGGACATTGTCCCAAAACATGTTCTTATAAGATTAATTAAGTGAAATATAACTCTAGGGGATGGAATAAGGGTATATTTTAATGAGTAAAATAAAATTTTGGTGTGTTCTTGATGGGTTGGGGATTGGACCTTTTTATATGTTGTGGGAATCGGTTTTTTTGAAATTGTTTCACATTCATTTAAATAGTGTACATGTTTTAAATGTCCTATTAAATCCAAAAAGTATATAAAAGGAGTGGGGATATGTTTTGGCTTTTAAAAACCTCAAACATTGAATTATAAATATATTTTAATATTTTATGCCTCTTACCCCTTTTTGTTAACCCTTTTTACACATTTTTGGATTTTAACAGAGAAACTAATTTCTAGAGATTTAATTTGTTTTTTATGACTAAAAATAAAATGGTTATTATTTTATAATTTGTAAGTAATAATTCCAAATATTAAATTTGTTTTATTTATTCAATTTATAAAAATGATAAAATCTAATTTTAAATATAATTAATATATATTGTTGTAAAAATAGTTTTTGAGAATATTTTAACATATGTTCTAAAACATCAACCATAAGTTTTTAAAATAAATTTAATATTTTTAAAATTCAAAATTAGATTATAAAATATATATTTTTCACTTGATAATGGCTCCATAAATTTCCAATTCATACTTATATGTTAATTATTCTATGAAATTAACTATATTTGTTAAAACAGTATTTTTCACTTTTCACCTAAAATTCAATCCTTTCAGAAAAATATTAAAAAATTATCATAACATAAAATTTTAATTATGTGTTTATAAATTAATTCAATTTTTTAAAACTTATTCTCTAAAATTTTGGAATTTATCCATTCAATGAAATCATTCAATATAAAGAAAATGTTTTTTATAGGAAAATGAATTTTAAATATACTAGTTGTTATAATTATTAATTTATATAAAACACTAATAAATATTGTATTAATCAATAAATAATATTTTTTATTATTATTATTTTACCAAAAATTAATTTTTTTGTTATTTTAGATTAAAAATTTCTTTTAGTAAAATTGTTTTTTAAGCATGAAATTAACTATGTTTTTAATGGAAATTATTTTAATTTATAAATATTTCATAATTAGATAATTCCAATTAATACCCATAGATTCAATATATAGTTTTTAATTGTTCTATTTTTAGGACCCCATAGGTCCCTAAGTGGAGAGGGGTGAATCACGTATTCAATGTTTTCTTTTAAAACAGAATATCTTTTTCCCACAATAGTGGGATCTTTTAAAACATGTATAATGGAGTCATGAAGTCATTAAACAATAAGATAAAAATAGAAAACACATTAGTTTTACATTATTCATAACTATGTGATAGAAAAATGAGAATACAGTAACCATGTGTTGGTAATTCAAAAATATACTAAGTTTCACTAGTTATTGTGGAGTAAAAAATATTAGTCATATTCACTCTATTTCAAGAAAACTTACTTTAAAATAATTTTAGAGATAACACAATTCCACCCTCAGATCAATTCCATTAACTACCATATATAACTACCTTGGAGGAATATTTATCAGTTTAATGACTTGAAGGTCACTTTAGTATATTGGAATTTATGTATTTTTCCCTAAAAACCATGAGACTCTGCTTGCATAGATGTCCTCAATAGGTTCACTTGAAAGCACTATTCACTTAAACCAGATGTTCAAAAATAATAATTTTGATCATCCTAGCCTTCATTAAACACCATTTATATTTCAAATAAATACCATCCTTAGTGAACCCACATATATTTAAAAATATCTTTTTCTTTGTGAAGCTCACCACATTCATGGAAACAAAAGGCCTTCCAGAAGCTCAATAACTTTACAAAACACCTCTGTATTTGTAAAACTCCCAATCATAAATCAAAATAATTGACATTAGTCAAGAATTAACTAGTATTTTTGTGATTATCAAGCTCACAAATAAATCCATATTTTTAAATCTCACATCCTTCACAAAATTAGAGTGATTCATCCTTTTCAATGATTCTATTTATTTCAAAAGAAGTAAGGGCACCCAAAAATTTATAGGTGAAAACCTTAATGAAGCTCCCAAAACACATGAATTCCTTTAAAAAAACTAAAAACATGTGTTAATTAAGCTAATCTATTCTTGAATCTCCATTTAAATTTAAACCATTCACAAAGCTTCTCATAGCCACGAAGAGTCACCATCAACCAATTGAACACTTACAATACTTATCGTAGTCACAAAGAACATTGTCCTTCCATCACACATTCGTAAAGCTATATATCTTTATCATGAGCATGATTATGTGAAACATAGTCTTTTTGAAACCCATTCATCATGAAACTCATTCCTTAACTATATTTTAGATGTTTCAATCCTAGAAAGCCACCATTCATAATATTTTCTCCTTTATCTTGATTTTTGAGCCCAATAATTTGGAAAACAATGGTAAATGAAACCACCTTCAACACTAAACACATCTTGTACTATAATATCAATTTACAGGAATAATCTTTAATAAACCAAATGTGGATTGAACAAAAACACAAACCAGACTCAGTTTCCAGCTTTTGGCTGTGACATGACTCTATTGCAACAATATTTTTTCAAGATAAATTATCTTTTGCCGTTTTAGTCTTTTTTTTCATTTTCAAACTCACTACATATTATTGTATTTATTTAATTATAAAATATAGTAATATCAAAGTTAATTATATTATACCACATTAAATAAATTTAATTCACAAAATTTTAATAATTTATTACTAGTCCTATTATCTTATGGTATCTAACAGATATATATATAACTCAAGGAACAATTTTATATTATTTTTCTACTTTAATATCTTAGTTATGACTATAGAATACATTTTTTCATTTTACCATGTCAACATATTTCAAAATAATTCCTTGAAAACTAATTTCAATATGCCATCCTTTACCAGAGAAAAAAACATATCCCATATAATTTGATATATTCTCTAAGGCTTCCCTTCCCACATATTTTATATGAATGAAATTGAATATTCCTTCCATTATCATCTTCATTACATGAATTTACATGAGGCTAAATCCTTATTTTCTTTAGTGTGCTTTATATTTCAATAATGATGATGGTGTTAATCATGATTTGAGGTATCTAGTTCAACATAATCCCTTGGTTTTTCTCTAATGTTATTATCTCATTTGGTTTCTCACTAAAAAATGATACATTTTACATGAAAAAAATTATAAGATCGATTCCATCAATATTTATCCAATACTAAAGTGAAATGGTTTCAACATGAGTGATGAATAATTATATCCATAGGATAAATAATTCAAGATAAATACATGAAAATGTATTTCTATTAAAAACCATCTTATGAGATTCTAATATAACTTAAATCATACTCATTGGAATCTGGAATTATTTTGGGTTTATTAATATCATATTTATTAACCTCAATCATTAAATATGACATGAAAAGATAATGTGATTAACCTATTCATGACAACTGGGATTCCCTATAAAACGTTATAGTCTTAGGCACACTTATCATGCACTAGAATCAATTTTGAGTTAAAAATTAATAATAATTTCTCAATGGGATTTTTTATAAGAGAATCTACAAAACAACTAAATCCAATTGATAGTATCTGAACAAGGATTTAATTATTAGTAGAACTATATAATCATCACCACACCAAAACTTAGTGATTTTATACTATATTTTGACATATCCCATAGACATATACCTATGGTTTTCACTAATTTTTTCTTATTATAATTAAAATTATATTAAATATCAAAAAAATAACATAAATACTTATCTAAACCATTGAAATTATGGTAATCAATAACCTCTCACCCCTAGAAGAAATTTATATTCTTAATAGATCACTCCAAAATCAAAAAATTTATCTAAAAACTATAAATCATATCAACTATGAAAACCCAAAAACATAACCACCTCATAATTACAAGGATTAATGAAAATATTTCAATATATATATTCCCATAAAAGTTTAGGTTTTTAATTTTAAATGATTAATATTATAAATTAACTAAAATACCTTATGTCATTTTCAATTAATAATCAATTTTTCCTACATTAAAATTAACATTATTCATATTATAATGAGTCTTAAATATTTAAGATAAATTATAAAAATAATACACTCATATAGATATATTATACGTATTAAATTTTATCCAAACCCAGGGAAACAAAAACATAAGAAGCGGTGAGCTGAAATGATAAGTAATTATAAGTATAAAAATTAGTAATCAAAGATCAAAAGTTAAAATAATATTAAAATATGCGTAAAATAATATAATCAAAGAACATAAACAAAACATTAAGTATTCATACACAATATAATATTGGTTAACAATGAAAGTATAATTGGAATGAGGTTTTTATAATACAAAAATATTTATCATAGGATTCTGGCATAATATGTAAAATATGGGGGTATCATATGAATGTAAACATTATAACTTGAGGATTCTTATAAAAATAATAATATTTATAATAGAGTCAAAGTTTATATATAATGTTAACATGATAAATTAATAAATATTTAACCAATGTTCCTCACTTTGGCATCATAAAAAAACAATACTAGTGATTTTCACTAAGGTATTATAAAACATTACCAAGGCATGACGCCATGGTATCCTGATCATGTCATATATATAGATTAATTATTTAACTAATGATTTGGAGTGATATTTGGGAACACCATCAATATTTTAAATATTATTTGTACCAAATAAAATAATCATATATAATCTCATCAAATATGTTAGGAATAAGTGTTTTTTGGATTAATTTGTTTCCAATATATCAATATGTGTTTGAAAAGAAATTTTCTTGATAATGTTAATTAAGAAAGTTTCTAAAGATGTTTTTAAATAAATTTTTAAAAGATTCAATATGGAGGAGGATAAGAATTTTTCTAAACAAAATAACATGATTCTAAACTTATATTCAATGTTTCTAACATAATGAATTTTATATTGATCTAAGAAACATTTTAACCCATTTTTTCTATATGAGAAATGTCCAAGATAGAGTATAAAATAAGAAGTTTTTTTCTATAAAAAAATTGTATGATGTTTTTATAAAAATTTTCCAGGATTATATGGCCCTGAGAATACTTCTATACCCATAATTTTAGACAAATAAAAATGGGTGAGGATTTCCGGATGAAGTGAATTAGAAAAAGAGACCAAATAAAATATAGTTGGTATTCAAGATGATAATTATTTTTAGATACTGAAAGCTGTTGGGTTCGTATTTTTTTAAAATATGTATAATAGGGGATAATATATTATCATATGGTGATTTGAGATAAAATGATTGAATAAGGTGTAGTATATATATTGATCTATGTAGTTAAATCAATACCAATATTGAGTTAAAATGTTTTAAAGTAAAATGATTAGACATAGTATTTAGAGATTATTTGATCTGTCAAAGTAATTTTGTAAAGATAAATTAAACATAAAATAAAAGAGTATTTAGTATACAAGATAGAGGATAGTAGGACAATTGTATCATATGACTTAATTGGGTAGAAACATGATATGTACAACAAGAATATATTTGGGTTTTTAATTTTTAATGAAATATTTCTAAATAGAATAAAGAATATGAAGTTTGAGATGACAAGGGATTTGTGTTTAATGAATATATTTATGAATTACCACCAGACCGACCAAAATAAGACAATATACTAAATATATATTTGAGATATTACTAAATTGTGATATCATTATGAACATCATATTAATGTTTCCTAATAAAGGGAAATAAGATAAAGGTACAATAAACAATAATTTTTTAAGATTCCATCAGATGGAGAAATATATATTTTTTCCATTAAAGATTAAAATTTTATAGAATATTAAAATCTTTTTTTGATGTCCTTTGAACCAATATTGATGATAAAGGTGAGAATTAAATGTTTTTTATATTAATTAATTTTATAAATTCTGATGAAGTTACCTAACTTAGAGGATGAGAAAATTTGAAAATTATTACATATAATAGATAATTCAAGATCATCATAAATATTCTTGATGTGTTTGGAGTATATATAAAATTAAAAGTTAACTGGTGATTTGAAATCCACGTTTTCCCTAATGGGGGACTCTAATTTGTTTCCCACCAATTCTTCTAAAAGTACTCCTTTGAAAGTATGAAAGTACATTATGGGTTTGGGTTCTATTCATACATGAAAAATTTGAAGTGCTGAAGAAATAATTCCATGAGTTTCTAACAAAGGTTTCTTCTAGGTTGATGAAGAGTTATACTAGATGAAGCTTCATCAGACATAAGTGCATCAAGAAAAGTTATTAAATAGGGTAACTTCTATCAAAGTTCTAATAGATTGAGGAAAACTAGACTGAGCATCAGATAATGAAGCATCGGAACAAGGAAAATAGATGGGTGGACATTGATCAGAGTTCCAAAAGATAGAGAGTTAGTGGATGAAGATAATGATATAAGGATTATTAAGTTAAGTGTATAATAATGATAAGTTATGGATGGATACCTAATTGTTGGACTCATTAAATTAAGGGAATAAATATTTAGGACAAGTGAATGAACATTTCATAAAGACTTTTTTAGTGAAATTATGTAAATCTATAATTGATCATATCCTGATCAACCAAATATCATGAGGATGTTTGAATACCAGTAGAATCCTAAGAGGGTTGATGAATAACTTGAATAATTTTATAGATGCTAATTTAATCCAGCTTTCTTATGAAATAAGTGAATATCACTCTAAATTGGATTAGAAAAGAAGAAGGAAAAGGCTAATAGCATGTGGTAGAATTAGTCACAAAAAATTCATATTTTCTTGGGTGTATAAATAAATATAAATTTAGTGGATATGAAAAACTAATGTTAAGTGGTATAACTAACAATTACTAGATATTTTAATTTTGGGTGTTAAACCCAGGGTTGGGTGGATGATGAATACTATTGGGTGGGGGTATAACTCGCTACTTATTTTAACTATATTATCCAAAAAGAAGTAAGTAAAAGAATAAATGTTAAGGGGAATAATCAAATTTCCAAGGATAAGTTCTTTGTAATGAACCATGTAAATATAGTGTTCTAATTCCTATTTATATTTAATTTTTATGTAAAGGGAGTTTTATAAAAGTCCTAAGAGTGGATAATAATTCTAACAAGTTTTAAAAGGTTAGGAAAGTTTTCTTAATAAGTTATGATACTTTCTTATAAAATAAAAAGTTATAATAGATTCACCACTATCACTATATGTGGTCTAATAAGTTTATCCTAAGGATAATGTAATTAGTATCAGTGGAGGTTCTCTCCAAATGATCCAAATTCTAAGAATGGATAATATAAATTTGTTAAATAATAAGGGTGTTTCTATTTTTTATTAGAGAAACTATCATAGTTATAAGTATAGGATATTACCCAATTTTTTTATCTATTTTTAATGTATTTAGAGATGTTATTACCATGAAATTTCCTCCTGTTTAAATTATATGATATCTATCGATAAGATAAAGTTGAAAATTATGTAAAATTAATGAATTTCATACTGATGACTCTAACAAAATATGTTTATCCAATGATTATGGGGATTCCAACTATAAAATATGTGGGATTAGTTGATATACAGGTATAAATTTTCTTGAAGGTTAAGGAAGATAAAATACAAATTTAAAGAAGAAAAATTAAATATATTAAGATGTTTGATGAAGAAAGTATTAATGTTTAATTTACAAGAGTAAATGAGATTATCAGAAAAATAAAATGTTTTTATGAGAATCCTGAAGACACTAATATCTATAGAAAATTTATGATACCATTCCAAATATATTTTTTTCTAAATTATCATATCTATGTTATTATGAGGATTTATCTCTAGATGAACATCAGAGCATTATGAAAACATATGAAATGAAAAAATATCCAGTATTTTTGAAAACTGTTTCAAATGAAATTGATTTTGAAGCATTGATAAATGAGATATTTATATATTATAAATGTGAAGAATAATCTAGTGATTCAGCGGAAGAGGAAGAAGAATAATATTTTATCAAAATAATTTATATTATTTAAAAAATATAAAAAATAGAAATTGTAAAGGCAAATGATAACATTCTCCCATTTTGTTGTAATTTTATTGATAAAGGTAACTTTGAAAAAAATATTCCTAAAAAGATATATGAAGATGATGATACAGAAGAGGATGATAAAAATACTCATAAATAGAAGTGAAATAAACATAGTGAAAAATTTATAAACAATTAAAAAAAATGTTTCTTATGTAAAAGAGAGAAGAAAAATAACTCATCAAATGATAAATTTTCTTCTCATTTCATCTTATCTGATCAAGTTAAAAAAGAAGATAATTCATGTAGTGATGATGATGGTGAAGAAATAACTAAAACTGAGTTTATTTTAGAATAAAATTTGGAATCATTGTAATAGGAAAATTCTCAACTCAAGAAATAAATAAATAGTTTGAAAAAATAAGTTAAATAGATAAAATTTAGGAATAGAGAGAAAATTAAAAAGGATAAGATAACATTCAATTTAATTTGATATCATAAAATGAATGTTGTTGAGATTGAGTGAAAGTTGATTTTTTGGGGAATATCATACACACAAGAAAATATCAGCATTGTAGAAACTACACTTATTGAATAAGGTAATAATAACATGATAATGTAGTATAAATTTGGAAAATGGTAAATGTTCAAAATGAAAATTTATAAGAAAAAGAAGAGGTGTTGTTAAGAACAAAACAAAGTTTTCTTATAACACAATGTGATTTACTGAATAAGAGAGAATACTTCACTAAAGAAGGTTAGATTAAAGGTTTATCATTCTTTAGATGGATAGATTAAGGGTTCATAGAAGGAGATTGTTTCTATTACAAAACAATATCAATGTTTTTATGCTTCTACTAACATTATAGGTTCAAAATCAATAGTTTTCTAGAAGTAATCATACACTAATAAAGCATTTAATTTTTCAAGAATATATCTACCTTAACAAATTCAACCACAATATTTAAGAAGAAAATAGTAAAAAACTGCATAACAGTACTACTATCAGCTTCAATGCTCAATATTCTGTGGTCACTACAGGTGTTGTGTAATTTTCAAGCATTGTGATTATTAATTTTTTAGAAAACGTCTCTATCAAAAAATATGTATCTATCTAGGTTGATTTATCATGGAATAGAACAAAATTTCCTAAAAAGGCTAGTTTCAGAAGAAATTAATGTTCCAAAACTAAATAATATTAAATTCTCAATAGCATGAAATGAAAAATACTTTAATAAAGTCGAAGAGGATATGGATGTTGAGAATGTATAAAGTGTTTATTATGTTAAAAAATATGAATGTTGAAAGAAAGAATTCATAGTTATATAGATAGAGAAAATGGATATGAATAGAAATTTGGAAGAAAAATGAAAAGGTAATGAATGAAAAAGGGAAGAAACATTTTTTTAAACATGAGGAAAAAGATGAAAAATGTTATAAATAGATATTGTAGTGAGGATTCTAAAAAAGTGTATGAGATATGAGTAAGATGGTATTATTACAAATTTTTTTTGACTATCTTACCATCTTAAAAATAAATCATGAAATGTTAAGTTCAAAATCAATGTAATAAAATTGTTTCTAAAAAAGAAGTTAATAATTATAAGATATTATAAGTTTTAATATTTATTCTATAGAAAACATAGGTTCCAACTTACTCCCAATATAAATTCATTTTTTACTCATATGTATGTAATTTAAGGTTAATATGTAAGGAATGATTGATTTTTTCTAGAATTTTTTTTTAAAAAAATAAAAAGTTATATCTAAAACTTTTCTTATAAAGGTGAAAGATGAAGTGATATCATTGAGGGGGAGAGAAACTGAAGAGGATGTATGAGTATATATTTTATCTTAATAGATAACATTAAGGTGTTAAAAAAAATAATGTTTTGGGGAATGTTGTTTTAATATTCTTGAAATCGTTTTTTATGTTGGATAAGATGTGTTCAGATTTTTTCATAATTTTTTTAGTTTACCTCTAATACAAAGATATTATAAAAGGATGAAAAAAGTATTACATCAAAGTTATATTATGTTAAATATTGTCCTCCTTGATTATTTACTATGGTTTTATACACTGGGTTTTCCCATACATAATTATATGTTTTCAGTTAAAGGTTCCTTGTTAAGAACCTCATGTGATACTAATTTTATATTAAAGAATGTTTTTAATATTTTAAGTTAAATAAAGGTGATTATAAACAAACCAATTGGATTTCATTATCAATATCAGAGAGCGGAAAATTAGGGTGAGAAATAAAATGGAACCATAATTCGGGTGGAAATTATTGAGTATACATATTTTTACTGAATTTGAATCAAGTCTTAAGTGGTTATTTTTAAAAATTAAAAAGGGAGAGATTGTTAGGCCCTACTATTTTGGTTTTTATTTTTCTCTATAAATCAATATGTTTTTTTATAGAGGTGGATACTAAATAATAAATCTTAAGAAAGTTTCTTAAGGATGTTATTTAAGTATGTTGTATTAATTTCCTTATATAAGAGTATACGAATGTTCCTTAATGAAATAAGATGATGCTATATTGTTCTAAATTTTCCTAACCTCATGTGGTTTTTCATTATTAATGAATAGTTTGTAGACATATATACAACAAGATAAATGTCAAAGATAAAGTAAAAAAGAAGTATTTTTAGTTTTCTATAAAATAAATTGTATAAGGTTTCATAGAAGATGTTTTGAATTTAGAAGAATATAAAAATACTTTTAGAAATATAAATTCAAACAAGAAAAAGAGATAAATATTTAAGGATACAATGAATCAGATAGAGTCACGAGGTGGAACATATTTAATATTCCAGGAAAATATATTTTTTGGTTATTGAATGTTTCAAAGTGAATTTTTTTGTAAAATAAATATAATTGGGGAGATGTTCTTATCATATAGATATCCAATTTAAAAATAAATAATAAGTGGCTATATAAATGTTTATATATAGTCGCAGCCTTACAAAGATTGAGTTATAAAGTTATGATGCTGAAATATTAAATATAAAAAGCGGAGAAGTTATAATTAGTTTTTGTAATGTTGTGAAGATGCATTGGACATAGAATACAAGGGTACCAAGTACACCAAATTAAGTATAACATGCTATTTTATTGGAAAAAAGTCATAAAATAAACACAAAAAAGAACCTTTAGGTGGGGATTTTTAATGTCTCTAGGAAAAGAAATATGTTTAAAAAAGGGAATTTGATGTTTGATATAATTAGGGAGTTACACCGGATGATGATATGTACAATGCATCATCATAAAGAATAAAATATAATGATTTACTAGAATGAGATTTGAGATATCATTGTAATGATATTTCAGAAATCACATCAAATAGAATTTTCCTAACAAAAGGGAAATCAGATGAAGGTGTAATAGATAATGAATGTTCACTAGTCCATTGGATGGAGAATGCTATAGTTGTCCCACCAGACAAAATAATTATAAATAACATTACAAAGAGTTTGTAAATTCCATTTAACCATTGTTTACAATGCAGTTGGGTGATTAATTTTTATTTTCATTTTGATTTCAAGAAATTATTAATAAGTTCATTATATTAGAGGGTGAAAAAATTTGAAGAAGATTATAAAAGATGAAAAATTGAAGAATCATCATGATTATTATTTAAGTGTTAAGAATCTATAGAAAATTAAAAATGAGAATGATATTTGAAAATATATTTTTCACGAAGTAGAAAAAACAAATTGGATTCCCACAAATTTGTTTAAAGATGAACCTATAAAAAGTGATGCTTTCTTTTGGAGGAATTGAAGATCATTATAAAGTTGACCAGAAATAAAAAATAAGGAATGCGATTATTGTTGGGTGGTATAGCCATTTTTAAGGATTATTGGATGGGGGTATAACCCTTGGTGAATTTAGGTGATAAAATATAGGATAATCAGGGGTGTTTAACCAATTGTGGAAAATTGTGTTATTACTAGGGATAAATCTTGGGTTGTTTAGTGAATGAATACTAGAAAACTATAAATCTATATACTTGTGCCTTTTTAATTATCAAATATGTTTTTAAAAGAAATCATGTTGGGGGGAATAAACAATATGAAAAGGAGTAGGTATTTTCATTAAACCTTTTAAATATCTTGTGACGATATATCATTATATTTGATACATATGAAAAGTGATGTTGAGAGATTTACATAAAGTATATCATAAATATAAAATGTTTTATGAGGTTTAGTAGAATTCTTTAAGATGTGAATAAACCTTATTATATAAGAAAAATTGATCACTAATTCACCACCTCCACGTCTTAGTGATCTCATACAATAAAAATAAGGTAACACCAAAAGAATTATTAACCCATATAGGATATATCATTATTGATTATACACATGATGAGACTAATAGATCATGTGAATGATGGTTGATGATATCATAAAATAATATCAATATAATGAATAGAGTGTGTTGATGTGGATTGAAAAAACATTTTATGATCATTGTGTATATCTCACTAAAAAATAAGTTGAAATATGTTACACACACAAACCTAGTAGACCAGACATGGTAGTTAAATTATTACATTGGATCTAGATACAAGTTATCACATCCAAAGTGATCAAACTACTTAGTTGTCTTTGAAGACTGGAAACATTCTTAAATATAAAATTATATATAGAAAAATAAAATATAATCTAGTATTGTAATAGAGAAAATTATTTTTACCTCATTAATATAATTTCATATAAATAATATTATACTTATTGTAATCCTAATTAAAAGAAGAAAAATAAATGCCTAAAGACAAATTCATAGTATGGGAATGCATACAACGAAAGTTATCATATACTATATGGCATGAAAAATTGGATGTAGACAATGATGATAAAATAATTTAATATAAATAATCACATGATATTAAAACTTATAAATGGAAAAAATAACATAAAAATAACATTTAAATCCACAAATATCTTCATAAATATGGAATGCATAATGTCAGACATCATAAACTAACCATCGAGGAGATGTGCAAAGACATATTACATAAAAGGGAAAGATATATTCCAAATAACCAACTTTTTTTTTTCTCATTAATCCTACTAATAAATCATAGGGATATGTAATTATAGGCCCCACACGTCACTTAATATGTCCAATGTATTCATCATATGAAAAAAATTTGTAACATAATTGACTTTCCTTAATAACAATAACTATCTATATTGTATAAACTGCCATAAAAAATGTCAACACACTCCCTAATAAAAATGATAATAATACATCAAGAGAAATATAATCGATATAATAAGAATATTATATCCTTAGTAAAACATATGATTCATAAATTATATTGACATTGATGAAAATACATTTAAATAAACATTATATGATTACTTATGGAAGTTACCCTCATGTGAGATGAAAATTTCAAAAAAAAGTCTCTTATTTCCTAAAATTATTCTCATTAATTAATAAATAAGAAGTCAATTGAAACAATTTTGAAACATTTTTAGATTCTAGAATGCATTTAAAAATGAATTAAAATTAAAATTTTACATGTTTAACGCCTCATTAATATTAAATGGATAATAAATTAATTGATTGGAATTGTTTTTTATTTTTAAATGTCACTTTAAAATTGTATATATTCAATTTTTAATTAAATTTTTAAATGTATTAATTTTCTAGTGTTATTTATCTCATTTATATCTGAATTAATTGATATACCTAAATTTTTATTGAAATTGAAATTGAAATTTCTTGATTTAGTGTATGAAATGATAATTTTATTGAAAGAAATTTATGAACACTAAATCCATTTTTAATATTTTGTACTATAGAATTTGAATTTTTAGAATGTGACGAATCACCAATTCCTTCCATAATTATATTGATCAATATGAATAGAAAAAATAGAAAAAAATGATCAACCACAAGTGTGTAGTTAACTACAACTACATTTTTTTTACAAAATATGTGTTATCATGCCTATAGGGGAGCGATCACATGAATTAATTTTCAAGATATGAAAAATAGTTTTTTGAAAAAGTTATGGATTTAAAAGTCATGGGAATAATGGATATAATTGTGATATTTAGAAAATATATTCGTCAAGCACAAAAAATACCAACCACACTTGAAATCCCATCTACCATAACCACAATTTGTAAAGTAATTGTGATTCCACATAGAAAAACTAAGATATTGGTCCTTGTATGTGGAATATAACATGCTACCCTATTCTCATGATCAATATTTAAAATTTACCTCATCGTTATCTTTCACCGATGGATATTTGAAACTATATATAGTGAGGTGGATGAAATTGAATCATTCTCACATGTAAACCTGTTCTATGTTGAAGATCGATGAACCCCCAAGATGACTGATCGTTAAGAAAACATAAGTGATGAAGTATTAATTCATAAGGTGATAATCAATTAAAAATATTGAAGAAGATTAATTACTTTATATGGAAGATAAATATGAATTCTACACTACTAAAATATGTTAATTTATCATTG
The DNA here is from genome assembly GCA_963277665.1 of Viscum album. NCBI lineage: Eukaryota > Viridiplantae > Streptophyta > Magnoliopsida > Santalales > Viscaceae > Viscum > Viscum album. The sequence continues at coordinate 930,071,946 of OY728163.1, read as the reverse complement.
CTCATGGAAGCTGAAAAAGTTTTAGTGTCACTCCTATCTGATCAAAGAAGAAGGGATCCCCTCATCTTTCCATTAAAGAAGAAAAAGTCACTCCTCACATTATAATTACTCCAAAACAAGATCAAAAAAATCCTTTAAAAATTAATGTATATAACTTTTGGTTGTGAATATAAAATTAATCGAATTGAAGTGGGAAAATGAACAATCACCATTGATTACCAGAGTTGACCGAATCTCATGCCACCTTGGATGATATTCCATTAACAGTCCTTAATAACTAAAGATATAATAGAAACATGATTTAATAACTCCATATTTTTAATCAAATAGATAAAAATTTATTAAAAAACTACATCGCATATCCTCCATATTCGATCGGTGAGGATGATTTGAGACACCACTATATCTTGCTAGTAAAAAAACCAAATTAGTTTCTAGGATTTACCAATGATTAAGAAAAAACTGAAAGGATAAGCCGATTTTATTAATTATGGTAGACCTAAATGGAGGACCATAAATAAAATAAGTTAAATAAAGAATCCTATTTCAAATGTTTGAGCTACATTATAATGATATAGAGAGTACCATTAACTTATTTTAAGGAAAAAAAATACTGCTGTGAGACAGAATGAAAATATATAAAATGATTTAATAGCACATTTCTAGTGTAGATAAATATTTGAGGAGGCCTCTTCACACCACCAATACACCCGTTTCCTTAATAAAGGCATATTCATAACAACATCCCTCTGAAATGATTCAATGCACTATTTAAAGACAATTAAATTGATAAAGTAGATTGAACCCAACTAGCACCTAACTCTCTATTGCTGAAGAAATATTATTAAACAATTTTAATATGAATTGTGAGAAAGCTAAATATGGAAGAAATTATGAACATTTTGAAAAATAGATTGTGAATAGGGGAAGAACTTGAGTTGCAGAGGCTTAGATGAACACAAACAAACCAATTGAGCATGATGAAATAAAATACTAAAGTGGTGGTATCCTATCTCATTCCTACCTATCCCATGAACTATCTAGATTATATTCTAGTGTTGGGCACTAAAATATACACCATAAGCCTATTTTTTTAATCATAAAAATTGATTACAGAAAAAAAAATTGCATGTGTATCATCTGTCAAAATCCTCATCTGAAGCTCGGGAAACACTCATCTTTTACTGATGATGCATATAAATGAAGAATTTATCTCCCATCCTTTATAAAGGAGTATAGAGATTGATAATGGGATTCTAATGCTTTAAATAAAAAATTTTAGTGCACTAATTCATATAAATCCAGACCATAAAGTTGTGCATGTAGAGGTAATCAAATGAAATTAAAGTGGGAATAAAATTTGTGAAATTAATTTGGCATGATATTTTTTTGGAAAGGAATATCATTCCTACCACATGGTAAGGGTATATAGTATCAAATAATGAGTAATATATCATGTTAAAATATAAACTAATCATCGGAGGAAAATGATATTTTTTTGATAATCATCAATCCAAAGATGTTGCTGTATTTTTTTTAATCTCATTATTTTAATTTCGTTTAACTTTATCGTAATTATCTAATTATGGTAGACAAAGACATTATTGGATAATATAATAAGATTAACCTATCCTACGTCAATGAATTATATATTTAAAATATTAAATCACTTCTATTAATATTTATATTTAATCAAACAACATAGAAAATAAGTGATTTCCTTATTTCTAACACTTTGAATGTAATAGACATGAAACCACACTCCCCAATCTGTTTTAAATAGCATAATATTCATATTTTCTGTCACTGATACTCATAAATGTGACAATTGTTTTTCAATCTAAAACCTACAACATCAAAATGAAATATTGGTTAAATTACATACCCACTGACATTTTCCATTTGGGTGTTTTAGATAATTAATAAAAACTCTTCGTAATATATGTTCATAAAACATTAGTTCATAAATATCAACATAATATCCTAATATACCCAAATTGTTATATTCCATGATAATTCATCAACATCTCCCATAAAATTCTCAACATATGAATCCTTTTTGGGAAAAAAATAAATTTTCCATATAAATCATAACCTGGGGAAAATGAAATATAAAAAGGGTGAGATGAAATTTTTAGTAATGATAAACATAATAATTAATAATTTAATTTCACTAGTGAGAGTAATTTTAGTATAAGGGTATGATTACATAATAAATGTGCATGATAATTACATTAGATAATTTATACTAATCAATATGTGGGTCCAGAATTATGAAACATGTCATAAATAATTACCATAGGATATGAGTCATAACAATGAACTATAATGATCAATGGGATGCTAACCATGATAAAAGAAATCATTTATAACCCATCAAAGGTATAAAAAAATCTTTTCGTACCTTGGTACATCATCATTATAGAACCCTTACAAAACACTTACAATTAGAGTTAACATGAAAAATACATCCAATATAGTTCTCCAGATAAAAAAATAATTACCCACAGCATTGAAGCACTATCTAATCCCACCCATTGTATAAGCTATATTGGCGACACATGATGTTTTCTAGGTGCACCCATTATATGATATATATATGTCTCACATAGTGATATATTAAAGCACCATCAAATATGATATATCAGGATCACCGAGGAGATATAACGGGTTTCCACCCCTTATAAATAATTTCCAAGGACTATATCATGAATAAAATCCCTTGAAAAACTATTTTAAGCCTACATGAAAACATTTCAGATATCAAAATACCCTTTCTTCTTTAAACCTTATTCTAAATAAAAAATTCCCAGAAAAAGGGATAGTGGGGTTTAATTTGAAGAAAACATGATATCTTCTAAGGTTATCCATATATAAAAGAAATTCTATAATGGAAAGAAAAACTGATTTAACTATGTGTGATAAAATAGATAATTCATTTCATAACTTGATCAACCTATGGAAATGAAATGGGTTCCATGAAAATATCTATAAAAAATAATAACCCATATAGAGAAATAAAGAAGATGGTATCAATAAAAAAATATTCCCATTCAAGTATATGTAACATCAATGGTTATTAGTATTGATGAATATAAATACCATTAAAATATCATTAAAATTATTTTTGAGAAAAATAAACTTCATACGTTAAAAATCAACTATAAAGAAAACTATAGAATTATAAATTATTATTTTTATAAAAATAAAATTGTAAAACTTTAAAGTATGATTCAAATAAAATATTAGTTATGATGGGGGGAGAATCTTTTCATGCCATATAAGTATGAAATTTATTTATACCTTTTTTTTGGAAAATTTACAAACTACCTTATTTGGAAAATTAAAAAAAGTTTACTTTGATTTTTTAATAATAAAAAGGGAAAAAATGAAATTAAAAAATTATATGAGAATATTAAAAAAATTAAAATATTTTTAGAAGACATTGATATTTATGAAAAGGGGTTTTTACCAAATAGAGGAATGATGATTGTTTTTCTTAAAATATATATTCAGTTTGTTGAGAACATAAGACGAGGAAAATGAAATAAGAATATGTATTTTCAAGAAATAACAATATGGTAATAAAATTAATGATTTTATTGAGAGGTTTATCATGATATTTCATTATCAAAACCTAATAATATCCAATCTAGATAAACAGTGAGATTATACCAAAAGACCACTTTCCCCTTTGGTGAAATTTGAATTGTAAGCCCCATGAAGTAAATAAAGTTATAAAGATATATTAATCCCTATAAAATTAATTATAATAACCATAAAATATATTCATGTATATTATATACACCACATAAAATAAATAAGTGTTTAATATGGAATATGTCCCACATGAATAAAAATGAGACCAAAATCCCTTACCTTGAGTCCAAAAATTTTATATATGTCCTTCAACTCCAATATAATAAAATCATATCAATATTTTATTTTGTAATAATATTTTAGGTTTAATCCCTTATACATAAACAATTTATTTAATTTTTCTTAATAATATAGTTAAATACCTAATTATTTTAGTCCACGTCAGGTGTTTTGATGACATTTGGTTCATATGTTCAAAATAAATTATATAGGTTGACGAAGGTCAAGTAGGTAATTATTAAATCTTCGAAAAAACAATAAACATGAAATAATTATAATTTTTTTAATAAATTTTTCATTTATACTAATTATGAAATATTTTTATGAAAAAAGAATTATGTTATATTCACATAGATGGTAGTTCGTACGTACACATGAGAAACATCTCCATTTTTCATTGATCATTATTGAAAAATGGAATGAATTATTTTATCATTAAATAAAGATAATTATATCATAAAAATAATATTATTTATTTAAGTATAATTATATATACCATCAATGTTATGTGGTGACGAAAAATGAATCACATCACTTTCGGGAGGTGGCAGTCTACACGTACCCACATAATTGTTCAGTGAATGAAAAGGTAATAAATTAAATGATATATCATATTTTAATATTTATTTATATTTCATGAATATAAAATTTAATCATTAATTCCATAATTATAACCAGTTATAAGATGTGGTTATGAAAAAAAATTACATCAATCCACCAGGAGGCGATCCTCTTTATACACGAACGATGGTTTTATTTCCAATTTGATGGAAGACAAGATTGATAAATGATTTGAAATTGAAATAAAAACCTAATTATATGTAATATAGTTGTTTTATTATATAATCTTGGTTAAAAAAATATTTTAATGAGGTATAAGATTAAATAAAATAGAAATAATTGATTAAAAATGATACCTCTTTGTTGGACACCATTCTTTTCTTAACACCTTCTCACCACTATGTATGATATTATTAAATATAAAAAGACTCTATAACATGGGTAGGGATGTTATTATTGGATTTTTGTAGATATTTTTTTAAGAAAATGGGAATTGATGTGTGAATTAAGGAAACTAATAAATTCCCTTTTATAAGAGAGGAGATGGGTACTTTTGGAATTTCTATAAAATATTTAATTAATATAAATAAAATTTTAATTCAAAATTGACCCTAAATAATTAATATAGAATATAATTTGATTATGGATCAATATAATCTAATATAATAAAAAATAAATTTGTTTACATAACATTTTTATCCTTATATTTTGGTTTTAACCACTTATTATTCCCTTTCACACACACTGTGACAACAAGTATTTTTACTCTTTGAGAATAAACATAGTTACTAAAAATGGGAAAAATACCCATAAATGGATCATGGTTGATATCAAAAACCATATAATATTCTATTGGATGAAAATAATATTTTTATGAATTTTATATATTTTAATAATATATTATTTATTATAATATATTAATAATGTCAATGTTTATAATTATCCATTACTTTAATTTTAATAACATTATGAAAAGAAATTAAAAATTGAAAAATAGTATTTTAATACATCCCTAAAAGTTAATTTTCACCTATAAAGTTAATGTATCACATTATTAATCAAAAATTATATTAATTTTATTATTTATAATATAATTTTTTATATTTTACATTAATTGAATAATTACTATATCAGCATTGTGTAATTATTTAATATAATTATTTATTCACATAAAATTTAAAATAAATAAAATTTATAAATTTTCATAATTTATATCCAAAACTAATATTAATTTTTGAAAACATATGCTGGTAAAACCAATGTTAAAAATGATATATTTATTAGAAAAAGAGAAACATTTACTAATTTTTCTTTATATAAAATATTTTAAAGGTTACAATCACATCTAAATAGAAAACATCCATATAGTTGAATATTTTATGGATATTTATGAGATATAGATTTCAAAAAAAATGTTTTAGGGTCATTTTATTATTCTTATCATTTTATTTTTAAAATTTAATTACCTAATTTACCTTTTTCCATGTTAAGAAAAACCACTATGTTTAGAATTCTTATTAATCAAAATTAAATGTGACTGTTTAAAAATAAATAAATCCTAATTAAAAATATGGAAAACATTTTCAAAATTCTAAACACCAATCAGCAAGAATTAAATTTAAAACCAAATACCCAAAACAATATGAAAAACCTTTCTTTAGAAAAATACCCTTTATAAATTTAATATGTGTTTATACTAAATTAAATATAAAAGTAATTTAAAAAAATTACAGTTTTATTATTTTAAATTAAAATTTGATAACTAAATTTTAAAAATAATCCAAAATTTATTTTTTCTTTATAAATAATTTAATAGAAAATAGAATTTTCAACTGAAATAATTATTTTTTAGTATTCACTAAAAAATTATCTAATTAGACAAGTTCTAAAATTTCACATAAAGATACTTTTTTTTATTTTAATTCATTAAATGAAATTTTTATAATCTAATAAAATTTCTTAAAGTTAAAATAATTAATTATAATATTCACTAATAAAAATAATAAAAATAATTTTATGAAGAAAATATATTTTTGATGAATAAATTGAAATTACCAAAAATTCAGTTCTTATTTCCGATGAATTAATAAATAAATTTTTATAAATAAGAACCTTTATATATATTTAATTTTTTTAATACTATTCATATATACTAATTATACATATATGCTATATCAATCACATTTAAATAACAATATTTCTTGATTTTTTTATACTCTCTGTTGCATATTCTGTATGTTATCAAACATAGTTATTCTTTTTCAAATATTGGGATATTAAATTAGCCACCCATTAAAAAATTGTATCCTAGAAATTTTATTCTTAATATTTGTAATTAATGGTTTCTATTTTAAAATACATTTTTTAAAATCACATATTTTAAAAGTAGTTAATAAAAATTTCACTTGAAAAAAGAGATCGAGAAATAGGAAGTTCTTATAAAATAGCAAATAAAAGGTTTCAAAGTTGGAGAAAATAGGCATGAAGTTAAAATATTATCATTTAATAGAAAACTATTGCCTAATGTATTATAAAGAGTGACAAGGGGCATGGTTATGTGAATGTTTATGATCACAAGCCATAAATCTAGGATGGGTTAAAAGACCATCAATTTTTTAGTACGAAAAATAAATAGAAAACCATTTTATTTCATGAACATTTTCATATAAATGAAGAATTACTTTATCATATATAATTTTAAAAAAGGAAATATACTTACTTAAAAAGTATAATATCATTATTAATAAAATTTAACAATAATATCATATTTTCCTCCCAATGATGAGTGTTTTAAATGATTTTTTATACCCAAAGCACTTCCATAAAGTCATATAATTCCAAAAAAAAGTTAATAACCCATTTCTATTAACTTTATACATCGAATAAAACAATAATGTTTTATAAAAGGTAAAATAATTCCATAAGAAGTACAAAAATTCATATGATGAAATAATACATTAATCTTTAAAATTCAGCAGTAATACAAAAGTACAAACTGAATCATTACAAAAATAACAATAAATAATGTTCAAAATCATATTACTAACCAATAATAAGACATAAAAATTATAAGGTTTGGTTATATATTATTCTAAAAAAATTTAAAATTTATCTCCAAATTACATTAGTAACTCATAAATTCATATACCTCAGAAGGATTATTCCCTAATCATATAATATCCAAAAAACAATAAAAATAAAAATTATGATCATATTTTCATACAAATGTTTATTAAACCTTGAGACCTAAAATAATGCATCATGTTAAAACTAAGGTTTTCATATACCTAAAGTGAATAAAACATCTCCCAAAAATCATTAGTTTCCATAAAATTCAATTATTTAAAACCTCAAAATGGTTGTCTAAAACAATAAACTTATGATCAACATTAAACTTATATAAAAATTATAGTATCTATGACTCTTAAGATAAACTCACATGAAAACATCATAATATCCAATGTTTTTTAAACCCTATATTATAGAAATTTTAATAACCATGATCCCCACACAATAATATGTGGTTCTAGAAACATGAAATTTACTTTTATCGCTTTGATACTAATAAATGTGACTGAATTTTGGCCAACCAAAACATACAAAATAAAAAAGAAATATTATATCACCTACATAACCATATAAATTTTATTATTATATCTATAGACAAATATGAGAAAATAATAAAAACTTGGGCTCATAAAAAACTATTTCATAAAGATCAACATCTTCTCATACTATACCCATATTTTCAAATTCCACGTCAAATCATCAACTTATTCCATAAAATTATCCACATATGAAACATTTCTAGAAATAATAATTTTCATTGTTCTTAAAAACTTGGTAAAAAGGACACATAAAATTTTTGAGATGAAATGATCATTAAGGGTAAACATAATCATTAACAATTGAATTTCATCAGTGAAAGTACGGTGAAATTAAGGGCATGATGATATAATCAAATTTCACGAGAATAAGATAATAGAATTTATACCAATCAATACTTGGATGTTTAATCATGAAACATTTTTTCAATATTTACCATAAAAAATCATATGAATGAATAGTCAATAGTAATGTGATGCCAAAATTTATCAATGGAAATATTTATAACCCATAACAAGCATAAAGAAAACATGTTCTCACCTAGTGAGGTCACAATTATTAAACCCCTATAGAACACTTTCAAATGGAATTAACATATGACAAAATTAAAATTAATGTATCTGGTGAAAATAATCAATACCTAGTGCATTGAAGTACCATCTCGGAGAACCCATCGTATATTCTATATCTGGATCACTTGATACTATCAGTGTGCACCCATATTATAAGATATACCAGGATCAACCAACTATATTCAGGTCGACCCATCATAAAAGCTATATTAGGATCACCCGTGAGATATAATGAGGCTCAACCCTTCATAAATAACTTCCAAGGACTATATCATGACTAAAACAAAATCAAATCTGTTTGAAACCCATGTGAAAAAAATTTTAGATATAAAAATTTCCTTTCTTTATTTTACCCCATTTTTAATATCAAAAAACCCAAAAAGGGAAATGTGGGGTTTCTTTTAAGAAAACATGAATCATTATAATGGAATTGAAATAAAAAATAATGGTTATGATGGATGGAAAAGTTGATGTTGCCATGTACATTAAAATAGATCATCATTTCACAACTCTATTAACTTGTGGAAAAAATGGGTTTCATGTAGGTTAATTTTAAAAAATAATAATTGATCTTGGAAAATAATTAAGATAGAATAATTAGAAAATATCCCTATTGGAAAATATTTTTTTTCAAGAGATATTGGTGTTGAATAATGTAAAAACCATTAAAATTTAAATAAAATCATTCTTAGGGAAAATAATATTTTTACATTAATAATAACTTATTAAAAAACCAAAAGATTATAAAGGGAAAAAAATTTATTTTAAAAGAAACTTGAAAATTTTAAATTAATATGAAAAGAAAATATTATTCTTGGGGGTATGAAAATAAATTCATGGCATATAGGAAGAAAAATTAATTCTATACTTGTTTTGTAAAAGTAACCAGTTATCATTTGAAAAAAGTAAAAATATTCTTTTCAAACCATTTTAAAAAATGTATACATGTTCAAAAATGAAATAAAATAAAAATAGGATAATATTAGAAACCTTTATTAAAATTTTTTTAGAATACATATGTATGAACATATAAGGTTTTTCAATCAAAGTGGTAAATGATGTTGATTTTAGATATAAACAGATTTCTAGTCTCTTTAGTACATAAGGAGTGGAAAATGAATGAAAAACATGTATTTTTGACACATAAAAAAAATTAAAATTAATGATTATATTGAGAGTTTGATGATAATATTTCATCATTCAAACATAATCATAAAAAATCTTGATAAAAAATTAGATTGTAACAAAAAAATCCTACCACTTTTGTAACATTTTAGTTGTAAGACCTATTAAATAAATAACCTTATTAGATATGTAAATCGATATAAAATTAAAAAAAAGATTCATAAAATACTATCAATGTAATTATATACACTACACAAAAGAAACAAGAGGTAAATATGGAATGTGTCCCGCATAAATAAAGGTTACATGAAAAAATCTTACCTTGAGTCCAAACATTCCATGTATGGCATCTAAATCATGTATAATAATAGAAATAAAATATTTTATTTCATAATACTTTATTAGGCTTAATAAATTAACATTAAACCACTTATTTCATTAATATTAATGGATTAGTTAATTACATAATCATTTAGGTCCACATCTTATGTTTTTAGGATGTTCACTTCATATGTTTAAAATGACTTATATAGGTTGACTAAGGTCAAATAAGTCATTATTACATCATCTAAAGAATAATAACCATGAATTAATTATAATTGTTAAGCATATATTATAAATTTGTAACTAATTATTAAACATGGTTATGAAAAATGAACTATGTTACATTCATGGAGATGGTTGACCATATTTACACATGAGTATCATTGCCATTTTTCAATGATCATTATGGAAATAAGGTAAGTATTATTTTTTCATTATATAATAATAATTATATAATAAATATACTATTGAATAATTAAATATACTTATATATATATCTTCTATTTGATGTGGTGATGAAAAATAAATCACAACCTTTCGTGTATGTGGTACTGCACAATTATGAACAAAGGACATTATAAATTTTCAATGAAGGGAAATATAAAAAATTGAATGATATATTATCTTCTAAAAATGATAAATATTTCAAGAATAAAATATATAACCATTAATTACATAATTATTATCATCCATGAGATGTGGTGGTGGAAAATGAATTTTATCGGTCTCTGTGGAATTAGATTTCTGTAAACATCCATCAAATGTCCCGAAGGCCTTAAATTTTTTTATTATAATAAAACTCCTTTTATGGGAAGAAGGGGGGAAGCCAAACCGACAACAAAACGTCAGACATATCAATACCCAAAGGTATTAGAGAGTAAAACCGGACTAACAATAAGAAGATGATAAGTATATTGGTTGTGAGATTAATATAACAATAGATAATTATATTTAATAAATTTGTGTTACTATATAATCGTAGATAAGGAACATTTAAAGGAAGGTTAAGATGAAATAAAATAGAAACACTCAATTTAAAACAATATCTCTTCTTCAGATAACCTCATTTTTAAGCACCTTACGACCACTATAGTTGGTTTTATTCCATATATAAGGAATCTATAAAATGATTATGGATATTAGGAATGTATTTCATTATATTTTTTCTATTAAAAACGTGTTTTTACATTTGATGTAAATAGATGAAGAGATTCCATTTTTTAAGAGAGTGGAGGGGAACTCTTGGAATTACTCAAGATATTAAATTAATATTAAAAAAGTTTCAATTAAAAATGGATCCAATGATATTTTTTTCAAATATAAAATTAATATGGATAAAAATATTAATAACCAAATTAGACAAGTTTTGATCACATTTTTACCATTATCTTTTTTGTTTTAACCCCTTATTAACCCCTTTGACAATTGTTGTGATAAAAAGATTTTTTACTCTTTGATGGTGAATATAGTAACTATAAATGAGAAAACCACCCATATATGTATAATTTTTTATATCACAACCCATAATAGAATCAATTTTGTTAATATAATATTTTTATAAATTTTATATCATTTAATAAAATATTATTTATTATAATATAAAATTAATGTTAATTTTTATAACTATTCATTAATTTTCTTTCAATAACATCAATTCCATATCTAAAATTTAATAAATTTTTTTAAATACTTATATAAAAATTCATGTGAATCTAGATAATCCATGGATCACATTAATTTTAAAATATTAAATAATTTGTACTATTTTTAATATAATTTATTTGGTTATACAATTAATTGAAAAATTATCGCGTCAGATTTGTGTAAATATTTAAGGGAATTATTTATTCCGTAAAAACTAAAAAATTAATTATCATTATCAATATAAATAATATATATTTTAAAATAATATTTATAACCTGAACATATCCTCAGTTTAATCCCATGTTAAAAATCTTATAGTTATTAAAAAGAATAGTGTGCCATTATTGACATTCATTTAAATAAAATATTATAAAGGTTATAATCTCATAGAAATGAAAAAATTTCATATATTTGAATATTGGATGATTTTGGTTGAAATTGAATAGTACAATAAAATTAAATATTGTTTTAGCATCATTTTATAATTTCTATCATTTTATTTTTAACCTTAAATTACTTGATTTACCCTTTATCATTGTAAAAAAGATTAAAAGGGTTACAATTCATATTAAAAAAATAAAAGGTAAATAATTACCAAATATGTACCACCTTATTTTAAATATTTATTATTTTCTTAAAAATTTAAATAAAAAATGTGTCACAAATTAATTTCAAAAAACATCCAATAAACATTAAAAAAAAATATTGTTTTTTAGAAAAATTATCTTTTTAAATAAAAAAAGTTTTTACTAAATCCAACTATAAAAACATTTAAAATGTCAAACTTGGATTATTTTAAAAAATAAGTAACTAATAAAATTTTAAATAAACTACAAAATATATATTTTTTATATATTTTTTAATAAAATATATTTTTCAATAAAAATTAGTATTTTTGACTATTCCCAAAATATTAAATTTTCTCAAAAAAGTATGAAAATTTTTACCTTGAGATAATTTTCAGACGAGGGTTTTATAAAATATATTTATTTAATCAAATAAAATTCCAATAAGTTCAAAAAAGTAATTCTAATATTTACTATTAAAATGAAATATGAATTTTTTTGATGAAAATCTATTTCTGAAGAATAAATTAAATTTACTAAAATTTGGGTTCTTATTTCATTAGAATTAATCATTAAATTGGGTTTTATTATAACCTTTATATATATTCTAAAAATTATTTAACCGTATTTATACACTCTAATTTAATAGTTAGGGTGTAATAGTCACATTTAAATATTAGTATTTTGTGATTTGTTTATTCTCGATGTTATATATTTTTTATTTTATGGAACATAGTTATACTTTTTAAATTCTTGAGATAATATTTTCAATATATCTTCCATTTTAAATTGTTATCAAAATATTCCACTTAATTCAAATTAAATATTTGTGATCATGACTAGTGAGTTGATGTTTGAGTAATTAGATATCTCTGATTAACAGGTGAGGGGAGATTTAAATTTGCATTGGTTGTTTTATCCCACCAGTTAATCCTAAAATTACAAGTGAGGTTAATATGGAGGTTTTAAATTGTTAAAGTGAAAAAACAATTGTATTAATTTGAATAATTAATTTATTAGAAATAAAAGGGGATGATATGAGGTTAGGCCACTAATTTTAAAATTGAATTTAAAAAACAAACCAGTTTAATTCCAATGATTATTCCACTTACTGAACCCATAAAAAAAGTAGTATAAACCCAATGAGACATCCTCTCTAGAGACATACATGAATCCCACTACAACAAAATTTACATGGGTTTAAAATTGTTTACATGAGAAACCCACAACAAGAATCCCATCACACCCTTTTCATTTGGAAAACACTTTTATTAAAATATAAACATTTAAATAATATTTAAAAAGTAATTTAATTTGAAATGAACTATTGAAACTAGTAATATATTATTTAACATTAAGATAATTCATGATAGTGGGAAAGGTCATTCGATAGGTGTACATTAAAATAATGATAATTTTCAAACCTTTATTAAAGAGTGCATCAGTCAAAAAATCATAAGAGGATTAATTTTAAATGATTTTAAACATTCGTAAAAGTGAAATTAATAAATAATTTAATAAAATTAAAAAAATTAAAAAAATTATGTTAATGAAAATATGGGCATGGTAGAAAAATACTCCCCATAGAATAGAAAAACTATATAGGTTTACTTAAAAACATTTTTTCTTACATTTGAGTACCTAGAGAGAGATTAATGAATGTAAAACATGTAACTCCTAGTAATGACCATAGGTTAAAAAATATGAGGGGTTTATGATAAAATTATCATATAATTCCTCAAATTGGAATTTAATCATAAATAATTCTAAATAAGGATGTGATTGTGAAATAAACCCCTACCACATCAATAAATTTTGCATCATAAATACTTTCAATGAAATAATATAAAATTAATATTTAAATAATACCAATAGAATGATATTAATGATATATTATTTCTATTATGTAATATATAAAACACATGATTGAAATATGTGGTGAATATGGAATCTGTATCATGGAAGTAATAATGTGATGTTAAACCATTAAAAATGTCTTAATATTGAAGTGAGAACAAATCAATGAAGTGTTTATGTTTAACATATGTTACTCCATATAAAACATGTTGAAATAAAATATAAAGTAATCATATTTAATTACACACATTATCTTTTTCATAAAAAAGATAATGATGAAATAATATAACCCAATGAAAAGAAATATATTTAAGAAACCCCTTATCTTTAGTAAGACTCACCACAAACATAATTTATATCCTATATAATAAACATATATTATGTTTATAACTGATTAAGAACTATTTTTGAATGAATTAAATTATTATTATAAATTTTATTTTACTTTTAATCTTGCCTTATGTATTTTCTAAATCAGTTATGCTCATGACAAATGTTATGAGGATGTTCAATTCATAACTGAAAAAAAGATTCGATAGGTTGAAAATGGTGCAATAGATCATGGATAAATAAAAAAATATAATATTAATTATTACATAATTACCATTTTTATACATGAAATAAAATATCAAAATCATCCATTAATGGGAATCATGAGAAATGAATAACATCGCTTCGTAGATGTGGTAGTCCACACAAACATACATGCGATGCTACATTTTTTAAATAGGTAGAATGTAAAGAAGGTAAGTAATATAATATAAATGAAAATTAAAAATTAAGTTATAAATATAATAAATATTCCATAAATCCATTATAATAAAAAAAATTATAAGGAAGTAATGATAAATAAAACTTCTCACTGCATGGAGGTGGCAGTTCACAAGCACACACAAACTATAACGACCGAGGTATTTATAGAATAATAAATTTTCATATCTATTAATATTTAAGAATAATATATTAATTTAATTTTAAATATGATAAGTTTTTATATATCATACTCAACATGAAACAACAGGTGTCTTTGAAATCATTCGTTGCACACAACATTGAGTTATATTGAAAAATGATATAATAATATAATTATTTTAAATGGTAGTTAACACATAACCGTTGTATTTCCAGAAATAAACATAACTAAAATAATTATGATTACACATGTTTTTGATATGTTTTACATTTATCCAGTAAATTTAAGAGGGTTAAAATAAGAATGAATTTGATTTTAAGCATGAAAAACTCTAATATTTATAAATGGTCGTTTTACCGCCGTTTCAAGGAGAACCCTTTTTAAAAATATATATTTTCACCTTTATATGTTATATTGTACAAAATAAATTTATTCTATTTAATCAGGACATCTATATTTACTTTGTATAATTTTTTGGTAAATTTCTAATAAGGTTCAATTTTAATAAATAGTGAAAATACCACATTTTAAGTCAAAACTACATTTTCATCTAACTTATTTAATATATATTCATATTGTACATTTTATTGGTTTTAGAAAGTAAATGGATTATATTTTCATACTTTAACCCAATTTTTGTAATTGGATGTAATTTCACTTTGAATTTGGACATTAACACATGTCAATATTTTGATAGTTATTACTTCTTAAAAACCCGCATTTTGGTTTTAACAACGATAATTAATTTTAAATTAATTAATGCGAGTTATTTGTTTGGAATTTGGAAAAATGGATTCCATATTTTGAATCATCAGGTTCAAATATGGTAAATATGTATCTTTTATTTTTATGGATTATGAATAGTAACTTCACTAATTATTTTATTTACCACAGGTAAAGGGTAAATCTCGTAAATAATGGGAGAATATAATATTATAATAAGTTTAAACTACCCTAAAACATATCATAGTCCTATTAAATGATATATTTCCTAACATATGAATCCTTGGGTCGATTTGGGGACCCCATTTATCGACTTGGGAGTGATAATGACATGTTATATTAAATAATTTAAAGTAAATAGATATATGATATAAACTAGTATATTTTACTAATTTTTTTTACATTGGGTAATATAATAGATGTCATTGACTATAAATTGTCATTAGAAATATAAAAATATTTCCAACATTAGGGTATTTTATTTATAATTTTTACTTATCAAATAAATAAATATATTTATGACACAATGATGATGTAGTGATTACCTTATTAATGGATGATTTAAAAAATAAGATTATAAAAATTAAAATAAATTTATTTTAAAACTTCTCATCCCATCCACGAATTTTTGGATGAGTATGAAGTTTTATCTTTTAAATAATTATTTTTTTGAAATAATTAAGTGTTTATGTATTTTATAAAACTCATGATATGAATAGTATACAAATTGACATAAATGAGTTTTTAAAACAAATATTATTTTATTAAGTGATATAATATTTCTAAAAATATAATATTCAGCCAAATGTCTTAGATAATGTTTATATTTTATTTATTTACCACATGAGATTCTTTTGGAATTTTATAGTAACAATATTAACCATATAGTATGAATATACAAGAACACACGGTAAGAGTTATATTAGTTCATTAAGTGTTAAAGCTAAAAGATAAGGTTATATTTGTGTAATAGACATGTCTAAAACCTATTGGTTGAGAGGTTTTCGACCCAATTTAATATTATATTTTAAATAAATGACTTTGGATCTATTTTAAATAGAAAAATTATTTTATAATAAAATAATATTTCAATACCTTCCTAAAGTGCCCCTCCTCGCTCTTATAAAAGGGAATCACCTCTACCCATTTAATCACACCTCTCAAGCCTCTTGTCTCATCCCAATTCTAACAAAATAATATAAAAATATCCCTCCCTTCCTCATATAACCCTTACAATGGGAAGAGGGTAATTCAATAAATCCTTTTGGATTAAATAAAATGAAGTTACCTGATTTAGAAAGACTTCTCTCAAGTTCATTTCCTTTATTTTCCTTCTACACTCCCTATGCTCTATTTATATTTTGATTAAATAACAAAATGAGTAAAATAAATGTACGAGTACTTTTTTGAGAAGTATTATAACTAAAATTACACACACATCCATCTTATGGATACAAACAGACATTTTCTATGTATAATGAACTACTGCCTCACGCAATAATGACTGTTCAATTTTCTCCTACCACCTCTCATGGTGGAAATTAAAATGGAAATGTATTTATATATGATATATATGATACTTTTATTTTCTATATTATTATGCAATTTCTATTTAAAAACATACATTTATGCTTTTCATGATATGTAAATATAATAATTTCATTTGATAAAGTGCAGACTAGCACCCCCTCAAAGTGATATGACTCGTTCGTACCATACATGAAACCTATAAAGGATGCAATTAATGAACATATGTAACATATATTAAATATTATGTTATAATTGAATTATAATATACCTATGTATAATTTATTTTTCATTCCATTAAATATGAAAAATAAATGAAAGTAGAGTTCACGCGTACGTATGACATACCATCTTCATGAACGATGCATTTCACTTCTTATCTCCAAATGTCTTAGACTGTTCTAAATATATATATAATATATCTAAATAAATATATAATGAATATATATGATATTTAAATTATGAATATCATTCTGGATATAATGGACTTTTGACCATATGGACAATTTGTAATTATAACAAGTTCATTTTTTACTCAAGAACCAAATATCGACAAAACGACTAATATTAAATTAAATATCTATGAAATGTTTATAAAATTGCAATAAGTGATATAAAAGGAATAATAAAATTTATTTAGGTTCTTAATCAAGTATAAATGATCTTAAGTTTATTATTGAGGAATATAATGTACAAACAAGACAAGTCAAACTCAAGTTAAGAGAACCTTTCAACCTCCTCTTTTAGTCAAAGACTTATTTTATGTTTTGTCTTTTTATTTTATCATATTGGGATATGTTATTTTATATCCTTATTTTTGTAAATTTTATTTCCATGTTGTGGGAGACCCTTTTCTCTCTCATCAACTCGTTTTATAAATTTTTATGTGACGTCGTTATGTTGTCAAATTTCCGTAAGGGAATTTCTAAACTCAATTTCTAGTCATTGGGTTTTCGGCAAACTTCATTGATTATATAATACTAGGATTATTTGTTGAGTCATTGTTTACTTATTTATTTTGTAATTTCTAATTCACTTTTTTGATATAAGTTTTCAACAATTAATCACCCCATTGATAAATTCTTATGCCATTTATACGAACTTTGTATAGTAAATGTTAGCTCAATCTCGATTCATTGAGTTAAATATCCATGTCATTAGTTTTGTTTTTCCAAGTATATGTATTAATGACCCATGATTTCTTTACACATATTATAAAATTATATTTGGTGTATTTAAAATTTTAACACATAATTATGTCATTGATTTATCTTTAATATAAAGATAAGATCTTTGTAAGGGACTTCATCTCAATCTCCTTTAATTGTGGAATATCTTGTTTTTATGCACATTTATTATCCTATATAGTTTATATATAACCATTTTGACTCTTTATATCATGAATTAGTATATTTTAATGATATTTTAATGTTCTGATATTCCTTAATGATTTTTATTCCAGTGTTTCTCAAGTGGCAATTGACTCATTAACAAAACCATCATTTTAAATGTTTTAAATATCTATTAATTTTAAACCTTCCATTTAATTTAAAAGTTTTAAAAATGGATTTTATGATTTTTTTGATATTAATGTTTTAAAGTGATAATTTATTTCAAAATATTCAAAGTGGTATGAGGCACTTTGATTAAAAAATTTCTCTATTAAATATTTTAAATGTTTTTGGAAATGGATTGAATATTTCAATATATTGAATTTATTTCTAGTGATTAATGAGTAAAATGTTGATAATTTCAATATTTTATATGTTATGATTACATAATACTACTTGGACATTTTATGGGTGGTTACATGACAAACCATATACGAGTGGTTCCTTGATAAACCTAAGGTGGGTGAGCCCGAGAAAACTCTCCAATGAATGGGGTAATGTGAAGAAGGTGAACATTAATGTTTCTCCAAATAGATTTAGGGAATATAATGTGATGGATATTCTAATCATAACTCCCTATGTAGCTGCGAAAGCTACAATGTAAGTATGTTATGGATTCCTCAAGTTACCATTATGATTTATGATTTCTATGTGTCATTCAAAAATATTATGATTTCACGAGGAATGTTAAAGATCTTATGTTGAATGAGCGAAAATATGATTTCATTTGTTTATATGAATTGATAGAATAATGTTTTCTTTCATTATATTATATCCTTTATAGAGCTTTTTATACCCATCCCACGTTTTGGAAATGTTTTTCACGGGTTAAATGGATGGGTAAAAGTAAGGAATAATACAAGAATATTTATATAGAGAAAATAATTATTGTTTTATTTAAGGTGTTTTTTTGTTTTGAAAAAAATTAGTTATAGTAGAAGTGTCTACTTTTAATATTGAAGTTGTTATATATAAGTTATTTCTGAATTCTCTAAATCTCTAAACCTGAAAAGATCCTTGATGTGAATTAAAGTCAAATTATCAACTTATCTTCAGATTAAGTAATGTTTAAATATGGGGCCTTATAGTTAGTGGAATAGGTATGTTTAGATAACTTTAGAGGTTAAGGTGTTATTTTAGTATAAGTGAAATAACTATAACGGTTAGATGTTTAGAAAGAGTCATAGTTATTTTAGGTATATTGAATGAGATTAAAATAACATGAATAAGTATATCTTTGTGTTTAACCTCCTCATAAGATATTATATTACAATTTTACTGATATACTCACACTAACCATTTTTGTTTTAGATTAAATGGCTGCATATAGTAGGCACCAATGTAATAATGGATATGAAGTAAACTGTGATAGTTTTCATAATGATAAACTGAATTAATTGGGATCTCACTGAGAACTCATTTGGTTATTCTTAACCAACTATATGCAGTTATGATTGACCACTTGAACCTTGAGGATTTTTCTAAGGCATCATATTTGTGATAAATGAATACCTATGGAAGTCCAGGTAATAATCATAAAGTTATGTATATTCAAAAACCTACATGCCAAGAATGGAGCAAGAAACACCTCAGAAAATGATCCATAGGGATGGGAAGATGTTATAGATGTGGCAATTAAGGTCCTAAATAAATAAACAACCATGTAAAAAAGGAATCATTTAGTTAACTCTAGGAAATGGAAAGAAGTTCTTCCTGAGGGATCAATTTAATTTTTTCAATGTGTAGTGCATGGTTAGAGAGAAATAGATGTCCTACAAAGAAGGTTTTAGAATTGTAACAACAAGACCATATACATATATGTTTTCAAATACCTAATTCCATTTCTATTGAATATCAGGAAACTAAAAATGACCTATGAAAGGTTTGTATTCTTTCTTAGAAAATGTTTTGACAGCATTAAATATTAGAAAATTATGCCTGGATTTATTTTGTAGGAAGGAAGTATGAATGAATAATATGGAAATACATGTATAAAGAATCATGAAGTAATGTTTGATGATTAAGATTTCTACATTTTAAAAACTAAAGAGTTATGTTGGATATATGGTTGATGATGTGTTTAAAAGTATTTATGATTGGATTAATTTAGATGAATTATAGTATTTGTAACCCTAAGTAGTTATATAAAAATGTTAATTGAGGAAGAATTATCTTTTCTTTTTTGGATATAGTAATGAATAACCATTAAGGTGTATATGATCTATGAATTTGAGGAAATTACAAGTTATTACTTTTCATGATCCAAAACGTGACGTATGAGATAACCTTTGAGGTTAAAATATGTTATAGTTTTATTTCAAGAATTTATCTCATTTTTTGGAATGTTATAAAATTAAATAGTTTTTGAAAGAGAATAACATGCAGACCATGGGACAACCTGTCTCGTCAAAAAAACTGTGATAATCGAACCAAAAACCAATGTGTTGCTGGGATTTATCACCTACCACTAGACTACGTGAAGTCCCTGGTTAGTATGACTTAATGTTTTAGTTAAATTATTATATGGATCAATAATAATTTTACTTTGAGAACTTATGTTTTATCAAATTGATATCCTTACTAAATGAAAATTATTTGGTGATTAAGTGATAAATTTTGTTGGAAGATGTTTGCTCTTTTTGTAACATTATATTCCAAATTAAAATAGAATACTATGAGATTTAATTTGTGGAGTATTGGTTGAAATATTATTTTGGAAGAATTTATGATTTTATTTTGGATATGACAATTTGGGTTAATTATGGAAATGATTTTACTATCATAGAGAATATGTTATTGGTTAATTACTTTTCATTATGAGACTTTAAGAGTAGTTGATATTATTTGGAGATAAATGTTATGATTTATCGTGGAAGAATATGTAATAAAATCCTTATGAATTTTGGGTTTCAAATATATTTTAAATTATTTTGAATAATTTTAAGTATAATTTTTTTATTGAATGGTATTTGTTAATCTTTGGGTATTGTTTGTTCAATTTTTGAGATTAAGAGTAGTATTTATTTCTATAAAGGATTATCTTTTTTAAAGATTATCTGTTATTGTACTAACAATATTGGTTTTGGTTAATGTTTGAAGATAAGGGAAATAAATATTTTATATTTTGTGGATTATGTGATTATCTTGAAGTTTATTCTAGTGCTTCAGGTGTGATCATGTTATCTTGAATACACATGGTTTGGAGAAAATTTGAGTTTGTGGTAGAATTTTATTAAAGGATGAAACTCTACATGAAAAGTAAGTATATTTACCTATTTTCTTATTCAATATCATAAATAAATTATGATTTTTTTTGAAAAGGAACCTAAAACAAAAATATTGTTTTCTCACATTTCCTACTGGGTAATCAATGACCATTTAACCTATAAGATATTTGTGATTTTCTGGTGGTTACGTTTTTCCTGACCATGTTTTCTATCACACTCCATCAGAACATGATGGTTACTTTCTCCTCAATATCACTATTTTCTTACATAGAATCCTAGTATGATTCATCCCAGGTGACCTTTTTACTTATTTTTCTATCTCTTCAAGTGATAGTTTTATTGACTCTTTCTCTGATTTAGATATTTTAATAAAGTTTTCAAGCATAATTTTAAAATTATGAGGACACATTTTCCAAAAGGGGGAAGGATGTAATGACCCAAGTATTTATAGAATAATACATAATCATATATATTAATATTTATGGATAATATATTAATTTTATTATAAGGAGGACACTTTGTCTGATAGAAAACTCGACACACAACAATGAGTTTCTTTTAAATCTTATATTTCACACAACTTTGAGTTATACCAAAAAATAATATAATAATATTATTATTTTAAATGGCAGTTATGCATATCCATTGTATTTTTGAGAATAAACATAACAACTAAATTATGATTACACATGTTTGTTATTTTTTTGATTTATCCAATAAATTTACAGTCTTAAAATATGAATGAATCTAGTTTTAAGCATGAAAAACTCAAATATTTTTAAAAGTTTGTTTAACGCCTTTTAAAGGAAAACCCTTTAAAAAATAGTTTTTTCATTTTTATTTGTTCTATTTGACAAAAGAAACTTATTATATAGAATCACGACATCAAAATTTACTTTGGATAAATTTTTGGTAATTTTCTAATAATGTTCATTTTTAATGAATTGTGAAAAATACCACATTTTAGGTCAAAATTGCCTTTTCATATAATTTAATTGTAAAGATAGATTGTACGTTGAATTGGTTTTAAAGTTTAATTGGATTATATTTTTATTATTTAATTCAATTTTGGTCATTGAAAGTAATTTCATTTTTAAATTGGACATAAACACATGTAAATATTTTGATGGTTATTATATCTAAAAACCCCAATTTTTTGTTTTGAAAACAAGAATTAAATTTAAATTAATTATTGTAACTTATATGTTTTTAATATGAAAAAATAGATTCCATATTTGGAATCATGAGCTTCAAATTGTGTAAATAGGTACCTTTTATTTTTAGACATTATGTATAGTAACTTCAGAAATTATTTTATTTACCTTGGTTATAGGGTAAATCTTTTAAATAAGGATAAAAATAATATTATAATAATATTAAACCACAATAACACATGTCATAATCCTATTTGATAAGATATTTCTGACCATGGAAATCCTTGTGTCTATTTTGGGACCCATAGATCCACTTGGGAGTGATAATGACATGTTATATTAAATAATTTAAGGTAAAGATAAATATGACATAAACTAGTATCTTTTACAAACAAAATTGTATGTGAGGTTATATAACTGATATAATTAACTATAAATAGTAATTATAAATCTAAAAAGATTTCATACATCATTATATTTTGTTTATAATTTTTATAAATCAATTAAATAAATAAATATTTGACATAAAGATGATGTAGTGATTACCTTATTAATGGATTATATAAATAAATGAGATTATATATATTAAAATAAATTTATTTTAAAACTTTTTACACCATCCACGAATTTTATGGATGCGTATAAATTGTTATATACGAATTATTAATTTTTATTTGAAACAATAAAGTTGTTATTTTAAAATCCCAGGTAAATCAAGAATAATACATATTTTATATTTATTAATATTTGTAAATTAAATATTAATTTTACTTTAACGGGGTTTCTATGTTCGATAGTGTACCTGATACGCAACAACGGGTTTCTATGAAATCATACGATGCACACTAATGATATAATATTATTATTTTAAATGGTAGTATACTCCTAGCCATTGTATTGGCGGGAATGAAAAAAAAATAAGTACAATATGATTATACATGTTTATTTAAATGTATTTACATGTATCCAATAAAAAGTTAGAGGCTTAAAATGTGAATGAATCTAATTTTAAGCATAACTTACATTAAAGGGTCGATTTATAGCCTTTTAATGGTGAGCCCTTTTTAAATCTAGTTTTGGTCAATTTAATACATTATAATTGACCATATAAAATTCTTATTTAGAATTGGGATCTTAAAATTTACATTGTGTAAATTTTTGGGATTTTATCTATAAAGTTCATTTTTTAATAAATAGTGAAAATATTGTATTTGAATTCAAAAGTGCCTTTTAATATAATTTATTTTTATGGTTAGATTATCTTTTTAGTTGGTTTTATAATTTAATTAGAATATATTTTTACCTTTTAATTCAATGTTGTTTATTGGAATTAATTTCATTTTAAAATTGGACATAAATAAGTATCAATCTTTTGATAGTTATTATTTCTTAAAAACACGCTATTTGTTTTGATAATGAGAATTAATTTTAAATTAATTAATGCAACTTTTATATTTTGAATTTGAAAAAATATACATCATTTTTGAATATGGAATATCAAATAAATCTTAGGCTGAATTTTTGGTATTTTTCCGAAAAACATCAATTTTTGATGAATAGTGAAACCACTTAGTAGTAGTTAAAAAAACGAGCTTCTTCATTTAAATGGAATTCTACCACTTCTGTGATTTAAATTTCAAAATTCTGACATACATGGTTTTTATTATTAAATAAATGTGGTTCATTAAGATGAAAATAATTTTTGGGGAATAGTAACTTTTGACTTTTATTTACCGCGGTTAATGGTAAATAATGTAATTCAAGGTAAAAATAATATTTTAATAAGTAAAAATTACCTTAATACTTCTCCAAAACATATTGGATGAGTTATTTACAACCATGGGCTTCTTTGGGTCGATTTTGGGACACCATTGAGAAACTTGGAAGTGATAAGGACAATTTGGATTAATTAACTTAAAGTAAAGGTAAAAATGACAAAAACAAATATCTTTTAGAAAATTAATTTTTACAAGGGGTTATATAAATTATATTTTGGACTATAAATATTAATTGCAAAAATAAAAATATTTTATATATTATGGTATCTTTTTTATAAATTTTAGACAACAAAAAAATTAAATTATTTATGACATAATAATGATGTAGTGTTTACCTCATTAATAAATAATTTAAATAAGTAAGATTATAAATATTAAAATAACATCCAAAACCTATCCAATTCTTATTGGGTGATTTTATTTCCACCATGCGTCATCTTATCTTCTGCCCTAATTATTTTTGGACCTTTTTAAATCGAATATCATAATATAATAAAATAATAGTTTCATACTTTCCTAAAGAGCCCCTCCTCTCCCTTATAAAAGGAGATCACTTCTAACCAAATCCACACACCTCTCAAGCCATTTTCCTCATCCAAACTCTGCCCAATTAATCTCCCTACATCTCTATCCTCCTCCTAGATGCCTTACCTAATGTAGAAGGTACTTCAAGAAGTCTTTTGGTTCAAACCAAAGGGAGTTACCCAAATTAAAGGTAACATTTTCTATTAAATTGTTTTCTTTTATTTTACTTCTCCAACCCCTAAAATCTTTTTATTCCTTTATTTTGTAACAAAACCAATATCCTCAATATACTAGGATGTTTTTATGAGAATTATTCGAACTACACTTACACACACCTCCATCTAATTGATGAAGAACATAATGTTTCTGTGGATGGAAAACTAACGCCTCACGAAACGATGATTTATTAATTATCTCGTACCACCTCTACTGGTGGCCATTATGATGGAACTATATTTATATATGATATATATTATGTTTATGTTTTCTTTATGCTTCTGTAATTTCAATTTATAGCATGAATTTATGGTTTCTATTATGGGTAAACGTGATAATCTCATTAGAGGAAGTGCAGACTACCACCACCTCAAAGTGATATAACTCGTTAATGCCATATATGGGATGTATAATGGATGGATTTAATGATATTATATATGATATTATACTAGAATTATGATATACCTATGTATCATTATGTTTTAATTCAATTAAAATAAGAAATAGAAATGAAAGTAGCATTCATGCTTATGTACGGCTTACCGTCTCCATGAAAGGAGAATTTCATTTCTTACCTCCAAATGTTTTGTACTATTAAAAAAACATGTATATATTGGATATATATGATATATATGATATCTAAATCATTAATATAATTCTGGATATAATGAAGTTTTGACCATGTGAACAACTTGTAAATATAAGGTGTTCATCTTTGACTCAAGTACCAAATATCGAAAAAATGAATGTTATTAACTTAAATGATTTCATAATGTTTATAACCTGGTAATAAGTGATATAAAATGAATAATAAACTTGAAAAAGGTTCTTAAGAAAGTATAAATTAACTTTAGTTTATTATTCAGGAAATTAAAAGAACGATCGAGTCAAGTCGGGCACGAGGTAAGGGACTTCGTCTCAATCTCCTTTCATTGAGGCATATTTTGTTTTATACAAAACATTATTTTAGAAGGTGTATAAAAACATTTACTTTTACTTTTATTCAAAAGGAATATTCTCTCTATGAAGCATTTTACTGAACAAAAAAAGAATGTTTCTTTTTAACGTACACAGTGACACAGACCTTTTCGCCACCACAAGTATTATATGATCTTTGGCTTCCTCAATAATCCATAGTTTTTTTAAAAGAAAATAAATACCATATACAATTTTTATGTATTTTGATATTGAAAATGGTTTTTGATAATGTATTTTTATGTCAATATATCTAAGGGATATATTGTGATTGAAATGTTGAAATGTTTTCTTTCCTTTATATTTGTTTTATGTCTTGTGATTTTATAATGGTACTTGGACATTTGACGGGTGGTTAAATGATAAACAAATGTCGGGTGGTGTGGTGAATACTAGAACGGGAGGTTACGTTATAACCTCCAATGCATTGGGTTTGGAATTCAGCCGTATGACTATTCCATTTAGTGATATGTGTGGAAGTCGATCGTATGGTTATTCCATTTAAGTATGTTTCTGTCCCAAGATACCTTTATATGTTATGTGTTCTTTATATGGGTTTTATGGTAATATTTTGGTTAAAAAAGGGTATGTAATGATCTTTTATTTAGTGAAAATTATTTAATAATTTATAAATGTAAAAAGTATTACTTAGGTTAAAGTATTCATCATTTACTTGTTGTTTTGAAAAAAAAACTAACCGTTTTCCTTATTTTTGTATCACTTACTGAGCTTTTTACGCTCATACCAAGTTTTTGAAATGTTTTTATAGGACATTATGTGGAATAGGGTCAAGGATGGGATCAAGGAAGAGTCATGTTGTCTTAAAGATGAAACTAGACAAGACTCTTTTTTTCAAGAGTTCTTGTTTTATGAAAAAAATGGAAGTTGAGTAGAAGTGTCTACTTTGTAATATTTTGAGATGTAATAGTTATGTCATAATTCTATAAAAATATAAACCTATAAAGATCCTCAATGAGAATTATTTGTTAAATTCAATATTATGTAATGTTTTAAGGATGGGTCCTTATAGTTGGTATCAGAGGTCAGTTTAGATAACTTTATGAGATTAGGGTATTGTTAAATTAATAATTAATTTATGGTAATATTGAAATGATATAGAATTTATAGATTACCATGTTTCTTTGCCTAAGATATTTCTGTGTTCAGAATGGTTTTCCATAGAAGAAACATGGAAGATATGTTGGGACAACATCAAAAGGAAGACAAACTTCAAAATCAGCAACCTGAGATGGTCGGAATTGAAACTGAACAGTTTGTTGTAGTGATGGCACAATTGACTCAAGATATAAATGGTGGCGATATCCATGCACGAGATCAGCCAGATCAACCGCAAAGGAACATGTCAGTAGTGGATCATTTCATGAGGAAACATCCCCCATCATTCAGAGGATCATCTGAACCTATTCTAGCTGAAGGGTGTATGAAAGCACTAGAGAAGATTTTTGATGTTATGAGGTGTTCAGAACATACAAAGGTTAGTATTTCTTTTTACCATTTTGAAGGTGAAGCGGATCAGTGGTGTTCGATGGTGAAAAAAATCCAAGGATAGGGGGAGGAGATTGATTCTATTATTTGGGATTAATTCAAAGGAATATTTCTTGAGAAATATTTTCCTAAGGTGGTTCGTCATAGGATGGATAAAAAATTCATAGAATTGAGGCATGAGGATGACTTAATGGCCGCTTATGAAGAAAAGTTCACATGACTGGCAAGGTATGCACCAAATTTAATCTGAGATCTTGATAGTAAGATAAATCAATTTTAATTAGTACTGAAGCCATAATATTGAAGAGCATTAGCCTCTCGTGAGTTCAAAAGTTATAAAAAAGTTGTTCGATGTACGAAGAAGGTGGAAATGGAGTTTGAAAATGATCAGGTGTTCATTGAAAAACAACAGAATAAGAGGTCCAAATGGCAGGAAAAGGGAAAGAATTCATCAATGAAGCCTGGAGGTAAGAAAATTCAATATCCAACTTGTGAGAAGTGTGGTAAAAAGCATCAAGGATAATGTTTATCGATGTCTGGAAAGTGCTTCCGGTGTGGTAAGTGTGGGCAGATTTATAGTAACTGTAAGGAAGATGATCAGGCAGGCAATGAAAAAGCCATCGATAAGATTTTTTAAGTTTAATGAAATGGGTCATTATGAAAATGAGTGTCCAACGAAGAACTAAACTAGGGGAAAGCAGGAAGAATACAAGTAGAAAGGGGTGGTGAAATCCATTGCAACTACTTCAGAAGATGTTGGGCCATCAAATGATGTTATATCTGGTACACTGTTTGTTTGTTCAGATTATGCCAATGTGTTGTTTGATTCAATGTCTACACACTCTTTCATTTATGAGAATTTTTCTAGTAAATTGGGTATTCCATCTCAAGATATGAATACAGAACTTGTGGTAAAAACACCTGGAGGAAATGTTGAGACAAAAAGAAAACATAAGAACATTCCTGTCCTTGTGTGCGGAAAGAACCTACCTAAAAACCTTATTGTTTTGCCTCTAGTAGAGTTTGATGATATTTTTTTCATGCATTGGATGTTTGTTTATCATGATAAGATTGACTGCAGAGCTAAAGAGGTTTCATTTTAGAAAGATTTACAGTTTGTGTACAAGAATGAACCCTTGATTTTAATAAAATATCAGGAAGTTGAGAAACTATTAAGAGAAGGAAATGAATGTTACCTTGCTCATATTGTTGAAAATAAAGAAAGTGTTGAGATTAATGATGTGCCAGTGGTAAATGAGTACCCTGATTTTTTTCCTGATGAGTTTTCTGGTATTATACCTGATTTGGAAGTTGAATTTACCATTGACTTAGTTCCTCATGCTAAGCCAATTTCCAAACCCGCTTATCGAATGTCTCAAATTGAACTTTTAGAGTTAAAGAAGAAATTTCAGGAATTATTAGATAAAGGTTTCATCTGACCTATCACATCACCATGGGGTGCTCCTATCATATTTGTTAAAAAAATGATGTTTAAATAAGACTTTGCATTGATTACAGAGCATTGAATAACATCACTGTTAAAAACAAGTATCCTTTTTCTCATATCGATGATTTGTTTGATCAGCTCTCGGGAGATCAGTATTTTTTGATGATTGACTTGAGATCAGGGTACCATCAGATGAAAGTGAAAGAATTAGACATTCCAAAGACTACATTTTGTACTAGATATGGCCATTATGGATTCATAGTTATGCCTTTTGGGTTAACCAATGCACATTTTGTATTCTTGGATCTAATGAATAGAATTTTTTGTGAGTTCATGGATAATTTTTTGGTTGTGTTCATTGATGATATTTTCATTTATTACAAAAGTAAAGAAGAACATGAATTTCTTTAAGGGTTGTCTTTCAAACCTTAAAAGAAAAGAGACATTATGGGAAATTCTGTATGTGTGAGTTTTGGTTACAACAAATTTCTTTCCTTGGTCACATTGTTTCAAAAAATGGCATAACTGTTGATCCTACTAAAGCAAAAGTTGTTGAAGAATGGTGAAGATGAACAAATATAACTGATATTTATAGTTTTCTTGGTTTGGCAGGTTATTACCGGAGGATTTTTGAGAATTTTTCACGGTTTTCTTGTCCAATGACTAAGTTAACTCGAAAAGGTGTTATGTTTATTTGGATAAAATAATGTGATGATTGTTTTCAAAAATTGAAAAGAAGATTGGTGAATGCTGCAGTTTTGGCACGACCTTCCAAAAATGGTGAGATTTTTATTTATAGTGATGCATCATTGAACGGACATGGATGTGTCCTTATGTAGAATGATCAGGTAATTGCTTATGCTTCACGTCAGTTGAAACCTCATGAGTTAAATTACCCTACACATGATTTGGAATTAGCTACTGTTGTTTTTTCTCTATCAATTTGCAGACATCATTTTTATGGAGTAAAATGTGAAATTTATAATGATCACAAATGTTTAAAGTATATATTCATACAAAAATAATTGAACATGAGACAGTGGAGATGGTTGGAATTAATCAAGGATTTTGATTGCACAATCCATTACCATCCGGGAAAAGAAAATGATGTGGATGATGCTTTGAGTCAAAAAATTATTGCTTCATTAACCATGTTACATTGGGAATTAGATACTTTGGTTTTGGATTTGATGAAAATTGGCATAGAAGTTGTTGGTGTAGGAAATTCTTCTGTTTTTTTTCAGGTGTCAGTGAAATCATCTTTATCTGACAGAATAAAGCAAGCATAGAAAGATGACAGTGAGTTACAGAAAAAGGATGAGTTGGTTTAAAAGGGTAAGTTTCCAGATTTTAACATTGATAGTGATTGTGTTTTGAGGTTTGGGAAGAGATTATGTGTTCCTTGTGATTCATAGTTGAAGAATGAGTTGTTATGTGAAGCTCATAGCTCTCCGTTTTAAGTTCATCCTGGTAGTACTAATATGTACACAGATCTTCGAATGTATTATTGGTGGAATGGAATGAAAAGTGATATTGCTGATTTCACTATGATGTGTTTGACTTATCAGCAAGTTAAAGGATAGAAACAGTTACCAAAAGGAATGCTTCAGCCTTTACCGGTGCCAGAGTGGAAATGGTAAAATATATCAATGGACTTTGTTGTGGGATTACCAAAGACATCTCGAGGTAATAATGCAATCTGGGTTATTGTTGATTGATTGACTGAATCTACTCATTTCCTTCATATTCTAGATAACTTTTCTCTAGATCAACTTTCTTGGTTTTATGTTAAAGAGATAATCAGGTTGCATGGAGTTCCACTCTCCATTGTATCTGATTGTTATCCCAGGTTTACTTCTAACTTTTGGAAAGGCCTTTAGAAGTAGTTGGGTACTGAATTAAATTTTACTATATCTTTTCATCATCAATCAGATGGGTAGTCAAAATGAAAAATTCAGACCTTAGAGGATATTCTATGTGCTTGTTCACTTGATTACGAGGGAAGTTGGGACCAAAATCATTCTTTGGTTGAATTTTTTTATAATAACAGTTTTCATTCCTGTATACAGATGCCTCCATTTGAGGCATTATATGGAAAGCGTTGTTGAACTCTAAATTTTTAGGATGAAGTAGGTGAAAGGAAGCTGATGAGACCATAATTGATAGAAGAGTTAGCAGAAAAAGTTTAATTTATTAAGAATCACATGAGAACAGCTCAGAGCAGATAGAAAAGTTATGCAGATAATTGGAGGAAGGATCTTTTTTTGAGGTAGGTGATTGTGTCTTTCTCAATGTTTCTCCATGGAAAAGTGTGATGCATTTTGGTAAGGAGGGAATGTTGAGTCCGAGGTTCATTCGACCTTATGGAATTCTAGAGAAAGATGGATTAGTTGCATATAGAGTGTCTTTACCTCCAATTTTGTCCCAGGTACACAATGTTTTTCTTATTTCAATAATGAGAAAGTATATGCCAGATCAATCTCATGTTTTGATCCCTGACGTAGTTCAGTTGGAAGAGAATCTCTCTTATAAGGAATAACCAGTCCATATTTTTGACCATAGAGAGCAAGTGTTGTGGAATAAGGTAATTCATTAGGTGAAGGTTTTTGTGGAAAACCCATATGATTGAAGAGGCAACGTGGGAATCTGAAAATGCTATGAGGTATAAATACCCCCACTTATTTTGATAAGTGAATAAAAATTGTGAGGATGCAATTCCCAAAAGGGGGGAAGTATGTAACATCTCAGGAAAATAAATAATAAGGCATATTCATGTTCATTAATATTTGTGAATAAAATATTAATTTTACTTTAAAGGGGTTTCTATGTTCGATAGCGTACCCGATACGCAACAATGAGTTTCTTGGAAATCTTATGTTGCACACTAATGATATAATATTATTATTTTAAATGGTAGTGAACTCATAGCCATTATATTGGCAGGAATGAACAAAACTAACTACTATATGATTATACATGTTTTATTAAATGTATTTACATTTATCTAATAAAAAGTCAGAGGTTTAAAATGTAAATGACTCTAATTTTAAGCATAACTTACATTAAAAGGTCGTTTTACCGCCTTTTAATGGAGAACCCTATTTGAATATATTTTTAGTCACTTTAATACATTATAATTGACCAAATTAAATTCTTCTTTAGAATGGGGACATCAAAATTTACTTTGTGTAAATTTTTGGGATTTTTTTGACAAAGTTCATTGTTTAATGAATAGTGAAAATATGGTATTTTAATTCAAAAGTGCCTTTTAATCTAATTTATTTATATGGTTAGATTATCTTTTTAACTGGTTTTAAAGTGTAATTAGAATATATTTTTACCATTTAATCCAATGTTGTTTATTGGAATGAATTTTATTTAGAAATTGGACATAAACAAGTATAAATCTTTTGATAGTTATTGTTTCTTAAAAACACGCTCTTTGTTTTGATAACAAGAATTAATTTTAAATTAATTAATGCCACTTTTATGTTTTGACCTTGAAAATATATACAAAATTTTTGAATTAAAAATATCAAATAAATCTTGGCCTGAATTTTTGGTATTTTTCTGAAAAACATCAATTTTTGATGAATAGTGAAACCAATTAGTAGTCGTTAAAAAAACGGACTTCTTCATTTAAATGAAATTTTACCACTTATGTGATTTGAATTTAAAAAATACAACATACATGGTTGTTATTAGTAAGTAAAATGTGGTTCAATAAGATGAAAATAATTTTTTATGAATAGTACCTTTTGACTTTTATTTACTGCGGTTAAAGGTAAATAAGGCAATTCGAGGTAAAAAGAATATTATAATATTTCAAACTTACCTTAACACTTGTCCAAAACTTATTGGTTGAGTCATTTACGACCATGGGAATCTTTGGGTAGATTTTGGGACCCCATTGAGCAACTTGGAAGTGATAATGACAATTTAGATTAATTAACTTAAAGTAAAGGCAAAAATGACAAAAACAAATATATTTTAGTAAATTAATTTTTAAAAGGGGTTATATATATTATATTTTCGACTATAAATATTAACTAGAAATAT
This sequence comes from Viscum album, assembly GCA_963277665.1. Lineage (NCBI taxonomy): Eukaryota > Viridiplantae > Streptophyta > Magnoliopsida > Santalales > Viscaceae > Viscum > Viscum album. The sequence continues at coordinate 930,038,371 of OY728163.1, read as the reverse complement.
AAAAAGATTTTATACATCATGGTATTTTGTTTTATAATTTTCGAACAACAAATAAGTTAAATTATTTATGACACAATAATGATGTAGTGTTTACCTCATTAATAAATCATTTAAATAAATTAGATTATAAATATTACAATAACATCCAAAACCTGTCCAATTCTTATTGGATGATTTTATTTCAAACCTGGGTCACCTTATCTTTGACTATAATGATTTTTTAAACTTTTGAAACTGAATATCATTATATAATAAAATAATAGTTCCACACTTTCCTAAAGATCCCCTCCTCTCCCTTATAAAAGGAGATTACTTCTAACCAATTCCACACACCTCTCAAACAATTTGTATCATCCAAACTCTACCAAATTAATCTCCCTACATCCCTCTACTCATCCCAGAATCCTTACCTTAGGAATAAGGCACTTCATGAATTCCTTTGGTTCAAACCAAAGGGAGTTACCCAAATTAAAGGTAACATTTTCTATTAAATTATTTTCTTTTATTTTACTTCTCCAAACCCTAAACTCTTTTTATTACTTTATGTTGTAACAAAAACAATATCATAAATATAATGGTATGTTGTTATGAGAAGTATTCAAACTACACTTACACACACCTCCATCTAATGGATGAAGAACATAATGTTTCTGTGGATGGAAACTAACGCCTCATGAAACGATTATTGTTTGATTATATCCTACCACCTCTCATGGTGTCCATTATGATGAAACTGTATTTATATATGATATATATTATGTTTATGTTTTCTTTAGGCTTCTATAATTTCCATTTATAACATTCCTTTATGGTTTCCATTACAGGTAAACGCAATAATCTCATTAGAGGAAGTGCGGACTACCGCCCCCTCAAAGGGATATGAATCATTAATGCCATATGTGGGATGTATAAATGATGGAGTTAATGATATTATATTTTATATTATACTAGAATTATAATATACCTATGTATAATTATGTTTTAATTCCATTAAAATAAGAAATAGAAATGAAAGTAGCGTTCATGCATACGTACGGCTTACCGTCTCCATGAACGGTGCATTTCATTTCTTACCTCGAAATGTTATGTACTAATAAAAATACATTTATATGCTGGATATATATGATATCTATGTCATGAATATAATTTTGGATATAATGATATTTTGACCATGTGAACAACTTGTAAATATAAGGTGTTTATTTTTGACTCAAGTACCAAATATCGACAAAATGAACGTTATTAACTTAATTTATTAAATAATGTTTATAACATGGTAATAAGTAATATAAAAGAAATAATAAACTTGAAAAAGATTTTTTATAAATTATACATTAAATTTAGTTTGTTATTCAGGTGATTTAAAGAACGATCGAGTCAAGTCGGACACAGGGTAAGGGACTTCATCTCAATATCCTTTCAGTGAGGAATATTTTATTTTATACAAAACATTCTTTTATACGATGTATAAAACACTTTTACTTTTAATTTTATTCAAAAGGAATCTTCACTCTATGAATTGTTTTATTAAATGTAAAAAAAATAATGTTTCTTTTTAACATACTCGGTGACAAGGACCTTTCCACCGCCGCATGTATTATTTGATCTTTGGCATCCTCAAAGAGCCATAATATTTTTAAAAGAAAATAAATAACATATACTATTTTATGTATTTTGGTATTAAAAAGGGTTCTGATAATGGATTTGTTATGTCAATATATTTATGTGAGATATTGTGACTGAAATGTGGAAATGTTTTCTTTCCTTTATATTTGTTTTATGTCTTATGATTTTATAATGGTACTTGGACATTTGACAGGTGGTTACATGATAAACGAAATGATGAGTGGTGCTATGAATACTAGGATGGGTGGTTATGTTATAACCTCCAATTCATTTGGTTTGGATGTCAGCCGTATGGATATTCCATTTAGTGATATGTGTGGAAGTCAATCATTTGGTTATTTCATTTAAGTAAGTTTATGTCCCAAGTTACCTTTATATGTTATGTGTTCTTTATATGGGTTTTATGGAAATATTTTGGTTAAAAAAGGGTATATAATGATATTTTGTTCAGTGAAGAGTATTTATGACTTCATAAAGGTGAAAAGTATTACTTATGTTAAAGTATTCATCGTTTACTTGTTGTTTTGAAAAACTAACATTTTTCCTTCTTTGTGTATCCCTTTCAGAGCTTCTTATGCTCATTCCAAGTTTTTAAAATGTTTTTCACAGGACATAATGTAGAATATGGTCAAGTATGGGATCATGTAAAAGTCATGTTGTCTTAAAAGTGGAACTATACCTGACTCTTTTTTTCAAGAGTTCTTGTTTTATGAAAAAATCGAAATCGAGTAGAAGTGTCTACTTTGTAATATTTTGAGATGTAAAAGTTATGTCCTAATTCTCTAAAACTCTAATCCTGAAAAGATACTCATTGTGAATTATTCTTTTAATTAAATATTATGTAATATTTTTTGTCTGGGTCATTATAATTATGTATTTTTTAAAATTCATGATATGAATTGAATAGAAATTGACATAAATGATATTTTAAAACAAATACTATTTTATTAAATGATATAATAGTTATAAAAAAATTATATTCTTCCAAATGACTTATATAATGTTGAAAATGTAATTAATTACCCACTTGAGATTCTATTGTCATTTTATTGTAACAATATTAACCATAAAGTACGAATATACAAGAAGACATAGAAATAGTTAAATTATTTTACTAAGGTTTAATGATAAAAACAAGATTAAATTTGTGCTATAAAGTTGTCTAAAATTTATTGGTTGATATTTTTCCACCCAAAATAATCTTATATTATAAATAAATTACATTGAGACCATATAAAACTGAAATATAATTTTATAATAAAATAATATTTCAATACCTTCCTAAAGTGTCACTCCTCCCACTTATAAAATGGCATCACCTCTACCCAATTACTCACACCACTCATGCCTCTTGTCTCATCCAAATTCTGCTCAAATAAGATAGAAATATACATCCCTTTTTCTTAGTAGCCTTTCCTTGGGTAGAAAGAAATTCAAGAAATCATTTTGGCTCAAATCAAAAGAAGTTACCCAATTTATAATATTCTATGATTCAATATTTTTTATTTAATAATATTCCTTTTATGCTTTTCATGATATGTTAATAGGATAATTTCATTTGAGGAAATGTAGACTACCTCCCCACAAAGTGATATGACTCGTTCATGCCATAAATAGAACATATAAAAGATGAAATTAATGAACTAATGAAAAGTATATAGAAAATGTTATTATACTGGAATTATAATATAGTTATGTATCATTTAGTTTTCATTCATTTAAATATGAAAAATAAATGAAAGTTGCTTCAATAGTACGTATGGCTTACCGTCTCCATGAACGATGCATTTCACTTCATATCTCAAAATGTTATAGAATATTATAAATACATATATAATTGATATAAATACATATATAATGTATACATATGATATTTAAATAATTAATATCATTGTGGAGGTAATGGAATTTTTACCAGTTAGACAATTTGTAATTATAACATGTTTATTTTGACTCACGTACCAAAAATCAACAAAATGACCAATATTAAATTAAATAACTATGAAATGTTTATGATGTGGAAATAAGTGATAAAAAATGAATAAAAAACATGAAAAAATGTTTTGAAGAAATTAGATGTTAACTTATGTTTATTATTCAATAATATAAAGAAAAATGGAGACAAGTCAGACTCAAGGTAAGGGAACATTTTACCCACCTCTTTTAGTCAGAGACTTATTTTATGTTATGTATTTGTGTTGTATTAGGTCAGGATATGTTTTTATATATCATTATTTCTATACATTTTATGTACAAGTGATTAGAGATCCATTTTTCTATCATCATCTCATTTTTTTTCAATTTTTAAGTGATGTTGTTAGGATGTCAAATTTTTGTAAGGGAATTTATAAACTAACTTTATACTTTTTGGGTTTCACGCATACTTTGTTGGTTATATTATGTCATGATTATGTGTGGAATCATTTTTTATTTATTTATGTTGTAATTTGCAATTAAAATTTATGGATATAATTTTGCAACAAATAATCACCCCATTGATAAATTCGTACGTCATTTATATGAAGTTTGTAAGGGAAATGTTATCTCAATCTCCATTCACTGAGTTAAATATCTATATCATTGGTTTTTATTTTCCAAGAATATGTGTGACTGAACTATGATTATTTTACACTTAATATATACTTATATTGGGTTTATTTATATTTTCCACACGTAATTTTTTCATTGATTTATATTTAAACTAATCATAAGATCTTTGTAAGGGACTGCATATCAATCCTCTTTTATTGAGACATATTTTGTTGTTATGCACATTTATTATCCTATAATGTGTATATAAAAACCATTGAATCTTTATATCATGAATTTTTATATTCTCATGATATTTAATGTTATTATATTCCTCAATGATTTTTATTCAAGTGTTTCTCAAGTGGCAATGGACTCTTTTACTAAAACATCATTTTAAATATTATAAATATCTATTCATTTAAAACATTCTATTTAATATCCATGTTTACAAAATTTTTATTATGAGTTTATTTATATGTACATGAATTTTTTAAAATTATAGTTTATTTCAAGTTTTTTAAAGAGTAATGGGACTCTTTGATTAAAAAATTTCATTATTAAATTTTTTAAATTGTTTTGGAAATGTATTGAATATTTCAATATCTTGAATTGATTTATTTTGATTGATGTGTGAAATGATGACACTTTCAATCTTTTATATTTAATGATTACGTACTGTTACTAGGACATTTGATGGGTGGTTACATGAAAAACCAAATACAGGTGGTTCTTTGATAAACCTTGGGTGGTTGAGCCTGAGATAGCTCTATAATGCATTGGGAAACATTATATAGGTAAATGTTAATGTTTCTCCTAATAGTTTTAGGGAATATACTGTGATGGGTATTCCAAACTTAAATCCCTATGTACATGTGAAATCTAAAATGTATGTATGTTATGGATTCCACAAGTTAACTTTATTGTTTATGATTTCTATGTGTTATTCATAAATCTTATGATTTCATGAGGTATTTTAAAGAGCTTATGTTATATGAGATAAAAGTATGATTTCATTGATTTGTATGAATTAATGGACTAATTTCTTATTTATTTATTTTATAACCCTTAATGAGATTTTTATACTCATACCATGTTTTTGAAATGTTTTTCATAAGTTATAAGGACAGGTAAGAGAAAGGAATAATTCAAGAAGATTTATATCAAGAAAAAAATTCTTGTCTTTTTTAAGGTGTTTTATTGTTGTTAAAAAATTGTTTAGTTTAAAATTGTGTACTTGTAATATTGAAGTTGTTATGCATATTTTATGACCTTATTTTCTAAGGCTATAAACCTAAAAAGTTCTTTGTTTGGAATTAATGTCAAATTATAGACTTATCGCAAGATTAAGTAGTGTTTAAGGCTGGGGCCTTATGAAAAAAATGTTTTCATTCCCCATAAGATGGAAGAAAGATGGAAAAGGGTGGTTCCATAATACTAATTTTTTTATTGTAGTTTAGATACCAATATTTTTATATTAACATACATTAATAATTCATGAAGGAGGTATAAGAAGAAATAAAATTAAAGTTCTTATTTAAGAGTTATACTGTTTCTTCATAAAAATTCCTCTTCCTTACACCTTAAGCCTTATAAAAGGATATAATGGAGATTAAAAAGACCCTATTTCATTTTGAAGAATTATTATAAAGAAATTAGGTAGATATTGGCATTGATAGAGTTCAAAAAACGTAGGATGAACAGGGGAGAGGAGGTTTATCTTTATAATTAAAGAAATGAAAAACTTGGAATGAATTAAATGATGAAAATATTATCAATTTCATTTTCAAGAGAAATGATTCCAAATTTACATGGATTAAAATAAATAATATGTATGGTCAAAATACCATCATTCAATAAAATTTGGAGTGGGTTTTCTTTGTTTTTGAATCTTATCATTTAGTTTAACCCCTCTATCAACCCATTAGAAATTTTCAACAATAAGATATTTTCTTACATTTATGGGTCATAAATATAATTATAAGATTAAAATTAGATCATAAGTTGTACATATATTATATTTTATACCATTTATGATTCCTCATATCATCTTGTAATAATTTTTTGACTTTTAAATCATTTAATAAAATATTATTTGAAATAAAATATAATAAAAGTGATTTTTAGAAGTATGCAATTCATCTAGATTTAAAATCATCAGGATTAAAATTAATTTTGAATATAAAGTATTTTGACATCAATTATAAATTATCATTAATTATAAAATTGATATAAATCCATGACTAATACAAAATAGTGTGATATTATTTTCAATTTATTAATTAAAGTAATATAAATACCACTATCGAAGGAAAAATATAACAAAAATGAACTATATTAATATTTAATAGTGGTATGGTCATAACTTTATGAAACAAATGAAGTAAAGAAATGTTTTGGGTTGATTTTTAGAACATATAACATATTTTTAAGCATGTTTTACCAGTTTTACCCTTACCATGTTGGCAAATAATTACAATGAGAACTATTCATATTGCCCAAAAAAAGAAGGACCTCTTTACCAAATTTGGACATCTGAATTCCAAATATGGAATACATTTTTCATGATTAAATTTTTATATCTTTGAAAATACTACTTTTATATAAATGCATAAAATGAAATGAAAAATGTTTTTTCTTAAAATTGGGTTTTAAAGAAAAATATGAACATTTACCAAAATAAAATAAAATGATAATTCTAGTTATATTATTTATAATATTTTAAATAAAATAGACATTATTTTACTTTACAACCAAAACCAAAATATAATGAGACTTTCAAATTATATTATTTTTTAAATGAGATGACGGTTTTACAAAAATCGGCATTACACTATTCAATAAAAAATATATATTTTTAGAAAAATGCTGAAATTATCTCTAATATAATATTGAAATGCTAATTTAAAAAATGATATTCATTTTTTAAACAAAATTCATATAATTTGTAGAATGAGAAATAATATCTAAAAAATATCCAATCAAAACCAATTTTTGAATAATTTTTTTGAAGCATAAAACAACATTATTGAAAATATAGTACTTATTTATTATAAAATAATTAATACATTTTCATTATTTAACACATTAATAAATATTGTTCATAATGCGATTTATACTATTCATGTCTTCCAATTTTATGAATAAGATATAATTGTCACGTATAAGTAATAGTATATTAATTGTATAGTACAGTTCTCCTAAAGCACTATATTGCTCGATAAACAAGCCATAAACCACATTATTCTTTTAAAATAATTCTTGTGGTTTCTACAACATAATTCTTTATATTATAAAATCTATTTCAAATATGATAATTAGTAAAAAAATGATAAAACATTTATTTAATGATTTATTGAATGGTATAGTTGTAATGGTGAAAGGACATGTTTCCAAAAAAACAACATAAAAAGTGATTTCATAATTTCTTAAAAAATATGATAAAATGATAAAGTTAAATTCCAATATAAAACATAATCTTACAAAACATGCAATTATTTTATTAAAACATCTTCTTTTTTAAATGAACAACCATTAATAATGGGCCATTGAAATAGACACAATTAATATTGAAAACTTTTACATACAAAACACTAATGAAACTAGAATTAATAAATCAATGTTATATTTTATCAATATCATTATATAACAATAATATACCTAGTGTACTTTTTCAGTACATAGAAAGTTTTTTTAAATATATTTTTCTGCTCAAAATAAACTAATTATATTTATATATAATATATATATATGTATATATATCATAATTCAATTACTCTAATTTCTACCCTCTAAATTGATGGTTTTATTTTAATGGTCATATTTATATTTAAATAAAAAATATATTATTTTTCTATATTGGTTTTTCATGTAAAAAATACTATCAAATATTATTTTAAATTAAGGATAACATAAAAAAATATTCTTTCATTATTAAAATTCACGTGGAAGACATGTAAAGAAGCAAGAGATCACATTGGTTGTTAATGGAAAATTGGATCCCCAAAAACCATATATAAAAGCTCAAGATGTCAATTTATTCTTCATACTCAAGTGCCTTAATATGTAATTTCAATTTCTAATAAGTTGTATTTTTAGATATTGAGCTATGAGAGAAGACATTGAGGGTAGTGCATATAAATATATCCTAACTAACACTTAAATGAAAGGAAATGATTGATATTAAATTATTCCACCATATAAAATATCTTTTGTTCACTATATACCTTGTTTAATGATTTTTAGACCAAGAAACATTTATTAGAAAAGGAAAATGAAAAAGGAAAATAAGAGAGGATAACTATGTTAGGGGAACCCCATATTAGGGAGAAAAATGCCGATGGTGGTGGGTAGAAAAGCAAAATGGGGATTATTTTAATCATAATAGGATGTATGGAAAAAATATACAACGATGGGGAATATGAACATTTGGAAGTTAAAACTCATGGGGTCAGCTTGTGACTCAATGGAGTAGGTAGTAAACCTTTAGGAGGATCCACTTATCCATTACATACTATATTCTGAATTCCATATATCTAATTACCTATTTTTCCTAGTATATTATATTGAAGTATTATTTTTTTAAATTTATTTTTAACTAATGTGTCATATGAATATTTAATATCCAGTTTTTTAGTACATATTTTTTTTTCTTAAATTATATTCATTTTCATACAATTAAAATAGATTTAAAATAACTCTTGTATAATACAAATCTAAAAGAAATATTTCATTTTTTTTATTTAGATAGAATATAAAAATATAAAATTGAATGGAAGTTATTATAGTAAAATATATGGATGAAAATTTTGTCATTTACTTGAGGAATTGAACAATGAGTAAATAAAAAGGCATATTTTTTTAAATATACTCATATATGATTTCCTATTAGAATCAAAACAGAAATTAATATAGTAGGAATTTTCAAAAATACCAACTTACTCAGCCTATAACTAGGTTCCAAGGGTTTTACCAATCACCATGGGTGAGAAAATAGTTCCAAGAAAACAATAATGCTAAATTTGAAAAGATTTCACCATTAGAAAATAAAATGTAACCCTTCTGTATGTCAGAATGCCAAGAATAAAATAAAAAACTTATATAATAATAAATCTTCAAAATGGAGTAAAATTTGGAACGAATAATAAAAATTCTTAAAATGGAACAATAAAAAGTTTCAATAAAAAATGAGAAATCTATAAAGACCCAGATTTTTCCAAGTATTTTTTTTAATTTAATGGGAATTTTATGAGTCTTTGAAAATTAACAGCGTGTGATTCCAAGGCCCGGTGTGTCCAGAATGAATTCATGATGTTTTTTAGGTACGTTCAATAACCATGTGAGCAGGTTTTTGTAACTTTTCAACTGGTTCTCAGAAATGAAATCCAAGGACACCGTTGAACTCACATCACCTGTATTCGCTTAAGGGGACCTTCACCTCCACCGCAGTTGGTCGAGGGTGAAAGTTAGTTTTCGTGTTTTTCATGGGAGAGTTAATAGAATAAAAATAAAATTAAGAACAACTTTTATTTTATTTTTAAGTACTTCCTTTTGAAGGTTTAGTGGTGGGGACCACCCAAGTATAAAACCCCCTAATTTGAAATTAATGGTGGGGACCACCCGACCCTTGAACTCCCTCTTTAATGAGGGAGGTGTCTCTTGGCTCTCTCTTAATTAATTATGGCACCTTCCATTAATTAATTATTCTAAAATAAAATTAATTAATGACCAAATATAATTAAATTAATAAAAATAACTTTAATAAGTTTTCTATTCATTTTAGGTTGAATTGTGGGAAGTGTTGGTAAAGGGAGGATTGGGGAGAAATTTGGAGAAACAATTCCTCCAATGAAGAAATCACCAGCGAAGAATGACCACTGGAATCAAATAACAAGGACAACACTTGAGTGCAGATTCAAAGCATCTTGCTGGTGTGATGAACTTAGAAGTCACCATCCCCAACGAATTCATCTTCTTCCTCACGACATCTTCCAATGAGCAATCGAGGTAGGGTTTAGTGTTGTTTTGAATACCCCATACCTGTCCTTGACTTTCTTCAAGATTCAAGAACAAATAAACCTCTTGCTACCATTCTAACGTAGAGGGTTCGGGCCAAATGAACATGACCACACCTCTAGACAACCTTTATGGATTGTGGTGGTTCTAAATCAATGACGATGTCCCGTGATGAGTGCAGATGTCTAAAGAATGAATAATGAGCCACCGGGGCACGCCTAGTGACCCAAAGAATGTTTCCGGCGACCATGTCGGTGACCGTGTTGGTGACGGAGACCGGTGGGGCTGGAAAGCGTTGGCCGGAACTCTGGCAGGCTGTGAAGAAGGTGGTGGCACAACCGCGCCTCCAGAGAAGGGTTATGCCCCATCGGCTGTGGCAGAGAAGAGGTGGTGACCGGCGCACCGTCGGCCTTAAGAAGGGGAGGCGGAAGCACCCGTCCGTGATGCCGGGCATGTGGGAGCCACGACACAAGGCCCCGGTAGCGAAGGTAGGGCGGCCGACTCACTATCGGCCCCTAGTGATGGCGCGATGCATGACCACACCGCCCGAAGGAGGCTGGCTGTCTGGCCAGCCAGGGAGTCGGGCGGGCCGTACTGGACCCAGCGGGCCAGGCCGGACGCAATGAGTCGGGTCAAACCCATGGCCAGACCCAAGTTGGGCAAGGTCGACCCGAACCGGGTCGGCCCGACCGGGTCGGACCGGACCCGGAAAAGTTTCAACCCTTTTCACTCTTTCAGCCATAACTAGAGCTACAATCGTCTGTTTGATGAACCTTCTATAGCACCAGAAACCTTGGATTGAGATTGTAATTTTAGTATACCCCACTTGAGTTTTGGATAATTTTGGGGTATGGCTGGTTTGGATCGAACATGAACCCAACTGGGCCATTGGGACTAAAAGGCCAACGACATACAGACCGTGTGTCTGATTGACGCACCATCTATTGTATTGAGACCCCTGTTGAGTGGAGGTACTTTGGGATACTTATTTTTGGGACTTCGGGTTAGTTGGGGTATCGACCTACTGCTTGAGGATAGGACCCTCCCGGAATCAGGCGAGCTTAGTGCGGGAACCCTCTAATTGGATGTAACATGAGAAAGCGATCCTTTGTGGGTCTGTGCTTTGGGATCCTATGTGGGTCTATGTTCGAGTTTCCCACTTGGATCTACTCTAATAAATCTATGTGGGACTAATCTAGGATCCTACGTGGGTTTGCAATACCAGGATCCAATGTTGAACTTCTATACTAGGATCCTACTTGGGTCTGATGATTTAGAATCATACGTGGATCTGCCTCATAAAAAGTGTAATATGATTCAGTAGTTACATCTAATCATCCTTGCTACCATACCTAAGTTATAAATTGGTGTGAGATGAGTCCTTACCTTTATGGTGATACCTTTGTTGTATTCTTCTGTGCGACGTACCTCTGTGGTACTAACCTACGTGGTGATTCCTTTGTGATATTCTTCTGTGTAGCGTACCTTTGTGTTACTTACCTTCATGGTGATACCTTTGTGGTATACTTATATGTGGCGTTACCTTTGTGGTACTTAACATTGTGGTGTTACATTCATGGTATTAATTCCTTCTTGGAACAATTGAGTTTTGGGCTAATGAGTTGGGCCATGTGTTTCCTTATGAATGAGATGAGTATACTTGAAAAACTAGGTATATGCATGGGCTTATACCTAAGTAGGTTTGGCAGTTGTTTCCATAATTTATGGTTTATCCTTTGTGAATTTTTTGAGACCTTTGAGGGTCTTGGGGTCCCTATTGAGTATCTTTATACTCACCCCTGCATGGGATATGCCCACACCTTATTGTGTCTAGTGCAGATGAAGGACAATGATAACCGAGGATGAGGTTACCAGGACTGGAGGTAGCTCATAGGTGGAAATTAGATGAGGTATACCGAAGAGACGACCGCTTGAGAGATATACTAGGTAGGATCCTTGGCAGGAGTTTGCAGGAGCTGTTTTAGTTACCTGTACTTTTTAGTTTCTTGTACTTTCCATTTGGGCTTGTATTCTGGCCCTTTTTTCTTACTGTACACACTATTTTACTATACAATTTACTTGTGTTCTTATCTTTCTGTGTGCTTTTTTGTGTGTGTTGATAGGTTATAAAGGCAATATCTTCCCGGTTTTAGGGAATACACCTTTTGGGCCTAGTCTCCAGCCCCTGGCCTATGGAAGGCCGACTTGGGGTAGTCACGGCATGGGCCTCAGGAGACAGGTCATGAAAAATTGGTATTAGAGGAGTCGGTTTTACCATAGAACATTAGACTATGATCTTTTAACAACAATAGTGTTACGTGTAGTGAGTGTGGTTATTATTTTAGGGAATCCAATGAAAGTGTGGTGGCCGATGTATCCATACACCAAGACCTTGACTTTTGATTTCTGACTCAGTGCACAAAAACAGTAATTGCGTGTGTGTTTTGAAAATTTTTCATTGTGTAATTTTTGATTCAGTTCACCAGGTATAACTTATTGACTGTGACACACATGTTTCCTTTCAGCATACCTCCATACAGACATCCAGACAGGGTTCGGGGTAGAGTACATGATGATAGCCCTCTGGGCAATGAGGCCTCAGTGCCCGAACCTCCTTCAATAGAGGCACTAGCGGAGGCAGCAGTGGTACCATTAACCATTGGGCCACCAATGCCACTATCCCCAATAGCAGAGAGTGCACAACTCATGAGAGTGTTTCATGAGTTATAGCGCCAAAGGCCACCCAGGTTCAGGGGTGAGACAGACCCATAGCTGGCTGAGGATTGGTTGGAGTCCATGGTGAGAGTCTTCCAACTAGTAGCAACACCAGCTGATCTCATGGTGATCCTTACCACCAGTTTTCTACGAGTAGTATCAGGAACACGGTGTAGCTTGCTGCTCCAGGTTCACGATGAGGTGACACTTCTCTGGGTAGACTTTGATAGATTGTTTTAGGCAGAGTTTTTCCCATCGAGCCTTCGTGCAGTGCTCATATAGGAGCTTCTTCATCTACAGTAGGGAGAATGACTGTGGCTCAATACTCAGAGAGGTTCACCGTCCTCTTACGCTAGTCCACTGATATGGTGGAAGACCCATTATTCAGGGCCCAGACCTTTGAGCAGGGACTCAGGCTGAAGATCAAGGATTCGATGATTTCCCAGAGCATCTCGATGTAGGTGGGGGTGTCAGAGCAAGCCCTCTAAGTGGATAGTTTTCTTGATGAGGAGTCACCAGCATCGAGACCCACCATCGGGCGTCACGTAATAGAGTCTTCTATAGCTAGCATCAGATAGATGTCACAGAGGATCAAGAGGACCAAACCTACAAGAGGATGAATACAGGATTCAGGGTCGGTTGTGCGGGGCGCTGGAGACAGAGCCAGTGATCCGAGGAGCAGGCAGTGTTTCGCATGCAGCGGTCAGGGTCACATAGTTCGTGACTACCTGAAACTTCGTATAGATGATCAGAATATGGTTGAAGGACCGCCCAAGAAGAGACAGAGGTTCGACCGGGGAGGTCCGCCAGGAGAAGGTGGACGCGACAAAGGAGCTGTCCATGTAGCTGGCAGTGGGTGGCGGTTCGAGGTCTTACCTCCACCACCACCAGTTGGTCCACCCCAACTGTAGGGAGTAGGTGGATAAGGGTGAGCTCAGCTCCAGGAAGCTGAGGCCTATGATCAAGACGCTCTGAAGATGATACGAGGTATGACCTATGTCTACTCCACCTTAGATGTAGTAGTTATAGACATAGGTTTCAATCATTATTTTATTTCTACTGCCCTTTTTCAGAGTTCGAAAATTCCAGTGGAGCCGTTGGCACGATCCTTATGGCTAGAGACTTCAATGGGAGAGGATTCAAAGATTACACCCTAGTACCGGTAGTGTGGGATTACTCTAGGATGTGATAGCATTAACTGGGATCTCCTAATAGCGACGTCGAGACCTTACGACGTCATCTTGGGTATGAATTGGTTATCTACAGTCCAATCCTAGATTTACTATATTAGGCACAAAGTGCAGTGTATCCATGAGGATAGGACTAGGTTTACCTTCACTGGCAAGAAGGGAACATTTGCAGCCAAGGATGGATTTAAATAGAGGAGAGTATATTCCATCACTCATCTATTGGCTAGCCTTACCCCCGAAGCTGTTTATGTGGAGAGTCTGAGTTATCCTGTAGTGGCGGACCAACATGCAGATGTCTTCCCTGATGATGTTCTGGGTCTACCTCCATGTAGAGAGGTGTACTTTTACATTGAATTTTACCATAAGATGGAACCGATATCTACACCAGCGTATTAGATGTATCCCATGAAGCTTCACGAGCTATGGGTATAGCTAGAGGACTTATAGGGGAATAGATTCATCCGGCCTAGTGTTTCTCCTTTGGAAGCCCTGATTTTGTTCTCCAAGAAGGAAGATGGGAGCTTGAGACTTTGTGCTGACTATCGGTGCCTGAACCAAGTGACTGGGAAGAATAGATACCCACTCTCGAGGATTTATTACCTCTTTGATCAGATGAAGGGATCAAGATGGTTCTCGAAGATAGACCTCAGATCAAACTATCACCAGCTCAAAGTACAAGATGAGGATTTGCCGAAGACGGCTTTCAGATGTCGGTATGGACACTATGAGTTCTTGGTTATTCCATTTGGAATGACCAACAGTCTAGTAGTGTTCATTGGACTCATGAACAAGATATTTCAGCCATTCCGTGATCACTTTGTGGTAGTCTTCATTGACAACACTCTAATCTACTCAGGTATTGAGGAGGAGCATGCCTATCATTTGAAGATAGTTCTAGACACACTACAAGAGCACCATCTTTATGGTAAGCTCTCAAAGTTCTAGTTCTGGATCCGAGAGGTTCACATTATGGGACATGTCATCTCAGAGGCTGGATTTTCGGTGGATCGAGTGAATATTGAGGTAGTAATTTCTTGGGATCCACCCTAGAGTGTGATGAAGGTATGAAGTTTCTTGGGTTCGGCTGGATACTACTAGTGGTTTATGCCATATTTCTCCAGAGATTCCTCACATTTATCAGCATTTAAGAAGAAGGGGAAAACCTTAGTATGGTCAGTGAGATTCCCATAGAGTTTTCAGGAGAAGAGGCAAAGGCTGACTAGTGCCCCCATATTGAGGCTTCTAGAGGAGTGTGTTGGGTATGTAGTCTACTACGACGCATCAAGGACTGGACTTGGGTGTGTTCTAATGTAGAAGTGAGTAGTGATCATGTATGGTTCTTGACATCTGAGATAGTATGCGAATAACTACACTACACATGACCTCTAGTTAGAAGTAGTGGTCTTCTTCTTGAAGATGTGGTGACATTTCTTGATGGATGAACGTTTTACAGTCTACTCTGATCAAAAGAGTCTTATGTATATCTTTTCTCAGAAGTAACTGATCCTGAGACAACAACATTGGACTGAGTTACTCTAGGACTATTACTTTGAGATAGCCTATACTCCTAGGAAGGGGAATGTTTGTAGCAGATGCACTCAGCAGAAGATCTGGTATACAACTGCTAGGTGAGGAGATGGATCAGCTGACCGCTTTACAGATATCCTTTGTGGAACAAGATGGTGCAGCCTTTATTCAGTCTCTTACAGTCTCTCCCCTACTTATTTAGCATGTCAGGGAGGCATAGTGTGGGGACACTGACTGTTAGGCTCGATGTGCTCAAATATCCACAGGACAGACACGTGATGGATTTTATAAAGGTGGGTAGCACATCATCTTTTTCATAGGATATAATATGGTACCAATGTCGATTAAGGAGGAAGTGTTGAGGGAGTTCCACACATCCCCTCTAGTGGTAAATCTTGGAGTGGCGACGATGTACCGGGATCTCCGGAAACAACACTGGTGGTAGGGAATGAAGAAATAAATAGCATAGTTTGTCTCTTCGTGCCTCACTTGTCAGAATGTGAAAGCAGAGCATCAGGTTCCAGTAGGTTTAGTTCAGCCTTTAGAGGTCATAGA
The DNA here is from genome assembly GCA_963277665.1 of Viscum album. Taxonomy (NCBI): domain Eukaryota; kingdom Viridiplantae; phylum Streptophyta; class Magnoliopsida; order Santalales; family Viscaceae; genus Viscum; species Viscum album. Next base: position 930,022,214 of record OY728163.1, on the reverse strand, counting down.
GTGGAAGTGGGATGGGATATCCATGGACTTCATGATCGGAATTCCATGTACATCCAGGGGTCATGATTCTATTTGGGTTATCGTCTACCGACTCACCAAGTCGGTCCACTTCCTACCAATTATAGAGCATGGTTCAGTAGAGATATTGGAACGCCTCTATGTGCACGATATTATGCAGCTACATGGAGTACCCTCGACAATTGTCTCCAATCGTGATGCACGTTTCACTTCTCGGATTTGGAAGGGGTTGTAGAAGGATTTTGTGACACAACTTCATTTGACCACCACCTTCCATCATCAAGTGCATGGCCAGACTGAGTAGACCATTCAGACCCTCGATGACATGTTTCATGGTTGAATCCTTGACTTTAGTTGCAGATGGGAGGATCACTTGACCTTAGTGGAGTTTTCTTACAACAATAGCTATCACTCCACCATTGGGATGGAACCATTTGAGGCTCTATAGGACCAACCTTGTAGATCATCATTGTGCTGGACTTACCCAAGGGAGTTAGCACTCATGGGACAAGAGCTGGTATAGGATACCAAAGAGAAGGTAAAAATCAACCAGGATTAGATGAAGACTGCCCAGAGCAGGAAGAAGTCTTACGCCGATAGAAGATGAAGAACTCTAGATTTTGTGGGTGGTGACCACTTCTTTCTATGGGTATCACCTTGATGAGGTTTGTAGAGATTTTGCTGGGGCAGTAAGTTATCTCCAAGGTTCATTGGACCCTCTCTGGTCCTCAGTAGAGTTGATGAGGTGGCTTACCACTTGTCACTTCCCCCTTATTTGCACCAGGTGCACGACGTTTTCCACGTATCCCATCTGAGGAGATATGTGCATGACACTTCACACATCATTGACTGGGGAGAGCTAGACATCAATGATGGGGTGACATTTACGAAGGTTCTAGTAGAGATTGAGGATCGACAGGTGATGATCCTTCATGGGCGGTCGATACCTCTGGTGCACATTCGTTAGCAGCACAAGAACCTCAAGGAGAGAACATAAGAGTGAGAGGCTCAGATTGGTTCTCAGAACCCCCAATTATTTTCCAAGTTTTTGTGATGTGGCTTTCAGGGACGCAAATCCCTGAGGTGGGGAGAATGTAAAGACTCAAAATTTTCAATGATATTTTTTTAATTATGTGGGAATTTTACAAGTTTGAAAAAATTTACTGTTTGTGATTCCGAGGCCCGGTGTGTCTGAAATGAGTTTCTGAACATTTTATAGGTATGTTCAATAAAAGCACAAGCGGGTTTTTGTAACTTTTGAACTAGTGCTCAGAATTGAAATATGAGGACACCGTTGAACTCGCAGCACCGATATTCACTTATGGGGACCCCCACCTCGACTGTAGTTGGTCAAGGATGAAAGTTAGTTTTCGTGTTTTTTGTGGGAGAGTTAAAAGAATAAAAATAAAATAAAGAACAAATTTTATTTTATTTTCAAAACCTCCCATTTGAATGTTTAGGGGTGGGGACCACCCGATATTAAAATCCACCAATTTGAAATTAATGGTTTGGACCACCCGACCCTTGAAATCCCTCTTTAATGAGGGAGGTGACTCTTGGTTCTCTATTAATTAATTGTTCCACCTCCAATTATATAATTAGCCCAATATCAAATTAATTAATGGCCAACTCTGATTAATTAATTATAATTAATATAATAAGATAGCTATTCATTTTCAGTGGAATTTGTGTAAGTGTTAGAAAAGGGAGGCTTTGGGAGAAATATGGAGAAACTCTTAATCCAACGAAGAACTCACCAATGAAGAATGACCTATGGAATCAAAGAATGAGGACAATGTGTGAGAACAGATTAGAAGAATCTTGTAGGTGTGATCCACGTCAACATCACTATCCCCAATGACTTCATCTTCTTCCTCGTTACATCTTTCAATGAGCAATCAAGGTAGGGTTTATTTTTGTTTTGAATAACCCTTACCCATCATTGAATTTCTTCATGATTAAAGAACTAATAATCTGGTTTCTACCATTCTAACCTGAAGGGTTCAGGCTAAACAAAGATGGACTGACCTCTCTACAACCTTTGCAGATTTTGGTGGTTTTAAATCAATGGAGAAATCCCGAGATGAGTGTGGATGTCTACGAAATGAAGAACGAGCCACCAGGGTGCACCCGGTGCTTGAAGAACGTCGTCGATGACCATGTCATTGATCGAAAATGGTGGTTATTGGGAATGGTGGAAAGTAATATAGTCGGTCGTGATGATGACGACAGCACAACCACTCCACTAGAGAAGGGCCACAACCAGTCGGCCGCGACGATGGCTGACGCACCACCGGTCGCCTGAAGGGGAGGCGACAGCACACGTCCGCACCGCCAGGCGTGTGGGAGACGTGGTACAAGGCCGTGGTGGCAAAGACAGGGTGTCCGAATCACTGCTGGCCACCAGTGATGGTTCGGCATGCGACTGCACCGCACAGAAGAGGTTGGCAGTTTGGCCAACCGGGGAGTCGAGTGGGCTGCCATCGCAGGCCACACTATGGGTCGCCTAGCGTGCCGGGACAGAGTCAGCATGTTGGGTCAGACCCAGGGCTACACCTGTGTCAGGCCGGGTCGACTCGAATCAGGTCAGGTAAGCACAGGCTGGGTTGGGCTAGGTCGGTCCGACCGGGTCAGACCAGACACAGACCAATTTTGATCCTTTTCTCTCTTTCAGCTATAACATGAGCTACGAGTGTCCGTTTGATGAATGTATATGATGATAGAAACCTTGGATTGAGATGGACTTTAGGTATACCCCACTTGAGTTTTGGATAAAGTTAGGGTATGACCGGGCTGGATCTAACATGAATCCAACTAGGCCCTTGGGACTAAAAGTCCAAAAACTTATAGACCATTTGTTTGATTGACGCACCGTCTGTTGTATTGAGAGCCATATTGCGTGACAGTCCTTTGGGATACTTATTTGTGGGACTTCGTGGAATTTGGAGTACCGAACTGTGGCTTGAGGAGCGGGCCCTCTGAGAATCAAGCAAGCTTAATGAGGGAACCCGGTAGGTGGCTATAACATGAGTAAGAGATCTTATGTGGGTCTGTGCTTTGGGATCATTTGTGGGTCTGTGTTGAAGATTCCCACTTGGATCCACTCTAGGAAATCCATGTGGGACTACTCTAGGATCTAACGTGGGTTTTCTATACTAGTATCCTATGTGTGTCTGAGGATTTTTGATCCTAAGTGGGTCTGCCACTTAAATAGAGTAAGATGATTCAGTAGTTTCATCTAATCATCCTTATCACCGTACCCATATTATACCTGGTGTGATATGAGTCCTTACCTTCGTGGTGATACCCTTGTGGTATTTTTCTATGTGGCGTACCTTTGTGGTACTTACCTTCGTGGTGATACCTTTATGTTATTATTCTGTGTGTAGTACCTTTGTGGTACATTCCTTTGTGGTGATACATTTGTGGTATTCTTATGTGTGGTGTTACCTTTGTGATACTTAACTTTTTGGTGTTACCTTCATGGAAGAGTTGTGTTTTGGCCTAATGATTTGGGCCTTGTGTTTCCTCATGAATGATATGAGTATACATGATAACTTAGGTATATGTATGGGCATATACCTAAGTAGGGTTGTTAGTTGTTTCCATACATTGTAGTTTATCCTTTGTGGATTTTGTGAGAACATTGAGGGTCTCGGGGTCCCTACTAAGTATTGTTATACTAACCCCTCCACGGGCTATGCCCACACATTGTTGTGTCTGGTGAAGATGACGAACAGTGCTGACTAAGGATAGGGGTAATAAGAATGGAGGTAGCTTAGAGGTGGACATTATATGAGTCATACCGCAGAGACGGCCGCTCGAGAGCTATACCTACCCTTCAGGTAGGATCCTTGGTGGGAGTTAGCAGGAGCTGTTTCAGTTACATGTACTTTTCAGTTTCCTGTACTTTCCAGTTGGGTTTGTATTTTAGCACCTTTTTCTTACTGTACACACTCTTTTACTATACTATTTACTTGTGTTTTTATCTTGCTGGTATCTTGGTTGTGTGTGTTTATAGGTTATGAAGGCAAAGCCTTGTGAGTTTTAGGTAATACGCCTTTCGGTTCTAGTCGTGAGACCCTGGCCTATGGGAAGGCGGCTTGGGCTAGTCACAGCACATGCCCCGAGGGACGGTCATGACAAAATCAATACAAAACATGCTTAATAAAACAAAATAAAGATCTTAGATGAAAAGGACAACTCCAAAATGCCCCAAAATTGAAATGAAGTTAGAATGGACATAAAATCTCCTCTATAACCCATGGTCACTCACCAAGACATTATTATTCTATAAACAGACTAATAAAATTAAAACCAAACTACAATCATGACCTTTGACCCTGTATATAATCATGAGGGTTACTTACTATTTCATAGTTTTATATGAAGGGTCTTAGTTAAATAGTAATATTAGGATTTCAAAAATGGATTTTAATGTATTTCAATAAAACATTCCATAAATACTAATATTAATATAAAATAAAAAATATTTTTATCATGAAAGAAATCAAAAATAATAAATTTATTGTACTTTATCTTTTTTATTTACAAAATCATAATATGAATGAATTTTTAGAATATGAGTTACATTTATTGTCAGACCATAAATTTTAAATCCAAACAATCAAATGAAACCATTTATTTAAGTATTTTAAAATCATGAAAGTAGGAAATCATTATTCATATGAAAAACTAAACCCTTTTTTCTATCACCTTTTCCTAATCATTTCTCATAGATAGCTGAAGAAACCAATTGTATATTTTCCATTTAAAACCAAACAATCCAATGTTTTTAAACAATTACATTAGAATTAAACAAAAATCATAACCAAATTATAATATAAGAACAAAATGAACATATTTTACAATGAATCATTATAATGAGAAGACACAACTAAGAAATGGGGACATATCAACAAATCATGAGCGTGGGGGTATAAATAAGTCCTAAAATAGAATACCATAAATAATTACTTTTTTGGAACAAAGCATCCTCGAAAACTTTGTAGGATATAACACAATTGATACTGTGCATAATATACATGATCACTCACTACCCCCTATGAAAAACGAGAACATCCCATTAATATCTTCTTTTGGTTCTCACCATATATAAATACAAACCCCTTGGAGGGAATAACATTACATAGGCATTATCATTCCCACTCAAGACAGACTAGTGTAACAAACATAAAGACATTATACTTTACTACCTTTGGTTCCCATGATATTATCAAATGGAGTTGTTAAATAAAAAAATTATTGGATAATAAAAACAATAATTATAAAACATAACAATAAAACCTTATCTCATATCTAACACCAATGTAGGAAATAACCCTTTACATATACATTATTACACATATAAAAATTACATATTAGAGGAAAAAACATCCTTATGGTACATAATCCTTTTCATGAACAATCAAACAGGGGTATGAAATGTGGGTATCACAATTATTGAAGAAATTATTTGATAATGTAAAAAAGACAATTTCAAAAAATGAAATTCAAATTCGATGATATTTCACTATTTTCCAAACAAATAATCAATTAAACCATTCATTTGGAAAAAATAATTCACCTTTAAAAAGAAATAATAAATCATGAAAACCCCATGAATACCAAGAGGTTTTAAAAGAATTTATATCCATAAAAATAATCAATTTATTAAAAAATAATTTCCTTTAAATATAAAACAGTTTTTTTAAAATTCATCTATTACCAAAAACCTATTCAAAACACTTAAATTGAATTAAAAGACACCTTTTCATTTTCAAAAATCCTGATCATGTGAAAAATACTCTGAAAAATAAAAAATCCATTTGAAAATCAAATACGATCTCTTAAGGATATCAAATATTGGTATAAATTTTAAATAAACTCACTTTTAAATATCCAAAAAATTGATGTATTATGATATAATTTTATTACATAGAAACACCCACCTCTAATAGAGATAAAACTAATCATATTTTGTGATTAAAAGAAAATATTGAATTTTTTGTAAATAAATAATAGACATCAAAATATGTATGTCTAAATCTATTCGAAACCCTAAAATCGTCCACCATGTATATTAAGGTTTTCTAAAGGAAAAGAATCTAAGATTAATCGGGTATAATAGGGAAATATGATGCCACACCGTTCAATCTACATGAAATAATTATGAATAGTTCTTGAATTAAAAGGGGAAAAAGTGAGAGATCTGTTTAGATTTCCTTGGGTTTTCCGATGTAAATTTGATGTAAGAAGTGGGACAACACACCATAAATATCATTGATAGAAAAGGTAAAACCATAAAATTTAAACCTATAATTGGGAATGTTAAGAAACGAACCACTGGTCACAGCATGGAATTCCTTATAAAAAAACCAGTTTACATATTTTGTTTCTTCATATCATTACTCTTCATACTTATATCACGACATGCCTATAATGAAAAATTAATTAATAAAATCGATGGATCATGGAATGACCCCTAATATTTCACAGCATGGTGAACCAAAAATAAAATATATTACAAAATTATGGGATACATCATAGCGTGAAATCAATCATAGATAATTGAATAAAATTTACTAAGAAATTTCCAAATGAAAAAATTGTTGGTTTCTACATGATCTCCCTTGGGCGTACTTCCACCTACTATAGGTTTTGAATTGTAGCTCTCCAGTAACCCTAAAACACTCAAAACCCAAGGTAAACACTTATAAATATCCATATAAAAAATATTTAATAATAATATAAAAATAGGTACATGGGGGAGTCCAAAGTCTCACCACTATTCTACTTTATACACATAGAAATTTTTAAAAAAATGATGAAAAAATGAATTGTCAAAATATAACCACTAAACACAGGTGGTGTGGGGGGGGGGGGGGGAAAGAGAACCCTATTAAAGGAAAACGATAATAAAAAAACCATTACTAAGAATTAATTGAATGTATCCTCAATAACATTAAGTAACATCCGAAAATAACCATTTCCAAACCATATAACATGGAGTATCAATAAAAAAAGACTTAACATAGGTCTTCACACTATTTATTACTCATGTAAAATATTTGTATTATGGTTATACACACCCAATATATAATATATACAAAAACATCACCACATATCCCATAAAAATATCTAAAGAAATCATGTTTCTCTACCAATCAAAAATAATTATCCCAAACAATCAACTAAAATAACCAGAAAGGAAACACAACTGAATTAATACACTAATAGAAAGAAAAAAAATCACAACACAAAAAAAATTTCAATTTTACTTTTAAAAAAAATTAATATGAAAACCAACTAGAAACATTAATCAACCTAGAGAAAAGTTTTCCAACCACGGGTCATGAAACTACAACTGTGGGTCCCTTGGCCCATTATCAAGACCAATAAATACTCTCATCTTAGTTACCATATAATGCATACTAATATTTAATATATTCAATCCATCTGAAATGATCTCGTAAATAACTATCACCATAAATTTAGCATCATAAATAAATAAATTAAATAAAATTTAATCAAGGCATAAATATCCAAAAATACCAACTTCTCACATGATAATAACTAAAAAGGCATGAAATGATCAATACAAACAAATTTTAACCCAAAACCATAGTTGATAGAAACCTAATAATAAAAAATATAGAGATTGATTATCACTAAAATTAATAATTACACTTGATTCTTGAAACAATTATTCTCATAAAGTGTACCAATACTTAGGAAGATTAGTCTTTATCAACAAAACTACATAACCAAGGTTTTTTATATTAGATAAATATTTATAGAATAAACGGTCCTAGAAAATGATCACTGATAAAAAATTTATTTAATATTTTTGAGATACACCACTACACCATAGTGAGGGGAAGGAAACACCTACCACTGCATTCAGAGTCTTGGAAGAGTCAATAAGAAGAAGAATAATACATAAATAATAAGTGTAATTTATCAAAGGTTTAACCATAAAACCAATATTTATACATTTTATCAATATATTTATATTATTCATACTCTAAATGATGTAGAAAATGAACCCATTCAATTTTGGATTAAAAATATAAAATAAAAAAAATCACTATATGAACCATGTTACAAATCCATATCATCACTCACTAAAATAACACCTTAGAAAATATATCCCCCTTTAAAATTATTTTTACATGTCTATAATCACATTCAAAATAAAAAAACATATTAAAATAGTTTATATTTTTTTAGGAAAACTAATTAAATTAATTTTAATTCATCATATGGAGCCAAACCTCTAATTCCACAAACATAGGAATTTTTGAAAAACTATAAAATCACACAATTATTTAAAACAATTTACCATTTAAACATTTTTAACACCTATATATTCTCATTTTTAAAATAGATAACTTATGAATAATCCTATAAGTAAGTCGAAATATATTACTTAAAGTACTAAGAATTATTTTAAATATAAATATTTTTTTCTAAAATCTATCTTTTTCACACAAAATTAGTATTAAAAAAATTCATAATAAAAAGATAACACATCACATAATGAAAACTCTAATAAATGCTTCATTTATTTATCTCCAATAATTTGAAACCACATTAGAAGAAATTTAAAATCCAAAGAGTATTATTATTTTTTATAAAATAATTCAATGATAAAAAATGTTTCACCACATAGTTTGATGGATAATACACCATCCTTGTAATGTCCTCTAAAATATTATATTAACTTTGTTCAAAGTTTGATCTTGTTTGGTTATTCTATGTAAGCTACATATTACCCTATGATTCATCTTATATTTTAATAACAATATAAAGATAAAACCATAATGTAACTTATATTACATAGTGAGGATGAAACAAAGTTATAAAAATCTTTTACAAAAATCAATTTCAATATTCAAATCCCAACTACCTATAGTAACTCATGGCTTTGGTTGAGAAAGAGATATAAAGACTCTCCCCACACATACCTCTCAAGTTCTCAAATTTATATCCTAATACAACTAGTCTATACAGATAATAATATTGGTATTCAATAACATATTATATTTATCAAAAACATATGTATTGATACAATTTTTAATGAAAAAACTTGGGATGAAAATTCACATTACTTGAACCTACCCAAGAATATTCTGAAAATCTGTTCTTTATAAGGGTCTGACCTTAAACATTACATAATCTAGCTATTTCAACTACATTTCACTTATTTACATTCTATTTGATATTTTTGAATTACATTTTTAGAATGTTAGGACATAAGTCATACATATAAACTCACAAGTTTACAATGTCAGCACCATTAATATGATATCCATTTCTTCCAAAACATAATCTTTTTAATAGAAAAAATTAACATAATTTCTTTGAAAATCTTCATAAAATATTACATGACTTTCTTATTTCTCTGAAATACTCTTATAACCTATGAACAAAATTAAAAACAAGGTATGAGAATAAAAATCTCAGTAAGGTATATAACAAGAAAGAAATAAACCATTAGTCCATGAGTACTTATAAACATATGAAATCATTTCACAAAGGCATACTTCTCACCCAAGTATACATACATTGTAAAACATTATACTTAAATAAAAAATTAAGGAATATATATATAAAACCATAAAGGTATATTGTGGCATTAATTAATTATATTTTAACCTTCACTACTGCATTATTATTTATAACCCACATGCCTACCTTACAATGTAACCCTCACGACTACCCTATGGTGTAACCATCATAGTTACACTTGGAGAACCATACGACCAAACTAAAACCTACACATAAACAATGAATTAAAAAGAGATATAGGTACCAAAATTAGTAATAAAAATTCCCATTAACTATAAAATAATCATAAAACTATAATAATTTCATAAAAAAAATTCTTTCGAATTTCAAAAAATAGAATTATAAAAGTGGATTTTAATAGGAAAGTAATTTAAAAATATCATATAATTGATGTGATAAATTAATATAATGAAATTAATATCTGTGTACACCTTAAATATATATAATATAACATAATATAAACAAAAATTCATCATAAAAAGTAATCTTAGTACCATATAATTAATGAAGTGGAACATTAACCCAAGAATGAATATTGGGTTACAAACTCCCTTACCTCAGGTTCGTCTTATGTAAAATGTACTTAACACACCTATATATTGCTTAAAAGAGTGGTATTACAATTTTATAGAATCATATTCATGTTTATAACATATTAAAAGGTCATTTTATCAAATCATTCCACCCATTCACTAATAATATGTATTATTTACATTTTTTTGGTGCCCTATTTACATGGTTTCCATGGGTGGTTAATAAGGTATTTTCTTGTTAAAAGGAAGAGAAAATCCAGAATTGGAATGAAAGAGTTTTAATATGATTCTAAAATATTAAATTCTTATTTTGGTTATAGGGTATTACGATGAATCATTAGATAAATCATTAGTGATTTTTGTTTAGATCATTTTGGGGGTTCATCAATAATCATGAAATTGTTTCATCATACAACATTAATATTATGAATATAAGTTAATTACAAAACATAATATAGGTCATATAATACACTTTAAAAAAATTAAACCATTATGATGATTTTTAAAACTATATTTGAAGGAATTAATAGAAATTGAAGACACATCATCCATGATGTCAGTAAATCAACACATCATGGATGATGTTTTTATTTTTAGAACATGAGGAAGAAGAGAGGAATAATGATGATAAATATTATAATTAATTTGATAAAAATAAAGAATATATATAATATAAGAGATTTTGTGCCTTTTGGATAATAGAGGATAAGATAGTATAAGAAAAGAAAAGAACTAAATAGAAAACAAAATAAAATGAAAGAGGATCCTTACCTCTTGATCTCTTCTCCCTGAGATTCTCCTTAAGGCCTTTGTTTTTAGACTTTTGGTGGGAAAAGAAGGTCTTGGACTCGGGGAAGTAACTTAATAATGGTATTGGGAAGAATTTAGACAATTATAAAATCATGATAGGTGTGAAAGGAAGTGGAGGATGATGGTGGTATTTATAGTGGATGTGAGGGTGTTTTTAGTTAATTTCAAAGGACACCTTATTAGTGGTATTTGAAAAACCTTGGGCTTTAACATGGTTTTTGACCATGGTATTTTCTTATTTGGACACATCATATCATATTTTAAATACTGGGAGTTGAATAGAATGATTAAATAATTATTATATCATTATTATGTCTTTAAGCACATGAAAACATAAAACTATATTTTTACTATTCATTGAAAATTCAACTATCTAAGAAGAATCCCAAAAAAATAACCCTTACCATTTTTCGATGTGGATAATTCAAAAATGAACACTATGTTTTCAAAATAATTTTCTAAATATGATTTATTTTTTAATGAAATCATTATTTATTTGAAAAATAAAATATTTAAATGTATAACTCTTTTTATCACATTGAAAAATTATTCAAGATCTCATTATCTTACTACCATATGAAAATAAAATAATAATATTATTTTATATTCATAAGGGTAAGATTAATATTCAGTTTAATATTCGTAAGTGTATGATACTATTCACTAAAAAACAATTTGGTTCTATTAGACTCCAAATAACATACGGATCACAACTGTCGATGACCATTTTTGAAATTCAAATCAGAGAAGAGACGAAATTATGTTTAACACTTATTTTACAACTATATACTTAAAAGAATGTTTCCTTCATTTCAAATAATTTAGAAAACCTTGGGGTGTTATATTCTCCCCACCTTAGATAAATTGTATCATCATAATTTTATTTATTTATTAAACAAGTGAGTGTACCTTTACGTCATGTAATTTTTAAATTCCCACATTGCTTCTCAAACCACGTGGTTTCTCCAAAAAATATTTACATGATGGATTAAATTATTTCTAAACACTTTCTCTCTTTGATCAATAATATTAACATGTTTCTCTTCATAGGAAAGGTTCTTCTCCAATTGAACAGCTTCTAGTATCAAAATATGAGGTTAATCTAGAACATACTTTCTCAATATCGAAACATGAAAAAAATTGTGTACCTGAGATAAACATAGAAGAAAATGGTTCAAATTTCTCTAATATTTCATAAGGTCCAATAAACCATGGACTTAGATTTCATTTCTTATGAAAATGCATACCACTTTTCCATAGTAATATTTTAAGAAAAACATGATCACCTACCTCAAAAGAAAATTCATTCCTCTAATTAGCTACATAACTTTCCTTCCTTCTCTATGTTTTCCTCACGTTTTGTTGGATCATCTCTACCTTCTTAGCCACTTCCTCAACTATTTATAGTCCCATAAACATCCTTTCACTTACTTCATCCCAAAAATATGGAGCTCGACACAATTTCCCATATAATTCCTTAAAATGTTCTATCTATATACTGGAATGAAAAACATTATTATATGAAAATTCAACTAAATAAATATGTTGATCCTAAATTCTTGGCTAATCTATTGAATAAGCTCAAAGCATATAATCCAATGTATGAATTGTCCATTCTGACTACCCATGTGATTTAGGATAAAAATTTGTACTGAATATAATTATATTCACAACATCTTCTGAAGGGCTCTCTACATGTTATATCGGAACAAGGGATCAGAGTTAGATACAATGGAAAGAGGAACTCCATGTAACATGAAAATATCATTGAGGTACAATCGAGAAAGTAGATCTAAAGACATAATATATCAAATATGAAGGAAATGAGCATATATTTTAATTCGATCAAAAATAAAATAGATTTCATTGTTACCTAGAGAAGTCATTAGTAGTCCCACAATGATGTCCACCGATATATTTTCCCATTTCCAATTTGGCACTGGTAAAGGGGGAATCATAACCTTCAATAACTACCACTCTTCTTTAACCTATTAATATATACAATAAAATTGGTAATATCTCTTTTCATTCCATTCCTCCGGTAATACTCCCAAAGGTCTCTATACATCTTTTTCCTGCCAGGATGAATTGAAAATCCATACCTATGAGCTTCACACAATAATCCTTTCTTTAGTTAAGAAGCATAAGGCACACACAATCTCCTTCTAAATCTTATAACACAATCTTTTTTAGGGTTAAATTTTGGAAAGTGAACCAATTTAATGAATTATACCTTTTTCTGTAACTCCTCATCTTCCTTATGTGATTTATTAATTTTGTTTAACAAAGATAACTGCACTAAAACATGATACAAAATAGAGGAACCAAAATTCGTCAAATTATAAATCAAATGGTCTTATTCCAAACAAAACATATTTAATGATTCATGTTGTTTTTGAATCAAGGAATTTGACAGTTTTTTTATTTTCCAGGATAGTAAATGATCGTACAATCCCAATCCTTATTCAATGCAGTCCATCTTGTCTGCCTCATGTTTAATTACTTATGAGTGAATAAATACTTCAGAATCTTGGTCAGTCTATATTCCAAATTTGGCTTTGTATAAATGATTCCTATAAGTTTTTAAATAAAATACCATAGAAGATAATTCCAAATCATGTGTGGTATAATTTAACTCACGAAGTTTTAGTTTTCTTAAAGCATAAGAAATTAACTAATTATTCTGCATCAGAACACAACTAAGTCCCTTTAATAAAGAATTACTATAGATGAAAAACTCATTATTTCGAGAAGGTAGGGTGAAAACTGATGAATTAAACAATATTATTTTCAATTCATGAAAAACATTATCTCATTATTTTTTCTAGATTAATTTAACTCCTTTTTGAGGTAACTTAATCTGTTGACTTGATAACCATGCAATGTTTTTGACAAACCTCAGGTAATAGCCTTCCAAATCAAGAAAAATACGAATATCAGTTATATTTTTGGGTCTTGGACATTCTTCAACAACTTTCATTTTATAAGGATCAACATTTATTCCATCTTTAGAAACAATGTGACCAAGGAAAGAAATTTCTTTCAACCAAAATTCACAGTTGGTGAATTTTATATACAATTTATTTTCTTTTGATGTTTTAAAAACAACCCTTAGATGTTTTTTATTCTCCTCTTTACTTTATAAAATAAACCATAATTTCATCAATAAACACAACTAAAAACTTATCCAAGAACACTTGAAATATTTTATTCATAAGATCCATGAATACAATAGGTGTATTAACTAACCCAAAAAACATAAAAAAATTCATAATGACTATATCTAGTTCTAAAATATTTATTGGAATGTCATCCTTCTTCACCTTCAAATGATGGTACCTAGATATCAAGTCAATCTTGGAAAAATACTGGGCTCCTTCTAGCTGATCAAACAAGTCATCAATGTGAGGAAAATTATTATTAATATAAATGTTATTCAAGTATCTATAATCAATGAAAAGTCTCAAGGAACCATATTTATTTTTAATGAACAAAACACGAGTTCCCCATGGTGAAGTTATTGTATAAATGAAGACTTTATCAAGAAACTCCTACAACTGATTTTTCAATTAAATAAGTTACATTTAATCCATTCGATAAGGGGGATTTGAAATTTGATTAACATCTGGAACTAAGTCAATTGTGAATTCAACTTACCGATCAGGTATAACACCAGGTAAGTCATCAGAAAAAACATCATGGTACTCATATACTGTTGGAGCATCATTAATATAAACAGTTACCTTATTTTCAACAATATGAGAAATCAAATTTCATTTATATCTTTCAATAGTTTCTCAGATTCTTGATATGTTATCAATTTTATGGGTTCGTTCTTGCATACAAACAGAAACTCTTTCTAAAAAACAACTTCTTTAACTCTGAAATCAATCTTATCATGATAAACAAAAATCCAATACATACCCATAATGATATCAAAATATGATAAGGGAAAAACAAGGTTTGTAGGTAATGGCTTTCCACAGACAATAATAAGAATATTCATAATATTCATTTTTGCTACAACATTTCCCCATGATGTTTTAACAATATGTTCTAGTATCATATGTTGAGGTGATAATTCTGATTTAGCAGAAAATTTCATAAAAATAAAAGAATGTGTAGACCCCATATCGAACAATACATTTGAAAAATCAAAGAAAATAAAAAATATACCTAATACCACTTCATTGGATGGTCTGACATCTGCTAACATAGTTATAAAGGATCTCCCTAAACCATTCATCTTATAGTATAGCTGCTTTCTATTCTTCCAATCTTTCTTTGGGAATGCATTTTCATATTAACACATCTCACCACATTCAAAGAACTTTATGGGATTATTATCAGAATTGATATTAAGATCATTTTAATTAAAATATATTTTCATTTGTCAAAACATACCACATTTAAAAACTTCCCAGTTTTATTAAGGCATTCCCCAAGGTACTTTTTACCACACCTTTCACAAACATGAAACTGGACTTTCTTAACATCAAATTTCATAGACTGATTCTTACCCATCACATGCCATCAGAAAATCATATTTTATTTGTTTTCAAAGTACAATTGATCATCAGAAAACTCCATTTCTACCCTCTCATCATATTAAATAAGTTTCTCATAGCTTTTAAACTCATGGGAAGACAATTCAATTTGATATCTTGGTTCAATACTCAGTAAAACATGGATGATTTTGTTATGTAGTACCAGAATAAGATTTAGAGCATACCTTTATAGTGATGTGACGTTTTCTTTATACCAAACCACATAATATTTTTCATTTTTGATCAATTCAAGGAATTTCTTCTCCGTCCAACATCAAACCACCATAGGAAAATACTTCTCATGGAAAATAATTTTAATCTCATCCCACTATAAGGCTTCAATATCCTCTTTATCCTTGATATTCTTTAATATTAACCACCAATGATTAGATTAAACATAAAATGATAAACAAATTGACTAACCTTTTGATTATATGAACATCCCCTAACATAGAGTAAATTTTCAGTGGATTCAGATCCATCCTTCAGCCGCTACTAGGTCATAAGTTCCTCGAAAAGCAGGAGGTTGTTGCTTCATAAAATATTCCACTATCATCATGTCACTTTTGGGTATCTGTAGTTGTTTATTTTATGTATGACACCACTATTTATTACTTTTTTTTCTTATCCATTAACATCACAAATTTCTCAGTTTCAATTCCTACTTTTTTCGGTTTCAGATTCAAAAATATATGAGCCTCTTGGTTCATTCAAACATCAGCTTCCCTGGTTATTCTATAGAAAACCATTTTGAAAAAACATATATTAGATGAAGTAAAATAGAAATCTTTAAATGATATACCATTTCAACATAAAAATAAGGTAAAAATCATTTGTTGTTTTGTTTTAACATCATACTAACTTCTAAAGTCATCTAAACCATGCTCTGATACCAATTATAAGTACCCAACATTAAAAATTACATAATCAATCTATTTCATCTGGATTTAAATTCTTTACATTAACAAAGATATTATTGGTTTAGGAATTTATAAATTTAGGACATATATTATACATATGAACCCATAATTATATAATGTGGGTTCAATTAAAACAATATCCATTTCTTCTAAAACATAAAAAAATTTCCACAAAAAAACAACATGATTTATTTAAAAAATCATTAATACATTTAGCTTGAATTTTTTATTTATCATACACATCCTTATCACCTATGAAAAATATTTAAAAACAATGTATGTTCCAGAAAAATCTAATTAAATTTTATAAAAACAAGGAAAGGAACCATTAGTCAATAAGTACTTATAAACAAATGAAATCATTTCACAAAGACATAATTCTCACTGATATATATTTACTTTGTGAAAAATAAGATTTCCATAAAACATTAAGGAACATATATATAAAACCATAAATGTATATTCGGTAATTACATATTATATTGTAACCCTCTTGTCTACCTAATGATTTGTAACCCACACGACTACCATATAATGTAACCCTCATGACTACCCTATAGAGTAACCATCGTAGTTACACTTAGAGTTACCATACGACTGAACAAAAACATACACATAAACAATGAATTGGAGGGAGATATAGGTCCCAAAATTCATCATAATAAATTCTAAATAACTATAAAATAATCATAAAACATGAATAATTTCAAAATAACATTACTTTAAAATTTCATAAAATATAATTTTAAAAGGAAAAAACCTTAAAAATATCATACAATTGATGTGATAAATTAATATAATGAAATTAATATTTGTATAGACTATAAATAAACATAAAACAATATAATATAAAAACAATTATCACAAAAATAATCTTATTACCATATAATTAATGAAGTAGAAGATTAACCCAAATAATTGAAATTGGGTTATGAATTCCCTTACCTCAGATTTGTCTAACTTAAAATGTGATTAAACCTAATATATAATTGTTAAAATAGTTTTATTGATTTATTTTAAAAAATATATTCATGTTTATAACACATTATATTATCATTTTATTATATCATTACACCCATTAATTAATTATATTTTATCATTTACATTATTTCAGGTACGTTTTCAACATGGTTACCATGGTTGGTTCGTAACATATTTTTTATGGAAAGGAAGAGAAACTCTATAAGTGGAATTAAATGGGGTTAATATGTTTCTATAAAATTAAATGATTCCATAAATAATTTTGGTTATATGGTATGATGATGAATCATTAGATAAATCATTTCCGACTTTCATTAAGATCATTTTGGCGGTTCTTCAGTAATCAAAAACTCATTTCATCAAATACCTTTAATATCAGGCATATAAGTTAATTCAAAAACTTAATAGAGGTCATCTGATATTGTTTAAAAACTATTTTTACCATTAATTTTTTTAATTCATGATTTTATGTAATTAATGGAAATTTAAGACACATCGTCCATGATATCGGTAAATCGACACATCATAGAAAATGATATTATTTTTAAAATACGAGGAAGAGGAGAGAAAAAATGTTGATGAATTTTCCCATAAACATCAAAAAATAAATAATATATATAATAATAGAGCTTTAATTCCTCTTAAATAATTATTTGATAAGATATTATAAGAAAAGAAAATAATTTATAAAAAACAAAAGAAAATGAAATATGATCTTTACCTCTTGATCTTTTCTCCTTGAGATCCTTTTTAATGCAATTGGTTTTGGCCTTTTGGTGAGACCACTAGGTCATGGACATGGGTAAGATCGTTTTGAATTAGATTGGGCTGAATTTATAAAATTATAAAATATTTAAATGTGTTATGGGATGGGGGGGGGGGGTTAGGGTGATATTTATAGTGGAAGTGACAAAGTTTTTAATTAATTTCAAAGGACACCTCATTAGGGGTATTTGCAACACCATAGGCTTTATCCTGAGTTTTCCCATGATATTGGACACTTGGGAAACCTAATATCATATTTTAATCCTCAATATTTGACCATAATTATTACATCATCATTACATCATTATGATGTCATTAAACACATGAAAACTGAAAACTGCATTTTCTACTATTCATCGAAAATTCAAAAATCTCAGAGAAATCCCAAAAAACACCCTTACCATATTTTGACATGTAGAATTCAAAAATGAACTCCATTTTATAAAATAATTTTCTTAATTTTAATAATTTAATTTTTAAATAAAATCATAAATTATTTAAAAAACAACAATTCTAGAAATATAACTCATTTTATATCACCTTAAAAATTTAATGAAGATCCCATTATATTATTAACATAATAAAATAAAATAATAATATTATTTAATAATCATAAGATTCATATTACTATTTATATTACTATTTGTAAGGGTATGTTACTATTCACAAAAAAAAGTTTTCTCTACTAGACTTAAAATAGCTTACTGATCACAACTGAAGAAGACTATTTTTTGAAATTAAAATCATAGAAGAAAAATAAAATTATTTTTAACAAACTATTTTATAACTATATTCTTAAAACAATGTTTCATTAATGTCAATTCATTTCTAAAACCTTGGGGGTAACATTCTTGATCCGCATAGGATGACAACTAATGCCTTGGTATAAATAATTTTCACTTTAGATGTATATTTTCACTATAAATTTATCATGAACTATCTACATATTAGGCTTCCATGAATGAAATAAATATTTTCAATAACAATGAAACACTAAATAAGAGTAAAATGAAACAATAATAATAAAAATAACTAATTAACTAAATTACCAAATAAACTCATCCTAAAATTATAATTAATTTCCCTTGAGCATAAGAAAATAAGATATATGTTAGATAATTCATAAATTCTTTAAAGTAGAACTGAAACCCAATAAACTAAAATGAAAACTACAGATCTAATGATGAATTTCCCCAATAAAACATACATATAAACAAACAAATTAAATAAATACAAAATAGTGATCACAGTCCTAGGACATGTATCAAAATAAGGGCAGTGAATATTAAACTGGAGGGTTATATATAGGGGTGACTAAACAACTGTAATTGGATTTCATCAGGGATTCCACATAATTACCTTCATAAAAAATTTCAATAATCCTATTTTAGAATACAATTTCTCAAATATATTTTTCACAATATAATGGTTAAAGAATAAAATTATTACTATTTATATATTTTCTTTCAAAAAACACATGATAATGTAATTTTGATAAAATGAGGCATATTTTGTGTAATTATTTTAAAATTATAGGGAATTAAATAAAAAAATTTCTTTTAAATATATTAAAAAAATGGAATGAGGATTTATTGTTTCATAGGTAAAATAAAAAAATTCAGTTCACATTTAGAAAATAAATTTCAAAATTAGATAATGAAAAAACATTACATTTATATCTAAAAATATACATTCAATTTTTTTATAAAATCATCTTGAAATTAAACTAAAATAAAAAATATATGGATTGTATAAATAGGAAGATTGTTCTCCAAATAAAACACCAAAATGGAAGAAAGTACAAGAAAATAGTTCCATATCATCAAATAAAGGTCTCAGGAATATAATTAATGTATAAACTAAAACCTTATAAATAATACCTAACCGGTAGTAATAATAATCAGAAAATGAATTGGATTTTACATGAATAATACTAGACATTGTTCACTAAATCACTCACTAGGACCTTTTATGAATCCATAATATCTTAATCCAGCCCCTTTCAGGTCGTGTTGAGTAACAATAAAAAAACTAAGGAGGGGGTAATTTTATAAGAGAAATATCCATCCTATGAACACAAAGATAGTTTATCACATATCTTAAATTTTTACTTAACTACCTTGGTATTTCTTGATATTCCCAAATGGTGGTGAGAAAAAAAACAAATAAAAATATAACCCAAACAAATTCTTATTAAAACAATTACAAGAAAACATTATCTCAACTCTAAAATCCTCTCCAGAAATACACACTTACACATTTATGGATACACATGTCAAAATTAAATATCAATATAGAGAATCCCCCTCATGGGCCACAATCACTATAAAATACAATTGAATAATGTGATAAAATTAGGGTCTCATATTTATACAAGAAATTCATTAATATAGTTTCAAACACGAGCTTAAAAAACAAGTTTATAATTATATTCCAGTTCACCATCTCACAAATAATAAAATATTTAAAAATAAATTTAACATAATTATGAAATTAGTTATTTTCTTATTAATTGAAATAAAACATCATGCAATCTCCATAAAGACTAAATGGTATTAAACTGATTCAAGCTTAGAAACAATCATCCTTATGTAAAAAATTATTATTTTAATGAAATAAAATTTATCTTTAAAATTTAATATATGTTAAACACCGCTTCAAAACTCATTAATCATTCAAAAGAGTCACTTATAAATTTTTGAAACCAACTTCCTTGTAAACAGTTCCCGGAAAAGTTAAGAAAACATTTGAAAATCACATGAGATACCATATTGGTATGTAATATCGGTATTAATTTGAATGAAAAACTTTTAGAATAATCCAATAATTATATTTTAGGTGAAATAATGTACCACAATGAAACTCCTTCCGTACAATGAGAAAAAAGTTATCACCATCAGTGGATAAAGAAAAAATTTGCATTTTATGTTTCCTCCACAAGACCAAAATGTCAAAATATCCATGTATAGACCTATAAAATACCGTTAAATCATTCCCCATTTACATTAGGGTTAACTAGAGAATTATAATCCCTTGGGAAAGGAGAAAAATGAAAAAGAAGAGAGAAAGATGGGGCCCTACCATCTAATTATATTTAAATATCGATGAAGTGGGATTGGAATCTATGTGGAAGGAGGGATCTCCCATGATATCTTTAAATTCTTGGTGATGGTTATGGTCCATGATAATAGGGCCAAAACACCATAATATTCAATTGGTGAAAAGGTAAAAAATATTTAAACCAAAAAATGGGAAGGTTGTAGTGTGACTCCCTTAGCAGTGTGGGAGACACATTTCCCAAAACCACTAGCCTTTATACATAGGAGTTTTCTTAAAAAGACACTTATGATTCTTATTACAACACTTCCAACCCAAAATAAGAATAATTTCCTAGGATGGGTCACTATATGACCCATACCACTACTCAACGTTACTGAACACTATCATATTATAACCCCAATTCATAGGATAACTCATATCATGGCTCCCATTATTAGGATTTAATTAAAATTAACTATGAATTTACCAATGGAAAATGATCCATTAATAATTTTCGCCCCTCAATAATTTTATGACCTAATATAGGTTCAAAAGTGTAGCTTCCCAAGCCTATCCAAATACTAATAAATTACTATAAACCTAAGTAACAACCAACATTAACATAATTAATACAATATTAACATAGTGGTGTCAAACATATCCCTACCATAACACATATATACCTTATAAATGCATAGTAAAAACAAAAATAAATGAATGGATGTACCATCTACACCCAATATAAGATATGGTAGTGTGGAAAATACTAGGGAAGGATCAAATTAAAATAAAAAAAATTTTTGATCACCCATCCTTAAAAAATAACAAAATGGTTCATCAATAACATCAGAATACCTAAATAATGACACATTTTTACAATAATATTATATATAGAACTAAGAAAAAATAGATTTATTATAGGTCTCGCCACCATTTAAAATTAATCTCAAATACTGGGATCAAGGTTTGACACACCCAATTGAACAAGTAACACCAAAATAGCCATATCTCAGGTAAAAATATCCAAGGAAGTAAGGTTTATCCACAAATCATAAACATACACCCCAAACATATAGAATCAAACACCAAGAAGTAAGAATCCAAAAATAATATCCAAAAGAAAAAAATACATGGTCAATGTTTCACCAGAACACATTATAATAAAATATAAGAACCAAATTAAAAAATTAATCAACATGGAATAACATTTTTCCGACCTCAGATAACAAAAACTAAAAATGGAGGGTAACGTGGCCCCAAGATCAATAAAAACCAACTATTAATAAGAACTATTAAAATTAAATGTGGTAAATACCACAATCGAACTCGAAACAATATAATTATCCTAGTTATTGTATCATTAATTCAAGGATTCCCCATATTCGTTCTATCAAAATTGATCTCATGTATCTCTTTCACCTCAAATATTTCATAACAATATAAAAAACATAGGTCATAACAATTCAATAAGGAATAAAAATCAATAAATTACAACATTAAAAAAAATAAAAACCCCTAAGGATCCCTTATATCACACCAAACAAAATACTCCTCAAAACTATAACTACATTATAAATACCTAAGGCAATGTGAAATATTCATTCATAAATCAATACCAAGTTCGATAATTTTCTCAAAAAAATTATATTTGAAAGGTATTTGTAGAATTGGAAGGCATAAATAGTGGTAATTTATAAGAAAGTATTTTTTCAATATAATAATATTCATTTTTTGAGAAAATGGTTTTCACTATATTTTATGTTTTTAAATAAAAATAAAAATTATAAATTTTAAAGTGTGATTTTGAAACAAATAACTTCATTTTTTGATTTATCTTGTAAATATTAGCTTATGATGACATTTTGGTTTTTTATAAAAAGATTGATTTTTAGGTGAATAGTGAAATTTATCATGTTTAAAAATAACATGAGTTTCATGAAATTATTTTTATATTAGTTTGTATTATAAATTCAGGAAGCTATTTTCCAAGATCCAATATTATTTTTATAAGTCATTCTAAAATTTTGAAAATGTATTTTTTTATTTATAAACCCATATTGTACATTTAAGAACTTGATTTACTTTTTTCAAAAAAAATTTCTTTTATTGCAGTATAAACTTATTATTTTAAAAATATTTTCCGATCACTTTTAGAAATTAAATTATATTAAATGGATTTTTTAGGTCAAAATTTTATTCAGAGGACCATTTTTAATTTTATTTATAAAATTAAAATTACTTATTTAAAAAATAATGACCACATTAAATGATAAAACTGTAAATGTAAAAAACTAAGAGTATATGAACTCAAATATGTTTAAAAAATGTTTGGTTAAGAAATATATTTACCTTATCACATATACAATACATTATTTCACAATTTTTGGGCCGCTATATATGATGAACCAATCTAAACATATACTTATTTTACATTATTTATATTACTTAAACATTACATCTTACAATAATCTATAATATATTGGAAAATATTTTAGTTTAGAAATTTTGATATCAAGTTATAGGGAGATCCTATTTTATAGAACATGTGTACATATCTATATAATAATAATCTTCTATAACCCCTTATAGGCTTATCATAATTTATACTTATCTTCAGAACTTTTGGAAGGGAATCAAAACAAAGCAGTGTGATAAATTTCTTATAAAGGGAATAATTATGAACATGTCATCAGGGGTAAGATCTTAAGAATATGAGAAAACAAGATCAGGGAGAATTTTTTAATTAAGATAACATGTTAAAATAATGATTGTAAATAAATTATTTATGAGATATATGTAATAAAAAAATAACAAACATGTACAATTACATCAAAGTGTGAGAAAATCATGGAAACATGGTATAAGAAATGATATCATAATATCATAGAATAATATGTATATGGAAACATCATAAATCATGAAATCATAAGAATATTCCATAGATAAAAACTAATATAATTTAATATTGGATAAAATCCATCATAATCACTGTAATCTATAGAAAACTACAATAATAGTATAATATTATTAGGCTAACTACCCATGCACTATAAATTGTGTTCTTAAGGTGGAAACTTATGCTGCATATGTAATGTTCCTAATCTAACTACTCATGCACCATACATGGTATATTATAATAAATTTAAATTATTGAATTTATTAGAGGGATCTAACAGACCCAACGCCCACAACATTGTCTGACCACTATCATAATATTTACAAGATTATGCGTGCTAAAAAATGAAATAGAAACCATATATAAATCATAATCATGATAAAAAATATGAGAAGAAAGTGGGTTTCATTATCTTATATTAATACATTACTAGATTACATATCATAAAAATTCCCATTACGTGAAGGAATTGAATAATTTTAAATATTAATTACTTTAAAGGGAACTTATGTCTTATAAATGGGGTACTAATAAAGATAATTAATGAGAAATATATAGTACATAAAGAACAAATGTGAATTTTTTTGGAAATACAATATGAAATAATAATAAAAATTGATAGTGAGGTAAATATAATATCATTTTCCATAAATTGATAATTTAACTAAGAGGGTTCTTTATAAAATATTAATTGGTATTATAATTTGTTCATAGTTTAAAAAATTTGATTGGCCGATGCTTTATATGAGATCATAAATAAGCGAGTTCTCAAAAATTTGTTTTACTTAAAAGTGGGAAATTTAAATTGAACTAAAAATTTGTATAACTAGAGATATTAAAAGGATATTAAAAATGTATATATTTTAGGGGAATATATATATAAAATTAATAGGTACATTAGATGAATATGGTATTTAATTAGTCAATAATAAATGGAATGCATAACCAAAAAGTCAATAAGATGATATGAAAGGTCTATTTTTTTAATTAAAACCACATATTGTAAAAGAATAAAATAAAAATATATTTTGAAAAGATGAAGAGGTAAATTTTATGTTAAAACCAATTTGTAAATAATGATATTTTCTATTTAATTAGAGAACATTGCTAGAAAGGTATGTTATGGATAAAAAAAGGAAATCATTATTTAAATGGATGTTAATTATTATTAACATAACATCATTTACATAAAATATTAGAATCCTAAAGAAACAATGAATTGAATTAAAAATTGATCTACTATGGTAGAAATATTGTACACCATATGAAATGGAAGTTCAAATTCAAGGAAAACATTACATCTCAACAAACCAGATTGAGTTATGAAAAAACCCTTACAAATTAAGTTATTTTTGGATCAAAATTAATTAGAATCATTAAAATCATATTTTTATTTAAATCACATAAATTAAAATATGGATTATAACCAAATAAATTATTATGAATTATATTCAATATAGAATAAATAAATAAGTGAATAACATTAATACATGTCTTAATGAAGAGCAATTTACATGGAACCCTTATGAGAAACGAAACATTTGAACAAAAAACCAATGAAAGAAGGATTTATTTATTTTGATTTTGAAATATACTGAATAGGGATAATATATGATATTAAATATTTAATTAGTAGTATATAAACCATTTAAAATAAATTAGGTGAATCTAAGAACATGTGTCTCAAAGAAAAATGTTTTGAGAAAAATCCTTTACATGTGTCTAGAAGAATTATACACATTCACTTTACTTACCAAATAATTAATTTATGATCATTATATATATAACCGACAACCATATTCATATATATTAAATTTTAAAAAGTCCATCTATTAATTTTTTACATATTTTTGATATATTCTTTCTTACATCTGTTACCCGGAGTGGTTTTAGTTAATTCATTTATAACACATTTTGTTTATTAAGATTAGTCAAATAAATTATAAAACAACATCATTATATCAATAATTTTGGATTATTTTATTATTAATTCTGAACCCATGTGTAAAAAACCATGATTTCATGGTAAATTTCTTTTTAAATAAATTAAACACCTTGCATTGCATATAACACTGATTTGGCTTGCATTACACACAATATTGATTTTTGATGGAACAACACATTAATATTATAATTATTTCAATGATATATTTATAAAAAATCCATTAAATATATTAATATGAATAGTAATAAATAATTTTTATTTTTCATTCATAATAATTTCACATAAATAAAACATTTTTATAATGAAATGTATACGTTTCGGTAAATTAGTTATATGTTTAGAAATGCTAATTTCATAAATGAAGAACTTTTTAAATTATTTAGTGAAAATTAATAAAATTAATTTTATGTACTCTTTTAAATTGAATTTGGTAAAATAAACATCATTTTAGAATTTTAAATTTCAAAATTAGCTTAGGTTGAAACTTTGGAAATTTTCTAAAAAGTTTCAATTTTTGATGAATATTAAAACTTACTGCATTGATGTTAAAATATGACTATTTCATTTAAATATTAATTTTGTTTTAAAGTGATTTTAAAGTCACAATTGATTAATAATACATATATTAATCCAATATAGTTCATTGGAATCATTTTATTACCGAATTAGATATTGAAATTTATATAACTTTTGAACGTCACTTTTACCCACATTCTAACCACATTTACAGATTAGCATTAAACTGAATTTTACAACTTCTATGAATTGAATTTTGAAAAATTTAAATAAATGGTTGTAATCAATTTGAAGAATTTTTGACTAATAAAATCAAAATAATTTTTTGTGAATCGTAACTTTTGATTTGTTTTACCACGGTTAATGGTAAATAGGGCGATTGAAGGTAAAAGTAATACTATAATAATATTAATGTACCCTTAAACATGTCTTAATTTTATTGGATATGTGTTTTGAATCCAAAATAATTATAATGATGAAAATATAGACCTTTTTAAGCCACTTTTGATAGATTAGGACATTTATTTCATTTTATTTAAAGAAGAGTTAATAATTTCATATTCAAATTTTAGTAACACAATAATTTTTAATTTTTTGTTATACATATGATAAATTAAATAATAAATATTAATTTTAAATATAATAAATTTAACTTCTTCATTATAATCTATTTTTAATTTTTAGATAATAAATTAATTAATTAAATGTTTGTATAATAACGATGTAATACTTGTTTAATTAATTGAGATATCAAATAAATGATATTAAGAATATTAAAATAAATATAATTTTACATAATGGACGACATAAAATAATTTTATATAGAACATATATATGTTATTGGAATATTGGAATTATTTTTTCTAAGTTATCATGTTTTTTTAAAATGTAAATATTGATTAGTATAAAAATTCACAAAAATGATACTTTTAAATAAATAATATTTTATTAAATGATATAAAAGTCATAAAAATATAAGGTTTGTCAAAATAAGGTTTTTGGTGTTAAATATGTCATAAATTTCTCAATTTCATTTATTTAGGCATTTTATAATAACTATATTGACCAAATAGTATAAAAAGACATCCAGACACGGTAAGAGTTAAAATATTTAACTAAGGGTTAAATCCAAAAAATAAGGTTAGATATGTGACCTATAATTGTATAAAAATAATTTTTTGTGTTTATTTAGACCCATCCTCACATTATCCTCAAAATAAAACAATTTTTAGATATTTTAAATCAAAAACTATTTCACAATAAATTAATAGTTTTGGAGTTTCCCAAAGTGCCCCTCCCCTCTCTTATAAAAGGGAACCTCTCCTTCTATTTTATTCACTTCTATAAAACTCTATTTCATATAATAAACTACCCCATTTATCTTAAAAAATTCCCTTAATTCATCCTATAGTCCATACATTGGGATGAAAGCCAACCTAAGGGGTCTTTTTGGTCAAATCAAAAGGAGATACTCGAAGAAGAGGTAATTGTTTTTCCAATTCAATTTAATTTATTTTCTTCTTATACTTTATTTTACTATGTTGTTTCCATAAAAATTTAACAGCTCCATAATCTACTATATGATGATATCTTTTTATTATTATGATATAACCATATTCATCCTTTTACCCATCCAATGAAAAACAATATCACTATGCGTGCGTGCGTTCGACTTACCGTCTCTACATCATGGTGTAAACAGTTTTTCATTTATAATTTATTTAAATGTGTATAATGATAAATATAAATGTTATAAATAATAAATATGCATGATATTGTTTATTTATAACTCATGTTCCATCCAATTTCAAAGCATTTGTCCATTAAGGAAATGATATCTTTTCTCGTGTGTACATATAACCTATCGTCACCATGACATGATGAGATTTATCCTCCACATTAACCATTCAAGAATGATTATAAAAATATATATAATGAATAAGTGTGAAATATGTAAAATTATAATGAATCTATAATATATATATATGTACACATATAATTCATTTACTTTCTTCCATTCAATATGATAAGAAAAAACGGAAACAACGTTCATGCATACCTATGACTTACCATCTCCATGAATGGTGTATTCCATTTCATATATCTATATATTATATATATTTATATTATAAATATATAATATATAAATATCATTTTATATATTATATAAGTAGGTAAATCTTGATGTATGTAATACAATCAATAATAACAATTCAAAACACAAATGATACACAAAGCAGTTATTATCCGAATCATTACATTAACTTAAAATTACTAATAGATAGGTATTATAAAGTCATAAATGAATCTTATATGTTATCATAAATATTATTTGGATTTTTTTTATAAGTTAATAATATTTTTAAAACCATTATACATATTTTTAGACACGTATTGAAAGTACTGAACATACAATAAGGGAATTCCATTTCACTTTTAGTTTTCATGGGATATAAGCCACATTCACTACCTATTTCTTGTGTGTGGTGTATGTACTAACCATATTATATTTTATATCATGAATCCCTTTATCTTCATGGGATTTATATATCTATTTTAATATATTGGAATTATCATTTAAATGTCCATAGTGGTATGATCCACTTTGAAAGATTAAATAATTAATCCTTTCTCTATTTCAATATTCTTGATATTATCATACATATTAATTTATATGTATATAAAGGATTATAAAGAAAATTTTAGGTATATTTTTTATTTCATTAAAATTTTTTCAAAAGGAAATTTTTATTTTTTAATTTAAGGGACTGTTTAACAAAAATGTCATTTTAAATGTTTTAAAATTTTATTCTTCTAAATCATTCTCATTAATGTCCATATTTTAAAGATAATTTTAAGGATTTATTTATATAGAAATTAATTTTTTAAAATTTTAATTCATTTCAAATTATTTAAATTGGTATGGGAAATATTTATTCAAAAATATTTTTTTTAAATTTCATATCTTCTAAGTGCGTGACTATTGAATAAATGATTTTAAAGAAAAAGGGCTATTTGTCTTAAGATATTTGTAATGATTTTTATAGAGTATTTCCATTTATGTCTACATCATTTGTTAGATCTTATGATTAATTGAGGATGATATCTTATTATATAATTTACCATATTTTATTGAATGGTTTATGATCTATTTCATATTGGATGTGATATTTAGATACCATTCTTGGGTAATGGTTAAAATATTCATATTTCTTATACTCATTTTTAATATGAATGATTCTGTAATTTATGTTTCTCCATTTTCATTTGAGGAATCTACTTTTCATAGTAAGTTATGGGAGGAACCCACTATAACCCTTTGATGCATCAGTAGGTCTCATGAGACAGTAGTGACTTAGAAAAGTCCCTTGACGGTACAATTATTTATGGTCTTGGTATGAGGACTTGAAGATATGATTACGATGTCTGACATTATACATTACTTAATTATGAGATTCGTTATTCATGTTAGATGTGATTATTTGACTAGTATAATATACATATGAATGTTTAAATGTAATTATTTGTTTTATTCTTTCCATCTTATACTTATGATTATGTTTAAAGGGTTTTTGTTTCAGTTTTATACATTTATATAAACTTTTATGCTTATTTATGATAGATTCCACTATATTGTTTACCCTTAATGAGCATCCGAACTCACCCATTATTATGTTATATTTTCCAAAGATACCAAGAAGGGTTTATATAAATGAAATTTAGGGTTAATTTTATCAAATAATGGTGTTCTAAAAGGAATAATCTATGTTATGGTTTATTTTTTGAATTATAATGTAAGGTCGTGAAATGTTATATATTTTCCAATATTTCTAAATAGATTTGTCCATCAGGATTGAATTCCTTGTAATCATGAAATTTTTTTAAAATAATGCACTAACTTTGGGATTCAAGGGTAGGGGCATTACACCATGTTTCTCATTTAATATTAATGATGTGCCAATATGTTGCTGGTGTGTTTAGATGAAGTGGTAATGGTTGGAATATTGTTATGGATTCCTTTAATAACATTGGATGACACACATGAGAAGTTATCCTAGTAATTATGATGTTTTTTAACTAGAAATTTGTCCAAAGACACATGTTAATGGATTTTTATAACTAACACAATGATTAAAACATAGTTCCACATTGAATAAGACCATGTACGTATTCTTTTTCATGATAAAATTTCAAACCATGAAAATTAATGGTTTTCACGACAGAGAATAAAAAGGAATTAAAATAATGTTTTGAAAAATATAAATACCTATATATTAATTCATGATGAATATTTTAAATAAGATATATACCAGAAATTTCATAAAAAAGGATTATCCATCAATAGAAAATGATAATTGGAGAGCTCAATCCCACATATATGGGAGCCAGCTAAACCACTAGAGATATGAAGCCAACTAGATCACATAATGGTAGTAGTGTGAGTTAGATTGTGTATCATTCCCATAGGTAACACACATGGTTGTGAAAATGTTTCACACATAGTTCCCATAGAGTTCTTGGGTGGACAACAGAGGTGTGGCATGACCTCATGAGGGCATGTGTGTAAAGGTGTTTTGGGTGTCAAACCCTAGTGCCAACTTTAGCAGTGGAAGGAATGAAGAGGTGTAATGGATGTGATCCACTAAGAAAATATTCACTACGATATAAAAACTATGTAAAACTATTTGAAAATATTTAAAACACACACAAACACCCACCCACACACATTTATATATATGGAACTGACCATAAAATGTAATTAATCCTATTTTTCTGATCACTCTATGACTTTATCATCTACCTTGAGTACATCAATGATTCTGTTTTTCATCAGGATCTTCATGGTTGAATCTTTTATGGTCGAGTGATAAACCACCAGGATTATCCCTATACAACATAGATGTTTTATTGATATGAATAAGATGAAATTAAATTATTGTAATATTTATATTTCATTAATATGATAATTTTATAAAGATAGTTATATCAAAAAATAATGTGAAAAATAAAATTTTCACATGAACATGTGATCTCATGTCCCCATAGTATTGCATGAAAACATAAACAATTTAAAGATTTTAGGAAATGTAAAATGGATTGTATGATCATATAGCTAGAATATGTTAGATATCACATGAATTAATTATGATCTAAAAAATATTGCAGAAAATTATTAAGATCAAGAACTAGTTGCATCATATAAAGTTTTACATAATATAAAGAGGAATATAACTATCTATCACATAATGGTTATTTTAAATAAATATTCTATTTCATGATAATTTTTCCATTGTTGACCATTTGTCCAATGAGAATCAAATGATCAAGAAAAGACGATTACATGAATCGATTTTCCACTCTAGGATAGGATGATGTAGAGATTTTTGACATTCATTGATATATTATGATCTTCAGGAAGCCTTGAGTCTCTTTGGAAATCAGAGGATATATGGCTATAAATATCCTATAAATATAATGAAAGAGTTTAAGGGATAAGGATTATATTTTTAATATTTAAATATCTCATGTTTGAAAATAAATAGGGAAATCTCATGATCCAATCATGTGTGGGACATCCATAAGATATCTTAGACTCATGAAGGAGAGAAGAATACTACGTGACTTGTTCACATAAAGGATAACCCATGAAGGGACCCATTATTGGGTGAAGTTAGTAGAAATTTGGCGAGAATCCACAAAACACCATGGTTAAGTGAATGATGGAGGAGAATCATGTGAATCCTACCTAGTCACATAGAGGTTTACCAAATATGACATACATATTTTGGGTTTTTCAAGGAATGCTATCCAAAATTATTGTTTCAAATGACATGATGTTGATCACATGATAAAATAAAATTGGAAAATATATTCACTTAATGTGAGATAATTAGGTTTTTATGAATTTAAGAAATAATGAATTGAAAATATATGATCTTATAAAGATTCATGTGGACATTCTCTATGTAAAATCATTGAGATATCTTGAGGTATTGGCATGAATTATGTTTTGAACACAAATAATAATCAATTAGAATAGCGAAATCCATTATTATATTAAATAAATACTAAAGATATATGGAATATAACGTTTACACATATATGTGAGGATATAAATTCATCAGATAGAAAGAATAATTTCCTGAGAATTGTTTCATAGAGGTAAATGATAATATATAGGTAATCAAAATGATTGAGCAAGAAGAACAGTCTTGATCAATGGTCATTTAGGGAACATGAATTATATAAAATTGGGATTTTTGATCTAGTATTCCTGGGGGGTGGATCAATATACATCAGTGTATAAGTGACCAGGAGTAAAATATATTTTTATTAATGGATCAAGACACTAAATAAAAAGGCTGCAGCTTGGGGTCCAACTAGTTGCTGGAAGGTTGTGATTGGGGTGGTCTAACCAATCACTGGATAACAAAGAGTTGTTTTTTGTGTATAACTAAAAACTAAATGCGCAATGTATTTGTGGGTATTACCATTTTTAAATTATGGATAAAACCAATTAATTTATATAATCATAATCTCATATAATAGAGAATTTGTGTGGGTGGGGGGGGGGTCTATCCAACATGGAAAATAGTAGTACGTTTTACCAAACCATGTAAATCATTTTCTTTTCTAAATTTTATTTACAAAATTACTCAAAGAGATAATGATATCCATAAGAATAGTATATCATGATTTGAAATTTTTTTATTAGTTGAATTGAAAATAAGTTTTTTTGTGAATAAAAGTTTTCACTATTTCACTCCTCCACCTCTCAGTAATCTGACACTGATATGAGATCTTTAAGTTGAATCTGAGTGACAATTTTATATCTTAGATCCTATAGAATAATAAGGTTGGATAAAATTAATCCAATTTGTAGTAGGGATTTCCTACACTTAATTGTGAGAACAATCCTATTTGATGAAATATTATGATATCCTATATTTTATCACTTGGAGTAAAAGCGAGTGATTAAAAAACTATGGGATTTATACCATATGATGAATATGATCCTATGAATTTTATAGATAAGATAAATCAAAAAATGGATTAAATTATCCAAATTATATATTGATTTCACTTTCTAAGAAGGTATACAATAATGTAATGGTAATCCCAACTTCTACGGAAATTTTGTACAAAATAATAATTAGTTATTAAGGAAATATAAGAGTTAAAGAAGCCAAATTAAATGAGTGTAGAAACAAATATTCAAGATATAAAAATGGGATTTTATGAAATTATTAATGATTACTTAACAACAGTATATTATATTTTTAGTATCAATAGAGGGTTTTAGGAAAATAATGATGACTCAACCACTAATTAAAATATGATGAGATTTTTTTGGATAAATTTTATTATATGGTTTCTGAATTATGGGATCATGAAGATCATTCATTGGATTAACATCATAAATTTATCATTGTATATACAATTATAATTGATCCAAATTTTTAGATGATGGAAAAAAGAGTCATACTTTAAGAAATTTTAAATGTTAATGAAAAAAATGAATAAAAACAAGTTTTAATTGACATTGAGGATGAGGACGCTGAATAGAACCCCTATAAAATAACAACCTTATTTATGAAAATATTAAAAAGGGGATACTGGAAAAGAAAAGGAATAGAATCACTCAAATGGCAGAATTTCCACATTAGTGGTCATTATTTACATAACAATATAAAGAAGAAATATGTTGACATAGACTATTAAGAATAAGATAAGAAGTCTTAGAAAAATAATTTGAAGATGCACATGAAGAGGTTTACTATTAAGAATGGAATTATGATGACCATAGAAATGATAACCTTTTATAAAAAATTAGTGAGTCAAAAAGTATAATATATTTGAAGAATCACATATGTTTATTAGAAAAGATATGAAATATAATTTCAAATTTAATTTTGATGAAGGTGATCAGATAACTGGACTAGAATTTGTGATTAAAGAAAATCAAGATGATACTCATATGGAAAATAATCAACTGAAAAAAAGAAAAGTCTGATGAAAGAATTTGATAAGACTACATTTGAGAATAAATAATGTATCAGGAAATAGAATACTCTTATTAATGAAATAAGAAAATATATTATTAATATGATTGAGTTAGATAGAAAGATGAAAATTGTTAAAGAAAATATGATAGACACGAGAGATCTTGATAATAAGAAATAATCAATTGTTGAATAGATTAAGAAATATAGCTTTAATATAGACATATTAGATAAGATATAGAATACACTTAGTTGAAATACTATTGGGAATGATAAATAATTTTTTGAGATATAATATTTGGGTCTTACTACTAAAAATGAGTTAAAGAAAATGAGAGAAGATGTCACCATGGTAGCTGAACCAAAGGTGAATCATCACATTCTTCTTCGAAGAAGGTTTAAAGAGGTAATTTATTTCTACACC
The DNA here is from genome assembly GCA_963277665.1 of Viscum album. NCBI lineage: Eukaryota > Viridiplantae > Streptophyta > Magnoliopsida > Santalales > Viscaceae > Viscum > Viscum album. Next base: position 929,987,244 of record OY728163.1, on the reverse strand, counting down.
TAATTAATCTTAAGGTATGTTTTTTCAATGATAGTTCAGGAATGAATTTATATAATAAAATTGTTTTGGCCAAAGAAATAAATGATATAAACTCTAACACAATGAAAGATTGATCATATTCTTCTAGAGGGGTCCCTCCTTAAAAAAACACCTAAAATCTTGGAAAAGACTATAACAGAAATATTTAGAGTATAAATACAATCAAACCAGAAGATAAATATATATAATATACTACTGGTGTTATTGTTTACTTTTTTATAAATATTATTCATACTGGTAAAACATCACAATACTAAGAAAGAGGCATAAATAAATAGGGATCTATACCATACAGATTACATCAGCTTATTAGAAGGAGAATCCAGTGAACAGTATATTACCAAAATGGTCAATATATAAAAATATGAGTGATTAAATGTATTATATATAGATGTGGTCAAGATAGTCACAATATGAGGTATGAAAATTTAGTTTACCATTTGATATTTCAAATAATTTAAATGAAATAGAAGTTAGAAATTGAATAATGATTCATTCACTAGAAAATTAAATAATAATCTTATAAAAACTGATAACATTAAAAAAATAATGTTTATATACCTATCATAAAGAATATGAAAAAGAAAAAAATAGATAATTTTTGAAATCTAATTGAGTAAAATGGAAACAATATGGTGGTATTTGAGGATGTAAATGACAATGAGAAGTCATCTACCAATAACAGATTGAAAGTTATAAAGTGTGAAATGGGTGATCAATCTAGACATTACGAAAAATATAGAAATTTTTTTACTATACTAAAGATAAATCATGATGAATATGGGACAAGAAGTAAACAAAATTTCTGGTACTGAAGTAGAAAAGAAATCCATATAAAAAATGTGAATTGATGAATAAAATTCAATCACACATTCTAAAGAAAACGAGAATAAAGTAATATCAAATACTAAATCTAAGAAGAAGAATAATTCAATAGTTAGTAGAAAACCTCATCCATAATGTTATCTCTGTGAAATCATAAGGCCCCTTATAATTCTCTTATTTGGTTATATATGAACTAATATGCATGTAATTTAATGATAATAGTTTTTAAACTTGGGAAGAACCTATTTTCAGGATAAGTAATGGAGTACATGACTTAAGTGTTCGGTGGGGGGGGGGGGGGGCTTTGATTATGATCAATAAATATTGTAAATTATATTGAATATAGAAATTATGGAGATTTAAAACCTAAAGTTTGTGGTATTCCAACCACAATATCTAATCTTTATTCAAATATATCATTCAAAAAAAATATTGGGGCAGTGTTGGTTGATGAAATTATGAGACAATGTTGGAGTTATTTTTATGTACATGAGTTTTCTAATGCCTTTGTTGAAGTGTGTTAATGATTTTTTTTCATTTTCACATATAATTATTGCATCCCAAAAATATTAATTAAGAATATATGATCTTGATTTCACATGAATAGAAATTTATGGATTGCATAAACAACCTTTTTTATATCTAATTTTTTTTCTATATTGGTGGAGCCTACACAAACATAGATTTTATTAACTAAATAATTTTTTCAATGAAATCCATGTGATATCATCCCTCTAATAAAATTGTTAAATAGAAAATCATATATGTGAGGATAAATTGTTTTGATAAGAAATATGATTAAATAAAACCACAACTCACCCTTTTCATTTAATTTTAAATAAAGGAGAAATAATTTAATCAAAAAATATTGAATTCTATGACGTGTATTTATATTGAAAATAAAATAAAATGGTGGGATTTTTTTGTTAAATGGTTTCATTTATTGTAAATTATGTATCAAATTTATAGTTTGTGAATTTAGATAATGTAGCAATTCTTGGATAATTGTTATAGATTCATTTGAAGTCATTGGATAAAATGCTTGAGTAACACTCAAAGGATTTATGAATTTTTTACCTGTTATTACGTTCCAAGACAAGTGTCAACATAGTTAGAGAAATAACATAATTTATATGTGAAATAAATAATAATTAAAATATCATGAAAATATTTATTTACATAAGGAATTAGAAGAAAGTGGAAAATATTTATTTTCATGAAGCTGAAGAAAGTTGAATTAAAATAATTCCATGTATAAAATCAAAATACATGTATATTTTTTCATGATGATTATTTTGAATATGGGATGTATTTGAAATTTCATACAAATTTTTTTCCAGCCTTATCCAACAGGGAAATTCCAACTCAATCCCTTGCATGCGGGTGCATGATCAACTATATGGGGGAGAATGAAAATCCAATGAACATGGTTGTAGGAGTGTTTGTGGGATTGTGGATTGTTCCTATAGGGAGCATAAAATACAATGATCATGACACAAAATAGTACCCATAGGGTAATTAGGTGGACTATACAGACATGGAAAAACTCGATGAGGGAATGTGTGAAAAGGAGTTCTAGGTACCAAACCCCAATACTAACTTGACCAGTGAAAGGAATGTCGTGTTATAAATGAAATCACTTAACTGAGTGAATATTTAATGTGGTAAAAAACCATGAATAATAGTTCACACATATGAAAACATTACATTAATATCCCCTGCAATCCAATGTAATTAATCTCATCCATCTGATAACTCCATGTCTTCTTCTACCTTGAGTACGATGAGGGTGCTTTTGTTCTTATGTCTCTTCAAATATGAACCTATAATGATCAATACATGGGCCACCTTGATCATCCCCAACAAGAATGGATGTATTCATGACATGAAAAATAATAAATTCAGTTCATTCATTTCATTCATTATTCTTCTTGAATGTATATAACTTTTTAAGGAAGATAGTTTTATCGAAGGATCACACGAAGAACCATGTCATGAAATCAAGATGAGATCACATTTACCCATATCATCACATGAATGCCTAGATTTCATAAATCCATCAAAAGATGTAAAATTTATTAGATGATTATACAGTGAAAATCCATGAGCTATATCTTAAATTAACAGTGTTCAAATAAAGTCATAATTACAATCACTGAGTTCGAGAACAAGCAGAATCACATGAAGCAGTCTTGTCACATGAAGTGGAATACAATATTCCATCAAATATTCCATGATGAAAAACTTCAATCATGTGTTGTATTTTTTCATTATTCATCATCTTTCCATCAAGGGTTGTGTGATCAGGATAATTTGATATTTAAAATTGTGTATCCACTATATCTTATACAGATATAAAGGGTTTCAATAATAAATAACATCCCAAGATCTCTGATAAGCCTATACTTTCCTATAATATCAGATGATAGGTAGTGATAAACTGATGATAAATATAGATAAAAGGATCAAGGGCTAAGTATACTATTTTTAAAATTTTATGATGTCAAATTTCTAAAAGAACATAGCATCCACATGATAAAATCATGAGGAACAAATCTATGAGCTAAACTAGACTCATGAAGTAAAGAAGAATATACTGTAACGTTTTTATATTAATAAGATCCTTTAAAGTGGTTATTTATTTATGTGGAGGCAGTAAGGATTTGTGGAACATCCATAAAAATTAAAGGTCATGTTAAGGGGGTAGGATAATCTCACTATTCCTATTATGCCATTTGATGGATAAATGATTGTTGCATATTTTGTTTGGTTTGTCTAATAAACACTATATAAGATTGTTGTTTCACATGAACTAATGTTGATCACATTATCATGAAAACTTATACATTCCTTAATCATCATGTGAGATAGTGATTTCTTTAACAAGAGAAGATACACTAAAAATAAAAATAAGATATTGTTTACATGCATGTGGAGATTATATATTTACATTAATTCTGATATTTTGAGGGTTTTTTCATGAATTAATATGTCAACTCACAAAAGAATCATTTTAGTAGTGAAATTACACTATTGAATAAAATAATATTGAAGATATCATGTTGATCAATTGACCACATTTAAGTGAGGAAACAACTTGATCAGACCGAAGGAATAATTTCCTAAGAATTTTTTCCCAAAGGTAAAAGATAATATCTAGGTGATCTGAATGACCTAGTAAGACTAATATATATGATATGTGGTTATTGAAGGTACATTATGTGTACATATGTGGGCCATTTGATCCAGTAATCTTATGGAGTAGGATCTACATCCATCGTTGTAAACGTGATTGGGAGTAAAATATCTTTATATCAATGGATCAAGACTCTAAAAAAGAATGTTATTGATGTTTCTCTAACAAGTTAATCTAAATTTTTTATTGGATGAGGGGGTGTGGTATAAACAATCACATGATAAGAATGTACAACAAGTGGGGGGCGGGGTATAACAAACTACTGAAGGTGGATTAGATATTTTGGGTATACCAAATTACTTTTTTAATGGACTTATGATATAGTAGTGAGCCCATATTTGTGGGAATAACTAACATAGTAAGAATTAGTTATTTATTCCAATCATTTTAAAAAATATTTAGTCATTTGATTCACAATATTATTTTATAAGAGCCTGAGATACACAATAATAGTGGACTAAGTATTTAATCAACCACATTGGTTGAGTTGAGATGAAACAATTTGTAGAAACAAAAGTGGTCCCTAAATTACCCCTTCCCTAATAAATGATATCACATTAAACTATTCTCTTTAAGTAACTATTAATTTAATTCAATACTAATGTAGTTTTATAGGTTATCCTTAATGTATCCAATTTTGGAAAGGTTATTTAAAATGTCTATTATGGATGTAAAAGGTAATATAATTGTTTAATTTAATTATTACTTATAGATTGTTAAATATTATCATTTCAAAATAATAATAGTGTAAAAAATATCATATTAGTTAAATAAATAATATTTTTTAACCTACCATTTTAGGTGGTGATTGAAAAGTGAACACGCCTTTCATGAAAGAGGTAGCGAATACAAATGAAATATTTACATTACTTTATAATTTTAAGTGGTTTGAAAACAATAAATCGAGGTTTTACTATTAATAAAACAATATAACAGTATAATAATGATACTAAAGTCATCGAATTACTTTTTTGATGGTATGTTTGGAAGTGTAAGTTTATGAAGTATAACTTAACAATAGAAAATACTTCAATTAGAGATGTGAAAATTCCTTAGAATACTAATTGGTATTAAAGGGAATATGATAACATAGTGTGACTAGGAGCTTTTGGATTATGTGTATGGTTATAGTTTTATAAATTTAGCAGGGTTTCATGGAGGAATTCAATTATTTTATGAAACTTTTAAATGGTGGAAGTTGTATTTTAATGACAGAAACTTGTTTAAATGAAATACCATTTAAAATTTCTTATTAAGTAATGTAGTTATAGGAAAAAATAATTATTTTGATTATTCTGTATCATTATAGCCTATAAAATTTAAAACATTGATAAGAATATTTACCATTTATAATATTACCATTGTATAGTTACCATTAAAATTAGTTGATATGAAGAGCTATGACAAAGTCTGATTGATACAGTTGGAACAAACATTGACCATGACTTTTAGGATTGTACACTATGAATCCCCTTTATCATAGAGTATAGGGGGTGTATAATCATAGGGCTTTGAAATTTACCACTCTAAAGACTAGTTTCCAAAATAGATTCTTGAGAGAAACTATTTACCATAGTAGTTCAACCATATTGAATTTATGACCAAACCCAAGTTCACTAAACATCCCCAAGAAATTTCCACCATAACATACCTTACCATTAGGGTGTGTGTTGGACTAATTAAGTGTTAGGTATCTAGAACATACTGAGAAAATTTTATATATATTATTTTTTCAATAAATAATGAATGTATTTATACTTTTTTATTAGTACATATTCAATGATTATATATTTTATTTAATAAAAACTATATCTTGATGTGAATAAATAGAAATTTCATTTTCAAGATTTACATAGCTTTAATTAGGCCTCACTTTTGATACATGGACGAATTTTTGAAATAAATATTTTTGTTAACTAAATAGTCTTATTATATAATTATTATTTAAATATATATGTTAATATAATTTAATGATGTCCAATGCAATTTATTAAGGGTCCCAATGTGTTCAAAACAAAAAAGAACTGATTTTATAGAAAATAATAAATTTTATAAAAAAGTGAATATTCTTATATTTAAAAAATTATTTAGAGAAAATTAAAATTATTTTTGAAATCATCACATCAAATTCAGCCAATAGTTTATATTTCATAATTTTCTCATGAAATTTATTTTTTTGGTAAAAATAAAAAATAATATAACTATATGGAATGTATTATGTATTAAAATTGATTTTATAAGGTTTTAAATAACTTTTTTATCAACATTATGAACATACACATCACTAAGAGTTTATTTTAAGGAGTTTGGTTCTTTATCATATTAATTATTTAAAACCAATCCTATTATAACATCCTAATAATTAAAGTATAATTTTATTTCAAATAGATTTTATTAAACTGATAGTTTTATATTTTACAAAATTTGGGTATGTCTTATTTTTTATGAAAAAAATAGTTTTCATTAAAAAATACGTCTTTGTTATAAATTCCTATTCAAATTATAAAAAATCATTTTTTTATATTCTAAGAAATAGTATTATATTTTTCTAATGAAAATATATTTATTTATTTTCTTAAATAATTAATTTTATTGAATTTTTTTATTGAATTTTATTAATAAGTGAATGAGTTAAATGATTTTTTTGGGAAAATTATATAACACAATTTTTGTACAGAAACAATTTTATCTTATGGTTACTAAACTATTATTTCTAATATAAAAAGTAAATATTAATAAAAAAAATAATATAATCTATAAATAAAAATTATAGATGTTTACAATTGTTGTCAATTTTATTTAATATTATTTGCAAAATATTCCTTGTATAAAAATTAGATGTTTTTATTAGTTATTTAAAAGTACAATAATTTTAATATAGAAATTCATAGTTAAAAAAACTATTTACAATAATATAACCTTTAATTTAAAATCCATTGTTATCTAGTAATAAAATTTTACATTAATATTTAAATAAATATTAACTTCATAAAAAATAATAATAAATTACGTCATGTATTTAAATTAATATATTAAATATTTTAGGTAAATATTATATTAAAAAACGTATATGTGACCTAATACAATTATTTTAATTTGGAAAGTAAAAATATGTTTATTGAAGTACATGTATGTGTAAAACTGTGTTAAAAAAATTAAACAGTTTTTATTTTAGTTATATTTTTGTTATTTTTAAAATTTACATAGAATAATAAAACAGTTGCCCTACCAGAGAGATAAAAGGTCTAGGCCCTTGTACCCTATATACGGGGTTCAAGCTCAACCACTATAAGAGGGTTGGATGAAGCATCCCATGAGTAGAATTGGTATTATGAGTGCATGCACTCATACAAAAAATTAATTGAACATTATAAAGGAAAGGTGAACCTGGATGCTTGCAAGGGGTGAGTCATATCAGCATATCCCCATATGTTTTTGTAAAGGATTTTCTAGGTTCCTACCCCAGTTACAGCTTGAGCATTCAGTGGAATGGGTTTTGTTAGTAACCACACCCAGAACCACTGAATAATCTATTTGGGATCATGAAAAGTGTTTAAATAGTAACCCACTTAATTAAATGCACATTAATAACATTGTTGTTAGATCAAGAAACTCTTATACATATTATATAAAAACATCATATTCCTCACAACTGAGCATTACTATTCCTCTATCTTCCTATAAAAGCTCAACATAATAGTACTTTTCATTGTATTATTCCTTAATTGTATTTTACATATACTTTTGGCATAAAGAATCACTAGTGTGGATGACTAACACATAATAAACATCAAAAACCCCCTACACTAAATATTAATTTACCAAGGAATAAATATCTTATCCCTCGTAGGACTTTGACTATAGATATAAAACCATAGACGCTCTCTTAGGAAGCTCCTCAAGGTGATATATATATATATATATGTATAGATGTGAACAAAATCAAATATCATTATGTTTACAATAGTTTGGTAGCGAAGTCATAAAAAATTATATTCATACACATAAAAAAAAGAAAATATCTTTTTAAATTAAAGATTATCATTACATTCTTTTAAATTATCAGTGTCAACATATCCCTTGAGTTTTAACAGTATCGGTGAATATATATACATATATACACATATATATACATATATATGTATATATATATGTATACATATATAAATATACCTTTTATAACTAGAGTAATCAAACTACCATTATAATATGAAATTTGAGCTGGAACACCCTGAAGCCTTATGCTTATAGAATACATATACACTATTTTCATTTTTTAATTTTACCATTGAAATATCACATATTCCTTATTATGAATAATTCATGTGTGTATCCAAACCATTATATATATATATATATAGAGAATACCCACTTCACACATCAGAAAGACAACCCTAAACAATATATTCTTCTATTATCCCATGATACTAGTCCCATAACTAGATAGTGGATAAAACAATTTCTTATTTCTAGTTTGGTTTTCTATTTTTGATAAGTGAGTTATTTTAAATGAATTTTATTTTTTGAAGTTATATTTATTTAATTCCAATCCCTATTAATATAAGGGATTTATATTTTCATAGTTATTTATTTAATGGGAAATTTTGTTTAATAATTTCTATGTATTAATTTTCTAAAACCCTTTCTAAATAAGGGATTATTTTTATAAAAAACTATATTTTTAATAAAAACTATCATTTATTGTATATTAAGATTTTGTTTTAAAAAATAATTGTAAGTGAACCAATTATCCTGAAACCCTTTATTTTCAATCTTAGTTACTCATTTTAAAAATGAAATTTTAATTTTTTAATTCATGGGTGAATTTAAAATGATAATGTTTATCATTTTATGCACTTATATTTCAATAAAATTATTTAAATAGTCAAATTGATTTCATAATTATCGTTTAATGCTTGTTTTTTCATTTTAAATATGTGTATAACAATTATGCTTGTAGAAATAATGATACTCTATTACTAACATTGACCTTACAAAATTTGATTATAAAATCACATGCCTCAATATTATTCCTTCCCTATAGGTATTTTTGTAAGAATTAATTTTTGAAATATGTATTTCTCCTAACCTTATGGTGTTTTCATTAAAATATTTTTTTAACGATTATTTTACATAAAATTTATTTAACAGGGAAATAATTTATGTAGTTTTATAAAGGACTTTTTAATGGATATTATATGAGAAATAAAAACCCAAATTTATTTTATTAAACTCAACACTTTGGAATAAAATTTCATCATGTGGAATAGAGAGTTAACCCACATCCAGAAGAAGACGTGGTAAAAAATGTTATACTTCTACTGGGCTCATAGATTTCTTAAGTGTTTCCTTGTATCATTTCTTCCCATAAAACATTAATATTTTCAAGAATGGTTTTAAAAAAATTAAGGACAAATCCAAGTATTTTTTATATTTATTATAATTTTGAAATGAAATATGGTTTTAAAAATGGATATGAATTTTTTAATAATACTCGAATATTAATTTCTATGGTTATATATTTTGATAACCATATAGATATATTTTTTAAATGTATTAACAAAATGTATTATATTTTATATAAATGAAAATATATTCAAAAGAGTTTTTAAATAGTATTTGTAAAAGGATTTTCATTAGATTTAGAACCAATTACTTGGAAAATTTATGGTCACCCTATTTTTATAAATTTTTTTCCCAGGATTAATATAAGTTCCAATGGTGATTGATTACATTTATGGAGCTATCACGAGTGAATTAAAGTTAATTTCTAAATTTTTATTAATCATCGATATATTGTACGATTTATCCTTTTTCATCAAAACCTTGATAAGAAAATATCTTCATATGTGTAATGAAATTTATAGTTTCAATAACATTTTATTAAAAATAATATACCTTCTTTTAGAAACACATACGAGAGAGTGGGTCTTGGACTCTTATAAATGGTATCAAAGGAATGAGTTAGATAAATTTTATGATTAGGAAATTTTAATTTGAGGCTAATACGCAAGTTAGATATTTTTGTGACGTTTTAGGTAATTAAATTATATGTGATATAATTTTTTTTGGAATCTTATTTTTTTTCATACATCCGAAAACATAAATTCATAATTTCCTAAAATCTGATAAAATAATTACAGTGGTGAGATTCCATGGAGGGGATGTATCATCCTAAAAATTAAAGAATAATTTTTTAAAAATAAATTTTATTAAATGGATTGTTTTATATTTTTAACAATTAATGAATGTGTTATTGTTATGAAAAAAATAATTTTTTAAAAAAAATAAGTGTTGGTTATAAATATTTATTAAAATTTTAAAAAGATATATTATTTTGTTTTATTTTACAAGAAATAGAATATTATTTTATTAAAGAAATTATATTTATTTACTTTATTAAATTTATATAAAATCCCTTTTTGAAAATTTTAAATGAATTATTGTAATTAGTGAATGAGTTTATCATTTTTTTGAGAAAAACGATTTAACACTTTTATTGAAGAGAAAATGTATTAGATTATTGTTACTAAACAATTATTACTTAGATCTAAGTAAATATTAATAAAAATATAACAATAAATATATGTGTTATATAAAAATGAAAGAAATTTACATTTGTGGTCATATGTATTTAATATACTTCTTAAAACACACTTCATATAAAAAAATACAATTTTTTATTAATTATATAAAAATACATTAATTTTAATATGGAAATTAATAGATTTCAATATTTAATGATTATAATAATATTAAATTTAATTTATAATCCTTTGTTATATAGTAATATTATTTACATTAATAATTAAATTTTTTTTACTTCATATCAAAATTATAATAAATGACGGCTCGTATAAAAATTATTAAATTAAAAATTTTATGTTAATATTTTAATAAAGAACGTACATGTTATTTAACACAATTATTATACATTTGAAATTATTAATATGTTTAAAGAAGAAAATGTATATGTAAAACAATTTTAATAAAATTATCAAATTATTATTTGAGTTATAATTATGTAATATAAATCTTCACTTAGTATTGTAAAAATTGACTATCTAAAGAGCCACAATAACCATGCTCTTCCATTCAATATGTAGAGATGAAGCTCAAGATACACAGGAGGTCCAAACATTGTATCCCATGAGAAACATGTGTAGTGGGAGTTCTTGTGCTTTGGAAGAAAATTGATAAGGAATATCATGCAAAACATTCACTCAGAGGTGATCCATGGGTAAAGCGTGTCATCCCATCCGTATATGTGTCTGTGAAGTTGATTTGGGGTTCTGACCTTGATGTGTACTTCAGTGTTTGGTTGAACAAGTTGTGTTATTAAGAACACAAAAAACCAATGAATATTTTTTGTGTGATCACATGAAGCAGGTTACTATTTATGTACTAAAAAAACAGCCATTTATAATGTGACCATTGGATCAAGACAATGGCGATCGTCTAATATAAAAAGCATCATCTTCCTCACATTATAATTCTACAATTACTTCATCTTCCTCAATAAGCTTGATCAAACAGATGTCCTAATTTTTTTTCTTTCATCATTTACATAATATTCTCTATTCAGTGAATGGAATTCCCAATGTCTATGATGTACTTTCAATACACCTCGAATGTGACATACATTTAATACCTGTTTCCTAGGGTGACAAAATAATACCCCTCAAATGTCTTAAAATACAGTAGTATCACCATTGGTGAAGATTTTCCACATTCAGAGAAGCATTCATAGGAATCTTGGCATGAAAAAAAATAAATGTATATATAGATAAATGAAGTTTTATTTTTTTATAATAGTTTAGTGGTGATTTTATAAATTTTTTTTATATACACCGACTAAAATGAAAACAAATCAAGATAAAAATTGTCCTCAGGTTATTTCAAATTCTCAAATTCCATATTTTCCCTCAAATTTTAAATATTGAACCAGGAATATATATATTTGTGTGTGTCTGTGTTTATTCTTATATAAAAATACCAGTAAACTCTAAAATAATATCACTACTATTGTAATACCATGTTTGAGCTATAAAACAATGAAGGCTCAAGCTTATAGAATATAGGTACACTATTTTCAATTTATCTATTTTCCCATTCAAATATCTTTCCCTCCACCTCAGTCATAATTCATGCATTAATATGTATCCTTATATATATTAATATGATTTTACGAAAAGAAAACACCCCCTTTACCCATTCAAGTGAACTTACCCAAACTCTACCTTCCCCCCTTGTCCAATACGTTGAGTCCAATGCCCTGATAGGGAATAATACCATTTCTAATTTTAAAAATGGTTTTCAATTTTAGGTAAGGAAGTAATTTTAAAAAAAATTCACCATTCAAAGATATATTTATTTTATGAAAAACTATTTTTATTTAAGTGATACATATTTTCAAAATTATAGTCTGAAATGTAAATTTTTTTTTTTCAACCCTATTAATTAATTTTTTAAATCCATTTATATGCAAGGGATTATTTTATTGAGAAAATATATTTTCAATAAAAACCATCATTTTATATATATTACGATTTCAATAGAGAAATTATATACAAGAGAAATTATGATTTAAAAACCCTTAATTTTTAAATTAGTTATATCCTTTCAAAATAAAAATTTTATTTTCATAACTTAATTGATTAATATTAAATGATAAATCTTATCTTCTTATTTTATTCTATTTTAGTAAAATAAATTTAAAGTTAAAATTTATTTTATAATTAGCATTTTTACATGAAATTAAAATTTATCATTTGTATGTTTATCATGTTTTTATATATGGCCATACTATATTACATACAATGACATTCTATAATTTTTTAATAATAGAATCTACCATTGTATTATTCATATATTAAAGGTATTATAGTATGTTTCACACCCTAAACATAGTTATTCTTATGTGGGTTCTTTTGGTTGAGGTCTTGGTTCGGTTCCTCATGAGGTTTTTTGAGTTTTAGAGGTTTCATGTAATATTTGGGACCCATTCATAGTTTTTATGCATGGATTTACAGTTAACCATGTGACCTGTGAAGGATGAAGGCATTTAAATTTGTTATAATTATTTCATAGTTTTACTATAATAGTTTGAGCAAGGTTTGAAAAAAAAATGTTAAGAAAATTACAAACCGTGTTGTCCATTTTAGTGTTAGGAACAAGCTGTAAAATTTGTGCGTGGTTTGGTAAAACCAGGTGGCAAGCATGCAGGGTGGCTCAACAATTTAACAGATCCATTTTTCATGTTTTAGGTATGGATTCATAAATCATGTGGCCAAATCATGCAGGGTGTCCATATTCACCATTCGGGTGCACTTGGTTTTCACATGGTTTAGAATATTGTGCGTCTAAACCATATAACATTCCCATAACATTAAAAAAGTTAAAATCCCTATTTTACCACCTACCTTTTAACCTCATTTTGGGTTTCTTTCCCATTTACTGTTTTTATCACACTATGGGGATCCCAATCCCCATTCCCTTGGTTCCTCCACCACCTTTGGTGCTCCAACAAATCTTCTAACATAAGGTTATTTGGTTTCTTGGCCAATATTATCATGTTATTATTCTTTTATCTGGGTTCCTTGATCTCTATTACTTTGGATTTTTCTTGGATGAACCCTAGAAGTTAGATTTGATGATTATATATTTCACTGTTTAATGTTATGGTGTGTGTATTTATCCTAGGTTTCCATCCTTATTTTTCTTAGAGTTTCATTGCATACTCACATTTCTGAGGCATGTGTTTCCAACCATTTAATTTTTAGAACAATCCATGTGATTCTTGGATGTTTCTAATTAATTTATATATGTGTTTCTAATTATTTTTATGTGTTTGGGTGAAATAAAGTGGGTTTTTTATTTTGGTAATTTGATGAAAAATTGGTTATCAATGGATCTTATTTAGTAAGAATAAACACACACACATATATATGCATTTAAAGAATTTGATAAAATGTAAATTGATTTTTAGGTTAAATTGGGGTGTTTGGAGTGTGTTTGGCCTATGTTGGATTTTTAGTAGTTTGAATTTCATTCAAAATTGTGTTTTGTGTGTTGTTTTGGTACTTCTTGGTGAATTGGTGATTATTGTGAGTTGTTCTATAAGTTGGTAAAACTAGTGGTGATTTTCCATGTCTGTCTTTGGGTATTTCTATGGTTTCCAAGGGGCGACATTGTACGTGATAATATCCATATGGGAATGGGGTGCACATTTTTATAGTAACACAAATGATAATGGCACTTTATGATGATTTTCACCTTAAGAAACAAATTTCTAAAGAATCGTTATTTCCTCCTTCTCTTTCTTGGAGATTCTCTCTCAATGTGATTCTTCTAAAACCCTTTGTTCTTGGAAATTATTCCTTAGTATCATAATAACTTATTGTTTCTAAATTTCTTTTTAAATCATGGATATATTGAGTTCTTTTGATGTAAACTACTAATTAAATAAAATGATGGACCATTTGGTACCTTTGTAGAATATTTTATGTTATTACCTTTGTTTTGGAAATGATTTTGGAAATGAATTGGGATATGAAATTAATAATAACTGGTTAGTACCTTATTGTATTTTGAAATGTAATTTTTAAACCCATGTTATTTGAATGCTTAGTTAAAACATTCGAATTGTTTGATGCATGATGAGAACCTATATGGTGGTCCCTCTGAGGAAAGGTTCATCAGAGAAGTAGTGTTGGGGTTTGGGATATGTAAACACAATGGAATAAAGGTGTTATTAGTTTAACCAATTCATGTGAGGAACTCCTCATTAAACCTTATTGAACATTTAATTTCAACTAAATTTTTTTTCCTCTCATTGTAATCAATTAAGTTTATTATGAATAATATATAAGTTTATCGTAAATTGAGTAAATTTATTCTTAAAAAAATTTATATTAAAATATGTGTATTAAAATATAATGTAAAAATCACATATGAAAAATGTTTACCAAGACTATTAAAATCCTCAGCCCGTAAAGATTTTTCCCTATATATTATTCTAATGTAATGGTAGTAGAAACCAGATCTGGGTTTACTAGGGTAAGGTCACTAGAGTTGGCATAGAGTATGTTTAACAGAAACCTTAGAAACATGATATAATAAAACATAGATTAGGGAACATAATACTCTAATACAATTTGGGCATAAGTATGGAAGAAAATGCTAATGTTTTGGTGAGAAAGAAATTATTTCGGTCTTACTAGAAAATACATACATGTGTGGATACTAGTAGTGGATTTTTTTTGGCATAGATATACATAGGGTTAATTACTCTAAAAATGGTGCATTGAGGTTGACCGAATTATTACCTTGTGCATGAAAAAAATCCTTAATGTTCATTTGGTTTGACACTGTTAAAATACATTCTTACGATAATTAAAATTTTAATTACCAAAATTATGAAGGATTTGAATATATGAAGATAATTATTGACTTAGTTTAAACCTTAGACTCAGAATAACCTATATTGAAATAAAAAGGGTGATTTTTTTTCCTTGGAATTCAATAAATACGTTTTAGAATTATTTTTTAACAAATTTGTTTTGTTTATAAGGTCCAATAAATGTCTAAGGATTCCATTAAATTTTAGAAGCAATTGTGTATTTAACAAATAACGGTTTATGGATACCATCAGGTGTTAATGTGTTTATGATTTATTATAAACATAAAGTTTTAAACACCCCATTTTAGGTTCTATTTGATGAGAGTATACCATGATTAAGGAAATTAGGTATACATTTTTAGAAAGTGTGTGTTTAAGGTGGAAAGTTATTTGAGTAATAATTCCTTGAAATTTTATATGGATGGGTTTAAAATTATTGACATCCTTTAAGTATAATATGATAATTAATTAAATTGTAATAATAGTCAAATAATATTATAAAACTGTTAAAAAATTAAGTTATATTGGAAAACATGTTAAAAAGGTTATTTGATGATTAAATTTATTTCAAGAATGTCCATCATATTTTTTGGAACATTATACGAATTATATTAGCATTGTTTTAGAAAAAATACAGTCTATATATTTTGTGACAACCCATTGCATCTTGAAATGATCTAGGGATTAAACCCATGACTAAAGGATGATAAGGGTTTCATGCCTACCACTGGCCTACATGACTTCCTAGTTAATATGTACTTTTTAGGTAATTTCTTTGAAAAATAAATTATAATGATGATATTATGATATTAATTTTCATGGTTAGAGATTAATGTATTATCCATATTGGATTTGTAAAATATTAAGAGATAGATTGAAAGACTTTTCACGCTTTTATGTATCATATAAGTTTTTAAAAGGAAATTTTTTTCCTTCAGGTATAAAAGTTTATTTTTTGATATCTATTTCTTTGAGTAAAGGGATAAATTTGGAAATTAATAAATCACAACCAAAGGATGAAATTTTTGTTTATAAAATAGAAATATATTATGTAATTATTTTTAGATGGTAAAATAAATACTAAACATGGGGAAAAGGATCTTGAAACCAAAATGTTATCCTATTATTTTCATATATGATAAATCAAATAGTCCATTAGATTAAAAAAAATTTATGGTTCTTCATCCAATAATATTCCAATGATCACTCACTCTGTTATGATCAATTAAGTAAAGGACATTCTATAATTATTTAAAATTTTCATCCTATTCTAGATCTTCACTTCCCACTAATGATATCCTATTTATTAACCTAGATACCTGTTATTCCACATGAATATTTTACTTTAATATCTCTCTTATTTAGAGGATATTTTATTAACACTTTTAAGACGTAGGGTTTTCCAAAAAAAATAATCTTTAAATATCTAACGGTGGATTAAAATGGTGATGTTTAAATTGAGGAAACAATTTATTTAAGTTAAGGATTATATAACACCTCAAAATCCTAAAATAATATCATTTTATTCAATAGAATTTATGAACAGAAACACCATGAATAGAAGGTAATATAAAAACCTAATACCTTAAAATATATTTAATATATTAAATATGTTCAATCAATGTCAAAGATTTTAATGCACACAAAACTGAGTTATTCTGAGTTACATGAAATAATGACTTTCTTCGATAACTTGGGTTACACACAAGGCCAAGTCTTAAAAAATACAATTAATATTATTATTTAAAATTAAAATTATATCCCAAGCTATTAAATTAGTGGGTATGAATAATACTAAATAAGTTATAAAAAATTATGGTTTAACCCAGCAGTTACAAATTAATTAGAAATGAATATAAAAAGAAATAACATATAAAATAAATGTTATTATAAAAAACAATTATGATTCCCCAAAGACATTTTATCATAATAAATTAAATCAAAAAATATTAGTGAATGATAATAATGACACATATATATATATAATATTCAATTATATTTTTTAAAATTAATCTAATATATTTTATGGGAATAATATTAGAACAAATACAAATTTATAGATAAAAGCCATATTTTTCTAAAAGGATGTTGTAACACCTTTTAATGGAGAACATTTTTTAAAACTAAAATTTTACACTTTCATGAATTTTATATGTAAAATAAATTTCATTTTTTAAATATAAATATCAAAATTGTATTAAGAATAATATTTTTTATGTTTATGAAATGTTTTATTTTTTTATGTATAACGGAAAAACTGATTTCTAATTGAATACTATATTTTCATTTATATAATTAATAATGTTATATTAAATATTTAATTTTTTTTACAGTAAAAATATTTAAATTAAACATATACTTATCTAATTTGTATCATTTTAATAATTTTTATGTTCAATTTAGATACAAAAACATTGAAAACCATTGAAAATTTTAACTATAAAAACTTTCTTTCTCATCATGTTTGTGGGATTAATATTAAATTAATTTTTTCGACTTTTATAGATTGATTTAAAAAAAATGGATTCTATTTGGAATCATAAAAGTATATAATATATAATAATATCGATGTAATTTCTAACTAACATTATTAGTGGAAATATTTAATATCAATTGCAGTGATTAAGGTAAAAATAAGTTTACTTTGTGACTAAACATAGAATATAATATGTAAAAATGACACAAAAACTATCGAACACCCATTTTATAGCCATATTTAGACATTAAACATTCTTGGATAGAAAATTAAGAACTATTTGAGCCAGTTTAGCTAAAAAAATGTGGGTGCACTCAATAATTTTAAAAAATTCCAAGTGTTTCATCTCCCCCACTTATAATTGTCCACCCCATATCCTCTCTATATCAGACCCTCCAAATACATTGTTTTTAGAAAATACCTACCCAAATCACCCATAAATGTCTCTACTATCATCCTAAAAGGATTATTTTTGTAATAATGAATACCTTATATGGTTTAGAGTAAACCTAAGGAGGATACCTTAAGAAGAGGTAGTGTTCCATTAAAAGTGTTTTTCCCTTATTCAAATACATTAATTATTAGTATACAATGACTATAAAATAAAATAGCTATTTAAAATATTATGAGATATTTTAATTTTAAGTTTAATACTTAAATTTTCACACATTTCCATCAAATGGTTTATGAAATCATTATTCGTGTCACCGAAGACTTTAATCGCGCGAACCGATGTCGTGCATTTTTCTATTACCACATTTCAAGGTTGGTCATAGTGATAGAAATACTATTTATATATTATATTAAATATATTAATGTTATTATTTTAATTTTTAAATTATTATATCATGTATACCTTCAAGCCTTCCAATTTTTGGGAATACAGTAACATTGTTCATGTGTAAGGATGAATACTTCCTCACAAAGCGATGTGATTCGTTTACGCTTTACATTGAATGTGTTAAGGATGAATTTTATAAAAATAATTAATAAATATTAATTAAAAATGATAAGGGAATGATAATAGAAATATATATCATTTACTTTTCGTTCTTTATGATAAGATAATGGAAACCACATTTATGCGTACGTACGAAAAACCGTCTCCATAAACAGTGCATTTCATTTCCTACCACCAAAATTTATGGTTTGATATAAATAATTATATGATGAATATTTATTATATTTATATCATCATTTAATTTCTTTATAGTATTAAATCATGATTAAATTAATAGGATAAAAAAATTATACGTAAAAACATATTGGAATAAAAAGAAATTAACACCCAAAACAATTGAAATAATGAAGGATTATTAAAAAACAGGTTATAAGATGTTATAAATGGACCATATAATATATTATAAATATTAATACGGTTATTATATAAGTTTATAACATTATTAAAATAATTATATAGTATGTTAAAGAGTTTTTGACAAAAATAATGTTTAATGTAAAGGATTTCCTAACTCAATTTCCATTCCTTAGTTTAAACATCTAATTCATTGATTATGTCATTCTAATATTAAACTTGTCATGAATTCTGATTATATTATTTTTTGACTCTTCTTGTTTTTTGTATCTATAGTGGATACACATAATCAATTCATATATAAATTCTCACATCAATATTATAAACATTTTAAGGTTATATTTTACAATATAATTCTAACCAAGATAGTTTATTATTGAATATAAATTGAGGGAAATTATTGGACAATTTTATAATAAATCCTTACATTAAATACTCTATAGTTATAAAATAAAAATAACAAGTAATAGTGTCATTTTTTCAATTGGGTACTTAAAATTTTTTTTATTTTTTTTAACAAATTATAACATCATTTTTTTATTTGGATGAAAATATTTTTTTCTTCCTAAACCATGTATTTTAAATAAAAAAAACCCTTTAAAAATAAACTATTAAACAAAAATTCACCCATTTTTACTCTATCATTTTTTTCAGTGGGACCTTTTTTTTGTCTTGTAAAAATTTCTCGTTTGGATTTTACTAAAGAAGAAAAAGTTAAACTATTTTAATGAGTATAGAATGAATGAAATTTAAAGCCGTTATGACAACTCATATTTTTTAAAAATTATTTTATATGTTTAACATGTTATTTTAAAAGATAATTATTTTAATTTTTTTTGGAAATTTTACTTTTTTAATGTGATTTTCATAGAAAACAATTTTCAAAGTGTTTTTTAAAATCGAAAATGATATTTTACTCATGAAGGGATTTAATTATCTTTTATTGTATTTATATATATAAATTAAAAAAATTATTAATAAATAAATTGGTATATATTTTATTAATTGTATCCATAATCATTTTCTAGTTGTTTTATTGCCACATTGACTAAGGAATGTATTGATATTAACTTCCTGGAATCATTTATGTTGTCATAAAATTTTCCCAGAATTATTCATTTTACAGTGGACATTATATTTCACCTAAAAATTAATATTATTTATCATAGATAATATTATTTCATAAAACATATAATATTTTTATGTATGGTTTATACTTTTACAACTAATAATAATATGTGAAAATATTGATAAATTCACATTCTTCACTCAATGTAGATATTTGA
The DNA here is from genome assembly GCA_963277665.1 of Viscum album. Taxonomy (NCBI): domain Eukaryota; kingdom Viridiplantae; phylum Streptophyta; class Magnoliopsida; order Santalales; family Viscaceae; genus Viscum; species Viscum album. Next base: position 929,966,706 of record OY728163.1, on the reverse strand, counting down.
AAAGGCACACTGATTAAGAATTAAATCAATTACATGATATTTGAGGAATTATTTAGACATGTATGACATGGGATGTGGACCATTTATAATAATTAATTTTCTGAATTGGTTGTATCATGAGATTAAATCATTTGAAATAACCCATCATATTTTCAATAAAGTAGTTTAAGCTATCTGGTGGATAGATCTTGATAATAGTGTCTTGTAAAAATTATTAACATAAATTAGATGTGTTTTACGCATAGTTTTCAAACCGTATTGAGGCAATATATTTATGGTAAATTTATTATATTATTGGGAAACATGGTGTTCAATATATTAGCATTTCCTTCATTCAGATTCAATTTTCATTGTCCATGATATTTTCACTATGATATAATCTATGGATGAATTTCAATCCTATGTTATTGATTTAAATGCAATGTATGTCAAGTTATTTACCTTTTCATATTTAATATTTTTTATATTAAAATTAAATTAATGTTATTTAAATGTAATTTAATTTTATTTATTTACGTTTCTATATTGATTATACTTACTTATTCATGATTGCTTCTATTGTACTTAACAAATAATGAGAATTTGAGAGCACCCTTATTTTGTTTCATTTATTAGTAATCCATTATGTTTACTATGAATAATATGGTGGGTTCTGATAGATAAAATAATTCTGTTCTCAATTAAATTATGCTTTCATTTATGAATTAAAATTTAATGTAAAAGTCATGTATGTATCAAGTTTTCTAAGACTACTAAATTATTCAGTCATTTAGGATGTGTTTGCTTGTGTCTTATTCGAAGGTAATGATAGGAGGGACCAAATCTAGGAGTACTAGGGAAGGGTCCTTAAATTTGAAAGAATATTTTATAATGGGGTTATGATAGAAAAAAATAGGGTATTTTTGTGTCAAATTATTTTTTAAGGAAGTCAATATTGATGAATTGCCTATTGTAAAATAATATACATTTGTATTTATAGATGAACTCCATGATCATCCCATAGAGAATGAGGTTACGTTTTCAATAATAATCATACCTAAATCCATTCACATCTTAATGAGTGTGCGTATAATGTATCTCATTGAATTAGAGGAGTTAAAGATATAACTCTAGAATAATTCGGACATTGGTTTTATACTCCCAGATACATCCCCATGGGGGAACACATGTTTTCTTTGTTAAAAAGGAGGATGCATTGAAATTTAATTACATTAATTATCATGAGTTTATTAAAATTAAGCTCTTCAAAAAGTATCTTATACCATGTATTAATGATCTATTAAACAAAATTGGGGGTGATCAAGACATCTCAAATATTCACCTTTGATATGTATATCATCAGTTAAGGTTTAAAATTGAGCATATTTTAACGAAAACATTCTCCATGATATGCAGATACTATGAGTTCATAGTGATTCCAATTTTAATTATTCCTTATACTAATATGATCATGGATCTAATGAATATAGTCTTTAGGAATATATTGACCAATTTTTGGTTTCCTTTATAGATGATATTGTTATATAATGAGTAAATATTGAAGATCATGAAGATTATTTTTGGATTGTGTTAATGGCTATTAGAAAGGAAAAAATTTATGAAAATTTTATAAAGTTTGATTTTTTGATACAGAATGTGTCATTATAGGGTCATATAATTACATGTAAGGGTATATCAATAGATCAATCAAGGAGGGGAGTTATGGAGAAATGACCCAGACCGACAAATATAAGCAAGATCCAAATTTTTCATGGGTATGGAGGATATTACCAATTAATTGTGATAAATTTATAAATATTATAAAATCTAGTAACCATGGTAATGTGTAAGGGGTGTAGTTTATTTGGACATATGAATATGAATAAAGTAATAAGGAATTAATACAGAAGTTGGTTACTGCTCTTGTAATTACATTACCCATTAGTGGGGATGGGTTTGTATTACAAAGTGATACTTCAATAAAGGGATTAGTTTACATCCTCATAAATATTTTTTTTAGTAATTTTATATAGATTACCCTAATTATAAACTCATGTGAAAATTTACTGAACCCATGATTTAGAGATGGAAGCAGTGATAATTTTTCATTAATGATTTGGTGAAATTATCTATATAGAGAAAAGTGGGATATTTATAATCATTAGAAAATCATGAAATATATATTAAAAAGGAAGGAATTTATATTCCATAAAATAGATAGTTGGAATTGATAAAATATCATGAAAGATAAAAAATTACAACCCTTTGAAGGAAAATAATGTAGCTAATTATATGAGTAGAAAATTCCAAGATACTCTATCCTTGATTTGGATTGATGTTACAGAATTATTATATGAAATTTGAAATTCAAACACAATCACTAAACCCAAGCCCTTGATCCTTGGGACACCTACATCAGTCTGGGTCACGTTTCTTGCCTTCACCATCATTAGTGTTGGTCTACCACCGACTTTAACCACCCATCACCATCAAAGCGCCAAAGATTAGGGAAAACAAAATTCCACTGAAACCATCAGTCAATAACCATTCCATTGACTAAAAAATCACCATATTCATGTCTCTGTCAGAGAACACCACTATCACCAAAGTAAGAGTATCAAAACAGAATAGCACAAACATCACAAATGAAAAATAAAAAAAGACCTTAAAAACCCAAAATGCATTCATTAAAATTCATTTCCAAATCATAAATCAATGACCAACAAGAACACCAAACCAAGGTTACACCTCGTTTAATGCTGAATACCACTCCAACAACACAATCCCAAAGCCCGTATAAGAAAAATCACACTGGACCGACCATGCATGGGAAACATAACAGGAAGCCAGAGTAGAAATGGAATGGGGATGATTTACCAGTGGGCCACAACTAGCTGTAATATTATTAATAGAACATGGGACACTACACCACCACTAGAGCCACAGTCTCCTACCGCAATCCTCACCTCCTTCTAAGCGATGAATCCCTAGCCATCACTTCCAAAATCATCCCAGATATCTCTCTCACCAGACCGGACCAAGGCCGTAACATAGTAACAGATGATAAGAGTATAGTAAGAGGCACCGAAATAATTAAATGAAAAGCACCATGATGGATCCTGATACAATAATAAGAGTAGATAAATCATATAATTCACATATTACTATATATACATCCATTTATTTAATGATAAAATAATCGTAGAATGATGATGTAGAGACACAAAAAAGGTAACAAATATTACTTAACTAATCATAGAAAAAGATGAATTTATAAGGGTTCAAACATTAACATGTATCCAATCAAAACCATATGTGATGAAGGATATTATGGATGATGTACACACATTATCCAAATTTTAATAATCCATATAGTGAAAATATGTATAGATATATAAAAACCATCATGTTAGATAACATGAAGTGTGAAATTATATAATCCATGTCTCGATGCATTGTATGTATGTAAGTTAAGTATGAACATACAATTTCAAATGATATGTTAAAAACATTACCCATACCCCTATAGAAATGTTTATACATAAGAATAAGTTTTTTTATAGGATTTCCAAACTATTTAATGTCCACAATTAAATTTTGGTTATAGTTGATCATCTAACAAAGTGATTTCATTTTATTACCATCAAATAATATGTATCCCTTGAAAATAGCATATGATATATATAAATAATTGAATTTGTGAGGATGCCTGGAGTACCACTATATATTTTATATTATTGAGATCTAAGGATCTCCTTGAGTTTCAATAAAAATATTTTCAAAGAATTAGAGACAGAGGTGAGTTTTACCACTACTTTTCATCCTTAGATAGATTGTCATTCTAAGAGGATAATTAAAACTGTAGAGTATATCCTCAGAATGTGTTCAATGGATTTATATATTCATTGGGTTAAACACCTCCCCATGGTTGTTTTATCATATAATTAATGTTTTCATTGTAGAATTCATATGACCCTACATGAGGCTATTTATAAGAATAGATTCAATAATCTAAAGTGATAAGATGGATATGGAGAGTAGAAGCTGGTATATCCTATCATTTTCAATTAAATACAAGGTAAGATTTAAATATTTTAGTGACGTGTTATTGTACTAACCATTTGGAAAAATAGAAAAGAAGATAATCATTGAAGAGATTTAGTTTATTTGTTTGTGGTGGGATGTTACCTTAAATATCATCATAGAATCATGTAATGAAATTTTAGAAGAAAGGTAAGTTGAGGAAAAGATATATCAGCACTATTGATATCCCTATTCATTTCAGGGTTATGGATTATCTCTTATAAATCCATCCAAATAACTATAAAATTAACCATCTGTTCCATATATCTCTTATAAGTAAATATACACCAGATGAATCACATGTTATAAGTGTGGATGTTTTCCAACTGGAATATGACCTTTCAAAGGAAGAAATGCCTATTGGAATCATATATCAAAGACACAAGGTTCTATAAAACTAGAACAAACACCTAGTAAATTTTCTATGGTGAAATAACATGTTTGAGAATGAAGAATGTGAACCAAAGGACGTGATGAGATAATAATACCCTCACATGTTTCCTAACTTGTTATAAAATTTCAAGGATGAAATTATTTTATGGGGGCATAATATTATAAAAAATGTTTTAGAAAATTATTACATTTTAAATGAATAACATGTTCAATAGTTCTGTCCATACGTAATTCCAAAACCAATCAAATATTTTCAATTTTATAGTAGCAATAAAATATATATTTTAAATAATGGTAGCAAAATTATGATATATACATATATATAACAATAAAAAATAATTTACACTTAAAATATAAACTCATCTAGTATAGAAACGAAACTATAAAATATTTTTCAAAAAATTCACTTTTTTTCATGGGTAATATGTTTTTATATTACGTAATTTTTAACAGTAGTTTTATTTTTTATTTATATGAAAATAAATAGTTAATATAAAAATATTTTTTCTCCTATAAAATTATGGCATTTATATATTTTCAATTTAAAAAAAATATATTATTATAGATGTAAATTTGATGAAATTTTCATTATTTTTGGATTTATCATTTCAATATTGTATTATGTTGGATATTAATTTTTTTTTGAAAAGTATAATTTTTAGGTGAATAAAGCATAATACTACTTTTATAAATAACAGTCCTTTTATTGAATTATTACTATTATTTTAGTATTTAATAGTAATTTATTAAATCATATTATAAAACACAACAGGTAATTTAGAGGTTAATTATATATATAAATTTTATTTTTTGATTACTAAACCCATATTTTACATTTTTGAAGATAATGTTTTTTAATTTTTTTTATAAAGTATACATCTATTATGTAAAAATAAAATTTTATAACTTTAAGAAATTTATCTTTATAAAATTTGTTTCATATATATAATCCAAAGGTCTAATTTTCTTAAATATGACCTTTTTTATAAAGGATAAATTAATTATTTAAAAATTATTGACTGTGCTACAAGTAAAAAAGGTTATTGTAAAAATATATGAGAAAATAACATAAAATAAGTTTAAAAAATTTGTGTTCGAGACATTGATCAACTATATTAGTTATCCTATCAATTATTTGTCAAACTTTGAACCACTTAACTTGATTGTGATTCCCATTATTGAAATGTTATATGAATTTACAAGAATTTCATCCAATTATAATAAAAAGGGGAACTCACATAATCCATTCACCTCACTAAAAAACCACCCATGTTTAGTAAAAACACTTACAAACCAACCATTAACCATACCAGACACCTTAAATTAGTTCCTTTCAAATAAAAAATGCTATCGCTCAATGGTTTAACTTTCTTCATAGGGGATATAATCTGAGTAGTCTGGTATAAATATCTAACCACTCTTCCCTCATTTATAATCTCTTTATGTGAACTACTTCTTAATTAAATTACATTACACAATATTATAATGATAAAATCATTATTAATATTAAACTGATATATTTATATAATCAAGGATCATTCATTAATAACCCTCCCCATTATCATTAATAAAAATGAAAACATGAATCGTTCATGTGTGAGAACTACCACCTCTATGAAGAAATATCAATAATTTTACTTTACCCCCTATCGATGATGGTGAAAAATTAAAACTAACTAAATATTTATGATATATATATATATCATATTTGAGTTCTTGAAATGATAAATCATGTTAATGTTTTCTGCCTCCCTTATAAAACTCAAATCAATATCAATGCGTATGTACATACTATCACCTCTATAGAATGATGCATTTTATTTATAACTACCTCTGACATTGGTGGGGTTAGATTATATTTTAATAGTATATATGATAGATTTAAATAAAATATATCATGAATATGGTTCTATTTGTATAATAAAAAATCACACAGTTTTTATAATGTAATCTATCAATATCCGAAAAAACCTAAAACTAGTTTATCCACAATTTATATTTCTGAAACAAGACAAAAAATATCATGTTATTGTGTTATAACATTACAGTTCCTTATATGAAATCAATTCATGTACCATTAATTTTTTAAGTAATTAAATTTTTAAGAAGAAGGAATATGAACACTAATCCATTGAATCTATTAAAATAATAAACACCCGAAGAGGAAAAATAGGTATAAACTAACTGGTATAAGTATATATTAATATTAAAAATAAATATATTGATTTTGAGGAAAGAATATGGTTATGAAATTATTTATTATTTTATTTTTTTATAATTGAGGTGGAAGCACTTCTTTTGGAATGAAGTGTAATGGTTAGGGCTTCGTGAACTTAATTTATGATTTGTAAGTCATACTTTTTATTACCTGAATATACTTTTTCAATATTTATTTGATCTTAATATTTCCACAAAATATATATGTTATAAACCCTTTTAATATTTAGAAATTACTTCCCATAATCAATAACACCTTTTGGATGAAATTTTCACTGAATTAAATGTACAGTTCCACAATGAATAAGTATTATTCTTACTAATGAACCTTATCTTCCATCATAATGTTTTTATAATCAATAAATGCTTCTTAAATTAAATAAAATCATGCTTTTACTTTTATGTTTATAATATTTTACATTTCATATTTTATTAAATGAAATCATTCAATGTCTCTCCAATGTGTCTTATCTTCAAGACAATCCAAAAAACATAATAATTGAATTTCATTTCATTATTTACCACTTATTATTTGTTGTTGTTATTTTCTTCATTAAGAGGATCCATTATTTAGAAAAATTCAATTTTTTTTATAAATTCTACTATCTCCCATTATTTTTTGGAATGAAATTATCCTTTCACCTTTTGCAAAAATGATTAATAAAAATTTTTTTTAATACATTTGTATTTTCACATATATTTTTCTCCACAATTTATCTTGCATGACGTTATTGTTTTATCAATATAACTATATTATTATGATATTATTTCATTTGTAAAATGATAATTTTGATATCCTATAAATTCTAAAATTAATATTATTAATTTGATCATTTTAAGAAAACCATTATTTATTTCTTTGGGTTTATTAAGATATGTTTATGATTGATATTATATTGAACATATATGTATTGTTAATCATTGGAGGGGTCCTATATTAACCTCCAAAGCATTGTTTAATGTTTACATAAAATGATATATCAATGCATTAATATAATGTTTTTTTTCAACAAGACTGGACATAGTGGTTTTGATCATTTTTTTGTTTGGGACACAATTAGTTTTATAATATAGGAAGGGTAATAAAGAGATTTATAACATTTCTAAGTGTATAAATAATAATATTTCTAGAATACAAGGGGGAAAATTGGTTTATCATAATGGTTTTCCAATAATTATGTTTTTTCCAAATTTCTAAGTAATTATAAATTTTTTCAATATTTCAAAAGTACTTTTCATTATAATGTTATTCCATTTAACGATGCTAAATTCTTTCTTTTAAAGTATTACACACATTTACATAAATTTTTTTATTGATTAATGATATATATTTTGAGACACTCCCTAAATTTTGTGCTTACTTAATGATCATGTTAGGATCCTATGATTCTCAATCATTGTTTGTGATTATCATCTACAATTTTATGATATGTTATTAAGATGTTGATGGCTTCCACATATTATCCTTTAGGATTATGATCTAATAAATTAATATATTTTCCCCCATTATAGAGATTATTAGATTAAAAATTTATTATATTTATATTCCCTATTCTCTAAATATAATTATATCACATGAGATGTATAAAAAGGTTTATAGGACCACAATTACAGAGCAGTGTCTTCAAGTGTTGAAAAATAAGATTCTTATACAACTAATCTTTAAGACACTAAATTTTTTGGTCCAAGGGTTATGAGAATAAATCTAATATGTTTTATTTAAAACATTAATGTAATTTACTATTTAATTAATTTTTATCTTTGGGAATATTATTATTTAAACTCACCCAGAAATAATATAAATATAAACAATTTCCCAAATCCAAAAACAAAATCAAAGCTCAAATCATTACATCTTATGAGGTTTTATAAAAATAAAGAATATTATTCATCTTCTAATTGATAATCCAACCAAGGATTATATTTCCTAGTCCACATTATTCTACATAATGTATCCTTGAATATGGTTTCTAATCAAACACTATCCGGATTATATCTTACAAGAGCCACTACACTACCAAAATGGAAAAAAACATATGCCTTTTTGTAGAGTATTTATAAAGTCAAGAATATGATTAATTTTACTCAAACAACAATAGGTATCTATCCATGGTTCAACCATTGAAAAAAAAACTCAATATTTATTTAGGTAATTTAATGGAGGTGTACTCTAAAAACATAAAATTTGGATAACATCCCCGAGACCCACAATTCCGGATCTGGTGTTAAAATATTAAGTATTTTTTCATTATTTTTTTAATATATTTAGTCCATTACACATATAAGGATCTTTAATGGTCTAGATGTAAGAGGATTAGGAAAAACAATCACAATATAATTTTTTTTTTCACAACATATAATAAAACAAGAAAATTATAGTCTATCATGCAAGACATTTAATTGAATCCAAATACCTTGTAACATATAATGATCCTATTAAAAAAATTAAAATGAAGGGTGAGAACAAAATTTCCTAATAAATGGTTTAAAAAGTAATTAATATCATTTTACAGATACCTAAAAAAATTCTTTTGATTTTTATTTTATTTTATGAATTATGATATATTTGATAAATTATTTTTAAGAATACAACAATAGGGTTTTAAAAATATAGAACCACAAAAAAATACGTATCAAAACCTTTAAAATTTAATATCACTTTGAAATCCCAATTTCATTTCAATACATAATAACATTTGAATCATGTACCCGGATTTCAACTTAATGTTTTAAAATAAGAATTCATTTTGAAAATATTGACTTTTATAGAAATAAAATATACTCTAAAACTGTTAAAAAAATAATTGAGTTCAATAAAATTGTCAATATTATGGTAGTATCCTCCTATGTCCATGTGTTCACTCTCCGTTTCTCAAAATCACATTTAACACCCAAGTGCTATGTTTTATAAAAACACTTTTGATAGGATTTATTTTCTCATTTAATTTCCAAAAAAATATCCTCTATAAAAGTATAAAAATTATATTAAAGATAAATTAAATTTATACTACATAATATTTAGTATAATAATATTTTTATGAGATCACCATTAAGTTAGTCAAAATCCACATTTCACAATTAATAATTATGATAATACCTAGAAATGATAAAAAAAACATGAAAATTATTTTCATAATTAATATATGGAATGTAAATATAAAAAATAGAATAGGGACATATAAAAAAATAATTAATATAAACATGAATAAAATAAAATTTCATACATTGAATGATAATTATAAAATTCTATCGAAATTTTAAATAAGTTTATGAAAATAAACATATACAAAATGAAAAAATTTATTATTTTAAATGCACCATTTATCTATGAAAACTAAATTACCTTCTTAAAGAACTTATCTAATTTTAATATAATAATACCATTACATAGAAAGAGATATAAATTAAAAAATTAAAATATTTTTTTTAAAATTATACAAATAGAGGAGTTCATTAAATATCTTAAAAATAAATTTTAATATAATATCCCATTACATATTTTAAAAAAATATATAACTAAATTATATAAATTTATCATTTTGAAATTATAAATCCCTTAGTATAATATAATAGTGTTTTGAAAATATATTACCCATGTAGAAAATAATATTCATTAAAGAAAATTAATATAGATTGGAAAATATAAATTCCCCATACCAATATGAAATAAATTTTAGATATTTTTTTATAAAAATTATTATTCCCTTTTGGGAAGGGTTTTCAAAAAATAATACAGATATTTTTAAAATATATTTTTCCATTACTTCAAATTGAGAATTAAAACAAGATTGGGAAAGACTATACTTCACGACTGATGCTTAGAAATGGTAGAACACGTCAATGGATGAAGAGGGAGCATGGGTATAGGATTTCCACATAGCGAAGAGGGAGTTTTCTCAATATAGATATACAGGGGATCTAAACACATTCATTTTTTATTCTTGGATTATGTTATGGAAGAAGTTGTAATTGGAAAAGGATAAAACCATTGTTTAATGTCCCATAATTCCCTGGTTTTTTTCAAAATTAAATGATATTTTTTTTGAGACCATGAAATTAGATGAAATGTGATTCTGAGGTCTGGAGAGCCTAAATGGAATTTTTAACTTTTGTTAAGCTATGCTGAGTAAACACACGAACAAGATTTTATATCTTTTTAACCATTTCTCGGATAGAAAATTCGAGGAAACAGTTGAATTTAGAATGCTGGTATTCACCTAGAAATTAATTAACTTTAGTCGACAAGGGCCGAACAGAAAAGTTAATTTTACGAATTTTTTTAAAAAATAATAAAATAATTTTAAAAAATAATTTTATTATCTTTCTCTCTTTTGGGTGGCATAAGACAACTCTACGGGGCATCGATAAGGCGGCGAGGATACACATCCATGAGACTCATTAATGGATCATTAAACTTGAAGCATAAAGATGCTTTAATGATGCATAACAATGATGATGATTTTTAATTAAAATAGTGTAACAATGTGATGTCACATCATAATGGTAACGTTGTGACGTGGTCTTATTTATAGTTCGACGTGCTGGGGAAATATGGATTAAAATTTTGAGGCTTCTCTGAAAAACATCTGATGGACTTCCTCCCCAAAAAAGAACAACGAGTACTAACATGACATATTCATCTTTGGCTGTTTTTGAAGATCGGATCTTGGAAGTGATGTTGACATCTTAAACCCCTTGAAGATGAATGCTGCGACATCAAAAATCATAAGAGTAAGGGGTTTTTTTTGTTAATTATCTTCCCCATTCTCTGTTTTTATTTAAACGATGGATGCAGATCGACCAACAAGCTGGTTGATCCTCAAGTCACTTGTTTATGGAAGAGGTTATCTTTAGGGGTTCAAAATTGGGATTGATTTATTTTGGATTTCACTACACTACCCGAAACCTCCCTGGGTTTTGTCCCTTAACACGGAGGGTGTGAGCTGTTACGAACAAGGCCTAAGCCCCTCTTTATGTTCATTTTTGTGATCATCTATTTGAAATTGATGTCAAGGCGGATCCAGATCTATCGTTGTGAAGAGGGCATCCACTGGAGGTTGCATGCACAAATGGTCTAAAAAACGGGCCACTGGAGTGTATCCGACGACCCGACGAGGCTACGACCGGCGCACCGACATGCAGTGAAGACCTGCAGTGGCACAAGTAGGCGAATACACAAGTTGAAAGCATGCCAGAGAACTGACGGTCTGCCAGCTATAGGAGGAGGTGAGCTTGGGTGGTGGAAGATGCAGCTGCAACGGGCTGTGGTCGCAATGGGCCGCAACGCTGGAGTCCCACGACACTAGCGTGGAGAAGTCAACCAGCCATGTAGGTTGAGGTGGGAGACACGGTCGGTGGGCCTGGTCATGGGAGCAGGTGACATACATTATTCTTCCACATTCAGGGAGAAGGGGGATGGGCCAATGTGGTGGGCCGTGGAGATCCTAGTGGGCCAAACTGATTAAGTCGGCCCAGCAGGCGAGGTCAACCCAGGTTGGGTCGGGCCGAACAGGTCAGCCCGGACTTGGACCCATTTCAACCAAGTTATGATTAAAGGGAATTATCTGCTAAACTAGACGTCTGTTTGATGAATCGTATACCGATATGTAATCCTTGGGAAAATGACTTACTTTTGAGAAACTATGATTGAGTTTTGGTGAAAGTTGATGTATGGGTGTGTTGGATCAAACACGATTCCTTTATGGCACTCAGTACTAAAATGCCTATAACTTACAGACCAGGCATCCGATTAATGTGCCATATGTCATGTTGGAACCCTTATGACATGTAGGTACTTTAGGTCACTTCTTTTTGGAACTTCATGGAAGTTGAGGTATGAACGATATCATATAGGGTAGAACCAGGATGATTCTTGTGGTGAGTGTTAGGACGACTACTCCCTTGATGACTCAAGGCATGGGTATTCTTTACTCCTCTACTCCGCAAGGGACGAGACTCCACACATCATGGTCATGGGTTCATTATCTTCTGAGTAGGTTATTCTATGTTAGGAGCAGGTAATCCCTTATCGACCTAGGGTGCGAGTCCTCCTAACACAGTGCTACGGTAGAGTCGGTACTCACATTCCATTACAGGGCATGTGTCCGGTTTTCTAGGGTCGGACACCCCTGATGCACTAGGGTGGGGGTCCACCAAACCAGATTTTGTGAAATATTCAGTTACTTATATAATTTACTCTAGTGTGGGTCCTCTAGCCACCGAGCTGAACTCTCATACAGATTCCGAATATGGGTTCTGTTTACACATTGTTCTAGAATAGTCAGTACTCCCCTTACCGTGCTTGGGTGAGGGTCCTCTAACCTGGGGCTATTACTCCCTTGATGTACTAGGGCGCGAGTCCGCCACAGTGAACCAACTACTAGAGTTGTACTCCCCTATCGGGTAGGGTGCATGTTCTCACATATGGAGTAGAACTCCCCTGTATCCGAGTAGCAATAGAGAGTGGGTCCTTTAGGGGAGTTAGAGATCCCTCTAATGTAGGACATAGTTATGGGGATCATGCCTCTCTACTTGATGTAGTGGATACCAAGGTAGAAGTTAGTGCTCCCTCAACAGACTGAGGTTTGGTACACTTCTTACTGGAGTGACTGACATATCGCGAGTTAGACTAGAGTAGTGCTCACCCCACTAAATGTAGTATCGAGGAGTGGTCCTCTTCACTTGGTTTCCCATGGTCTTGAATCAGGTGCAAGACTGTGACAATGAGACCTCTAGTGTCGGGAACTAGAGGAAGTTCTAGTAGAAAGATCCCAATGGTGCACGTCCTTTCAGACTAGACATTAATAGTGGTTTAGTTGTACCTGATGGACTACTTCTCTCAAACAGGTGCCATTAGGAATGGACAACCCATGCAGAATGTACTCCTGATCCTTGAGTTATGCTTTGAGACATATTTGGAAATCCTGGTAATGGCTTGAGGTCATATCCTTTTGTTTTTTTGTGGATGAGATGAGTATATCAAGATGGTCTAGTTATATTTATGGGCATATACCTATCTAGAGATGAATTTGCATAATCTTTGTGGTTTAATTAATAGTTATGGATTTTTGGTTTACATTATGGTTGTAGCTTTGTGGTTTACTTTGTGGTTGTTTGGTGATGTTTTCCTCTGTGGATTTCTGAGAGACCATCGAGGGTCTTGAAGTCCTATATTGAGTGCTGACTTACTCACCCCTACACGGGATTCACCAACACCTTTTGTGTCTGGTGAACACATTCAACGTCTCGATAGAGGCATTCTGGGAGACGATACCAATGAACATTATGATAGTGGACCTGGTGGCCTAGTACTAGGAGGGCCCCAGATGGACTAGGCATAAATGGCATACTACTTAGGCCTCCAGTTGCTTCACTATTCAAGTGATCAGTTGGTATTTTTCCATAGATTTCTATTGATTCTCCATTTTTACCTTTCTGTTTCCAGTTCTTTTGTTGGGATTGTATACTAGGCAAGTTTTACCACTCAATGATTTAATTGATGTTGTACTCTGGTTTCTGATTATATAGTTTTCACCTTTTAGCTTTTTGGATTTGGATTGTGAGTGCATGTGTGTACAGGTACTGAGGAAAATTCCTGTCACTTGCTGGTTGACGCCTTCAATGCTAGTCACCAACCCCTGGTCTTCATGAGACGGGCTTGGAATACATCACAATATGGGACCCTGAGGATGTTTTGTGACAAATTGGTATGAATGGTGGTTAATTATACCTCAATGGACAAGGGTCTATTTTTTTATGAAACAATTTTATGTGTTTCGAGTTTGGATTTCAGGCTAGGAACTCTATTGTTGTTGTGGAAGATGACATATTCGTACAAAAGGATGATGTACACCTGTTACCTGACTCAGAACATAGAAACATTGGTTGTGGGGAAATGAAGGGATTATGAAACTTGTATTAATGATTGTGATTTCCATTTACTTATTGAGTTAGATCTCCAAATATACTCTTAACTGTGGTTCATCTTGACTAATTTCAGGATTCCTCCACGATGACATATAATAGGATTCCATAGGAGGATCAAGATGATTTCCTTCCCTAAGTGGAGGCTTCAGTACATGGCACTAATATAGGGGAATTACCTCTGGGTGGTACCCCAGTGATGCCACCACCCGTCGAGAAGTCGTTGCCACAACCAGTTTAGGGTGAGGATGTGTGTTGTCCGAGTGTGCTAACTAAGTTTTAGAGGCAGAGACCTCCCAGGTTCAGAGGAGAGATAGATCCTCAGGTAGCTGAGAATTGGCTTGAGGCAGTTACACATGTATTCTGCCTAGTGAAGACACTACTTGACCAGATGGCGGTCTTAACTACAGGACTTATTTAGGGATTAGTGGGAAGATGGTGGAGGCTGATGATCCAGACTCATGATGAGGTGGCCCTCACTTAGATAGACATTTAGAACCTCTTCATAGATGAGTAATATCAGGTAACATTGTGCTCGGTATGCATACAGGAGCTGCTGCACCTATGGAATGGCAGCATGATGGTAGCATAGTACTCACTGAGATTCACAGATCTCTCTTGTTACTCCACAGATAAGGGGCATGACCCATACTTTAGGCCTCATACCTTCATGTAGGGAGTGGTTTGGTACATTAGGTCATCATTTATATCTCTCAGCATTCAAAAACATGCTGGTGTACAGGAATGAGCCCTGGTGGTTGAGATATACATGGTGAAGGAGCATGTGGACATGACCTACCAAAGTGGTTATAGAGTAGAGGTTTCTAATGGGGGAGGAAGACGAGTGGTGACAGAATCATGGTTTTTGAGGCATACCCATTCCCAGATAAAGACATGTGGGTATGTGTCACAATACTAGCGCTAAGGAGTAGATCAGCCACAAGAGAGGAAGTTTAATGCCTGTAATGGCTGGGGTCTTCTCGCTAGAGATTGCTCAACCTTCCATAAAACTGAGGGGGAGATGGTAGGTGGTCCTCCTTGGTAGAGATAGTTTATGGAGCATGGAGTTCCGCATGTCGACCGATGAGGTAGAGAAGCTGGACGAGTAGTAGGGGTGGTCCCTGATAGGCTTAGGGAGCTGGAGGATGTGGGTGAGGACAACTATATGCAGTCATGGATAATGACCAAGAAGCTCTAAGAGAAGTTAAAGGTATGACTTGTGTTTTTTTATACCTTTATAAATATACACATGTGGCAGATGTTCCTTATTCCATGAGTCTTGTTGAAGACTTTGAGGTTTCGGTTAGACCATAGACTTGAACATCACGCATAGAGACTCTTGATGGTGGAGACTCACATATCACACATAGACATTGATTATGTGACCTATCTCTTAGAGCCGATAATTGCAGTCAAGATATCTTAGTAGTGGTGTTGGGACCTTTGGACATTATTCTGGGTATGGAATACTATCTTTCATGCCTATAATGATGATATTAGGTAAGAGAAATGGTATATCTGTATGGTAGAGAAGGTATTTCTTTTACAGAAAAAGGGAATCCCATGCATCTTGGTTTGGACCCTCATACAGATTCCCACATGAGTCGTTCTGTGGTGGAAGAGTTAGACAACAAGATGTTTTCATACTGTGGAATGGTTCCTACCCATCCATACTCAGTAGAGATTCTACAAGTGGGAGTCACCGTGTTCAAGTTTTGGATTTTGGTGTTGATGTTGGAGGTTGTAGAATGAGGGCCCAGTAAGACCCATCATTCACTCATGGGAAACCAAGTTTTATTCATAATTAATCCCATGAATTAGCGTCAACCATGAACGCATCACACCCGTGGGGGTTTTAACACATTTTATCCATTGGGGGATGGGGAATATTGATTTCATTCTGTGATTTGCCTCAGTTTAGTGTGACGGTGAGCCACTGAACTCCACGACTACTGATGAATCGTAATACTTAGTGCTTTTCCCACTTGTTTCATCTGAAGAAACATGTTCTTTTTGTGGTATGATGTTGGTCTAGTAAGATCTGTATATGGGAGTGGTTGATCTCAGAGTTTCTTTATGGTGTGTACTTCGAAGCAGCATTGAAACCTTCATTGAGCAAATTTCCTCCCGTAAGACTGGGTTTTGGATTTTCAGCATTGAAATGTCTAAAGGTGGGGAGGATGTATTGTCCTGGAATTATAGGGAATATATTTTTGAAAATTAAATAGGATTTTTTTATTTTCAAAACTGTAAAATTTGACAACACCTAATTTCGAGGTCTGGAGATCTGGAAATTGAATTTTTAACATTTGTTAAGGTACCCTCAATAGATGTGCGAATGAGATTTTCCAACTTTTGAACTATTTCTAGGATAGAAAATTCGATGACACCATTGAATTAATAATGTTGGGATTCTCCTAAAATTGAATTAACTTTGGACAGTAAGGGTTGAGAAAAAAAGTTATTTTTAGGACTTTTTGAGAAAAATAATAAAATACTTTAAAAGAATTCATTAAATTTTATTTTCATGAGAAAATCACTAAAAACACATAATTTTATCCTTATCACTATTTAATCAATAAAATTAATATTTATTAATGCTTTATAACATTTTATTAACACCTTAATATTTATTTTAAAACCTCATTATTGTTTTTCTAATAAGTATGCTTCTACTAATACTTGAGTAGAAAGAGAAGGGATTTCTATATGAAAAATTTCCAATCCAAAATTAGAAAAATAATTAATTGAAGGATCATGTTCCCAACATATCATGGTCATTAATGAATTATATTTTTTATTAAAGGCATAAAATTACATTTTTTTCTTCTACAAGATAATATTTAACCATGAAATAGTAATCATTAATCAATTTGGACTACATTCACTACCTTACAATCAAATATTTTTAATTGAATATATAATTTATAATTCTATGGTTAGTATATACTCACATTTCACCCTATATAATATAATCCAATAAATTATTTAAGAAAAAAGAAACATATGAATGCTAATGGTCATGTATAGGATAATTCTAATCATTGAGTTTCAATTAGTGTGATACATATTAAATTAACCAACCATCTTGAATCAAGACACAATCAATGCCCTTCAGGGAAACATAATTGTTAGTGAAAAACTAACCATTTCTAGAAAAAATGGAAAACACAAGAGAATTAATAAATTATAATTTAAATTCCTATAAACATTTATCAAATTCTATTTTCTAGATGAATTTAACTCCCATTTGTGTTAGCATTATTGTTAGTTTATACAACTCATCAATGTTATTATCAAAAAATATCTAATAACTTACTAACAATGAAAATTATAATCTCATTGATATTTTTAATCCTTTCCAATATTATATGACATTATTTTTAGTGAGATATGTTTTTATTTAATAATTGGATATAATGTTACTAAAGAAATAAATCCATCATAATAAAATCCCCACATTTGAGAAGTTTCCTATACCACTCTTTTTTTGTATTTATATTAATCCATAAATCCTACCCTTTGTCTTTTTTATAATTTATAATTTTATAGGTATTAATCCTAGAAACGCATAAAACATTTATCTACATAATCAACGAAATAACTATTCACAAGATCTACAAATAAATCATAGGAATTCATCAACATGAATTTTATATCCGGAAAATCATAATGGTCATACCTAGTAAGAAACACCATCAACATAATGCATTCCTCCTTCACATTCAAGTGGTGATACATGGACCAATGGTCAATCATTGAAAAATACATAGCACCAAAAGCTGACCAAAAAAATCATTGATATGAGGAAATGTAAAAATTTTCTTTAGAGTAATGAAATTTAAAAATCTAAAATCACTTAAAATCCTTAAGGATATATTTTTTTTAAATTAAACAAGAGAACCCAAATGAGTTGTGAATGGACAGATGAAACCCTTTTTAAGTAAATCTTGAAAATTACTTCTCCGTTCCATTAGATCATTTAGAGACACTATAAGGCCCCATCCTTAAACATTACTTAATCTTGAGTTACTTCAAGATTACACGTTGAGGATCTTTTCAGGATTAGAGTTTCAGAGAATTAGATCATAAAACATGCATTAAATTCAACATTTAATCAAAGTGGTTATATAAAAGATAGTATTCATTTTTCCCATCAACAGAATCATATTTAAAATAAAACATGGATTCTCTTTTGACACTTACTTGACACGATCATCATTTCATGTACCTTTCCTTTGACCTGTGAAAAACTTTCGAAAACTTGGGATGAACAAAAAAACATGGTATGAGATATAAAAGTACAAAATGAAAACATTAGTCCATGTATGATATCATACTTTACCCATAAAACATAAGCATTTTAACGTGCCTCATCAAATCATGAATAAATCATAGGAATCATAAGACGTAAAGGTAACTTGAGGCATTCATAACATTCTTACTTAGGGAGTAACCCTTATGGTTACGTTTGGAATCCCCATCACAGTATATTCCCTAAATCTCTTCAGAGAAACCTTAAAATTTAACTCCTTCACGTTACCCAATGCATTAGAGAGCTATATTGGGCTCACCTACCCTTAGTTTATCACGGAACCACCGTCTTCATAAACAATGCCCAAGAACCATAACATAAATCGTATCACATAAAACATGCATAAAGGAAACATAACATTTACACATTTCAATCAAAAGATATCAATAACACATTGATATAATAAAACATTATCAAAACCATTTTCGATACCAAAACAAAATAAAATTAAAACATGGTATTTATTTTTTATTTAAAAAAATGTTATGGCTTGTAGAGGAAGCCGAAACTCAAATAATGGTCACAGCGGCGGAGAAGTCGTTGTCGCCGCATACGTATGACAAAACAAAACATTCCCTTTTGTCGTTTAGTAAAACGATTCATATAAAAAAGATTCATTTTGAATAAGCGTAAAATTCAAATGGATTTATACACTGTATAAAAGAAATTTGTGTATAAAACAAAATATGCCTTAATGAATGGAGATTGAGACGAAGTCCCATACCTCGGGTAAGACTTGACTCGATCATTCTTTAATGTCTTGAATAATAAACTTGAGTTAATTTCTACCTGCTTAAGAACCTTTTTCAAGTTTATTATTCCTCTTATATCACTTATTACAATGTTATGATCATTATTTAGTCATTTAAGTTAATAACGGTCTTTTTGTCGATATTTGGTACTCGAGTCAAAAGTGAACTTCTTATATTTACAAGTTGTTCACGTAGTCAAATATCCATTATCTCAAGAATTATATTAAGGATGTAGATTCCATATATTTCATATATATCCAGTATATACATGCATTTATAGTATTACATACTCATTTAGAGGTAAGAAATGAAATGCACCGTTCATGGAGATGGTAAGCCGTACGTACGCATGAACGCTACTTTCATTTCTATTTCGTATTTTATGGAATGGAATAATAATGATATAAAGTTATATTATAACTCCAGTATAATATCATATATAATATCATAAATCCATCTTTTATATGCCCCACATATGGTATTAACGAATCATATCACTTTGAGGGGGCGGTAGTCCGCACTTCTTAAAATGAAAATATCACGTTTATCCATAATGGAAACCATAATGGTATGCCAAAACTAAAAAATATAGAATCTTAAGGAAAACATAAACATATTATATATCATATATAAATATAGTGTCATCTTAATGTCCACCTTTGATGGTGTTAGAAGAATGTTGAACAACCATCGTTTAATGAGGCAGAAATTCACCATCCACGGAAACAATATGTTCTTTAACCATTAGATGTAGGTGCGTGTAAGTGTATCTAGAATCCTTATTATAACAACATCCTAGTATATTGAAGGTACTGAAGTTGTTACAGCATAAATTAATAAAAAGAGTTAGGGGGTTGGAGAAGCAAAATAAAACAAAAGAGCATTAGAGAAGACTTTACGTTTTAATCGGGTAACTCCCTTTGGTTTGAACCAAAAGGGTTTCTTGAAGAGATTCCTACATAAGGTAAGGCATATAGGGTGTGGAGAGGGATTTTGAGAGACAAAATGAGCAGGGCTTGGCCGAACCACAGGCTGGATAAGTGTGGGTAAGGAGGTAGAGGTGGGGGCCTTTAATAAGAGGAGAGGAGGGGTAGTCTTGGAAAGTTACAAAATGTTACTTTATTTTCAATTGAGTTTCAGATTTTAAAGGTCCCACATTGATGTATTTCGAGGATAAGGTAATAAGGGTTAGAAATTTACTCATACAATAGGTCTTTGACAAGTGTAGGTCTTAGATTTTACATTATCTTTTTATTTTATTTAAATAGTTAAATAATGAGGTAATCTCTGCATCATCATGATGTCATAAATAATTTAATTTATTTAATGTCTAAAAATTATAAAAAAAATACTATGATGTAGGAAATATTTTTAGATTTCCAATGAATATTTATAGTCCAAGGTAACATTAATGTATACAAAATTAAAAAATGTTTTACTCAGGTGATACATTCTTTGTTATATTTAACTTTCTTTTAAAATAAAAAGATAAAAAATCACTTTCACAAAAAAAGTGATTCCAAGGGGTTCCCAAATTTGGCACAAGGCATACCATGGTCGGCCATGAGACAACCAGTAGTATTAGGACATATTTTGTGGCCATTTCTTATTATTATGATATTATTTTATTATCCTTAACTACCTGATTACTCATTAATCAAGATAATTAAAGATAATTACCGTCGTTACTATTCATAATATTAAAAAACAAAAGAATCTTAATTACATAATTTGGACCTTATGATTACAAATATGGAATCAATTTTACCAAATTCCAAACATATAAAATGCAATAATTAATTTAAAAATAATTCCCGTTGTCAAAACAAATAGCAGGTTTTTTTGAAACAATATCTATGAAACGTTTGGCATTAGTTTATGCCCAATTCAAAAGTGAAAATAATCCCAATGACCACAATTGGATTTCATTGTAAAAATATATTCTATTTAAAATTTAAAACCAATTAAAAACATAATCTAACCATATAACTAAATTAGATGAAAAATAAATTTTGATTTAAAATGCAGTATTTTTCACTATTCATTAAAAAATGAACATTGTCAGAAAAATTCCAAAAAATTATCCAATGTGAATTTAAATGTCCCAATAATAAATAATAAGTTTATTTTGACAAATAGAGCTTATAAAGTTTTCAATATTTTGATTTAAAAATGGTTTTCCATCAAAAGGCAGTAATACAATCTTTTAAAAATATTAGTGTATTCCATGCATAAGATTGGATTTATTCTCATTTAAGCCTCTAAAACACTGTCTAATTCATAAATAGACATAGATAAGAATATAGATTACTCATTAATTACTTGGGATGTTACAAACAATATATAATTTGGTTTTTAAAATGACTTATCATCGATAACTGATTAAATTAGTATTTCTACCTCCCAATTTGGAATAACACAATGAAAATCATCTAAATATACATCCAATTTTTTTTACCATAGAAACATAAATATTGTAACGCCCCGACCCCAGTTACCCAGAGTCGGTGCATTATTACATAACATTGGCATGATCACAAGAAAGATCAAATCTCGAAAGACCGATTGGTTTAGTAGCCTTGGAAACACTAGATATATTCATAAGTTTTACATTACATCATAAAATGAAAAACTACTACAACAACATAATGTTTCCACAATCCACACTATTAACCCCTCATAAAATCCATGCAGGTCATTCATAACTTACTTCTTCACATCCTGGGAAAAATAAAACATAGAAAAGGGGTGAGCTCAAATGCCCAGTAAGGATAACAATATAGCGGAAACTTTCATAAATAAGAATAAACATTTAAGGCAATGTATAACTAAAACAAAAGCCTTTTAAATATGAACTTTCAACATGGTATGGCATAAATAAAATGAAATAATTCCATTTACTTATTCACATGGATATTCTACTAATCGAATAATCACATGCAAAAATCAATAACCACTTTAATAATGTTGGAATGCATAATGCCAGACTATCATAACCACATAGCCAAGGCCTCGTGCCAAGACTACAAATAATATTTTGTCAAGGCCTTGTGCCAAGACACTAGTTTGTCTCATGAGACCTACCGATGCATCGAGGAGCTATAGCGGGCTCCACCCGTCACTTATTAAGTCCAATGCATTCCCATATGAAAAGGTTTAGACATAACATAAACATTCGTATTAAAAACTAGCATACGAAATGTCAATAATTTCACCTTAAACTATGAATGGTATAAAAATAGCACATCCATAGTCAAACATATCACAAAACCTTCAATACAATATATAAGTTTTGTATCATAATAAATCAACTTCAAATAATCTTAAAATCCATCAAAGGATGTTGACGTAGATGAAATCAAAATTCTTTTTAAAGAAATATCTCCTTTTATTTTGAAATCATTTAAGATCCATATAAAAAAAACATTTTCTTTGAAATTATTCTTATAAGATTGTAAGGGAAGTTTTGAAGATTTTATAACGGCGGAAATTAGCCGCACCCGCCGTATAAGTTAAAAAAAACATTCTTACCTTAATTCTGTCGAAAAGGATAAAAATGAACTTGTTTTGAAAACGACGGTAAGATTCCTTTATAAACCTCTTATAAAAAGTCAAACAAGGGTATAAATGACTTTAACCCATATTCTTGTAAATAATAAATATGTTTTGAAATACATTTCGAAGAAACATGGATGTGGATGATAAAGAAATCCCAGTAGATTATTACGTATAAACAACCTCGGATAATGAAGAGATTGTGAAATAACCCTTACCTTGTACTTTTCCTTGGTTGGGGTAGGTTAACCTCCTGTATAATGGTGAAATAGTTGTTATTAAATTATAAAAGAATCATATATATTAATATGATATCATATATGATCTTTTAACATTGATTTGTTAATAATATCTTAGAATTATCGTCGTTTCGGGAGTTAACTTACTCATTTTCTTTTATATGTTTTGTTACATAAGCCATGGTTGTTGTATCTTATTCATATCCAGAATGATATCCAGTCCTTAAACATCATTTTTAAATCATCAAATGATAATTATACTTGAATGGATACGATGGAGAATGAATCTCATCGCGTTCGTGGAGACGGTAGTCCGTACGTACGCACGAGCGACAATATCATTATTTTGATATTAAAATAATATATAAATGGATGGTATATCATATATAAATAATCATTAACATGTTATATTTATTATTTACATGAGTTACACATCATTATTATACCCATCCAAATAATATTATATTGAATAACAATTACACCACGACGTGGAGACGGTAAGCCGTACGTACGCACGTATGGTGACATGTTATTCAAAGGGTGGATAGAATACTGAATATGATTGTACCATATTTATAATAACATCACAGTATATGTGAGATACTGGAGTTATTATTTTAGAATGGTAAGAACAAAGGAAGAAGAAGTGGAAGAAGAAATTAACTTGGAGAAGGGTGGTGAAATCATTACCTCTTCTTCGGGTTCTTCCTTTTGATTTGATCAAAAGGGCTCCTTAGGATGGCTTTCTGATCAAACTAAGGCCTCTAGGTTGTAGTGAGGGATGTTGGGAGAGTATTTTGGCAGAGTTTGGCCGAACCAAAAGGCTTTGAAGGTGTGAAGAAATGAGAAGGAGTAGTTCCCTTTTATAAGAGGGGTGAGGGGCACCTTTGGAAAAGCTAGAAATATTAATTTATAATAAATTCATATTCGGTTTCTAATGGCTCCAAAGTTGATTATTCAAAGGTTAAGGTGGGGATAGGTCGAAAACCACTCAACCAATAGAATTTATACAGGTTTGGGTACTTATATTAACCTTATCTTTAAGTATTAACTCTAAGTTAATTAGTTTCACTTTTACAATGTCTCTTTGAATTTTTATATAATATGGTTAATAAACTTACTATATACATCCAAGCGACCCCCAAGTGGTACATTAATGATGAACCTATCCTGATATAAGTCTCTTGGCCGAACCTTAGATTTTTAGGACTTTAATATCAATTAATAATATAATATTTGTTTTAAGAACTCTTTTATGTCAATTTTGACACTATTCAATAGTTGATTTTTGTGAAACTCATAACAGATTGATTACTTCGAAAAAAGTCAATTATATCAATCCTAATATATCATATTATCCTAGAAAATTAGTTTAATTCATTAAAAGTTTCATATTATATTTTTTTGGGTATTTATAATATCAATTATTTTAATTTTTCACTATTATAGTAATTACTGCATCATCATTGTGTCATAAATAAAATATATTATATAATGTCTAAAAATTATAAATAAAATATAATTATGTAGGATATCTCTTTATCTTTCTAATGAATATTTATAATCTAAAATCCAACTTATATAACCCTATGTAACAATTGTTTTTGTTAAAAGATATATGCTTGTGTCATTTTTGTATTCATTTTAACTTAATTAAAATAAAGTGTCATTATCACTTACAAGTGGATCCATGGGGTCCCAAAATAGACCCAAAGATTTCCATGGTCGACCATGTATCAAACAATAGGGTTAAGACACGTTTTAGGGTAATTTAGTATTATTATAATATTATATTTTAACCCTCATTTACCGGATTTACCCTTAACCATGGTAAATAAAATATTTACCGCAGTAATTATTCAAAATGTCTAAAAATAAAAGTTACCTATTTACACAATTTGAACATCCTGATTCCAAATATGGAATCCATTTTCCTAAATTCTAAACACAAAAGTGGCAGAAATTAATTTAAAATTAATTCCCGCTGTCAAAACAAAAAGCGTGTTTTTAAGAGATAATAACTATCAAAAGATTGACACTTGTTTATGTTCGGTTTAATTGTAAAATTATGTCCAATGACCAACATTATATTAAATGTTAAAAATATATTCTAAATATACTTTAAAACCACTCAAATTCATAATTTATCACTATTAATTATTTTGATTAAAAAGTTGTTTTTAATTAAAATTTAGTAATTTTCACTATTCATCAAAATATGAAAGTTATCCGAAAAGTACCAAAATTTCACCTTAGGCTAAATTTGATATTCCGAATCCAAAAATGAAGTCCATTTTAAAATATAAAATATATATAACTTCAAAAAGTAGGTATTACTATTCATAACAGCTAGTTTGATTGGTTACGGTGTGTTAGAACTCGAAGTTGCATACAACACACACTACTGTTTTATTCAAAGGAAAGCGTACCGTGGAAGCATGGGATGTTTCATTTTAAATTTTTTGATGTCTCCATTTAGTCAAAAAGTTTAAAATATTGTATTTAAAAAGGTTTCACTATCAAAATTTGATAAAAGTGCAATACTGAAAATGAATCTGTTCTTGCATTATGACTAAGAAACTCATAATATGGATTCTAAAATTATAAGGATTATATAAAGTTTAAAATTTAGTTAATACTATTCATGACCTCTTTTAATGGCTTTTTTTTTTGGTAAGTCATGGTGCAATTGAACTCAGTGTTGCGTGTAGTGCAAGTTATTGAATTATTTTGAAGAAATAACACACTATGAAATCTTGGGGTGTTACATTCTCCCCTCCTTCAATAAATTGCGTCCTCGCAATTCGAAATTGTTCTTCAAAAATAAAAGGTTGAAAGTAGAAAATATATTTGTGGGAAAACCCACATCGGAAATTGGGTTACTAAAATTTAGTCTTAATATGAGGAAAAGAGAAATGAAAGGGTCACCACCAAATTATGATCTTGATTAGGAGAACATTGGTGGCAATTAGAGACATATAATTGGAGGAAAAACGTAAATATTTATAGGTAGTGATTGAGGTCATCAATCACAAACAAGTGTATAATTGAGGTCCTTAAACTCATCAATCTATGATGATTTGAAGTACCATCGGTTCAACAAAATATAGGGTATTGGGATAACACATTTTTGACGTTTCAAAATATCTTAGTTGAAATCCCACATCGAAAAATGAATTAACGAGGCCTCTATTTAAAATAAAGAGTCGAAAGTATGAAGATTACCGAAAATAACACATACTAGGGTTCCATGTAGGAAAATATGGATATGGAAGAAAAATCTAACCATCAGTTATCTGATGGAGAGTGGTAGAGAACATGGCTATGAAAAGGCCAACAATCCCAAAGCCATAAATTAGTGATGATTTAAGGTACCATCTTGGAAAACATTTTTGTTCTAAGTTTCTTTTCTTAATATTGAGGAATTTATTTATGAGATTGGCTAAGATCATAAGGAGATATACTTACTTTATAATTATAGTTTTATCCATTAATAAATTTCTACCACAAACTCATCTTTCACTCTAAAAGATAATAGAATGTAAAAAAAATTCTATTTACACTATTCGTATAGGGTTCCAAAATAAATGAATTTATAATTCATCAACAAGATCTTTTAATAAAAACTACATTATTTAATCCAGGACATCTCGTGGGCCAGTGGTAGGTGATACACCCTTGTCACCCTTCAGTTGCGGGTTCAAGTCTTGCAGCCTTGCCGGACGCGACGGGTTGCCGCCCGACCTCCGGGTTGTCCTTTTATGGAAATCCAAAATAATCCAAACTAGAACTATCCAAAATAATTCTATCCAAACTCACAGTCCAACATTTATAAGGAAGTTAAACATAATATAGATCCTTTTTACCCCGTAATAGCATATGAATACCTTCATCATGTATTACCATATTCCTTATTGATTACATTCATGTTCCCTTATTCCATATAGAATGCTGGATATACTTCATTAATCCAAAAATGTTTTAAAACCCAACAATGATGGAATATACAAATCATTAATCAGCTTCAAGGTAGTCAATAATATCCAATATAATTTATCCAAATCAATCATGTATTATTCTAAAATCACCACCTCGGTATCTGAACCATATTATGGTTTATCTTTCTCTCAACTATATATTTTCCAAACATTTAACCTGCTACTGAGTCACTTTTCTTTGTTCCACACCATCTCAAGTCCTTAATGAAATAGTACTGCAGTACAATCCTTATATACTCCATAATTATTATAACAAGTACATTGTTGATACAACACTCAATTGATATAATCAACATAATAACTCTAATCATTCCTCTTAATCTGTGGTAGTATCATAACTTGATTATTATCCAATAGCATCATTTGCGGCATAGTCTGATGAATGGGACATAGGTTCGCGTAGTGTCCAAACTCCTTGCAAATGAAGCATTGTACATTTGACACCATTTTCTTACCCTTGCAGTCATGTACTTTGTGCCCTTTTCCTCCACACTTATAACAAACTCCCATTCCTTTCAGGAAAGTTCCAGGGTGTTTCTTTCCACAGTTACCACATATGGGAAAATTCTTCTTTTCCCTCTTCCCTTTATCCATCTTTCTCTCTTCTATCCTTTTCTTCTCTTGCTTCCCTTCAAAGCCATAGGACTCAGTAAACTCTTTACTTATCTTATCAACAGATGATATTATTTCTTCATATGATGATAATACATGGGAGACTATTTCTCTTACAAATTCTAGCTTAAGACCATGAAAGATATGATCCTTCCTTCTCTTTGGATCATGTGCATTTTTGGAGTTCTCATTCCTTCTACTGGGCGCCATTTCTAAACAATGGCATACACTAGATCAGTTTATTAATCAAAATACATAATCCCATACTTATAAAACACTTAACATAAATTGAACTATTTATGGATATAATCCATAATAATAAAAATGTCTCCTTTGAGGATGTATATACTCATAAACCCTTCATAATGGTTTGTAAAGAAAATGAGAATTATCCTAAGCATATCCCCCGGGAGTGTCGTAACCAAGAGTGCAGCAAGGCCCGTTGTCGTGCACCAGTTCCCGTTCGAGTCTAGCTCAAAGCGGTGTTTTCGGGTTTTACCCCTAGGTACATCTGTGCCAGAGCCGCCTCTACCTGCTCGTATCCAGACAGGGATGTATTGCTCGGAAAACTCACAAAATCTCTACAATACCAAAATTCTAGGAAGTTCTCCTATACTAATCCTCAAAGTTCATCTTAGGTCTACGTGCTCAAATCAGAGTTTATCTAAATCTAGCTTCCAAGGTTTGTACTAAACTTCCTCTGATACCAACTGTAACGCCCCGACCCCAGTTACCCAGAGTCGGTGCATTATTACATAACATTGGCATGATCACAAGAAAGATCAAATCTCGAAAGACCGATTGGTTTAGTAGCCTTGGAAACACTAGATATATTCATAAGTTTTACATTACATCATAAAATGAAAAACTACTACAACAACATAATGTTTCCACAATCCACACTATTAACCCCTCATAAAATCCATGCAGGTCATTCATAACTTACTTCTTCACATCCTGGGAAAAATAAAACATTGAAAAGGGGTGAGCTCAAATGCCCAGTAAGGATAACAATATAGCGGAAACTTTCATAAATAAGAATAAACATTTAAGGCAATGTATAACTAAAACAAAAGCCTTTTAAATATGAACTTTCAACATGGTATGGCATAAATAAAATGAAATAATGCCATTTACTTATTCACATGGATATTCTACTAATCGAATAATCACATGCAAAAATCAATAACCACTTTCATAATGTTGGAATGCATAATGCCAGACTATCATAACCACATAGCCAAGGCCTCGTGCCAAGACTACAAATAATTTTTTGTCAAGGCCTTGTGCCAAGACACTAGTTTGTCTCATGAGACCTACCGATGCATCGAGGAGCTATAGCGGGCTCCACCCGTCACTTATTAAGTCCAATGAAATCCCATATGAAAAGGTTTAGACATAACATAAACATTCGTATTAAAAACTAGCATACGAAATGTCAATAATTTCACCATAAACTATGAATGGTATAAAAATAGCACATCCATAGTCAAACATATCACAAAACCTTCAATACAATATAGAAGTTTTGTATCATAATAAATCAACTTCAAATAATCTTAAAATCCATCAAAGGATGTTGACGTAGATGAAATCAAAATTCTTTTTAAAGAAATATCTCCTTTTATTTTGAAATCATTTAAGATCCATATAAAATAAAACATTTTCTTTGAAATTATTCTTATAAGCTTGTAAGGGAAGTTTTGAAGATTTTATAACGGCGGAAATTAGCCGCACCCGCCGTATAAGTTAAAAAAAACATTCTTACCTTAATTCTGTCGAAAAGGATAAAAATGACCTTGTTTTGAAAACGACGGTAAGATTCCTTTATAAACCTCTTATAAAAAGTCAAACAAGGGTATAAATGACTTTAACCCATATTCTTGTAAATAATAAATATGTTTTGAAATACATTTCGAAGAAACATGGATGTGGATGATAAAGAAATCCCAGTAGATTATTACGTATAAACAACCTCGGATAAAGAAGAGATTGTGAAATAACCCTTACCTTGTACTTTTCCTTGGTTGGGGTAGGTTAACCTCCTGTATAATGGTGAAATAGTTGTTATTAAATTATAAAAGAATCATATATATTAATATGATATCATATATGATCTTTTAACATTGATTTGTTAATAATATCTTAGAATTATCGTCGTTTCGGGAGTTAACTTACTCATTTTCTTTTATATGTTTTGTTACATAATCCATGGTTGTTGTATCTTATTCATATCCAGAATGATATCCAGTCCTTAAACATCATTTTTAAATCATCAAATGATAATTATACTTGAATGGATACGATGGAGAATGAATCTCATCGCGTTCGTGGAGACGGTAGTCCGTACGTACGCACGAGCGACAATATCATTCTTTTGATATTAAAATAATATATAAATGGATGGTATATCATATATAAAGAATCATTAACATGTTATATTTATTATTTACATGAGTTACACATCATTATTATACCCATCCAAATAATATTATATTGAATAACAATTACACCACGACGTGGAGACGGTAAGCCGTACGTACGCACGTATGGTGACATGTTATTCAAAGGGTGGATAGAATACTGAATATGATTGTACCATATTTATAATAACATCACAGTATATGTGAGATACTGGAGTTATTATTTTAGAATGGTAAGAACAAAGGAAGAAGAAGTGGAAGAAGAAATTAACTTGGAGAAGGGTGGTGAAATCATTACCTCTTCTTCGGGTTCTTCCTTTTGATTTGATCAAAAGGGCTCCTTAGGTTGGCTTTCTGATCAAACTAAGGCCTCTAGGTTGTAGTGAGGGATGTTGGGAGAGTATTTGGGCAGAGTTTTGCCGAACAAAAAGGCTTTGAAGGTGTGAAGAAATGAGAAGGAGGAGTTCCCTTTTATAAGAGGGGTGAGGGGCACCTTTGGAAAAGATAGAAATATTAATTTATAATAAATTCATATTCGGTTTCTAATGGCTCCAAAGTTGATTATTAAAAGTTTAAGATGGGGATAGGTCGAAAACCACTCAACCAATAGAATTTATACAGGTTTGGGTACTTATATTAACCTTATCTTTAAGTATTAACTCTAAGTTAATTAGTTTCACTTTTACAATGTCTCTTTGAATTTTTATATAATATTGTTAATAAACTTACTATATACATCCAAGAGACCCCCAAGTGGTACATTAATGATGAACCTATCCTGATATAAGTCTCTTGGCCGAACCGTAGATTTTTAGGACTTTAATATCAATTAATAATATAATATTTGTTTTAAGAACTCTTTTATGTCAATTTTGACACTATTCAATAGTTGATTTTTGTGAAACTCATAACAGATTGATTACTTCGAACAAAGTCAATTATATCAATCCTAATATATCATATTATCCTAGAAAATTAGTTTAATTCATTAAAAGTTTCATATTATATTTTTTTGGGTATTTATAATATCAATTATTTTAATTTTTCACTATTATAGTAATTACTGCATCATCATTGTGTCATAAATAAAATATATTATTTAATGTCTAAAAATTATAAATAAAATATAATTATGTAGGAAATCTTTTTATCTTTCTAATGAATATTTATAATCTAAAATCCAACATATATAACCCTATGTAACAATTGTTTTTCTTAAAAGATATATGCTTGTGTCATTTTTGTATTCATTTTAACTTAATTAAAATAAAGTGTCATTATCACTTACAAGTGGATCCATGGGGTCCCAAAATAGACCCAAAGATTTCCATGGTCGACCATGTATCAAACAATAGGGTTAAGACACGTTTTAGGGTAATTTAGTATTATTATAATATTATATTTTAACCCTTATTTACCGGATTTACCCTTAACCATGGTAAATAAAATATTTACCGCAGTAATTATTCAAAATGTCTAAAAATAAAAGTTACCTATTTACAAAATTTGAACATCCTGATTCCAAATATGGAATCCATTTTCCTAAATTCTAAACACAGAAGTGGCAGAAATTAATTTAAAATTAATTCCCGCTGTCAAAACAAAAAGCGTGTTTTTAAGAGATAATAACTATCAAAAGATTGACACTTGTTTATGTTCGGTTTAATTGTAAAATTATGTCCAATGACCAACATTATATTAAATGGTAAAAATATATTCTAAATATACTTTAAAACCACTCAAATTCATAATTTATCACTATTAATTATTTTGATTAAAAAAGTTGTTTTTAATTAAAATTTAGTAATTTTCACTATTCATCAAAATATGAAAGTTATCCGAAAAGTACCAAAATTTCACCTTAGGCTAAATTTGATATTCTGAATCCAAAAATGAAGTCCATTTTAAAATATAAAATATATATAACTTCAAAAAGTAGGTATTACTATTCATAACAGCTAGTTTGATTGGTTACGGTGTGTTAGAACTCGAAGTTGCATACAACACACGCTACTGTTTTATTCAAAGGAAAGCGTACCGTGGAAGCTTGGGATGTTTCATTTTAAATTTTTTGATGTCTCCATTTAGTCAAAAAGTTTAAAATATTGTATTTAAAAAGGTTTCACTATCAAAATTTGATAAAAGTGCAATACTGAAAATGAATCTGTTCTTGCATTATGACTAAGAAACTCATAATATGGATTCTAAAATTATAAGGATTATATAAAGTTTATAATTTAGTTAATACTATTCATGACCTCTTTTAATGGCTTTTTTTTGGTAAGTCATGGTGCAATTGAACTCAGTGTTGCGTGTAGTGCAAGTTATTGAATTATTTTGAAGAAATAACACACTATGAAATCTTGGGGTGTTACAAATACTATAATAAAATCCAATGTTTTTAATGACATGTGTATGATAACTTTCCATCAAATATTATAAATAATTTTAATACCTTCTTTATATGTTATCAAAGATATTCAAATATTATTATAAAAAATTGAAAATCACTCTTAGGATTGAAAATTTAATATTTATATCTCTAATCTATCATAGAATAAGAATATATATTCCAGTATATACCTATAATAACATTAAAAAACACTAAGTTTAACACCATAAGGTTTTTAGGGAATAAAGTCCATAAATGATTATAATACAATTCTTATAAATCATTGTTGATTTAATGATTCATCTAGTATTTTTTCCATATAATTTATCATCATTTCTTGAAGTTATATTTTAATTTTACTAGAAAATTTCTTAGATATAAATAATTAATATACCTCTACTTAAATAAAATGTTTTAAAACATTAAAAAATCTGTATTGTACCAATCACCACTTTATTAAATAGTCTCACATTCGTCGAGGTAGTAGATAATTTATTTTCGAAACCCTTATAAAAATATTATTGGTGACTCCCATAGTTTTATATTTTATTTTGAAAAATATCATCATAATTTTCCATAATAGAAAAATTAAAAAATTACATTTATTATATAGTAATTATTTCAACAACTGGAGATAAATATACAAATATATATCATCATTTTAGATGAAAACATAACAAAATAAAAATTAATTTACACCCAAAAGTGAAAATGTTTACTATATTTTGAAACTAAAAACACGAAACGATTATTTACAGAATGACATTAAATATCTCTTATTACATTCAACTCCCCTCAAATCCTTCTTAGATGTACCATACATAAAACAATGATTCATAACATGAGGAAAATAAAAACCTAAAAATAAGTGAGTATAGATTCTTTGGAAGGTAAAACATGGGATATATCAGTAAATGTTCATATGAAATAATAATATGAGGATAAGGGTATGATATCACGATCATAACTTTTTAATTTCATACCAAATTAAAAAAATATCAAAAATAATGGTTCTTGGAATAATGATTTAAAATTTTGAAAGACACAAGTAAAAAAAGAACATTACATCACCATTATTCAAACATGATCTAAAATATAATATCATAAGCATATGAACATGATATTGGAATTTTGAAAAAATAATAAGTATATAAAATCATTTCATTTGTGAAGGATCACCCCCAAGACTAGAATCACATAGTGGATAATGTTCCATAATGGATTGGGCTCACTCAACAACCTCTTTCCATTTGGGAAATGGGTTCACTACCAATATTGTTTAATAATATATCACTAGATATAATTATTTACCCAATGAATTAGAGGAATTTAATAGACCCACAAATCACATAATGAATACCATACATTTGTGTTCCATAATATCATAAGACATTTATCAATTCATTATATAAAAACCCAGGGAAATGATACAAGTTTAATAAATATTTCCTCACCACAAAATAATATACTATCTATAATAATAAATTGGATGGTATCCTAAGATCATATCCTTATAGACTAATAAGAAACATTAAATTATGTTGACACTCTGGAAAAATAAAAATGAAATTAAATAAAAAAATTTAAAAAAATGGAATATATCCATTTTATTTCAGTATTTTGAAAAAATAAAAATTACAAAAATATATAGAAAAATATTTTATTTGAAAATTAATATGGAAACAAGTAAATATTCATCAATTAAAATAATGTTCACAATGAATAAAAATTACATTTTTATATAAAATTATATAAAAATATCCATTTTACACATTTATAGATATTATTATATAACATATATAGGAAAGAAATTAAAAATTACTTCTTAAACCTATAAAAATAAATTCAAAATACTATTGAAAATTACATTCTATAATATTTTTTACATATAATATAGCATTATTAAAAACATTATACATAATATATATATAGAATAAATAGTTCACCATCCAAAGGAAAAATACAAATGGATTTTTTCAAAAAAAATCTCAGTTGTTTTAAGTACAATAATGAGGGGAATGAAATGGTGTTCTAAATACAATATTAAAAACAAGTATAGAATAAAATAAATCTTTTTTAGTAGATAATTATCATAAAATTATCCCACATGATATTCAAACATAAACAATTCTAAGAAATAAAATAACATTGCAACATAAACCCTTACCTTAAATGTTAGATTTTTCAAATACCCTATTCAGTTTCTGTATGGTAAATTTAGATTTATTATATATAAATTACAAGGAAATATTAATTATCAACATAAAATATGTCATCCCTTAAAATTTTTAAATGCATATTTATTAACAATTCCTCATTAAATTCAACATTATGGTTTTTAACAGTTCTGTTTACCATCCATATTATGGTTTAAAAGTTCGTATTTATACATCCTATTTATGGAAGCACTATCTATATAATTTAATTCATGATATAAATCTTTATACACATTTAAATATGGTTGTTAATGAAATGGAATTAAATCCATTAGAAGAGACTGTAGTCCGTACATATGCACGAGTAAAGTTTCCATTTTCCATCAAATGGAAGGAATTAAATTTAAATAATAATTTATAAATTAATAAATATAAAAATATAATATATTTAATATATATTCATTAAATCCAGCCTTATTTATTACTTTTATAGATGAAATGAATATAAAATCCCAAAACTTCTTGGTGATGGTGTTCTACATGTATACACGAATGACGTAATCTATTATCGTAGGATTGAAAGGAGGAAGAAAATGGATACACCATAAACAAAACTTTTATAGTATAATAATTACAATAATATAATCATGTTAATATGGTTATAGAACATTTTTCGTAGTTTATTGGTGAGTTAAACTGAAAATACATTGGTAAATACAACTACCCATTATTTTAGAAACCTCATTGAGTATAGACCTTAATCCTTTAATGTTTTTATTTTGGGAAGACCGGTAGCTCTAAAACATTAGGACATAAGTTAGGAACATATTTGAGATGGTATTTGAAGAGATAGGTTCCCTAATAAATTTTAATATGTGTGGGGGTATAGGACCTTCTATTATAAATGAGAGGATTTTCACTCTTATAAATATTGAAAAATTTAACTATTATAACATCATAATCAAGTGAAATTGGAACCAAGGGACCCCAAATTAAAAATATAATATAATTATGGGTCAAAA
Organism: Viscum album; assembly: GCA_963277665.1. Lineage (NCBI taxonomy): Eukaryota > Viridiplantae > Streptophyta > Magnoliopsida > Santalales > Viscaceae > Viscum > Viscum album. The sequence goes on along the minus strand of OY728163.1, from coordinate 929,930,647 downwards.
TAATGTTAACCAATCAAATTTATAGAAATATTTTGGATATTTTATGCCTTATCACTACGTTTAACCCTCACTTAATCCTATTAACGCTTACTATGGTGAAAACATTTTACACGGTAAATTTTTATTATGAACAAAAAATTGAATTTATTAATCAATTAAAAAATGATTATTATAAAAATTGAAACCAGTTACCATTTTTAATTTTTATAAGAGACAAAATATCATTTTAAAACAAAATTTTATACAACTGTCATAATTTTTTTTGAAAAATGATTTTTTTCTTTCATTTATTTTTGTTCTCATTCTATAATGTGTAAAACCGATTGAATAAATTTTATAATATTTTAATAAATATATTTTAAAATTTTCATTAAAATAATTAATAAATAATGGTTAATTTAATTTATTAGTATAAAAACATAATTCTTTTATCGAAGTAGTTTTTTCATAATAATATTGTATTACCTTTAAGTGCATGATATTTTCATTTCATACAAATTGATAAAAAATGAATTAATTTTATACATTTGGAAAAAAAATCATACGAACAATACTCTATTTTTTTTAATTTAATCATATATAAAAAAATTGTCATAAATAAAATATTTTAAAACACTTATTCATGTTCATTTTTATTTAATTTTCAAATTAGAAATCATTTTTTGACAAAAATACCAGGTAGTGCTCTTCACTTAATAACGGTTATGAATTATTCAAATAAATTATGGGTTTTTTGGTGAAAATATATAAAATAAATTTTGTTAATGAAGTAAAAAATATTTTGAATTCTTGTAATGTCACATTACACTTCCTAACAAGAAAATTTACTTCAAAATTTTTACTAATTTGAAATAAAAAACTAAGGATACCTCTAACTCATGAAATCCTATGTTTCAAAATTATTTCCTCATATTTTAGGTTTTAAATTAAATTAACCAGACATGTATCCTTTATCTATAAATTTTCCCTATGATATACGATTTTTAGTGGTTATTATTCATTGAGAATAAGAAGATCTAATGGAATGAACTTTTATTTTAGTAAAATTCAATGATCATGTATAAACCACCTAAAAAGATAAACATAGAATATATCCTGAACAATTGAAAGAATATAGAGATGCTCTAAGAGATAAATATAATATTGACACTGTCAAGAATCTAAGTGGTTCTGATATGTCATGGGAATAATATTACATTCATTTAAAATCTCATATATTTCATTTGAGGAGACATTTAAATGATTACATTATCACAATCATTGATTTGTATATCCCACAAACAATAGTTGGGGAAACTTTTCAATCATCTCTTAGAAGAATCAGTATGATAATGAATGGCTTCAATATAGTATTTTGTTTCTTCATAATACATAGTAGTCAATAAAATTCATTTCCCAACTTCACCACATAATGTAGGAATCTTGAAATTCATTCAATAGAGGAAATCACAAAGATCATTTTGAATTGTCGTGGGAATTTTATGTTCTCTGAAAATTTAACAAGATCCAGTTTTGACCACAAAATATTTTAAAACCCATAGAGAAATCTCTTAGTATAGTCTCTGGTGTTTTAATGATACTTTAATACAAACAATATCAATGAGGATGATATGTAATTATAATGATCAAAATAACATTTAATTCTTATATAATAATTCTCAACAACATTAAAGTAAACCTCATATCTCAATAAAATACAATTTAGAGTGGTACAGAATGGAAAAACAATAATTCGTTATCATTTTTTCTAGTGAGTTCATAAAAAGGAAGATCATCTCTAATAAAAACATAATATATATAATTTTTAATGTGACTTACTATGAACCAAATATCATTGCACTGTTTAGGTTACTTGGGGAGTACCACGATGAATTACATCATGATTTTCCCATTTCCACTCAGGTATGACTAATTCTTATAATATCCCATTATACATCAATATATCAAAAATAACTTTCTTAAAAAACAAGAACCATGATACAAGCTCCATGATATCTCACCTCATATTTTCCAAACCTTAATTCTAATTAAGCTATCTATACATTTTTCTTACATCCAATATTAATATAGAATGAAAAACTATGAGATTCATCCAGTAACACCCTTTTTAATCAAGGTATTTATATAAATTTATTCTCTTCATAAAATATTTCATTCCTTCAATATCATCACAAAATATTTGAATATTACTTATATTATTTTGTATCTTTACATATTCCATTTTGACCTCTTAAATCATTACATGAATCGATTATTTAAAATTCATCTGATAAAAATAGGATCAATCTCATTTTATTTTTATTTTTAGAGTCGTCCTTTAATATTACATAAGCATTGGATCTCATTAAATCCTCATCATGAAAAAATTAGCATGGTTCTCCTAATTCATATCATTAGCGAGCTTCCTCTCCATACTATGATTATAATTCATTGAGAACTGGTATTCATTAACTAGTTCATCTATCATAATTTGAAAATATTAAAATATTTATTTGTGTATTTATACATCCCATGTTTAAGATAAATTTATATAACACACCATTCACAATAAAAAAATACCTTCATGTATTAAAATAAAAAAATACAACTGCAAGTTCGTAATCTTGAGTATGTTCATTTTGTGTATGAAACTAATATTTGAATTTTTACAATTTATTAACATAATATTTTGTATGAGAACTCATACTAGTCCCTTATTTAAAACATTGAAATATATCACAAGCCCTTCTCCACTTCATGGTATCATGATTATAGGTTCACCTAAAAACCTTCTCTTCTATTCGTCAAAAATTTATTCTCATTTCTTTTTTCCAAAGGAGCATAACTACATTCCATTTTAATAGGGTTTGTATATTTCATATATATATGAAAATTATAACAAATCATTAATAATATCTTTCCAACCCTAGAAAACAAAATATTTCAGTAACTAGTGTAGGTATGGTATACTATTAAATAATGTATATTATGAATGGATCAACCATTATATACTGACATTTTGTTAAATAACATAATAATGATACATTAAATAGACAATAATTACATTTTTTTCACAAAACATCTTATTTATCAAGGCCTTAAATAAAATCCTCAAATGATATTTATGGTCTTTATTGGACATGGAATATATATGAATGTTTTTGATTTAGAGTGCCCAAAAATTGATTGAGGTAATCTATGATGACTATATTCATTACATCCATGAAGATAGTTATGGAATTAGTAAGTCAAACAAAAATCATAATAAATTTATAATTACCATTCCATGTAATTTTTTTTCATTGATATGTACTCATTTTTTCCTTCAAAGTACAATATGTATATATGAGGTCAACTATTAAAAAGTACTAAGATCCTAAATTTTGATAAAAAAAGTCATCAATATATGGAAATGTATACAAGTTTTTTATGGTGATCTTGTTATCGTATTTACAGTCAATTAAAAGGTACATTGAACCACATTAATTCATAGAAACAGAATATGGTAACCCCATGGAAATGTACCTAATAGATAGAATCCATTACATTGAATCACTTAGAGTTACTTCTTTAATTACTACATCTCAACTAATTCCTTTATTAAATGAGAATTCGAAATAAGAATAGAACTATGTATGAGTTCTTTTTAAAACTGAACCATAGGATCTGGGGGATGAATATCAATTTATTTAATAAAAAAATCATCATACTCATAAAAATGAATAATATCAATATAGTGGATTTTATCCCCAACCATTTGATAATGATACACCTTAAAAAGGGGTAATGTGACCCATATTATGGAATCAATTTACATTAGAAAATCATGTTCATCCACACACTAATATTTAATCATTGGTTGATTTGGTAAAACAAACCTAACATCCCTTCCACAGAAATCGATTTGGATTCCATATAGAGGGTGACAATCTATTCCCCAAATAACATCAAATTCAACTAGTGGTGGGATAAAAATATTTATTGGAATCATATTCCTAATTTTTTAACAAGTGAAATAGACTTGAGATGTTATTATCGTACCATTATGATCATTCCATGGTAATTAGATATCAAAAAATTGAGGTGGTGATATGGTACCCTTATAATTTTTTTAAAACAACAGAGTAGAAATGATTGGAATAAGAAAAATAATTTTAATTATAGAGTAGATAAAAATAATAACTTTCACAACTTCATTTTCATGGTCCACTTTCATAATTGTGACTAGATAAGATTTCCCATTATCAGTTTTCTTAAGAGGATATGGACAATGATTATAATCGTTGACCCATGGTTATTTGAACTAGTTGGTAAAATGGTAATGAACCATCCTTAATAATTACATTTTAGAGTGTCCTTGAACTAGTATTAAAATTCATAAAATCATGAGGATATTTTTGGTTTATAGTTTTATAGAATTATGTCATTACGCCAACAAAACAACTCATATGTTACAATGCCGAAACTTCCAATCAATATAATTTTTTTTTACAATATGAACTACAAAAACAAAATGTGATTTATTTTTATGAAAAATAATCACAAAATTCAGGTTCTCCTCTTGATTTACCTAAAAAATCCTTAAAAACATGTGAATTTGATTAAACATGGGATGCTCACAAAAAATTACTGTATGGGGTATATGAAGAAAGAATGAAATCATTAGTCTATAACAAATTATAAAAAACATTCTTTTTCAAAATATTCTTTCTTTTAAAAATAATAATTTTTTTAAAATGAAAATAAAATCTTCCACCCAAAAAATTCAATAAAATATGTCATAAGAGGACATAAAGTAAAATGAAAAAAATAAATTTCTCCCTGAATGTTTTCAAAAAGTTTTAGCATTGGGGCATAAAACATATTAACTTTTTCTTACCTTATGAAATCATAAGTTTCATATAAAGTTAATATAAAAAATAAATAAATACTAAATTTAAATTATAGAAATATTTAAATTTCATTATTAAATTTTTGTTTTCTCTCACTGCTACACAGTGAGTAACCTTTATACTTATATTTGGAATAAACATTAATTTATATTCTCACCATCTCTTTAGAGAATCATAATCAGTTAAATTTATATCATTACCCAATTCACTGGAGAGGTAAAATGGTATCACCCTACCTCATTTTATAATTATACTACCCACCCACATAAAAATGAAAAAGTAATATAAAAAAATCATAACACATAATGCTTTCATAAAAAAATTCTCAAGGTAAATAACCTTTCCATTTTGAAATCACTTTTCTTTTTAAAAATGTGCACACTTAAAAATGATTTTTTTAATTTAAAATAAGGTTTTAGAATTGTAAATAAAAAATAAAAACCTTAAAGTGTCATAAAAGTGGGAATATACACTCATTTTATATTTTTTTAGAAAATTATTTGGTAAAAAATAGTTGAAAGAGTGACATTAAAAGATGATTTTTAAAATAATTTCTCTTACTTGCAATCCGAAATTGTAGGTAATTTTTTTTTCTTACTAAATAATGAAAATAAGGTAATTAAATAATTTATTTATTAAATTTTTCATTTTTATTATTCATTATATTTAATATTTTACCATGTTATAACAATTACTTAATTATTTGGTTTATGTTGGATGCCATGATGATATTCGGTTCTTAAGAACATAATGAATGTGGTAAGTTGAATGTAACCAAAATGGTCATTATTAAATCATCTCAAAAATAATATTCACTGAATAATTATTATTTTCATTAATTTGTTAGATTTTTAACTAAAAGCATTTAATACATTTACGAAAAATTAACTACGTTTCTATCATTAACTCAGTAGTCCATACATGCTCATATATAACATTGTAATTTTTCAATAATAATTATGAAAAGAAGGTAAATATTATTTATGTTGTCCAAAATGATCATAATATATTTTATAATATATAATTTCCTTAAATATACTTATATATATCATAAAAGTGAGGTGGTGATGGAAAACCAAACATATCAATTCATTGAGGTGGTATTCGACACATATGAATGAATGACATTGACATTTTTTTGTGCATCGTATGGTAAGAATGTAAATGATTTATTATATTTTTAGAATGATAAATATTTTATGAGTATCATATATAAAAATTAATTAAATAATTATATCCAGTCATGAATAACTGTGTTGGAAAATGAATTACATTGAGTCATGAGGTAGTAGTTTGTCATACAATGAAAATATGAATGATTTTCTGTATTGATATAAGTTGAGATTGATATCAGTCATACCATTGACATAATAACATATAATTATATTATGTATATTAGTTTTTTTACTTTATCATGTATGAATGTTTTTTGAGGTATGTGGAAGAAAAATCAAAACATAAATACTTTAGGGAAAACGATACATCTTGTTTGGGAAATAACCTTTGATTAACACATTAAGACCACTAATGTTAGGGTTATGCATAGTCTACAGACTCTAGAAAATAAAGTGGGATTAAAAGAATATATATTAATTGATATGGGTAAAATAAAAATGGGTTTTAGTGTGAATAAATGAGAAGAAGTGGTGTCCTTTTATAGAAGATGGGAGGGGTACTCTTGGAATTTCTCAAAATATCAAATTAATATAAATTAATTTTCTATTAAAAATGGTTGGATACTGCATTATTTAGAATATAAGATTATTATTAGTTGATAGAATCTTAAAAAAAATTATATAAGTTTCAGTCACATTATTACCCTTATCATTTATTTTTAACCCTTATTTAACATATTTAACTCTTACCATGACAACATTGATTTTTACGCTTTGAGATTCAAAATTGATATTATAAATTTAAAAAAAACCCATAATTGGATCATGGATATTATTTTAAACCATTAAATAATAATATTTCTGAATTTAAGACTGGTAAAAATTTTCAATCATTTAATTAAATATTATTTATTTTAAAATATCATAAATGTTGATTTTGAAACTATTAATTAATTTGAATTCTAAAAGTATAAATAAAAACATATAATTATGACACTAATATTTTAATAAATAAATAAAAATTCAAATACACCTATAAAATTATTGAATTGTATTAATTATGTCATATTATATTTATCATAATATTTTTATTATAATTTATTTTAATTTTTCATTTATTAAATAATTAATGCATTAGGGTTGTGCAATACTTTAAGGTAATTATTTATTGAATAAAAATTAAGAATAAATTACTAAGTTGAAGATAAGTATATTAAATTTCTAAATAAAATTTATAATTAGATATATCATCATGAAATCAACATTGGAAAAATACTATACTTATTAAAAATAAGAATGCAATATTTTTGACTTTTCATTAAATAAAATATTATAAATGTAATAATCATATAGAAATGGAAAAAATCCATATATTAGAACCTAGAATTATTACAGATTAAAATTAATTATCCAATAAAATTGGTTGATGTGTAAGGGTTATTTTAAAGTATTTATCATTTTTGTTATACATTTAATTAACTAATTTACCTTTTATTGTGCTAACAAAAATTACTAAGGTTATTATTTATATAGTCGAAATATAAAAGTGAAATATTATATAAATTTATACCTAATGATTACAATTATATAATAAAGATTTAAAAAATCAATACATAGAAGATAAAATATATAACTTGAAATTAAATTTATAAAGTGCTATGAAAACAAGTTTTTCGAAAACATTCCTTTTTAAATATTAAATATTTCAATGTAAAATTAAACTATAAAATCTATTTGAAAAACCACAATGGGATTATTTTAAATCAAAAATACCAAATAGAAATTTAATAATAATCCATAAAATTATTTTATATTATAAATAAACTCCATATTTTTAATAAAAACCAGTTTTTTAATATTGATTGAAAATAATTTATTTAAGAAATTGTAATAAAATAATCCTAAGATAATTTTTTGTAACACATTTAAATTTGAAATTACTCTTTTTTCAAACAACATTAATTAAAATGAAAATTAAATCTATAAGTAATATCTTATAATAATACAAATATATAATACATGAATAATAATAAATATTAAAATGATTTATTCTATCATTTAATGGGTTGTTACATTATCCTCCCTTTTGGAATTTGTTCCATCACAATTTTATTCCCCTATTAAATATGTGTGGATAAAGTTAAATCATATAATTTTTAGATTCCCATGATTATTACTCATCCATATGGATTCTCTATAAAAATATATCTTGATGAAATAACTTTTTCTGCAATACTTTTCTTTTATAGTCCATAATATGAATAGGAATTACCAAATAAGAAAGGATCTCTTCAATGTAAAATACATTAGGGCTAAGAACATATGATGAATTTGACCAATTCTTTATTAACATAAAAACAATAAAAACATTGTGTACCTGTGATAAATTTAATGGAAAAAATACTTGATAGGAAAATGATCCAACGTCATCTAGGATTTCATATAATGCAATAAATTATGGACATAGCATTCCCTTATTACCAAAATGCATAAAACTTTTTCATGGGGATATTTTAAGAGAAACATGATAACCAACCTCAAATAAAATGTCGTTCCTCCTATTATATATATCAATTTTCTTCATCCAATGAGATATCCTCACATGTTGTTAGATCATATTCACTTTCTCATCCATTTACCCGACTAACTTTGGTCTCATAAACTTATATTATCCAAATTCATTACAAAAAGTAGGGGCTCAAAAATACTTTCCATATAATAACTGAAATTTATCCATTTGTATTCCAGAATGAAAACTATTTTTATATGAAAAATCAACTAAATAATGATGCTAATACTAAATTACATGGTAATCCAAGGAATAATCTCAATGAAACTCGTACAATTTATAAATTGTTCACTCAGAATTTCCATCAGATTAATGATGAAAATAAGTTATGGATTTTAATTTGTCCCAAAATACATTTATATACCTTTTATTAAATTAATGGGGAATATGAGATCGTTATTAGATATAATAGATATTGGAAGTAATGGTAAAAGAATTATCTCTTTATTATAAAATCAAGAAAGTTTATCTAATGAAATAATATCTTTGATAAGAAAACAATTTGTAGATTTTGTAAGTCGGTCAATAATAAAACAAATCACACTGCTACCTCAAGAAGTATTTTGGAATAAAAATATGAAATCCATGCATATATTTTTCAATTTCCACTCTTGATCTGGAATAGGATGATACATTAATTATAGATCTTCTTTATCCTACTTATAGGTAAAAAATTTCATGGTAAAGTCAACATAAATCTTTTCATTCCTTCTAACCAGAAATATTCTAAATGTTCTCTGTAAATATTAGTATTTCCAAGATCAACGAAGAATAAGGAAATTTGATATTAATTTAATAACTCCATCTTCAACTAGGAATTAAATGGAAATTTTAAACTCATTCAAAATCTAAAAACCCATTCATTATTAATATAAAATTCATGAAACTTACCCTTCATAATCAATTTTACCTATTTATTCAACTCATAACCTTCCTCATAGGCTTGTTTAATATTTTCTAACAAAGTCTATTTCACTAAAACCTAAGACAAAATAAAGGATGTTCCTTCATCAAAAACATCTAGAATAAAATTTATTAAATAGTTAATGAAGGGGTCGTGTTCCAAACATATAATGGATAATGTTGCATTTTTTCGAATAATATCATCAACCAATTTAATTCCATTTCTAGGATGATAGTGAAATTGTAATCATTATTCTTTATAAATTCCCAAAATATTCTTAGTCTCATGTTTAAATCATTTTTATTAAATATATACTTCCAAATCATATGATTAACATATATATAACACTACGATCTATATAAGTGATGAAACCAAAAGTTTGAAGTCAAAATCATAGAATCTATTTCTATATCATGTGTAGGATAATTTAACTTATGAGTTTCTAGTTTCCATAAATGATAATAAATTACTAGATTATTTTTCATCATTAAGAAACCAAGTCTCTTCAGTAAAGCATCATTGTAAATTACAATAGCACCATTTCTCGAGGGTAAAGTCAAAGCTAGAGTAGTCATCAATCTCATTCATAACTATTTAAATCAGTCATCACATTCTTTTGTTAGTATAAAGTTAACTCCATTTCATGTTAACTTAGGTATTGGTCTAGATAACCATGCAATATTTTCAAAAAAATCAATAATGGACATCTTATCCATGAAAGCATCAATTCTCAGTAACATGTGTATGTTTTGGAAATTTTTCAAACACTTTTGTTTTGGTGGGATAAAAAATTTCTCCATCCTAATTTACAATGTGCCCAAGGAAATAATTCAATTGAAATCCAAAATCATATTTTCTAAATTTTCTATATAACTTGTTTTATTGATGGGTTTTCAGAACAATCCTTATATGTTTTTCATATTAGTCATAAAATTTTGAATAAAAAACGATCATTAAGAAATACCACCAAAAACATATCCCAATATTCATGGAAGACTATATTCATAAGATCCTTAAATACATTAGGGGATTTTTTTTGATAAAAAACGGAATAAAAACAAAATCATAATGCTTAAATATAGTACAAAATTTTATATTCATAACTTCATCCTCATTCAGATTTAGATAATGGTATCTGGATCTCAAGTAAACCTTCAAACAATTTGACCTCCTTGGAGTTGATTATGCAAGTCATCGATATAAGGAAAATGATATTTTTTCATAACAGTTATGATATTCAAAAAACGATAATCAATGAAAAGTATCATTGAACTATATTTATTCTTAAACATTTTAAAGGGAACTCCACATGGTGAGGTGATAGGAAGAGTGAAACTACAATCTAACATCTCATACATTTTTTCACTTCCAAAAGTTCTAATTGAGCCATTTGATAAGGGGGTTTTGAAATTATATTATCATATATAACTATATAAAAAGTAAACTCAACTTCCAAAATTTGGTATAACACCTTGGAACTCATATGTGAAAAAATATAGGTACTCATTTAACACCGGTATATCATTAATATTAACAATTCTTTTTTTCCAACAATATATGGAAGATAACATTCATTTCCATATATTAACTATTTCTTATATTCTTGATATGTTATCAATGGTATGGGTCCATTGAGGTATAAATACTAACACTATTTATAAATAATTCAAATTTAGCTCTATAATCTATCTTATCATGGTAAACAGTAATCCAATCCTTACTTATAATATCATCAAACTGTTCTAGAGGAAATACAACAACATTTGTAAGGATTTTCTTTCCAATTTCTATTGTAGAAATAATATTATAATTTATTTTTACCTTAATATGTCACTAGGTGTTTTTAATATATGTTATGGCTTCATTTCATAAGGTGGAATTTATAACATACATCAAATATTCTCATATATAAAATATTATGTAGACCCTAAATTAATAATGCAATTTTTCTAATTTGAATAAATAATTAATGTACCTAATTCCACTTTGTTTTATGGCCATATATATACTGATGTTGATGCAATGGATTTCACCACACCATTCTACATATAGTTTGGCTGCTTCCCATTATTCAAATTTCACGTAAAAAATTCATTTTCCCAATGACCAATATTGTTACATTTAATACATTTTACTGCTTATGAATCAAAATTGATCTTACCACAACCATGATATTTTTCATTATAATTACCAACCATATGCGCAATATTACCAAATAGAAATCACTTACCCGATTTCAAAAGGAATTACCCTATGTGTTTAACCCATAAGTATCACAAAATAAAATATAATTTTTCAAACACTATAATTTTTTAATAAATTAATATTTTTTCCTCCCACAATGAACACATTTTTTAATTTTTTTCAAAGAAAACATGGTCATCACAAAACTCTATTTCCACCTTCTTTGCACATCAAAAAACCTTTTCATAACTTTTCAATTCTCAAAAAGCTCATTCCATTTGATATTTTGGATTCAATATGGGGAAATATCGATTAATATTACTATAAATATAATTGATAAAATTTTGTGCATACTTTAATGGTTGGGTGAATATTTCATTATAATCCACCTTTGAATTTTCCTCCTTCCTAAATTTTTTTAAAAAAATTTATACTATGTTGATTCACCTTATGAAAATATGTCTCATAAAATATTTTTGAATGCATCCCCTTCCAAAGAGTCAATATATTATCTATCCCAAATATTCAGGACAATTTAATACCACTAGTTGGATTCACCTTAAAAAGAATAAATTAAAAGATTTACTTTTTCATGATCTGAACCCCATCGATATCAAATATATTTTCTAAGTCATTAAACAAACCCTCAACTACAACTACATCTGATGATCAAATATATGCCGAAGGTTGTTTCCTCATAAAATATTCTACTAGCATCATATTACTCAGTGGTATATTTGATTGATCTATACTATGGATTTGACCACCATTTATAGCCTACGTCAACTAGTCCATTACTTAGTTCCAATTCAAACCAATTCAGGTTGCAGATTTCTAAGGACGTCGTCCTCTTGGTTCCTTCCAAATTTAAATTTAAAATTACTATTGTGGGAAAAAATTCTAATTATACAAAGTTTATATGAAGAAACATGATAATATTTATCTTCTATTTCATTTCAGTATAAAAATATTTTAAATTATTTTAAGGGTATTGTATTAATGTTATCTGAAACTCTATTGTTATCTAAATCATCCTTTCTTACAAATTATAAAGACATGTAATTAGTCAATCCATTTTCTATTGTATTTGAACTAAAGTAAATAATCTAACAATCCGGAGGATATTTTTATTTTTACAGTTTTATATAATTTGTTTATAACTCATACATACTCACTCATATATTACAAATTATACACTTTTACTGAATATCCATTTTTTTAACAGAATGATCATTTAATAAAAACAATAATTATTTGTATAAAAAATCATTACAACATTAATCATTACCAATTAATTTCCCTTAACCATTATTAAACCCAGTGATAAACATATATAAACCTAGTAATAGCCCAAAAATCTCAATAAGGGACATATGAAGAAAGAGGAAAACTATTAGTCCATAAAAACATAATCTTTTTCCTTTTTCAAAATAAACATTGAGATCAAAATAAAAAAAATTTACCTAATAAATAATGTTTTCTTCTCAAAAAATTTAATAAAATATTTCATAATATACTATTAATGTATAATTAAAACATATTAAGTTTTCATTAGAACTTTTCACAAAGTTAAAAATTTCACACATAAAACATAAGCTCTTTAACATAGCATATGAAACTATATGTTTCTTATAAAATAAACATAATGAACACATATATTATAAAGTTAAATTTCTAAGACATTTTCTTGTGATTCTTACATATTTGGTAGTTCTTATGGCTACATAGAGAGTAATTATCCAAGTTACATATGCAATAACCATCACGTTTTATTTCAATAATATCTTAAGAAAAACCTAATAATTTATCTACATCTCTTTACCCAATAAATTGGAGAGGTATAATAAGGTCAAAATCCATCAGTTTATAATGGATCCGTCTATCCTCATAAAAAATTTGAAAGATCTATAACATAATCATAACCCTATTTATTTCATAAAAAATATTCTGGGGAAAATAACCCTTACATTTTGAACTAACATTTCTTTTCAAAAATAAAAACAGTTAAAAATAAAAAATTTATTGAGAAATAAAATTTTAAAGGAAAATTAAAAATAATAATGTGTCATGAAAGATTTAAAATCCACTCATGTCTTTCATGTTATTTTTTTTGTAAAAAAAGTTGTAAGAGTAACATTAACTGAGAATTTTTATAAGAAATTCTATCACCTTAACACTAACATATGAGGTAATTTTTCAATATTTTTGAATAAAAAAATATATTTATTGTTAAAGTTATTAATAACATTTTTCATGTTTATTATTTATTTATTTTCTTTAATTACCATGTTATAAAAATTACTTAATTATTTTTGTTTAAGTTATATTCTTTGAGGATTTTCAAGTCATAAGTAAAGAATTACTTTAGTAAATTGGATATAGTAAAAAAGTTTATAATATCATTATATATATATCAAAATATTCATGAAATAATTTTATTTTTACACAAAAATTGTATATTTAAATCATCCAAGTTTACATGTCTCTTAGAAATAAACAACATTTTAATCGTTGAGAAAGTATGATACTCATGAGTAACATTGTCATTTTTCACTAATAATTAAAGAAAAAAGTTAAATATAATTTTATATTTCAATAAATATTATGATTTCATATATGAAAAATAAAATCTTTAAATATAGTTATATATATTATCCAGGTTATGTGGCAATGAAAAATAAATCATGTCGCTTCATGGAGGTGGTAATCCACACGTACACACAAATGATGTTTTCATTTTTCTGTGCCTGTCAAGGTAATAGTGTAAATTTTATTTTATATTTTCATAATTATAAATGTGTCATGAATATAATGTATAAAAATTAATCCCATTATTATATCCATATTTAAATTATGGTGATAAAAAATGAATTGCATCAGGTCGTGTGGCGGTACTCCTCCGTACACACGAATGATGAGTTATTTTCCCATATGACAGATGTATAGATTAATACAGGCCATTCCACTAAAATAAGAACATATATGTACATTTAGGATACTATTTATATTATTTTATCATGTTTTAATATGGTTTTACTGATGTGAAAAAAAAACAAGATAAAAAACGACACCACTTCCTTGGAAACCCAACATTGATTAACCCCTTAAGACCACAATGGCTTGTGTTATGCCTAGAATAACAGAACTTGAATGTGTATAGGGAATCTAGGAATATATTTAAGAAGATATTTTTAAATCTTAAATCGATTTTATGTGTGAATAAATGAGAAAAAGAGTTTTCCTTTTATACGATAAGGGAGGGGAACCTTTAGAAAATCCCAAAAAAATAAATTAATATAAATTAATTTTCAATTTCAAATGAACCCAAATTCATTTATATATAACCAATGATAATAATGGGTATAAATAATTTCATAGAAAATTGTTTAGACAAATTTTAGTCATATTATTACCCATATCCGCTTGTTTTTCCCTAAATTAACCCAGGTAACTCTTATAGGGACAGTATTGTTTTTTAACTTTGTGAGGTTCAACATTGTTACTATAAAACGAAAAAACGTAATTGGATCATGGTTTATATTTTCAATATATTTGTAAAATTTTTATGAATTTAATATTTTTAGTAATTTCATTTCATTTAATAAAATATTATTTATTTTAAAATACAATTAATGTATACCTTGACAACATTCATTATATTGACTTTTATTAATATAAATAAAAATAACATGTCTTAGAAAATAATATTTTAATAAATTCTGTCATGTTAATGGAATGTGAAAAATTTATGGACTTTATGAATTATCTCATATTGTATTTATTTTAATATTATTAATATCATTTATCTTATTTTTTGTTAGTTAAATAATTAATTCATCAATTTTGTACACGCATTTAAGTTAATTATTTCTTTAATAAAAATTTCAAATAAATTACCATGCTTAATTTAAATCTATTAGATTTAACAAGAATATTTATAGTTTAAAATATATTCTCTATGAAACCGTATTAAAAATATTATACTTATTTTAAACCAAAATGTGATATTTCATACTTTTATTTAGATAAAATACTATTAAATTTATACTGAAATTAAAATAGAAAAAAAATCCATATAATATAAATTTTAATGTTTATGGATGAAAATTATTCATAAAATTAAATTGGGGAATTTGTAAGGGTCATTTAATAGATCTTGTCATTTTATTTTTACCTTTAATTACCAAATTTACAATTTACCGTGGAATGAAAAATTAAAATGGTTACTATATATATTATAAAAAAGAAAATATTTACAAAATTTATATCTAAAGATTCAAAATATGGAATCTATTTTTTTAAATTCATAAAACATAAATTTCATTATTTAATTAGAAATTAAACTGATAAAAAACAATGAAAAATATTTTTCCAGAAGAATACCCTTTTAAAATATAAAATGTTTTTCTACTAAATTAATTTATAAAATCCATTAAAAAATTATAAAATAATTTAAAATAAAAAAATTAATGAAAATGTAAAACTAAAAAAAATTAATTTTTACTTTTTAAATAAACTATAGGTGTTAATAAACATGTCTTTTCACTATTGTTTTTTAAGAAATCATTATTTTTAGAAAATTCTAAAATACTAATCCTAAAATAATTTGGACATAATGAAGTAATAAATGAATAAATTTGGTAAAATTTAGAATCATTTACATTAAAATTGGAATTTTAAAGTAAATATTATAATAATATTACTAAATAATTAATTTTTTTAATAAATATTAAAATGACTTATTGAATCATTACTTTGGTTGTTATAATAATTCCCTTACAACATAATGTTGTATAATTAGAGTGTGGGTGATTTATTTAGTTCATATTACTCATAATTTTGCTCAATGGATTTCCTATTTTCAACTCTTTTGTATTACTTTCCTTGATGTAATTCCTTTCAATACTGAAAACATTAAACAATTACATAGAGTCAATTTCTCAAATGAATTTTGAACTCTTTTGGCATAAAATTTTCATTTTACTTCCTCTATGATTTTTTTTTAAATGATATACCTTTGTCTTCCAATAAGAAAAATGAGGATGATGGGAATCCATACTCTTCATTTCTATCTTGAGGGCACATCGAAATATTTCTTTATATTAATGAAGTCAGTTATAGATAAATAATTTTAGAGAATTTGTTTTAATCTATTATGAATTGAATAATTTTTCTATTATGGTTAATGATAAAATAATAACCATTCCACAGATGTATTATATAATATTCAAAATAGGTAACAAAAGATTCAAAATCTTTTTTTAAAAGCTCAATGAATTCCATTTCAATTTTTTTTTAAAAATAGTTTTATAAATTATTGATAAATACTTTCATATCCCAATTCCATTCAATTAATTCAATTTCATAATCTTAAATTACATTTTAAATAGGTTTCTATAATTTATATCCCTCTCCATCAATATGATACATAACCTGGAAAAATTTCATGATATAAGTATTCTAAATTTTTAAATATTCTTTCAGTGGTACTGATCCATTTTCAACCACTAATGGATTTAGGAAACCATAAAAATAAGTTTGATTTTTACTCATGAAAAATAAAACTGTGTCTGGGACAATCCATTTCTCAATTATAATCTCAATAAGATTCATGGATTGTGAGATTTACATGAGTAAAGAAATATGATTCTTCTTTCATACTCACTTGTAAATAGTATCATAATATGATAATCACATTATTTTCTACCACATTAAATGTTTAAATATTTCTTCAATGTTATAGAAATTTACTAGAAAAAAATCATCTTTAATTATCAAGATGCAATAATCATAGTGGGAAATAATATAATTAAAAAAATAATTCCAAATAAGTACTAAATCATAACACTTTCTTATAAATAAACACATTTAGGTTCGACCTATATAAAATTTATTTCAACATAGGTTGTCTTATGTTCAATCATTATATTCTTCAAAACATAATCTTCAGAAATAACTAAACCATTATCAATTACTGTAACATCCCATTACCTATATGTCATGTGAATCTCAAACCATGTAATGGGTTTCCTTTCTTATTGTCTGTATATGGATGAGAAGGAATTGAGAAGATACATATAATGATGAATTCATGGATTTTTTGTACTCTCGATATTAAGAGGAGGATTATTTAGGTAGCCAGAGTATTTTACACCGTGTAACTAGGTTGAACAAAATGTAATGGTTGCGTGGTGAAAGGTGTGAAGGGGTTTATATTGTGAAGGGTTACATGATGTGAAATATGATTACGAAATGTGTGTTAATTAAATATAATATTTTAAACCTGATGGGATAGATTTTTCAATGTACTTGAAAATCATGGATTTCATGATGCGTGAAGGAATTAAATGTAATGTATTTTATGGAGACATAAATTTTAGGGCATGTTCAGGCTTTAGGTGTCCGTTCAATGATCATTTCTCCATGGATCTTGACCCAAATTTCCACTCTGGAATGTTTTATAGACACTGTTCTTTACCAATCGATCCGTTAAATGTTCGTTCTTCATTATGGTTGCAGTGAATTTCTCTAGGTGAGAGATCTTTCTACTTCTTCATTACCGTTGATTACAATAGCGCCCTTGGGTTGTGTCATCTAATATATCTGTCTAAATTGTTATTTTATATTTTCTTCTTCCAAGATATGTTGTAAGATTTCATTCTTGAGGATATAATTTTCTTGGTTGTGGAGCGGCGTGCATTCACTCTTGAGGTATGTGGTGTTTCGTCTTCTTCACTGACCCCCTATCCAAAATGGTTCAATTTTAAGAATTTTGGATTGGATTCTAGGGCCTTCATTGATGTTGTTGAGTTTTTGTTGTTGGTGGATCCTATTATGAGCATGTGCGACCCTACTTTCATGGAAGGTGGTTTTGTCTCTAGCCAATGTTGATTAACCTTATTTTTCTTAACAGATTTATACCTAAAATTGGCCTGATTTTTGTGTGTGCATTGAAAAGTGTTTTCAATGAAATATTATTCCCTAGTTAATGATAAATGGAATGGGAAGGTGTATTTTTTACGCATTTAAGTGAATTTTTGAAATGGTTTTAAAATTATTTTCAAAGTAATGGAATCAATTGTAAAAATAAAATCATGGGTTACATTAGTTACATAGGTGGAAGGCTTAGCCTGAGGAAGTCATCAATTTTTTTGAGATTATCGGGAGGTTTTCTCATGGGTATTTCCTCTATTTTCTAGGATCATTGTTCTAGGTAACTTATATTGACATTTTTGGGGGGTGGGTTACACATGGGGTGTTCCTCTTCTTTCTATTTTTATTTACTAGGAACTAGATTTCACACTTGGTTGATTATGGTACAAGTAATATGCTAGCATGACTTATAGGGATCTTCGGTGTTGATACATAAACTTCTTCTTTGTATTGGTTGGACTTCAGTTCTATCCATGATTAGAATGTTTGTAATTGTGAAGTATGATATAGAAAATATTATTTAAAATTTATATACTTTATTTGTTTTAGAACTATGATAAAAGGGGAATTACATACCATGTTTTCTATAAAACGTTTATACTCTATCATTCCGTATTATAATGAAAATGAGTTATGTGGATTGTTATATAGGGAATTGTTATGGAACACATGAGTGAGATCCTATTGAGATATTTTCTTAAACTATACAAACCTATTTGGTTGTGTGAGGATATATGTAATTCATGTAATGTATGGAAAATAATGGGGCCTAAGTGAGGTGGAGAGGTTCCATTTTAGCTAGGTCGGGTAGCTATTGGCGAGATAGTGAGAGTTCATCCACACCATCAAATAAAATATCTATTTGGTTTTGGTTATATGAAATTGAAATTTTTCTTTAGAGTTTTTGAAATATTTTCCGTCATTTTGTTTCAACTATTTTCTTAAAGTTATGGGCTATATTGTTTAGACATTCATTTTTGTTTCCTTATGTAGCTGTATATTTTTCATGCAAATGTTCAGGTTGGGTGAGATCATTCCCTCTAGTTTTTTATTAGATGTCCGAGTCTGTATCTCCATCCCATTGGGATTTGTAATTCCCTTAAGGTATATTGTGGATCGAGTAAGGTTCTCGATTTGATGGTAACATATTCAATTTGTTACAAAATGATATCAGTGGTAGGTAGTTGGTTCCTTCCAGAGTTCTTTACATAGGACATCTATTAAACTGGGGATAAGGTTTTTTAACATGATAAGTATGTTGTGATATGTTCATGACCATATATTATCGTGTTGAGACTCATGTTTCCATGGGATGTTGACAGATATATATCTAGTGTTTGGTTTTATTTTAAATCTCAGTTTCTTATAATCAATTTTTTATTTTGAACTAATATTTACTCTATTGGATGATCATTCCTTATATTTCATTGTGCAACAGTATTCCTCCAAGACATCTCTCACATGGTCCTCATAAAGGTGTTACTAATACTACAAAAGGGAATCATATAGTGGATCAGAATATGATCGATACTATTGTATAACAAGTTATTGTTTTTGATAAGAATGTTCCATGAGTTTATAACACAGTTGCTGAGGTACATCCAGGAGATGGTGGAGGAAGAGATTGATCATGGGAATTATTTCATTAGAAGACACCATTCATTAAAAACATTAATGTACCTAAAGATGTGGAAGACAGGATGTATATGATTGATCAAATAATTGACATTTTGGAACCACCTTTTAATTTTAAGGTAAAATGTACATTGTTCCAGATCGAGGGTTCTGGTAAATAATGGTTGGATTCCATGGTCTGTGGAGATAGATACATGGACTTGATTTAGAATGGTTTCATAACACTATTCTTCCAGAATTTTTTCATAGATTTATTGTTTTTTAATAAGTCTCTAGAGTTCTAGTATTTATAGAAAGGAGAGGGTTTGGTGTCAGCACACAAAAATCATTTGCCTATGATTTTCAGTTTGCTTTGAACGTTATGAAGAATGACCTGTTGAAGGCTCAGAAGTACCTGCATGGTATGAAACTATAAAATAGATCATAATTGTTTATGGTAAAAATTTCGACATATATTGGGATAGTAGATAGAGCTATGATGGAAGAAATTTATATGTTATAGAATGTTGGTTTTTCCACCCATTATCTTCTATCCAGTCACAATTTTAGTGGCGTTCATGGGAATAAGAGGAAGTTGTAGGATCATCACAGAAGCGGTGGTGGTGGGTCTTAGAATCGATAATCCCCCACACCATCTGCTACAACTAGTAGTGTGCCTCTATTCTAATCTCATTGTGGCATATTTAGATACAGAATATGTTCTTGATATTTTCCTATGAAGAAATACAATTTTTGTGGATGCATTTTCACTTACAAGGATTCTATTAGGCTATGAATATGCCTCATTATGATTAGGGATTATTAGCTCCATAGGATACTATGGTGAAATTTGAATATTTAAAGAAAATAGGGCTCCATCCATAGGCCTCAGGAGTGATGCACATTCACATTGTAGATGAGTTTCCAACAAAAGTTGATGCATGTCTGACAATATTTAGATGTACTATCCTTATTGCACCATACTTAGTAATTTATTTATTTGATAATGGTCCCTACCACTCATTTCTATCTGCATGTTATTTGGAAATATTTATACTTATAATGGAACTTATACCCTTTGTAATAAAGATAAATATGCCTCCAGGTAAGAAGATATAGTAGGTGTTTTCGTTCCTGTTCTCGTTAATGATAGTGGATATGGTGTTGTCCTAGACTTTCCCATTCTTGAATTGTATATTTTTTAAGTAATCATCTGTATAGATTTTCTTAGTGTTCATCAATATGAGGTTGATTTTTACAGTGAGCATGTTTGGTTTCTTATGGCTGATGGGATTTCTTGTGTGTTTCAGGAGAAGTGGGACCCAAGCTTTGGTCGTGCATGGCCTTCCTGCCCAGAGCTCAAGAGTCTATTGTCTATGGTTGAAATTGAGATATATGGAATTTATTATATTATTAATATTAACATTGTTTTTTGGGACTTTTCTACATTTTTCCATATAACTTCTCTAGTATTCCTGTAGATAGATAGGTAATGTATATGGGTGACATTATTCTAGATACGCAACAGATATCGATACATTCTCATTGTATGGAACCTATAGGGATTAAATAGTTCAAAATTCAGTTTGACGACTTGTTGGAAGGGGGTTTTATTTCACACTAGTGTTTCGCATTGGGTAGTCGTTGTGCACTTTTAAAAAATATTGGATGGTTCACTTTGGTTTTTTGTAGACAATTGAAAGTTGAATTGGGTAACAGTTAAGAAAAAATATCCTTTTCCCTATGTGGATGATTTTTTTAATTAGATATATGGGAAAAAGAGGTTTTCAAAGATTTATCTTCGGTAGGTTATAATCATCTCATTGTTTGGGAGCTTGATATACAGAAGACACCATTCAAGAGCATGTATGAAAATAATGAATATCTTATGATCCCATTAGTATTGACCCACATTGACGTAGTTTTTTTTGAATTTGATGAATCATATATTACATGAATATCAAGATACTTTTGTGGTAGTTTCTATTGATGATATTTCAGTATTTTTAAAATCCAAGCACGAGCATGTGCATCATCTAATATTGGTTTTTGAAATTTTGACAAGTCACTATTTTTATGAAAGGATATCAATACGCAGTCTCTGTATTCGAGAAGTAAAGATATTGAGGAAATATATTTTCATAAATGGCTTATTAGTTGATCCAAATAAGGTGATGGTTTTCCAATCATGGAATGAATCACATAATGTATTTGAGATACAAATATTCCTTAGTTTTTACTGAATAATACAAATGGTTTGTTAAGGATTTCTCTTAGCTGGTGTCCCCATTGAGTACTATTACCTAGAAAGTGGTGAAAATCATAAGGGATGAACTGTTTCATTCTTATTTCGATGAATTGAAATTAATTCTAACATCAGCTCCTACTCTAATCTTTCCTGATCTTGATAATTGGTACATGGTGTTTTCTAACAGTTTTAGAGATATTTTGGGATGTTTAATTATAAAGGATGACCATGTGGAATCTTAAGGAAATCCTTAACGTTAGCTTCATTATAATAATTGTTACACCCCATGATTCTATGATACATTTCCCTTTAAATAATATAATAGCTTGCATTGTATGCAACTTCGAGATTATAACACACCACGACCAATCAAACTAGCCATTATGATTAATAGTAACCAGATTTTGAAATTTTATATATTTTATTTTTCAAAATGGACTTCATTTTAGGATTTTTAATATCAAATTTCTCTTAAGGTGAATTTTCGGAACTTTTTTGAAAACATTCAATTTTTGATGAATAGTGAAAAATACTAAATTTTAATTAAAAACAACTTTTTTAATTAAAATAAATTATAGTGTTAAATTATACATTTTAGTTTTTTTAAAGTATTATTAGATTATATTTTCATCATTTAATATAATTTATTTAATTGGATGTAATTTCACATTTAAACTGGACATTATCAAGTGTCAATCTTTTGATATTTATTATTTCTTAAAACCACACTTTTTATTTTGATAATAGGAATTAATTTTAAATTAATTTCTGCCACTTATGTGTTTTGAATTTGGAAAAGGGGATTCCATATCTTGAATGAGGAGGTCGAATTTTTTTAAAAATGTAAATTTTATTTTTAGACATTATGAATATTTACTTCAATAAATATTTTATTTACCATGGATAATGGGTAAATCTGGTAAATAAGGGTAAAAAAATATTATTATAATAATATTAAATTATCGTAGCATATGTCCTATTCCTATTTTTTATACATGTCCAACCATGGAAATCCTTCGGTCAATTTTGAGACCCCATGGATCCACTTGAGAGTGATAATGGAAATTTATTTTAATTAATTTAAAGTAAAGACAAAAATTACAAAAACACATATCTTTTAGTAAAATAATTTTTACTAGGGGTTATATAAGCTATATTTTCAACTAAAAATATTTATTTGAAAAATAAATATATTTACTACATCATGGTGTTTTTTTTATAATTTTTAAAATCATATAAATAAAATTATTTCTGACACAATAACAAGGTAGTGTTTACCTCATTAAAGAATAATTTAAATAAATGAGATTATAGAAATTTAAAAAAATATTCAAAACCTATCCAATTTTTATTGGATGAATTTATATTGAACATGAGTCATATTATATTAGACTTTATTATGTTTTGGACCATTATAAACAGAAAATAATCATATAATACAATAATTTTTTCAAACATTCCTAAAGAGCCCCAGCTCCCCCTTATAAAAAGACCTCACCTCTAACCCATTTCTCACAACTCTCAAGCCCCGTGTCTCATCCAACCTCTCCTCAATTAAGCTCCCTACATCCCTATATTCCTCTTAGAAGACTTAACTTAGGTAGAAGGAAATTCTAGGAATCCATTTAATTCAAACCAATGGGTGTTACCTGATTTAAAAGAGGTTAACATACCCTCGACCAAGGAAAAGTGCAAGGTAAGGGTTTTTTCACAATCTATTTATTATATGAGGTTGTTTTTATGTAAGTTTCTACTGGGACCTCATTATCATCCACATCCGTGTTTCATAAAAATGTTTTTCAAAACATTTTCACTATTTACTAAACTATGGGTTAAGGTTATTTATATCCTTGATTTAATTTTTATATAATGGTTTGAAAATAATATTTCCATTGTTTTCCAAACAAGGTAATTTATGACCTTATAGAAATATTAAGGTAAGGATATTTTTTCTAACTTATATGGTGGGTGTGGTTATTTTTCAATGTTATAACACCTTTGAAGCTTCCCTTATAAACTAGTATGAATATTTTCAAAATAAATATTTTCTTTTATAATTAAATGGTGTTTAAAAGATTTCAAAATAGAAAGAGATAATTCTCTCAAATATTTTTGATTTCATCTATGTAAAAATCCTTTAATGAATTTTATATATTTTTTGAAGTTGATTTATTATGATACAAATCTTATATATTGTAATAAATGTTCTATGATAATTTTGACTGTGTATGTCTTATTTTTATACCATTCATGGTTTATAGTTAGTGTATTAAGATTTATTATGCTAGTTCTAATACAAATTTTTATGCAATGTTTCAACCTTTTCATATAAGGAATGAATTGGACTTAGTGACACGTGGAGCCTGCTATAGCTCCTCGAGGCATCGGCTGGTCTCATGTGTCAATCTAGTGTCTCAACAAAAGGCCTTGAAAAAATTTTATTTTTAGTATTGGAACGATACCTTGACAATATGGTTATGATGTCTGACTTTATTAATTCCATCATTATGAATTTATCTATTGATATTAGATGTGATTTGTCAACTAGTAGAATATCCATGTCAATAATTAAATGGAATTATTTGATTTATCATTTCAATATTATGCTGAAGCTTGTGTTTAAAAGACTTTTGTTTTAGATTTATAAATTTAATTAAATGTTTATGTTTATTTATGAATGTTTACGCTATACAGTTATCCTTACTGAGAATTTGAACTCACCCCTTGCTATTTTCTATTTTTCCTGGGATGTGAAAAAGTATTTTATGGTTGACCTGAAGGGATAGGATAAGGGATATTAATGTGGTCAATAAAGAAATAATGTTGTTTTTTTATTTCATAATTTAATGTAAAACTTATGTATGTTTCAAGTACTTCCTATTCTACTAAACTAATCTGCCTTTCAGAATTTGATCCCATGTGATCATGCCAATGTTATGTAATAATGCACCGACTCTGGGTAACTAGGTTCGAGATATTACAGTTGGTATCATAAGATGTTTAATACAAACATTGGAAACTATATTTAGATAAACTCCAATTAGAGAACATTACCCTAAGATAGACATTGAGAATTAGTAGAGAAGAACTTCCAAGAATGTTTGGTAATGTAGAGATTTTGTGTATTTTCCAAGAATTACATCCATGTATGGATATGATTAGGTAGAGGTGGATCTTTCATAGATGTACATAGGAGTGAAAACTCCAATGAAAAGTTTTGGACTTGACACGGGGTATCCTAGTATATGGCAACGGGCCTTGATGCACTCTTGGATACGACACTCCAAGGGGATATGCTTAAGATAATTCACATTTTATTAAAAAACTATTATGAAGGATTTATAAGTATATACATCCTCAATGGAAAACATTTTTGTGATTTTGTATTATTTTCATAAACTATTCAATTTATGTTAAGTGTTTTACAAGTTCAGAATTATCAATTGCAATTCATAAAATAATCTAGTGCATCCAATTGTTTAGGAATGGAACCTTTTTGACAGAATGAGAACTATATCAATGCACATAATGCATGTAGGGATTTAACTCATACTCAATATAATTATAGTGGAGCTGTTGATGCAACTGGTGTTAGTCATCTTATCACTATACTGGGACAACTCACTCAAGTTATGAATAATAACCATACCCGTATGGAGCACCCTAATCCATAATGTAGAGGATCAATGTTAGACTGATTCATGAGGTAAAAACCACCATTATCCAATAGGACTATAAATCCATTTGTAGCTAATAAATGGATAAGTTCCTTAGAGAAAATATTTCTTGATTTGGGGAGCAGCGAAAGGGAAAATGATTGCATGGTAGTTTATCGCCTTACAGGAGATGTAAATAAATGGTGGTCATTAATTCAAAACACAAAGGAAGATAAAGATTTATCAAATATGGAATGGTGGGAGTTTATAGATCTTTTATTAGAAAAATAATTTCCTCATGACCATCGAGTAGATATAGAAGAATAATTCTTGAGTCTGAAGCAAAAGGAGGATGAGAATGTTGCATAGTATGAGGCTAACATTACAAGATTAGCAAGGCTTGTATTAGATTATATATGTAACAAAAGGATTAATATTGATCAATTTATTGATGAGGTAAAACTATTTCTCCATCTAGAATTAGTCTTATAATCCTTCTCATCATAAGAAGATATTATCTCATGTGTTATCAAGATAGAAAATTAATTCTATAAGTCTTACAAATTTAAAGTAAAACAATAGAAGAAGAGATCTACTGAACACTGTAGAAATAAAAATAAGGGGAAGAAGGGAAATGTTGAATATCCATCCTATAGTAAATGTTGGAAGAAACACCCTGGTACTTTCCGGAATGGAATGTGAGTCTGTTACAAGTGTGGTGAAAAGGGCCACAAAGATTTTGATTGCAAATGAATGAAATAGTTTTTCAATGTTGAATGCTACAAATGTAAAGAAATGGGGAATTATGATAAGGAATTTCCTAAGTGCCAAAGAAAATTATCTCAGAAAAGGCCAAGGGATCAAGTACAATCTTATGCAATCACTACTTCTAAGGTTGATACTCTTAAAGATGTGGTGGCATGTAATTTAATGGTTTCCTCATGTTTAGCCAATACATTATTTTATTTTGGATCATAAATTGTTTTCATATCTTCCCTATTTGATATGAAAATTAGATATTTCCGTTTTGATTTAACAAGGGAGTTATCAGTCAAAAATTTTAAGGGAAGTATCATGAAAATAATGTTTTGCGAATCAGTCCCCATTAGAGTATATAAATGTTCTTTATCCGCTGATCTCTTCATCATACCAATTATTGATTTTGACATAATCCTCGGTATTAATTGTCTTTCGAACCATGTTGCAAAAAACATATTGTAAGAAGAATGAGGTTAGAATTTTTGATGATGATAAGGAATACCTTATCATTTGAGTAGAAACATCACCATTTTATTCTTACCTAGATCCACCCCCTATAGCTCTACTAAATTTAATTATAGGGGAGGAAGGGAGAAAAATAAATATGGGTTAGGAGAGGAATGTTCAAATAGAGTATGTACCTATTTTACAAGAATATGTTGATGTATTTCCATAGGATTTACCTGTACATCCTCCAGAATGAGAAATTGAGTTTTCCATAAATTTAATTCCTGGTTCATGGCCCATATCGAAGACCCCTTATTGAATGGCCAAAGTGGAATTAGTGGAGCTAAAGAAACAACTAGAGGAGTTGAGTAATAAAGGATTTATTATCCCTAATGTTTCTCCCTGGGGATTCCCTATTCATTTTATTAAGAAGAATGGGGGATCTATGAGGTTGAGTATGGACTACAGGGAGATCAATGCTACAAAAATAAAGAACAAGTATCCCCTACCTCACATTGTTGACTTATTTGATGAACTTCATGGAGCTAAATATTTATCAATGATTGAAAATAGATATGGATATTATCAGTTGTGTGCGTAGAAGGAAGACACTCTAAAGACAACATTTCGAACTAGGTACGGTCATTATGAGTTTATAGTAATACCTTTTGAACTAACTAATTCACCCCTTATTTTCATGGATCTAATGAACTGAGTTTTCGAGGAATATCTTGAGGAATTTGTAGTATTATTTATTGATGATATCATTTTATACTCCAAAATCTATGAATATCATGAAAATCACTTTTGCACTATTATAAATACTCTTAGAAGAAATTAATTACATGGGAAGTTTAGCAAATGTGAATTCTAACATCAGGAGATTTCATTTCTCACCCATATTGTCTCTAATGATGGAATCTATGATTATCCTTCAAAGACCAAGAAAATCAATGAATTTCCATCACCAACAAGTATAACTAAGGTACATAGTATTATTGGTTAAGAGGTTATTATCGGCATTTCATCCAAAAATTTTCCTGATTGGCTAACCCATTTACCAAGCTCACAAGTAAAGGGGTTAAATTAGATTGGAAGAAAGATTGTGAAGAATGTTTTGAATAACTTAAGAGAATATTATTCAATGACACTATATTGAATCTACCAATGGGGAATGATTGGTTTGTTATTTATAGTGATGCTTCAAAGAAAGGACTTGGTTGTTTTCTTATGAAGAATTATATGGTTATTTCTTATGCATCACAACAACTAAAAATCAATGAATAAAACTATCCAACTAATTATCTGGAGTTAGCAGCTGTAATATTTTCTCTGAAGATATGGATACAATATCTTTATGGTGAAAAATGTGAGGTTTATACTGATCAAAAGAGTTTGAAGTATATTTTCTCACAAATGAACTCAACATGAGGCAATGGATGTAGCTCTAACTAATCCAGGATTATGATTTCGCCATACACTACCACCTGAGGAAGGAAATTAAAGAGGCAGATGCCTTGAGCAGAAAAAATCATGTTGTTTTGAACAAGATGAGAGTTGAAAGATATCCTATGTTCATTGGTCTAGTAAATATGGATATGGGAATAATCATGGATGGTGAAACCTCAATACCTTTTCAAATGATTTTAATCCATCTTTACAAGAAAGGATAAAATGATCTTAGACTAAGGATGAGGTGTTTCAAAAGAAAATTAATGTTTTTAACAATGGAATATTAATCAACTTCATATATGAAGATGGGATTTTGAAATTTGGGAAGAGACTTTATGTTCCCGATATACCTGATCTAAAAAGGGAATTGTTGGATGATGTCTATAGCTCCGATTTCTCTATACACCCTGATAGCACTAATATGTATAGAGATTTGAAGGAACATTTTTTTGTGGGAAAACATGAAGAGAGAGGTCACTAATTATGTTTCAAGATGTATGGTTTTTCAATAAGTGAAAGCTGGACAACAATATCCTAGAGGATTCATTCATCCTCCTCCCATACCTGAGTGAAAATGGGATTATATTTTGATGGACTTTGTCATGGGACAACTAATGAATTCTAGAAGGAATGATGAAATATGAGTCATTGATGATCCTCTAACCATGTCAGCTCATTCGATTGCTATAAGAGAATATTTACCACTAGAATTTCGAGAAAGACTATATAATAATGAAATTGTAAGACTTACTGGAGTACCCCTATCGATTGTTTCTGATCATGATCGCCATTTTACATCACGTTTCTAAAAAAGTCTTCAGAAATCCATTGATAATGATCTTCGTTTGAGAACTGCTTACCACCCTCAAACTGATGGAAAATCACAACGGACTATTCAAGCATTAGAAGACATGTTGACATCTTTCCTAATTGACTTTCAAGGTACGTGGGATCAAAATTTACCTATGGTAAAATTTTCTTATAAAATTAGTTTCCATTCAAAACTTTACATGGCACCATATGAAGTGTTATATGTAAAGAGATTTCACACACCAACTTGTTGGGATGATGTTTGTGAAAGAAAACTCATAGGCTCAGAACTTGTTTTGGAAACAATGGAAAATGTGATGGTTATCCAAACCCAAATCAAATAAGCTAAAAGTAGGAAAAAGATCTATTTTCACAACTGAAAAAATATTTGGATTTTCCTATTGGAGATCATATTTTCTTGAAGGTTTCTCCAGGGAAGGGTGTTATAAATTTTGGTAAGAAAGGAAAATAAAGTCTCTACTACACCATCTCTTTAAAAATTCTAGAATGAAATAGAGTTGTAGCTTATCGTTTGGAAATACTGCCAAGTATCTCCAAAGTTCATGATGAGTTCCACGTATCACTGTTGAGAAAATACATGCCTGAAACAACACATTTACTCACCTATGAAGAAATAGAACTGGAACCCGATATGTCTTATTGCGAAGATCCTATCTGAATTCTTGATACTAGATAACAAGTGTTGAGAAACCGGATGACTCATCAGGTGAAAGTTCTATGGAGAAATCCTAAGATGGAAAGGGAAATGTGGGAACCCAAGGAACTTATGATGAATAACCACATGAATCTTTTTATGTAGTATTATTCTAGAAATTTTGATAATGAAATTATTTTAATTAGGGAATAATGTAACACCCCACGCTTCCACGGTATGTTTTCCTTTGAATAATGCAATACCTTGCATTGTACACATCTTCAAGATTCTAACACACCATGACTAATCAAACTAGCCGTTATGAATTGTAATACCCACTTTTTAAATTTTATAAATTTTATTTTGCAAAATAGAATTCATTTTTGTGTTCGGAATATCAAAATTAGCTTAGGGATAATTTTTTGAACTTTTCTGAAAACTTTATATTTTTGATGAATAATGAAAAATACAAAATTTTAATTAAAAAACTCTTTTAATTAAAATAACATGTAGTGTAAAAATATACATTTGAGGGGATTTAAAGTATAATTTTGATATATTTTTATCATTTAATATAATTTAGGTCATTGTATGTAATTTCACATTTAAATAGGTCATGAACAAATGTCAATCTTTTGATAATTATTATTTCTTAAAAACACATTTTTTTGTTTTGACGATGAGAATTAAGATTAAATTATATCTGATACTTTTGTGTTTTGAATTTAGAAAAATGGATTCTATATTTAGAATCAGGAGGTCCAAATTGTGTAAATATATAACTTTTCTTCTAGACATTATGAATATTTACTTTGGTAAATATTTTATTTACCATGGTTAATTGGTAAATATGGTAAAGAAGGGTTAATAAATATTATTATAATAATATTAAAAAACCCTAACATGT
Source organism: Viscum album (assembly GCA_963277665.1). NCBI lineage: Eukaryota > Viridiplantae > Streptophyta > Magnoliopsida > Santalales > Viscaceae > Viscum > Viscum album. The sequence continues at coordinate 929,899,523 of OY728163.1, read as the reverse complement.
GTCTTAACCATATTGGTTGACACCTTTCCGACCATGGGAAACCTCTAGTCAATTTTGGGACCCCATGGAGTCAGTTGAGAGTGATAATGACACTTATATTAATTAATTTAAAGTAAAGACAAAAATGACATAAACATATATCTTTTAGTAAACTTTTATATAAGTTATCATTTCGACTATAAATATTCATTTGAAATCTAAAAATATTTCCTACATCGTGATTTTTTTTATAATCTTTAGACATCAAATAAAAAAAATTATTTTTGACACAATAATGATACAGTGTTTACCTCATTAAAGAATGATTTAAATAAATGAGATTATAAAAATTAAAACAATATCCATAACTTGTCCAATTATTGTTGGATTATTTTATTTCAAACAAGAGCCATCTTATCATAGACTTTAATGAGTTTTGGACTTTTATAAACATAAAATCATTATATAATAAAATAATTTTTTCAAACATTCCTTAAGAGCCCCTCCTCCCCCTTATAAAAAGCACTCATCTCTAACCCATTTCTCAAACCTCTCAAGCCGCATGGCTCATCCAACCTCTACCCAATCTATCTATTTATATCCATATCTTCCTCTTATAGGAGTTACCTTAGGTATAAGGCACTTTAAGGAAGCCTTCTGGTTCAAACAAAGGGAGTTACCCTATTTAAATGAGGTTAATGTACCCTCAACCAAGGAAAAGTACCCTGTAAGGGGTAATTTCACAATCTCTTTATTATCCGAGGTTGTTTTTACGTAAGTTTCAACTGGGACCTCTTTATCATCCACATCCGTGTTTATTAAAAATTTATTTCAAAACATCATTACTATTTACTAGACTATGGGTTAAAGTCATTTTATACTACTGTTTGACTATTTATAAAATAGTTTGAAAGGAATCTTTCCATCATTTTCCAAACAAGGTACTTTATGAAATTTTCAAAAAATTAAGGTAAGATTTTTTTAACTTATACAGTGGGCGCGGTTATTCACTGATGTTATAACACCTTTGAAGCTTACCTTACAATATTATATGAATATTTTCAAAATAAATGTCTTCTTTTATAATTTCATGACTTTTAAATGATTTCAAAATAGAAAGAGATATTTCTATAAAATATTTTTGATTTCATCTATGTCAACATCTATTAATAGATTTTATACTTTTTTGAATTTTATTTGTTATGATAAAAATCTTCCATATTGTATTTATGGTTTTTTATATGATTCAATGCATATGTGTTATTTTGATACCATTTATGGTTTATGGTTAATTTATTAACATTTCGTATCCTATTTTTAATATTAATGATTTTGTTATGTCTCATACTTTTCATATGAGTAATGAATTGTACTTAGTAAGTGATGGGTGGAACCCACTATAGCTTCTTGATGCATCTTTAGGTCTCCTAAGACAAACTAGTGTTTGGGCACAAGGCCTTGAAAAAATATTTTTTTTAGTCTTGGAACAAGGCCTTGACTATGAGGTTATGATGCCTGACATAATGCATTCCATCACTATAAAATTAGCTATTGATATGAAATTTGGTTATTCGACTAGTAAAATATCTATGTGAATAATTAAATGGAATTATTTGAATTATCTTATCCATATTATGCTGATGTTTAAGTTTAAAAGGATTTTTTTAGTTTTATACATTATCTTAAATGTTTATGATTATTTATGAATGTTTTCACTATACTGTTATACTTACTAAGAATCAGAGCTCCTCCCTTTCTATGTTTTATTTTTCCTAGGATTTGATGAATTATATTATGGTAGACCTACAGGGATAGGCTAAGGGATATGAATGTGGTCAATAGAGACAAAATTCTATTTTTTATTTCATGATGTAATATAAAACTTATGTATGTATCTAGTACATCTAAGGCTACTAAACTGATTGGTCTTTCGGGATTTGATCCCTTCTGATCATTCTATTATTATGTAATAATTCACCAACTCTAGGTAACTAGGGCTAGGGAATTACAAGAATTACCCCACTCATGATGTATAGATTGTTGTAGTTATGAATGCTCTTGAATGTTGGTAGCACTATATTTTTGGAGAGGGGTTCACTATTTCATTAAATCATAAGAGTCTGAGCTATATAATTTCTCAAAAATTCTCTAATCTCAGATAAGTATGATGGGTAAAACACCTTTATATGTTTGAAATCGATTTCAACTACCCCTCGGGGAAGGGAAACGTTATTACAGATGCTCTTAGTAGGAAAGTACCGCCACAGGCAATTCTGAAATCAAAGGAGGTGTAGAACATTATAGAGATTTTTTTTCAAGATTCACCTAGATGCTGAGGAGGATGTTTTAGGTATGGTTCTAACCAGTGTCTAGTTTTAATCACCTCTCTTAGAGTCTATATTTCAGAGTCAACAAGAGGAGGATGAGTTTGGTAAAATTCCAAAAAGCCTGTATGATGGCTAGACCATTTTTTGTTGGTATTTCTCTTGAGACTATATGCACTACTTTGAGAAGCATACTATAGTCCCAGCATTGGTGAAGAATTTAGTCTCGTTAAATTTTAATATATCTTCGTATACCATTTATAAAAGCACTAACAATACATATTATGAAATGAGTTGATTATACTAGTGGCCTGGTATGAACCATGACCATGTAGATTATGTGTTGCACTATTACACCTACCGGGGGATGAAGGTAGAGTATTTGAAACCCTATGGGTTTCTTCAAACTCTTCCAATGTTAGTATAGAAATTTTATAAGGTATTCATGGATTTTTTTTGAATTACCATGGAATCCTAAAGGGATAAATTCTATCTGGGTAGTTGTTTATCTGTAGATGAAGTTTGTTCATTTCTTTCCTAGCAAGTATAACTCTATGGTTGAAGATCTTGGTAAGCTATATGTGAAAGTGACTGTGAGGTAATATGTGAGACCTTTAACCATTTCTTCAGATTGGGATCCAAGATTTACGTCATGGTTCTATAGGAGTATCCAAGGGGTGATGGGAATATAGATCAAGTTAAGCACAACATACCATCCAGATAAAGAAGGTATGATGAAGAGAGTGATTCAAATCCTAGAGGATATTGTTTATCCCTATGTATTGGAATTTGTTGGATCAAGGGATGGCTATAGAGGGATATTTTAGTTTTTAAACAATAGTTATTATTCGTCTGTCAAAATGGATCAAATTGATTTGTTGTATAGATTCTCATGCAGATCACCTCTTTGTTGGTTGAAGATGGGTGAAGTTCCTTTAGTAGGGACAAGTCTAGTTCTTGAGACATCAGAGAATAATAAGGATGTACATCAACATCCTGTTATAACCTTCAGTTGATAAAAATAATATGTCTATCAGCAACATTCTCCTTTTATATTTTCTACTAGTTATTGGGTTTTATTGAATGTTTATCCATGGTAGGGTTACCGTTGTATTGGAAAATAGGGAACGTTGTTTCTAAGATATTTTCAACTATTTGAGGTTATGGAGTGTATTTCAATGGTTGCTTATTGGATATCATTTATAGTTAGTTGTGGGTTATTCATGAGGTGTTACACATATATCAGTTCAAAAAGTTTCATCATGATTTTGCTCATGTTCTAAGTTGGGAATAAATTCTGTTAGAGCTAGATGTTTCTATTTTGTATAAACCATTTTAGATCATTGACTCTCAAGTTAATGTTTTGAAATGAATTCAATTCCATTGGCCATGTTTCAATGGAAACAAGGATCAAATTTTCACAAGACTTGGTAATGTGATCCATAGATGATGGACAAGGGGATTCATCTTCTTCTAGGGATTACATCTTCCACCTGACTTCCTGTGGTAGGAAAGTCTTTATAGTTGGGATTTTTGACATACCATTACTGATCTGTCATGAAAATACTTATCCTAATCATTATTTTCCTTATACATTATATGAATAATCCCTATAAAGAATTTAGAGGTTACCTATAATTGTGAATTCATACATTTTTTGGACTCTATGGTTTAAATGGTGGTTTCTACATGCTTATTGAGCATTTCACGTTGTGTAACAAGGTTACACAACATGTAATTGTTGCTCAGTGCAAGTCGTGAAAGGGGTTCATGATATGAAGGCTTACAAAATTTGATGAATGTTTACACAATTTGAGTTAATTAAATAATGGATTTTTATTTCAAGGTGATGGATTTTTCAGTATACTTGAACACCGTGGATTTCACGACATTTGAAGGAATTACATTTCATGTAATTACATGAGGAAGGAAGTTTTAGGGCATCTTTTGGTATTTGGGTGTCCATTCGGAAGCTAGTTCTCTTTATCTATTGACCCAAAGTTCCTCTCCATTGATTTTTGGAGACACCATTGTTTCTCGGTCGATCCATTTGACATTTTAACTTCATCACGGTGGTTGTGCATCTTTCTGGGTGAGAGATGTTTCTGCTTCTTCATTTCCATTGATCATAAAAGTTCCCTTGGGAAGAATTATCTAATTCGTAAGACTATATTGGGGTTTTATCTTTTCATCTTCAAAGATTCATTGTGTAATCTCATTCTAAAGACCATCCCATTAATGTTTTTGGTGCAGCGGGTGTTCATTCTGGATGTATGTGGTGTTTAATCTTCTCCACCAACCTTCTATCCCAATTGGATTGATTTTGAGAAGTTTGGATTGGGTTCTAGGGTCCTTACAGATGTCATTGAGTTTTGGTTTTTGGTGGATCCCATTGTGAGTGTTTGTGACATCAGTTATGAAGTAGGTGGTTCCATCTTTAGCCTATGATGATTATCTTTATTATTATTAACTTATTTATACAAGGAATTAGTATGTTTTTTGTCTACGTTGAAAAGTGGTTTAAAAAAAATGATTTTCCATGGTTATTCATAATTGGTATGAAAAGGGGTATTTTTGAATCATATAAATGAATTTGGGAAATGGTTTTGAAATTCTTATCAATGTGATGGAATTCATTGTGAAAATGATCCCATGGGTTACATTGTGTACTTATGTGGAAGAATAATCTTGAGGCCATCATTTCATTTTTTTTATTATTGAGAGGTTTTCTCATGGGGATTTTTTCTCGTTACTAGTTATGTTATTCTACGAGACTGATATTGATTGGGGGGGGGGTTGGGTAATCATGGGGTATTTATATGCTTCATTGGCCTATGTTCTAGGATACATATTATGCACTTGATTAATTTTGGTAAGATTAGATAGTTAGTCTGACATATAGTGATATTTAGTGATGATACATGTGATTCTGCTTTATATTTCTTGGATTTCTATTTTAACCTGGATTTTAAGGTTTATACTTGTGAAACATTATATGGAAAATGTGATTTGAAATTGATATACATGCTTTTTTTAAACTATGAAAAATTTAATTGCTTACCATGTTTTCTATAAAACTGCATAACTAATTATCATGACATGATTTATTTAAAATTATAACATAGATATTGTTATATAGAGTCTTCTAATGGAAAACCTAGGTAGGATATAATTGTGCCTATTATGTCACACACTGTGCACCACTTCGGTAGTGCTCAGACCTATGTATGCATTCCAATGCAGGGAAAGGAAATGGGATATAGTTTGGCGGTGAGGTTCCATGATAGATGGGTTGGGTAGCTAGTGGTGAGATGGTGGGAGATAATCCATGAAATCACATGGAGAAGCATTTTGGTTTTTGTCCGTGGTAGTTGGACTTCTTTGTTGGATTTTTTCATCTTTTTAGTCATTTTTATGATGTTTTCTTATAGTTATGGAATATATTTATTAGAATTATATTGTTCCTTCCTTCTATGAGTATATATTTTCCATATTTTTATTCAGTTTAGGTTAAATAATTCCCTCTGGTTTGTTGTTCGATGTCCAAGTGCTTGTTCCCAACCTATGGGGATTGGGAACACACTGTGGGTATGTGGAAGATTGGGTCAGGTGCTAGGTTTGAGGGTATCCTGGGTCAGTTCGTTATAAAAATATCAAAGTAGGAGGAGCATAAATTATACCTTTATAAGATTTTGTGGATACCTCTCCCATCATGTGGCCTTTTCCTTGGTTGTCATGACCCGTCCCCTGAGACTTGTTCCGTGACTACCCCAAGCCCGCCTTCCATAGGCCAGGGGATGGTGAATAGCACCGAAGGCATATACTTTAAAACTAGGAAGGCATTTCCTTTATAACCTATAAGCACACACAACCAAGCACACATCATAATACAAACTCAAACAAACTGTATAACGAAAAGAGAGTGCTAAAAGTAATGCAGCCAGAATACAAGCCCAATAGAAAAAGTACTTGTAAAACTGAAATACAAAACCACTAAAGAAAATGTAAAGTAATATCCTTTGTCCTCCTACAAGGATCCTACCTGAAGGGTACGTATTGATCGCCTCCTCATCACACCACATCCACCCGTATTTTTTGCGTACCGACACGCCGTATGGTCCACCTCCGGGTATCGTTCAGTCCTGGTACGCTCAGCCTCAGTCCGCACTGTCTATCATCTGCATCAAACACAACAAGGTGCGGGCCTAGCCCGTACAGGGGTGAGTATAACGATACCCAGTAAGGACCTCAAGACCCTCAAGGTCTCACAAAAATCCATCAAGTATAAACCACAATGTACTAAATCAACAGATAAACCTACTTAGGCATATGCCCATTCATATACCTAAGTTATCATGTAATCTATCTCAATCCTGAGGAAAACACAGAAAAACCGGCTTAGCTCAAACCATGATTTTATTCTAGGGGTAGTATCTAGTGACATCCCTAGTCACATTATTGAAACCTTGGCTACTGGAGAACTTCCCCTCTATCGAGTACAGTGGGCCTGCCGTGACACCAATGCACTTCCCACTATCCTTGGATGGCTGAGGTACTCCTCTTGTCAAGTACCGTGGGCCTGCTGCAACACCAAGGCGCTCCCCACCATGGGTCTACCGTGTCCCCAATGTGCTCCCCCTTATAGCCTGTTGAGGTACTCCCCCTGTCCAGTACCATGTGTCTGTTGTGTCACCAAGGCACTCTCCATTGGGGGTATGATGTGACACCAAGGTGCTCCCCACTAGGCTAGTCGAGTCACTCCGAGTCGAATCGGTCAGAAGTCATCAGCTCTCAGCCAGCTACTAGGTCTCCTCACTATGCTCGCTCATCTCTGAGAGGATCTGCTCCACAATCTAATGATCAATACTCCAACTGTCACAAAGTCCCATGAAGATGTATCTCAAAGGTCTGCCATGTAATAGGGGTCCCAATGCAACTGACAGTGCATCAATTGGACACTTGGTCTATGAGTTATTAGCCTTTTAGTCCTAGGGGCCTGATTGGATTCGTTCTCGATCCAACCTGACCATTTCCCATCTCAAACTGAAACCCCAATAAAGTATACTCAAAGAGACCGTATCACTCTAAGATTTCCAGTGTCGCTGATGGTTCGTCTAACATACATCCTATGAAAAAGTTATGTCCAAAAGAAAGTAAAGCATTATAGTGGCCTCGGTTCCAGTCCGACCTGGTTCGGGTCGACCCGGAACGACCTGGTTCTTGTTGACCCAGAGTGACTTGGTTTGGGTCAACCTAGCCTGACCCTGCCCGCGAGGGCTGCGAGGGTGGCAGACCAGCCATGAGGGCGCGGACTGGCCACGAGAGCGGCGTACCAGACGTGGGTCGGCGGACCGGCCATGGTTTGGTGGCCGTTCGATTAGGATAGTGGAGTGGCTCTGCATGGCGGCGAGGCTCGGCTCTGCCACGTGGCTTGGCTCGGAATGTAGGGTGGCTCGGTAGACGGAGGCACAACACAACTTGGCTCTGACGGTTGCACGACTCGGTGAATAACGACGCGAATCATCTCGGATGGCGGCACAACTCAGTGGATGATGACACAAGTTGGCTTGGACTACAGTTCAGCTCGGTGGACGGTAGCGTGGCTCGGTTTGGACTGTTGTGGAGCTCAGCCGGGACTGCGAGTCGCCTAGGGCGGCGCAGTGAGGCCGCATGTCGTCCGGGGCGGCGCGTCGAGGCCGTGGATGGCGGCGTTGTTGGCTCCTTCATCTTTATCGCCATCCTACATTTCGCGGAACACACCAAAGAAGAAAGACTGAGGGGTCATGTCATGTTTTTTTGGCCCGTACCCTTTGCAATTAGAGAGGTAGTAAGCAGTTCACAAATAACAAAGCATGAATGTGAAACCATAACCTTCCACAATTTTTGTTCCCAACCCGCAGAAGAAAATATGGGAGTAGATGTAATGTGATAAAAATTTAGGAATAAAACCAAACATTGTTCTCTTGATGTTTTTCTGCAAGATGGTGGTTTGGTTGTCGCTTCAATGTAGATTAGGACATCCCACATCAGAAGAAGTTCTGATGATGAAGGTCGAAGTAGGTCGGGGTTCTTCATTGATAGAGCGTTCTTCGTTGGAGAGCTTTCTCCCAAGTTCTCCCAATCCTCCTTTTCCAAGAAAATAATAGGTAGCCCAAAGTTAAACATTGTAATATCTATTCTGTCATGGGCATAATATTTAAAAAAATAAATTAATTAAATGAGATTTTTCAAAATAAAGATATGTGAATTCACACAATTAATGTGGAGCAAGCCAAGAGGCTTGCCCACATTAATGGGGGGGGGGGGCTGAGGTTTTTTTATCCATAATGAGGGGAGTTCCAGAGGTTTAGGCCTTGGTTGGTCCCCACCACCATAACCTCCCAAGGGAGTTTAAGGTATAGTGGTCCCCACTTCTCAACTTCCACATGGAGGTTTAGTTATAATGGACCCGACCTCCCACACACACATGGGTGTTGCAAATAAAAATAAAAATGTCACACACTTTCATTTTTATTTTTATCTTTCACAAAAAACCCAAAAACTAACTTTCACCCTCGACCAACTGCCGTCGAGGTGAAATTCTTCTTAGGCGATAACCGGCGCTGCGAGTTCAACGGTGCCCTCAGATTTCAATTCCAAGAACCAATTCAAATGTTAGAAAAACCCATTCGCACGTTTACTGAACGTACCAGAATACAAGTTTATAAATTCATTCCGGGCACTCCAGGACTCAGAATCACACGCCGTCAATTTTCACAGACTTTCCAAATTCCCATTTTATTTTAAAAAAAATACATGGAAATTCCGGGTCTTTACATTATCCCCACCTTGGAGCTCTACATCCCCATAAGCCACAACTCAAACTAGGTAAACAAGTAGGGGTACTGAGCACACATCTGAGACTCTGCCTCCTAAGTTCTCTCTTGAAGGTTCCCATGCGGCCAACGAACACACACCAGATCCATTGACCATCTATGAAGGACCCGATCCTGTTGATCCTCAATCTCTACTGAAACCTCCATAAAAGTTGCCCCATCTTCAACATCCTACTCGCCATAGTCGATGATGTGATAAGGGTCGTGAACGTATCTCCTCAACTGGGATATGTGGAAGATGTTGGTAACCCGGTACAACTGAGGTGGAAGAGCTAAGCGGTATGCCACCTTGCCAACACTGTTGAGTACCAGAAAATGTCCAATGAACCTCAGAGATAACTTACCGCGTCAGCCAACTCTCCAAAGACCTCATCGGGGTGAGACCCACAGAATGACGGTGTCAGAATCCTAGAACTCAGAAGGCCTCCATCCCCTACCAACATACTACTTATGCCTACTCTGTGAAGTCTTCATCTGCTCATAGATGATATGCACCTTCCCTATTGTAGCCCGAACCATCTCTAGTCCCACAAGTGCTGACTACCCTGTGTCAGTCTAGCACAAGGGTGATCTGCAAGTTTTCCCATACAACGCCTCAGAAGGTTCCATCCCTATGGTGTAGTGATAACCGTTGTTGTATGAAATCTCCACCAATGGTAAGTGATACTCCCAACTTTGACCAAAGTTGGGGACACAAGCACCGAACATGTCATCGAGGGTATAAATGGTCCACTCAGTCTGACCATCCGTCTGAGGATGAAAGGCGGTGCTCAAGTGAAGTTGCGTCCCGAAAGCCTCTTGTAACCCCTTCCATATTCGAGATGTAAAACGTGCATCATGATCAGAGATAATCATCAATGGTACTCTATGTAGATGAACAATATCCTGCACATAGAGGCGTCCTAAGCTCTCTATTGAACCTGGATCTCTGATCGGTAGCAAGTGTGCTGACTTGGTGAGTCGGTCGACAATCACCCAGATAGAGTCATGTCCTTTGGATGTATGTGGAAGTCCTGTCATGAAGTCCATGGATATCCCATCCCACTTCCACTCTGGGACCTCTAAAGGCTAAACCAAGATTGTTGGTAACTGATGCTCCGCCTTCACTTGCTGACATGTGAGGCTCTGAGAGCCAAACTCTACTACTTCGTTCTTCATTCATGACCACCAGTACTGTCATCAGAGGTCCTGGTATATCTTCTCTACACCTGGATGTACCGGTAGAGGGGATGTGTGAAACTCCCTCAACACTTCCTCCTGAAGTGACACAGGTACCATGGTACATCCTCTGAATAGGATGACATACTCTCACCCTTCAAAAAATCCATCAGGTTCCTGTCATATGGATATCTGAGCACATCATTTCTCACCGTCAACATCCCCACATTGCACCTCCCTTACTCGCCGAAGAAGTGGGAGAGTGACTGTAAGAGCCTGTCAAAACTCCACTCCATATCTATGCATAAAAGATGTATGTAATGCAGTCAGATGCTCCGACGCTTCACCAAGAAGTTGTATACCAGACCTCTTGTTGAGTGCATCAGCAATAACATTCCCCTTCCTAGCAGTATAGACTATCTTGAAGTCATAGTTCTGACGAAACTGAAGCCAACGTAACTATCTCAGGTTTAATTCTTCTTGAGATAATATATACCACAGACTATTGTGATTAGATTACACTATAAAATGTTTGCCCATCAGATAGTGTCACCACATATTCAATAAGAATACTAATGCTGCTAACATTAGGTTAGGGGTAGCGTAGTTCTTCTCATGTTGTATCAGTTGTCAAGAGACATATGTGATCACTGCTCCCTCCTGCATCAGGACACATCTGATTCTGGTCCCTGATGTGTCGCAGTAGACTATGTACCCTACGACCTCCTCTGGTAGCCTCAAGATGGGGTCACTAGTCAGCCTCTGACTCAGCTCTTGAAAACTCTATTGGCATCTCTCTAACCACATGAAGGGTTGCCCCTTCTTCATCAAGGCTGATTGTGGTGCTTCAATTTTGGAGAAATCTGGCACAAATCTCTGGTAGAATCCAGCCAAACCTAAGAAACTTCATACCTCTGTCCCACTCCTAGGTGGATCCCAAGCAAGTACCGCCTCAATCCTTGTTGGATCCACTGAAAATCCAGCCTCTGAGATGACATGTATCACAAAGTTAACCTCTCAGATCTATAACTAGCACCTCAAGTTCTTAACATAACACTGGTGCTCTCGTAGTGTGTCCAGTACTACCCGAAAATGGTAGGCATGCTTCTCTTCAGTAGTCGAGTAGATCATAATGTCGTCGATGAAGACTAAAAAGAAACAATGAATGTGCGGATGAAAGATCATGTTCATGAGTCCCATGAACACTTACGTAGTGTTGGTTACACCTAATGGCATAAAAATGAACTCACAATGGACGTATTGACACATAAAGGCTGTCTTCGCCACATCATCGTCTCGTACTCTGAGCTGGTGATATCCTGATCTAAGGTCTATCTTTGAGAACCATCATGCTCCCTTCAGATGATCAAAGAGGTTGTCAATCCTTTAGAGTGGGTACTTGTTCTTCACGGTCACTTGGTTTAGGCACCGACAGTAAACACAAAGATTCAAGCTCCCATATGCCTTCTTGGAAAATAGAATCGAGGATTCCCAAGGAGAAACACTAGGTCGAATGAATCCCTTCTATTCTAAGTCCTCCAGTTGTACCCACAACTCTCAAAGCTCTGTGGGAGCCATCTGATATGTTGATATAGATATAGGTGTCAGCCCAAGGTACAAGTCAGTGTAAAAGTCTACCTCTCTGCAAGGAGGTTGGAACAGAACATCCATAGGGAAGACATCCGTGTACTAGTCTACCACTATAGGATAGCTCAGACTCCCACATTAATAGTTCTAAGGTTAAGGATAGACAATAGATGAGTGATTGGATGCACTCTCTTCTGGGTAAGTCCATCCTATGCTGCAAAGGCTCCCTTTTCACTGGTGAATGTTAACCTGGTCCCATCAGTGCGGACACAACACACCTTTCACCTAATACAGTCAATATGAGCATGGACTATATATAACCATTCCATACCCAAGATGACATCATAAGGCCTCGACGTCGCTACTATGAGATCCCAACCGAAGCTCTCACCTCCTAGAGTAATATCACACTACCTACACTAGTGTATAATCATCTAATCCGCTCCAGTAGAAGACTATAGCCTTAAGGATCGAGCCAACTGCTCCATCGGAATATCCAAAATTTGAACAAGGGAAGTAAAAATAAAGGAATGACTGACACCTGTGTCTACAAGTTCCGGAACTAAGGTGGAGTAGACACAGATCATACCTCATATCATCTCTAGAGCACCATGATCGTAGGCTTCAGATTCCTTGTCCTGAGCTCTCCCCTGTCCACCTGCTCCCTGCGGTCGGGGTGGACCTCTTGGTGGTGGTGGTGGAAACATCTCGAATCATCGCCCACCACCAGCAACACGGCCAACTCATTTTCCACGTCTGCCTTCTCCCTACAGACCTCCTATATCGAACCATTGTCTCTACCTAGGAGGTCCTTCGACCATATAATGATCATATGTATGGAGGTTTAGACAATCATGAAGCATGTGACCCTACCCACCACATGTGAAACACTGCCCAATCCTGGCGTGTTTGTCTCTGCCTCGGGTGCCCCACACAACCGACTTGGAATCATCCGGTCATCCATTTATAGGTCTGGTCCTCTAGGACCTATATAACGCTTGTCAACTTCCAGAAGCAGAAGAATCCTCTACGTGATGACTAGTGGTGGGTATCTCTACTGGTGAATACGCAGCAAGGAAACTCTCCACCAAGAGGGCTCTCTTTTACACCCCCACCTCCATCGGGATGCTGATTGAGATAACTGAGTCCATGATCTCCCACCTGAGTCCCTGATTCAAGGTCTGTTCCCTGAAGAATGGGTCTCAAACCATATTAGTGGATTAGAGTGAGAGGTCATTGAACCTCGCTGAGTATTGAGAAACAGTCATGATTCCCTACTACAGATGAAGTAGCTCCTAAATGTGCACTTGTCGAAGAGTCGCTGGAACAAACTCTGCTTGAAATAGGCTCTCAAAGTCTTCCCAGAGAAGCATCACATCATTCTGGACATGGAGCATCAAACTCCACCATCTAGCCGCTGCTGCCTGTAGATAGCTGGAAACAAGTATCACCATGAGGTCTGCTAGTGTCCCTACCAGTTGGAAAAATCTCACCACGGCCTCCATCCAATATTCAGCTGCCTATGGGTCTTACTATCTCTTGAACTGGGGTGGCCTCTAGAACTGGAACTCATGAAACATGCTCAAGCGGTGTGTACCATCTACTGTTGGGGCTAGTGGCATCGGTTGCCTAATAGGAAAGGTACCGTTGGTGATTCCGCTGGTGCATCCGCTGGTTCCTCTACTAGAAGAGGGCCCTACACCGAGGCCTCATCGCTCGGTGGGATATTAGTACGTTCAAAACTCATAAATCTAGCTGTTTGTCTTTGTGGAGGCATCATGAAATGAAATAGGTGTGCCACAATTAAATGTTATACATGGGGATATGAAAGTTATACCTGGGGAGCTGAATCAAAAGATCACAAAGAAAACGTTTGAAAAAACACACACAATCAGTGTTTTTGTGTACTATATCGGAAATGAAAACTCAGGGTCCTAGTGTATCGATACGTCAGCCACCACACCAACATTGGACTCCCTGAACAGAACACCACACTCATTACACTTAACACTATTACTTCACAAAAAATATCAGAGTCCTAGTTCTGTGGTAGTTATTCATTTTGATACCAATTTGTCACAACCCTTCCTCCGGGGCCCGTGCCATGGCTACCCCAATCCCACCTTCTATAGGCCATGGGCTAGTGACTAGCACCAAAGGCGTATTCCGTAAAATTGGGAAGGAATTTCCTTTATAACCTGTAAGCACACGCAACCAAGCACACAATAAAATACGAAGTCAAGCAAACTGTATAACAAAAAGACAGTGCTGAAAGTAAATGTCCCGGAATACAATCCCAATAGTAAAAGTAAAAGTACAACTAAAATACAATACAACTGATGAAAAGGGAAAGTTAGCTACTAGTTCTTACTCCAAAGATCCTACCTGAAGGGTTGGTACCGATCTCCTCCTCATGACACCACGTACACCTGTCTCCTCTGCATACCGACAGGCTATATGGTCCACCTCTAGGTACCGTCCAGTCCTAGTACTCTCAGCCTCAGTGAGCATTGTCCGTCGTTTACATCCAACGCAATAAGGCGTGGGCATATCTCATGTAGGGTTGTATATAATGATAATCACCAGGGACCTCGAGACCCTCAAGATCTCACAAAAATCCAACATGGATAAAACAAAAATTATGAAATCAATAGATAATTCTACTTTGGTATACGCCCATACATATACCTATGTTATCAAGTAATCCATCTCAATCATGAGGAAAACACAGAAAAACTGACTCAGATCAAACCAGGATTATATTCTAGGGGCAGTATCAAGGGACATCACCAGTCACATTGTTGAAACCTCTGTAGCTATAGAACTCCTCTATCGAGTACAATGGGCATGCCGCAACACCAAGACGCTTCCCACTAACCCTGGACTACTGAGGTACTCCTCCTGTCGTGTACTATGGGTCTTCCACATCACCAAGGCACTCCCCACCTTGGGTCTTCCACATCACCAAGGAACCCCCCTCGTATCATACTAAGGTAATCCTCTTGTCAAGTATCGTGGGTCTGCCACGTCACCAAGGCGCCCCCCACTGTGTGTCTAACGCGACACCAAGGCGCTATCCACTGGGCTAGTTGTGTTACTCCGAGCCAAATCGGTCATTAGTCATCAAGTCTCTCTAGCTACTAGGTCTCCGAACTATCATCTCTCGTCTCTCGGATGATCCGCTCCACAAGCTACTGGTCGATACATCAACAATCTTGAAGTCCCACGAAGAAGTATTTCAAAGGTCCACCTTGTCATAGGGGACTCAATGCAACTGACAGCGCGTCAAGAGGACACCCGGTCTGTGAGTTATTTTCCTTTTAGTCCGAGGGGCCCAGTTGGATTCATGCTCGACCCAACCTGACCATTTCCCATCTCAAACTAGAACTATTGTGGAGTATACTCAAAGGGACCGTATCGCTCCAAGATTTCCAATGCCGCTTACGGTTTATCAAATGGAAGTCCGGTGCCAATGTTATGGCAAAAAAAAAGTAAATGGTCATAGTGGGCCTGGGTCTGGTGTGATCCGTTCTGGGCTGACCTTGTTTGGGTTGACCCGGACCGACCTGCTGGGTCTGTCCTATTCCACAGTGCGGCCCATCCCGTTGGGTCCGGCCCAACCCATGAGGGTCGTGAGGGTTGTAGATCGGTCGCGAGGGTGTGAACTGTCTGCGAGAGTGGTGGACCAGCTGTGGGTCGGTGGACCAGCTGCGGTTCGGTGACGGTTTGGTCAGGAGGGCAGAGTGGCTTGGTTCGACATCGTGGCTCGTGTTGGATTAAAACGTGGCTCGGCAGATGGCAGCACAAATTAGCTCAGAAGGTGGTGTGGCTCGGCTCAGATGGGAGCATAACTCCACAGACGGTGGCATGGATTGGCTCGGACGGCAGCGTGGCTTTACTCAGAACACGGGTCGGCCGGGGTGGCGCGGCGAGGACACAGGTCGGCCGGGGCGGCGCGGTGAGGCCGTGGGTGGCGGCGTCATTTCCTCCAACATCTTCATCTCCTTCCTCCATTTCGAAGAATACACCAAAGAAGAACTATGTAGGGGTTCAGCCATGTTTGTTTGGCCTGCACCCTCCGTGTTTAGAGTAGTAGCAAGCAGTTCAAAAAGAATGAAGCATGAACGTGAAACCATAATATTCTGCAATGTTTTTTCCCAACCAGAAATAGAAAGAAAGTGATTACATGGAATTTGATAAACATTAAGGAATAAACCCCTACCTTGATCGCTTGATGTGTTGGCGTAAGAAGGTAGTTTGTTCGTCGATTAACCATAGATGAGGACATCCCACATCAGAAGAACACCCAAGTAACAAGGTCGAAGGTGGTCTACATTCTTCATTGAGAGATCATTCTTCGTTGGAGAGATTTCTCCGATGTTCTCCCAATCCTCCTTTTCCAACAAAAGAGTAGGTATCCCAAAGTAATAGATCGTAATATCTATTATATCTTTGAAATAATATTCAAAAAAATACTTAATTAATTAAATTAAGTTTGGCATAATAATGATATGTGTGTTGGCACAATTAATGTGGAGGAAGTCAGGAGGCTCCCCCACATTAATGAGGGGGTTGAGATGTTTTTCTCTATAATGAAGGGAGTTCAAGAGGTTTAGGCCTTAGGTGGTCCCCAAAACCATAACCTTTCATTGGAGCTTAAGGTATGGTGTTCCCCACTTCTCAACTTCAACATGGAGGTTTAGTTCTGGTGGACCCCACCTCCCAACACACACATGGGTGTTGAAAATAAAAATAAAAATGTCACACACATTTATTTTTATTTCAATCATTCACGAAAACCCCAAAAACTATCTTTCACCCTCAACCAACTATTGTCGAGGTGAAAGTATCTTTTGGTAAAAATTGGCACTACGAGTTCAACGGTGCCCTCTAATTTCAAGTCTGCGAACTGGTTAAAATGTTAGAAAAAGTCGCTCACACGTTTACTGAACATACACGAAAAAAAGTTCAGAAATTCATTACGAGAACTCCGGGCCTCAGAATCATGTGCCGTCAATTTTTGCGAACTCTTAAAATTCACATTTATTTTAAAAAAACATAATAGAAATTATGGGTCTTTAAATAGGTGATTCATACGGGCCAGTGTTCAAGGAATGAAAAAATGTGGCATAGATGCAAAGAGGAAAATATCATAATTGTGGGTTGGACTGGGCTGTTACAGATGGTATTGGAGCTAGTGTCAATTCAATGTGACAATGAGGAACCTAGGAACTTATGGGGGGTATTATTGAAATCCCACATCAAAGGAGGAGGAGCACATAACTCCCCTTTAAAAGGTGTTGTGGACACCTCTCCCACCATGAGGTTTTTTCCTTGGGATGCCTGAGGAACAAATCCTAGGGAAAGAAAAACCATGCTGGCTAGGCCCAAAGCCGATAATATCATGATCATGAGATGTGATGGGCTGTTACAATTACCAGATGAGGTGGCATGAGGGAAAAATACATATATATATATTTAATCATTTTGATGAAAGCATAATGAATTAAAAATAATTCATACCCCAGAACCAAAAATGTTTATTGTCTTTGGAGAATATAAACATGATCAAATTATTTTATAAATGTTATTAAACACATACCATAATTATTTTCTCTCATAAGTCCATTCATATATATTTATTATTTAAATAATTTATTAATATCATTTTATAAAAATTTTCCTCCACATATAGCACAAACACCCCACCTTAACATGTTCATCATGTACTTTCCCACCAAGCACTACCAGTTTCCCCAAAGGCATTGGAACCCTACATGGGGCCCAACCGGGGGCAAAAATGGATCAAAAATCTAATGAATATCCTCATATGTCAACACATGTTTTTTCAGTGTTCCTTTTCCTCACTCACACACAACTAGGGAAATTATACTGGAGGAAACCCATCGTGACCTCTACTCCATGCCATTCATACATAACTATGAAGTTATAATCAGGAAGGATTTTGCAAATAGAGGTGAACTTTTTTAACATGAGTCATATAATTTAGATTTTTAACCATTTAATATTCTATGTTGTTACATTAACCCAAATTTAGTTAAAAGTTTCTCATAGTTGACACAATATATCAATACATACAATGACACCACACTTCATGTTGGGTTTATGCTATAATACCAATGATATTACTAGGACTAACTAATAATATAGACACCCTACCAAAACATGGCCATCGGGTCCTGACGCTCCAAGAACATCTAGTTGATTGAGGTGACATGGACCCCTACATGGGCCCCACTAAAATGCTCAAAAAGATCATCAAACTAATGAATGTCCTCATAGGTTAACACATGTTCTTTCAGTGTAGGTTCTCCTCACTCAAACACATCCCAAGAAAAATTTTAGGAGGTCACCCATCCTTATCACAAATCTAGTCCAAGAACGCTTAATTATAGAGTTTATTTAGGAGGGATGCCAAAAATAATAGTCCACCTTATTGACAATAGTTATACCCTTTAGAGTTTTAACCAATTTACATTCTAGGGTGTTACACATGGGGATAATTAAAACAGAAGAAATGATTAGATAATATGCTCAGTAATGGTAAACGTATAAAATATCAATTGATGACCATATGAATGAATAAAATAACCATAATTGCATGATTTGAGGATCATGAATTAAGATATCCAAAACCAATTAGTAAAAGATCATAAATCATGTTTCTAGGAATAGTGTTTTATCATTTATAATTAACTAATTTATAATTCTCAGCAACATCATAAATTTATCATGAATAATTATAGAATACCATAAGGATAAGAACATTCCATAGTAATAATAGAATAATCATAAAAAAATTCAACAACATTAGTAGTCAAGGATCAATGCCATGAATGTTATCACATAGTGCACGAAGTCCCATAATGGATGTGGTTCACACCCACAACCTCATTCCATTATTTTAACGGGTTCACTCTCCAACCAATTTCATATTATCACAATTTATATAAATCATTAATTAATGAAATGAATTTAATAAAAATAATAACCCATTAAATAATGTAATAATTACATATGTGTTCCTAAATATTATAAAACAATAATAAGTTTAATATATCATAACCCAAAGTAACAAATAGTTTTTATAAAAATTTCCCCACAAAATAATAATTAGTATAGCAATACATTATTGATGTTATTAATAAATGAAATATATATTATAAGAATAATAATTTCCAAAGGATGTAGTCAAATATGAAAAATAAATTTAAAATATTAGTTGAAAATTTCCATGAAAATAATGAAAATACACTTTTATTTTGGTATCATTAAAGAATACCACATAATGAGAAAAATAATTTCTTAGAAAATAAATAAATAAAATTTAATGTAATATATTATAAATTGAATTGTTATTATGGTTGGAATAGCAGTTTCTAAGGTAAAAGTTAATATAAGGATCCCTATCATACTTCTGTAAAGTGTCACATGACTTATGTAAAAAACATGATAAAACATAATTATTATTACATTGAATAGAAATTAAAATATTTTTGAAAATTAATTTAAATAATCATTGGATTATTGTAAATAAAATTCTAGAAAACAAGTTATTGAACAATGAAATGGAATAAAATTTCTCTAAAAAACAAAAAAATAACATTGAGTTTTTGTAAAAACATTATCATAAAAATTTTAATTACTAAATTGGGGAGAAATAATAGAAATCCTCAAAAAATTAAAAATAAACATATGGGCAGATATTATATGGTGTTTAAAACATAAATATCACAAAATTCATTCAATGGTGATTAAATTATAAAAACGACTACATAAAAAAATAATATTTCAATATAAGACCTTACATTAGGTCCATAATTTCAACGTACCCATTAATATGTTCATGTAGAATAAATTTATATTTATTACTCATAATTAATAGTATCATATTCATACTTATATTTTTAAATAACAATCCATTATTACTTCTAGTAAACAATTTGTTTACAATTCATTATTAAAATCAAAATTTGAGTGATAACTGTTATGTTTCCCATTCATGTTCTGGTATTAATTTTTTGATCTCTGATATATATTTATTATTAAATCATATTCATAATATTATTCATGTTATATGTATATTAGTTATTCATGATATAATATTTTTAAACATTCACATTATATATTGATGAAAAGTGAATTAATTTACTGTTTTGAGATGGTATTCCATATGTATGCACCAGTAATGTTTTAATTTTCCAATTAATGGAAAGAATGAAAAGTAAATAATAATATAAATTTAAAAATTATTAAAAATATCATATAAATTCCACAAATATTTCTATGAGATTATCCCTGTATGTTATAATGAAAAATAAATCACATCATTTTTTGGTGTCATTAGTCCACATGTATGCATGAATGAAATTATCATTATCATAGGATTGAATGTAGGAATAAAATGTTTGTAAAATTAACAGAACATAATTTCGTTATGGTAATAAAATATATATTTCATCATATTAATTAGTTTATAGAAAGTGTATTGTCATTTATGGAACAATAAAACTAAAAATAGACCGGTAAAGACAAATACATATTTTCTAAAAATCAATTTTTACACCTTAAGGATTTAATAGTTGGTATTTTAATAATACAATAATCCCTAAAAAATGGGTAGGTAAATTAGGGAGATACTTGTGAAGGTATTTTTATATCTATGGCTCAACAGTTTTGAAACAAATTAGGGTGAGGGGACCTTCTTTTTATAATTGTGTGGAGTGGAACATTTGTAAATACTTTAAACATTAAAATATAATGAAGTCATATTCAAGTTGAGGTGAAACCAATGTAAAAACAATATAATATAAATAAGGTTTGGTATGAATATACTTATAAAAAACATTAAGAAAACTTTTAGAGATATTTTATTTCATATATCAATTTTTAACTCCCCTAGATAATGCTTTTAACCCAACCATAGAGACAATGTTTTACTATTGAAATTATTATTTAGGACCAAAATATTGATTATAATAATAGATGTATGTATATATATATATATTATTATGTGAAAAACAGAATACAGTTTACTATATTAAATTACAATAAGTGTAATATTTTCATTTTAAAATAAGCGTTCAGAATAAAATGAAATTTTATTTTATAAAAATTAATTTTGAGTGTAAAACTAAATTTATTAACATTCATTTTATTTTAAAACCCATTAAATAAATATAAAATTATTTCATCAATTAAATTATCTAAAAATTCCTTTAAAAGAATTCATCAGTACTAATTACTTTACTATATTAATATAAAATCATTTTTTGAACATAAAAGATTTTTTTTCAAAAATCAGTTTTACTTATTAAATATTCTATTTTCATTTCAAACCAATTAAAATCCAATGGAATAATTTTATACACTATGTAAATAATTTTTTTTCAAAATATTAATAATCTAAAGAAATTTTTACTTAATAAAATATACGGTATGAATTATTATCATAAAGAAAATGTTTAAAAAATGATGTCTAGGATTAATATATTTTCTAATGTGAATTATAAATTATTTTACACAAAAATAACATATATATGTCATCCATTTATAATATTTATGAATTATCCACTTAATATCAATGTATCATTCTATAGAATCTATCAACCACATGTATTTACTATGAATAAAATATATTCTGAAATCTCATAGTGTAACAAATTATATAACCATTACCGTTAGTCTTTTCTTTATAATGATAAATATTATGTCCATGTTTACTAAATTTGTATCACATTCATGAATTAATTATAATATACGAAAAATTATTATTATTTAATGTATAATAATATTCAAACAAAATTTCCATACCTTCATATTTCTTATATGTATGATTTCCAATTTATTGTCACATAGACCACTTCAATAGTGAACCATTTGGGAACATAAAACCCTTGTAAAATTAATATTGTCTCATCTTATTTAACACCTCCAATTCAATGAGATACATCCTATGATTACTATTTAAGATAATAATGGATCCAAGTAAGTGTATGATTGAAATATAAATCCCACACTCTACGGGAATACTTGGAAGTTCATCCCGAAATACATTGGTATATTCTTATTCAATAATCATCTAATAATTGTTGAAATTATGCCAAATAATTTCAGTGACACATCCATTTAACAGGATATCATAACCCAAATTAGAGAATTTAATTTAACAGTTATTTCATAAACAAAATGTATATGTTAATATTTGGATCACTACGTTTCAATCTAGGTAATCCATTGTCAATTTACTCATTGGTTATCTAACTTAATTAGTTAACATCACACTCAAATACTTTATTAATCTTTGAAAAGATAATGTCATTATCCAAATAATATCACTTGGGAGTGTCAAAATATTTTTATAATTAATCACGTCTGTCATGCATCAGGTTACAGTAGATTTAATACCAAACATGACCATTTCTGGGATATTACCACTAGGTACAGCTATTCCAGAGCATGAATCCACATGTAGTATACATAAAGAGATGTAATTTATAAGATAAATATAAAATTTATACATTTAAAAAACATTAGGATTTTATCCAATATATATACTCATTTGTTAGACTAGTCCCTATGGTCCTTACAAAAGTTCACTAAACTAATATCCAAAAAGAACTAAACCATTATATGATACTAACTCTTGTGAACCATGATAAATATGAAAAATAATAAAAAATTAATATCATCATTTAAATAATATATCTCAAAATTAATTTAAAAACCCATAAACAAAAAAATTACTTTCGTAGAGATTATATATAAAAAACTTATTTTATAATAGTTTAGTTTTTCCTATGATTTTTCTCCCCAATTCCTTTTTTAGACATCTCATGAGATATGTCCATTTTAATAACCTAGGGATACAAAAATCTGAAATGGATGATATTAGAAAAATAGTAAAGAAAAACAAATCATAAATTGTAACATATTAAATACGAAGGAGAACATGAGAAAGTACTAAATATCTTACTAAATGATCATAGGACATTAGATGTTAACCAATTTATATGTTAGAGAAAAATATGATCATAAATATGTCATTATGGGGGAATATAAGTTATGACATGAATCAATGTATATCTCTCTTGTTTTATAACATGTTATAATGAAATTTAAGTGTAGAATACTTTAATATAATGGATAATGATGAAAAATTAACATTTCTTGTAAATGAAATACATCTTGATATTTAAGAATAACTTGATTAGAATAATTGAAATTTGAAAAACTATAAGCATATGAAACCATTGTGAGAAAACCTATCACACCCACAACAATGTGGACAATCTAATTTTTTAAATGAAAAAAAATAATGAGAAACCCCATCATTCCCATGATGTTGTGAAAAAACTAATAATGTCCACTCATGGATATCACATGAGATTTATGATTAAAAAAACACATTAATAGGTGATATATGACCCTGCCCATCATGATACAGACATATTTGTGAAAATGAAACCCCATCATCATCGTATCATAAATAAACCATAGAAATAAAATGGAATTATGAAACATACAAATCAAAATAATAAAATTTTTATAATGAACTTATAAAAATAAAATGCATTTTATAGATCATTAAAAAGGTATAAAATAAAAAAATAAAATATATTAATTAATACTATAAATGTGATATGCAATAATCAAATTAAAGAATATATATTTTGAAACATGACATTTAACTCCACTAAAGAAACACCATTGGAATATAATGAAATAAATTCATGTCAAGATAAATTTGAAAAAAAAAATTGTTCATTGTTATTAAATTCCAAGTTACAAGAATCATTAAAAAAAGACTCATTTATTTTATTATTAATTATAATATAACCTTTTTTGGAAATGTATTTAGATATTTTTTCTCTGAAAAAATAAAGAGATTACATCACTCAAAATTGAAAATGTGGTGATCTTAGGGGATAAAATCATGAAGAAATTATATAACTTAATGAAATAATTTTGAGTTACCAAGTAATATACATTTACCCTTCATTTCCATGAATGTTAATTGACCACGTGCATCATAATGGTAAATATATTATATAAATATTTCAAAAAACATATTCATATACATTTCCATTCATAGAATTAATTAATAATAATTCAATTCACATATTAGGTTGTTGTAATCTCTTTTTAATACGAGGATTTAATAATATTGGCCATTTTGAACTGGGTTTAACAAATCAGTGTTGATTTTCCTTTTTCTCCAAAAAATAATTTAAAACCATTAAATATATTGGGATTAATTTCTTCTAATGAATTATAATTTTACAATTCCATTACATGTAATTATTAGTGGTTTTTTTTAAAGAAGAATAAAGTGATGAACAAGTTTGGTGTTATTTATAGATGTTGATGGATTTCCTTATAAAAATATGTAATCATTTAGTTATAAAAAAGAAAATTATTAAATATATATTACATATATATTTATGTATATATGTCTATATATATCATATATACTCATCAAATATATGCTTGAATCATCCATGATTGGATGTGATGGAAAACAAAACACTTTTATATGTGGACATGTATTCCACACAATACATGATTCACATTTTTCTTTTTATATTTTGGAAATGGAAGAGTGTATAATTATCATACCATCATTATAATAATATTAATGAATAATAATAATTATTACATTATAATTGTAGGCATATTCTATGAGATTTACTTCCCAAACTCAATTTGAGACAAGTATTGAATGTGTGTTTGGAACATTACCTTTATGGTTACTCATATTTAGCACTTTAAGTTTCTCCATTGTAACTAGTATTTACATAGGTAATTTATCTCTTATTCAAAAAACAAAATCCCTCTTTTTCTAATTTCTCCCTAATGAATCATAAATTGAAATATATCTTGTTTTATCCAATTATTAAATGATATAAACACTAATTTTAAAGGTAAAAATGAGTAATATATTAATTTTAAAAAAAAAATATATTCTATATCCTCAAATTAAAAATATGAGTTTATAAACTAAAATTTATATTTTTTTAAATTTTAAGAAAATTTTTAAAATAAAACATTTTTTAGGAAACAATATATCAAAATTTCAATTCATACTGATATACTAATAATATTATAAATTCATATTATATTTAAAACATAATAATTTTCATTATTCACCAAAAAAATCAATCATTTGAGAAAAATATAAATTGTTCATATTAAGATAATTTGGAAATGAAAAATCTAAAGATTTTATTAATTATTTCAAGTTCACAAAATAATGTTTTAAAAAAATTATTTTTATTTAAAAACATACCATATATATAAAATGAATTTATAGAAAACTGACATTTTATATATTATCTATTATTCTACCCATTTCTTATAAATTAGAAATTTTGTTATTTTTAATTATTTATTGCAATTAAAATATATTATCCTTGAAAAGAAGTAAAATTTTTAGAATTAATTCAATAGTGTCTTAACTAAAATATTAATGTAGATATTAAAAGTGATTATTATTTTGATGTAATCTTATTTAAATATATACTTATATATTTATATATTTATACATATAATTAATTTTTTTAATTTTATATACATAAAAAATATATCGATAACTTATGAATATATATATATTTTTAGTCTTTATGTTACATGTGGAGCATGCCATCACACTAAATATTTATTTAATTAAGAAAAATAAAGTTCATTATATAGTCAATTTAAATACCATGGAAACCTAAAAAAAAGTTACATCATAAATAATGAATTTTAGAGAAAATGATCATTTAAATTTACATAAAATATAATTAATCTCCAATTTTTCTTATAAAAACTAGTGACACCCCCCCTCAAATGAGAACCCCTCCAGTGCTAATAATGAGTGAAGGGAGATGGGGATCGACCGAGTCCTACCATTAGTGGGACATGGGTAATCAAGTAGATATGAGGGTATAATAATAATACAAATTAGAGGTATTACTATCCATGAGAACATGTAGAAGAAAGATATAATATAAATACCGAAAACAACACATTCTAAGATGGATAAAAAATACCAGTGAATACATCTAATCTCATATTGAAAAAAATTAGAATGAGTCTAGAAATACCAAAAAATGTAAACTCAGTGGTGACCAAGAATCCAAGAAAACTACAACAAACCATGAGAACGTAATATCCAATATGAACCCTAGCCTACAATAGGTAATCAGAAAACAATTTATATATACATGGGGTGATAGTAATAGTATAATCAATAGGATCATCCATAAATACTCTCATGTAAGAAGTAAAATAAATAATGGTAAAGAACAGTGAAAAATAGTGAAACTAATTCACCACCTTAATAAATATACTACATTCCCAATTTACCCATGGTTATATTTAACCAAGTATCAGATACACTAGATACTATATGTTATATAAATAAATTAACAAGGGCACACCTCTATTACTTCCCCACTATTTTTCCTCTATTCCCCAACATGTCATGTCCATAGCCAAATCTTTACCTAACTATTCCATCCTATAGACATCTGGGCAATATATCACAACATGAATCTCGCACAATAACATGTGCCATCACAACCCACACACGTCATACCAATGATTATCATTTGGTTACTATATCCATAGATACATGATTGTGAAATAACCACAATCTATGACAACCATCCACACAAATATATGTAAAAATCACCCCAATGTATATGGAAATATATGAATTACCAAGAGAAGAGAGTGAGGGAAGAGGGGATAGTCATCCATCCATCCACCCACCAGGATGTTATGGAAAACACCCTATTAGAGTCCACACGATTTAGTATCCCTAACCAAAATGGGTGGGAGAACATATAAAATCAGAAAACATAAAGGATAACATATAGCTCAAAACCACACTATGGGAATTAACTAGTCCTCATATAAACTACAGTTATCCAGAGTCTGGCACCAGACCACCGCTGATATGAAAAAATATCATATCATTACACAATTATTTAATGGAGATACATATAATTGCTTATATCCCTTTTGTAGTTATGCTTTCATTAATGAATTTATTATCCATTAATTAACAATCAATACTATTCCAAATTACATTACATTAATCATTAGAGTGTAGTCCTTTCCCTCCAAGAATATTACTAATCGATTCCATTGTTTCTCCAGATCATATTATTTTTATTCTAGTTACACTAACAAAACCAGGTAAAAATTTATTAATCATTATAAACCATTCTGTTTTCCATGTAATCTAAAAAATCATAAAAAAGTTCCACAAGGAGATATGTAACCATGAACATACAACTACATCGAGAAATTAAAAATGGAATATAGATGAATCAAGAAACCTAACTATCAGACCATTAATGAAATTCATACCAAGTATTATCCTCACTATTACACAATAATGGGTAATCCCAAATTCAACCCATTGCATTATATCTGCTTCTATTTTTAGAACCCTCATAGATATCCCCATTAATACTACACTCGATGCTAAAATCAACAAAATCCATCAAGGCTTTAACAAACATATCTCATTATCCATCCCACACATAGAAATTCCAGGCTCATATCACATAACAAGGAACATATACAAAGCATAGAAAAGGCATTAAGTAACAAACATAGATAATAGGAAAATTGAGCCTTAAAAATAACGATTCCATCCTTCACATGAAATTGGGTTATCACAACCCCCCATCACAAAGAATCTGGTCATTATGAACAAGTGCGTTCTCATGGGCAAAAATATTTATATAAAAATAAAAAACAAGATCTTACACTTTATTAAATTAACTGATTTTTTTTTCATAGGTTCCATCAACACGAAACCATAGAAATCATTTAAAAATTAAAATTATGCACCCTGAAACATAACTAGTTTCATAAAACTATGAGAAAACACATCATAAATTAACATATTTTTTTATTATTTTCATCTATAATAATTAATATTATTCATTTTATTTTTCAAATTCCATAAAAACAAAGAATAACACATTCAATTAGAAAAACCTATACCAATTAATTTGATTATCATGAAATTAAATGATATAGAAGATTCATTCAGAATTCCTATTTAATTATTTATAAAAAACTAATTATTTTAGGCTTTCCATTACTTTTTATATTCCATTTAATGATACATTATAAACTTAGTCTAAAAACATGATAAATAAATCTTTTCCTAGATATCATTCTATCTAGAAAATCATGAGGCAAACCCGTTATCACAGGGAAAACCACAACATATGTTCTCTATAACCATAAACATATTTCTAGTTTTTTTTAATATGGTTCATTTTTTATATTAATATCAAAACATTCAAAAGATATAAATCATGATATTTTATATTTTTTAGGTCAATAAAAAATATTTAATTAATCCACTCCCTCAAAAGAGTCAACATTATTCTACTGAGAGAAGAAAAACATAACAGATCATTAATCACCTGTCACATGAAGAACTACAACATCCTATATATGAAATTACACAAAAACAAAAAAAACTAAAATAACTTCATTATAATTATTTATATAATCATAAATAACATGGGAATAAGAAATGAGAGGAAATGAGATTTTATAAATAGAATTTTCCAACAAAGAGAGATAAAAAATACCTCATATTTCCATGGATTAAACATATAAGTATAGATATTAATACCTATGAAAAGGGGATTAAAACGCTTTGAAAACAACCCTTGGGTGAGTAGTGTTCGAGGGATGGATGTGGGAATGATGTGTTGTTTATGGATCATAGGGTATTTTTAGGTAGAAATTTATTAATGGGACCAATACACATCCATACACACTACATTGAAACACAACATAACATAAGAAATTATATAAAACAAAGTGATTAACCACATAGAATCCACACTCAGTCAATTGTGGTTCTAGGTTCAGTGACTAGATCCTATTTAAGGAGATTTTATGGGTATTACACAACATTAAGAACTATATTGTAGGATCCCCACTACCCTGAAATTGATCATTACAAAACTTATAACACATTAATAAGCTACACCTAAAAATGATGTATTCAATATATCCTATATAACTCTTACCAGACATCAACTAGGATCCTCTATAATGTATCCCCCATCACTAAAGTTCAATGTATCCCTTCATGCTAAAGAAATTACATTTTTGGTAGTGGAATTCCATTTTTCCACTAACGTCACTCTAAAAACTGTTGAACCTACATCATAAACCTCCAAAGCACAAAAATAGAAAAAGAAAGGCCCACCAGGATCTAGGACCTTACGTTAGATACCTCTCAAGCCATCCCTTTCCTTCTGAATTTAAAACCAAAACCTATAGAAATATTTGAGAAATTAGTTATTCAAATAGACACCCTAAGAGATATATCTCAAGGATTTCACCATCCGAGGAGTTTAACCACATCATCATATGAACAAGTGAACAAAATAAAAAAAACATATAAAATAATATCCTAAATAATATCTAGGGGTGATAACTCTCAAATGAGATAAAGGCCACATTCATAAACTAGAAGAAACTATATTAAAAAAGGTAAAAATGTTCTAGAATCACAATGATCATTACAACAAAATTAGAGATAAAAAATCATGGGGTTCTAAGTGTTTATTTATAACTCAATTTCCTAGTTACTCTCCACCACACTGCCATGTCACAACAAGATTATTATGAATTGAATAACACACCCCCAATACACCTTCTCTCGGTTGTCCTATATATCTATAGGAATCTAGTCATTTGTATCATCATTATAATCATTGATATTTCCTCAATCGTTGATGTGAGATTCATAATGAGGGTAAAATAAGATTTGTGACACATAAAAATAATTCTTTATTTGATTTTTATATGTTGAAAGTTATATCCAATATATTGTATCTATAATGTGAGACAACACCTTGAGAGCCCCTATAATATAGGAAGAAGTAATTATACATTGAACAAACATTTTTAGCCAATGGTGAGTAGACTCCTTTAGGAATATGTGATATCCAACATCAAACTCCATAAGTCTCCTCTAATGACAGACATATGATTTATTATGATATTTCAGTACCTTATTCTTCTCATGAATTACTTAAGCCTAATCTTTTGTGTTGTATACCAATTATATCATATGAATTGTTGAATCACCGAACCAAATATTGCATAGTAAGTTACATAAATGTCAACTATAAAAACATCAAATGGAATAATACTAGTATCAGATTGAAATAAATATTATTTTAAATTAACCAATTGTATTTTCCTCACTTACGAACCTCAAAAATCATGGACACAAGAACACAACATGCCTTCATGATTCTGGATGGTCCTCTATTTTTGTATGTCCATTTATAGAGGAAAAGAAGCACTAATGTATAAAATAGAGATAAAAAATGATAGAGACCTCCCCAAACCAAATATGTAATGAGAGTATCAGAATTAGAGATAACAATCCTCATGGTTCTTTGGAGTCTTATAGCCTCCTCTATTTATAACCTTAATAAAACCACCACTAAAATTGACTCTATAGTCCTCAAAAGGTTGGTTGATTGCATCCAATGATCCTATATCACCCATATAGACTCACAATCTACTATATATTGAGGTAATCCAGACACAGAGTCTATTGATCTATCCCATAATTCAATTAGGGTACATCTAATGTCTAGATAAAACCATTGGGAAAACGATATATTTCATTTACTTTTTGATAGAATACACATCAAGAAAGAGTAATTCTATTTCACACTTCAACATAGGACACAAAAACTAACATATCAAAATATATTCATCTATTTCACACTATGATATACCACCAATGTTTAGAAATGGAAGATATGGAGAACCACCTCATGCATCACCAAAGGGATTAAAATATTCCCCTAGAATACCACATGTTGGTAGTCATCCTTAGACCATGTATCATGTGCATCACCAACAAAACATAGTCTCTCCAAACTCCAACCTCATAATCC
The DNA here is from genome assembly GCA_963277665.1 of Viscum album. NCBI lineage: Eukaryota > Viridiplantae > Streptophyta > Magnoliopsida > Santalales > Viscaceae > Viscum > Viscum album. The sequence continues at coordinate 929,868,629 of OY728163.1, read as the reverse complement.
ACCAGCTGGGACTCTTCCACCTACTGCACCATATATAAAATTTTTTTCATATGGAAAATACATAAAAATCATCCAACCACTCCCATTTCAATATTTATCACTGATATTTCTTTCATCAATCTCCAAGAATCTCTAGATTCACACATGACATCACTATAAGAATTCTTTCTCAACTTGTTAGATATAACGATTCCCTTGCATTATGTATAAAAAATATCAAGGTTGTAATCATTCATGTATTCTATCCACCATGTTTTTCTCACGTTCAAGTCACAATTTTAAAGGAAATACCACAATAACTTATGATCAGTGAAAACCGTACACTTCACAAATATGTGGAGATATCACAGAAACATAAAAGATAAAACTAACTCCACCAAATTGAGATAATGTGTGGTATAGTTATTAAAAAGTAGAAAAAAGTGTTTATACCCATAAGAAATAACTTATCTCTGTGGCATCATAACACTACCAAAACAAGGACATGATGTTTTATAGAGAACATCAGACTAAACTCCAAATGGTAAAAAAAGTATCGAAGCACTGACCAACTTCTTCTTTAGGTACTTTAAATATTGCAGAAACTAGTATGTCCACAAGAATTATTGATCCATTCTGGTCAATACTGTTAGAGGAGTTACATCCTTAGATAAAAACACTATTAACCTCATATAATAGCTTTTATTGCAAATAAAACATCCCAACACTACCCTAGTCTTAGAGGCTTCCAAAAAAAGAACATCCCCTATCATTAAATTATCCATAGCTAATTCTTTCTAGGATACCTCAAGCCCCATAAAACAAATCCAAAAAAACAAAAATCACACTTTTAAATCCTCTAGAAAAGAATAGGATGAGGAAGAACTCCAAAGAATAGACTATAGATTTTCCACATGCTCCTTATCAGAAAAACTATGCAGAAGGATTTCATTATTAAAATCTACCACGAACATGTATTGGAACTCTCTGAACACTACATTCATTAAACCCATTAAAATGGATAAAGAGCTCATCACACTGAATGACATTATAATTTACTCAAAATTCCCATTACAATATCAGAAGGAAGTATACAGAATATCCTCATTCATCCCCCTTATCTTATTATATCCTAAATGTAGACTGATCTCCAAGAATCAACATGATCCTTTTATATGATCAATTAATTCATAAATATTTGGAATAGGATATAAATTCTTCACTATCACCAGGTTTAAATAATGTTAATCGATAAAAATCTATAAACTTTTATTTTCTATCTTTAGGGAAATAAATGGAGCACCCCATGGTGATGCAATTAGCCAAAAAACCTAATTAAAACAAATAATATATATATAATATCATTTGGAAAAAATCATAATGTAACATTCTATATGGAGACAAAATGATATGAGATATTACCTATTGTTGCTATATCCCAAACTCAATCTCATATCAAGGGGGTAATGCTAAAACCTCCATAGAGGTGACGTCAAAGTAATCTTTTAAAAAGTTGATAAACACCAATAACTAAGCCTCATATGAACTGAACATTAACTCATCCATCAAGGATGATTAGGAGGGAAAACACCTATAACCCATTTTTGGGTCACACATATAGATGAATACTACTGGCTCTCCATCATCATTATGGAATACGAACCTTCTCTTTAATAAATCCATGATATCCAATAATAAATATAAAAATTCACGTTAATGATGACATCATATGGATATATCTGTAAGCATATGATGCCTTCCAAAAATATGTTATTCCCTATAACTATCTCATGGTTTCATTATACCTCAAAAAAATAAGTATGACTCCAACTAGCATAATAAATAGAAATGGAATGTGAAGAAAGTCCACCATAATCCCCAAATAATACACAATGGATGGTGATATGATGGAGTGTGTATCCGTATAATCAATTAATGTTTGATCCCATGAAGAAAATAAGAAAAAAGTACCTTGAACGATGTCAGTCTCCCGTGGACCTAGGAATGCTAGAGAATGATGTTGACGATAACTTACTCCATGGAATCTTTAACCTTGCATATAACCACATCCACACCAATGATTTTCTCTATGAGGACAAGGATTATCTTAGGTATATCCTACACTTGAACCATATCCACATTGTTGAAATAAATATATAGAACCCTATTATTATTGATTTCATGGATGAAAGTACCCCAATAGAGGAACCTAAAGCAATACCCATGGAATACACAGACTCTTAGAAAATTCTAGGCACTCTTTCCACTAATGACAACATAATTCATAAGAAACAGATGAATTTTATCACTTGGCATAGTCTTGATAGACACCAACCACAAATAAATGGGATGATTAGGGTTTAGACCTTCCCCGAGTTTACTAAATATTCTTCTTTCCTTGTAACTTGAAACCTTGGTCCAAATATCTTCATCATTATGAGTCTTGTTGAATCCCCTCTCATGAAAATCCAGCACTAGATAGTGATTTCTAAACAAACAAAGCTCTCTCCAGCAGCTTGAGATATATTGAAAACATGAATGGGGAGAAATGTAAATGGATCTGTTGACACAATGCCTCATCCAAATGCCTTAACAAAGCATCCACATATGAGAATTTCTCTAAATCAAATAAAATAAGGGTCCATAATTGGATCCCAAACTCCCACATTCTAGAACTCCCATACAGAATGGTATGAATTTCCAATCCTCTTGAAAAATTCATGGCTGAAGAAAGAAACTCTACTCAAAACTATTTTATGAACATCTCCCATAAGACTATCGAATCCTTTCAACCCCCAAGGAACATGATCATCCTTTTACCCGATTCTCCACATAACATCATCATAACTAATGAATCACATTACTTATTATGAGTACAGATCAAGCAAAATGTTATCTCTACCTCATCTAAATAGTGTTATATGATTGAATCCACAATGAATATATCACAATTCTTCCTAATATAGTGTAAGAACTCTCTATGTTTGGTCCTCTATGTTTCATCATCATTGGAATCCACTCTATGATGATCCAATAGAAAAACTACAAAACATATTTTGTGTGAACCAGATGTGGACATCAACCTAGATCAATGAATAACATAAAAAACATAATGATTTATAAACATAGAATATGAAATATTAAACACTAACTAAATAATTATTTCATATGATTCTTTAAGGTTAACCTAATCCCAAGGTATACCCATTTCAATAAAGGAATAATGAATGAAGATATATAAACCTTTCAATGGTCTTTAAGCAATAACCAGTATCACTATGTTTAGTAGACTCACAAAACATAAATGTCCTTGAATTAGATCACATGGGGCCCTTATTACATATAAATTAGCCTATATTTAATGTTTAAATCATATACTAAACATAGGATACATCATTTCTATTCCAAACCATATGGTATCACCTATTCATAACTCCAAACTCTTTCCTATCTTAAAACCTAAACATTTATACTACACTTTCCCAACTACATCCCACTAATGAGTACCCATCATGGATTATAAATGAGATAAGGGGGATGATGACTGCCTCAATCATGCTTCCATTAGGCCCTATTTTGGTGAATATAACATAGGGATAAATATATACATAAAATGTGTGGAATTTCACTTAAAAGGAACATGTGGAAGAGAGAAATATGATAGATACACCAATCAACACAATCTCAGATAGATTAATGATATCCCAAATCAGTACATATATTCTCAGAGATACTCAAACAACATTAAATAAAACTAAATATACTAAAAATGCTAACTCAATAGAAACCATCAATCCAAAACCAATTCTTTAAAATACGATCTAGTAGTACCCAACACGATCTCTAACCTTCTCCCACTAACCTAAAAAACATTTTATAAATACATGAAGTGAGAATGACAATGAAATAATGCTAAAATGCAATAAACAAAATGAAAATATCTCACCATCTAAACATATATTATAATTTCCTAGAATCAATATGGTTAGATCTCACCATGAATCACATAAAAGAGACACCATATATTATTTTATAAATTAAAAATGGTACCATACCACTTCTTCTTCACTGTTTTGCTTCTATAACCCATCATCACACATCCTAATACATCTCCATATAAAACTAATATATCCACTAGACACTAAGGATAAGTATCACAACATGAACCTCATACATCATATCATCAAGAAATACCATTTAAAATGATTACCTAGTAACTAATTAGTTTTAGGGATCCAACATAGGGCATGTTTAACATATCATACTTTGAGTATTATACATTAATCGATCACATCCTATAAACAATGTAAGGTACCTCGAGCCTTCACAACCAACACATGTCATACCTATAATAATCATTTGTAAACTGTATATGGAGATATTTTTATGTGAAATAAACCAAATCCATTATATTCCTTTACACATATATATGGGACACTAACCACCATACATACCAGTTCATCTAAACTACTAAGAGAAGAGTGTTGGGCCAGAGGTGGTAGTCAACCATCAATCCCCCCTATATGATTTGGGGGAGAATATCTAAGTTTTAATGGGTTAATGTCACCCTAACCGATAAGGGTGGGGTAGAATATGGAATCTTAATCTTAAGAGGATATAATATTGCTCCAAACCAGAATATGGTCATAACCACATCCTAGGATCAACTATAGATATCTTCACATGGATGATAAAAAAGACACAATGGATAGTGTTACTCCAGGTATCCTTAATACATTACTAATTTATATATTTAAATTCTTCTCAATGGATAAATCATCTTTAATGGAAATTAAATCCATTACCATCATAAGGTGATTTACCCGATCCAAAATAACATTATGTGTTTTAGATGTTTTTTGGAGTCCTTTGATGAAGTCCATGATGATGATTAAAATATAATATTAGTATATCTAATGGTTTCATCGTACCCATTGTCATTTTTCATTTATCCATAACACGCTAGTATACCATGCATCGAGATACATATTCTAAAACCTATCACTTTATATTACCCCACAAGAATTATTTCACTAGATAAATATAAATTTTTTAAATTACCAAATTGAAAGAGAATGATGACATATATTAATCATCAAAAAGTTTTATTAGAAATTCAATATTTTATGGAAAGGTAATATAGGTTCCCGACATTATAAATATATCATTATCTAAGATAAATTATAAAAAATTAACTACCTTTTTTGTATCTCAAAATCAATTTTATAGGGTGCTTATATCTTTAAATGAGTGGAAGGTTGTGTAGTTAGTTAAGAAAGATTGTATTTATCTCATCCCAATATGGCATAGCAATTTATCCAATGAAAATACATGATTATTGGGTCTTTTTTATCAGTATCATGTGATGTGTTGCATAAAATATCCTAGATCGACCAACAACTATATTATTTTCCTTTACCGACTAGAAATTTATTATGAATTCATAATCGTTTATCAATTAAAACCATCTATTTCGGTGTATTTTTAATTCCTTATATGCAAATTTATATTTCAATATATCGTCATTATTAAATATATTTCCCTTCCTCCACAGAGATAACCATACCAATTCATTAATGTAATGGTCAGTAATGCTAGCTATAAATCACGTGTTGGGTAAATTTTATCATGATTAATTAATTATCCTTAATAATAATAATTTACCATATAATTATAAATTATAAATCATACCAATCACTTAATTAAAGAATCATTATATTTTAAAAACCATCCCACAGTAGAGGGTAACACATTTACATGAGATGTGGCCAACATCTTCTTCAGTTTCTTGAATCATTCTTTGTATTCCTCAACGAAAAGGAATATTACTCACATTCTGATTAACCTTTTTATTACTTTTTATACCCATGAAAAACTCATCATAATGTTTCTGTAATATTATTTTATTCTAAGAAAACTATGTATCTTAATTATAGGGGATAATTTGTGCCATTTCATAAAAACATTAATGATTAGTAAACCTATTGATATGCCCTTTACTATGATCACATGATCAGATAATGACTCCTTTTATAGAAATAATTCAGATTTTTTTCTTAATTATGGTCATAAATTTAATATGTAAATGTTATTTATAAAATTTATTGACCATTTAATATATATAAAAACATTTAATTAATATTACATCAAATTTATGAAGGTAGTATCTTAAAAACCTATTAATTATATCCAATAATATAGTGGGAGAATTTCAATTTCGAAATGACATTCTAAAAAAATTAATAGTTTCCATTTAACACAGGGAAAGATTTTATGGAAATATCCTTCCATTTAACCCATAACTGATGACATATAGTTAAAATATCACTCATTATAATTACGAAGATCCTATGAGTTTATCAAATAGATTATTAGTAAAGTGTATAAGATACTATTTCTTGATTGATATTTTAATATTTTCTAGATAATTGACCAATAAACTCCCTAAACAATCCTTATTTTCAATAAACATTACTAGTAAGCCCAGTAGTGAGCCATTGTAGAATATAAATCTCGTGTTCAAATTTTATTCTTTAACATCCCTGATTCAATGAGATCCATCCTTTGATGACTCTTTAAGATAAGAATAGATCCTTGTAAGAGTCTAATTGAAATATAAATCACACCCTCTAGGGGAAGACTAATAATATCATCCAAAAAATACATTGTTATAGAATTTGAGCTATGTGTCCCTTATTATGGGACATCACAACCCACATTATAGAATTTCCTTTAATAGTCACTTCATAAACGACATGTATATGTTATCCTTTGATCACTAGGTTTTAATTTGGGTTATCCATGGTCAATTTACTATTAGTTTTTCTAACATAAATAGTTAACATCCTGCTCAAATCCTTGGCTAGTGTTTCAAAAGGTAATGTGATTAACCAAATAATATCACTTGAATGTGTTAATATAGGTGTAAAATTATGCATCTTTTTCATTCATCAAGTTATAGTAGTGTAAATACCCAACATTCCCATTTTAGGTATATTACCCCTAGGTTTAGTAGTATTAGAGCATGAATCCATGTGTAGAATAAATAAAGATATATAATTAATACGTGAAATAAAAAGCTTCAAAATTCCCAAAAAATTATAATTTTATCATATATATAGACTTTTTTATTGGAATTTTGCATAGGGTTTTCACGAAAGTTCACTAAACTAATATAAAAATAGAACTAAAAATTTCTCTGAAAACATCAACCATGACCCATTCTAAATATGCAAAAATAATAAATTTATCTCATAATTTAAATAATATTTGTAAAAAATAGTTTTACAACCCATAAAAAATCAGATTACTGTCTGAGTGATTATATATATCAAAAAATTTTGTTATAACACATGGATTTTTCCAAAATATTTCTCCCCAAATCCCTTTTATTGAAATATAATTTGATATAATAATCTTAATAATGTAAGGATAGAAAACATATGAATGGGTGATCTTATAATATTAGTAAAGAAAATATATCATAAGGTGTAAAACAATAGATATGAAAAAAAACATTAGAAATTAATAAATAACTTAGTAAAAGACCATAAGATATTATATTATAACCATTAAATATGTTAGAGAAAAATAAGATCATAAAATTTTCATTAAGGAGGAATATAAAATAAGAAATAGATTAATGGATATATCTCTTGTCATATAACATGTGAGAATAAATTCTAAGGGAACAAAATGTTAATAGAAGGCATAATGATGAATAATTACCATTTATTTTAAATGAAATGTATCATTTTATTTTAGTATAACATGATTAAAAACATATAATTTTGAAAAAATCATAACCATAAAAAAACCTTTGTGAGAAAACCTATCCAGACCACAACTATGTTAAAAACTCATTATGTTAATTCCATAAATTGATAAAACCAATCATTCACATGACAATGTGAAAATACTAATCATTACCACTCTTGGTTATCCTATGAGATATATGAAAAAACAAACGCATTAGTGGGTGATATAGGACCCCACCCATCATCATACACACAAATACATCATAATTAATCCTAATCATCATCATATCCTAAAGATCACATAGAAAAATAACTGAATTATAAAATATCCAAATGGAAATCATTAAAGTTTTATAAATAATTTATAGAAATAAAATTGGATTTATAGATCATCAAGAAGGTAAAAAATAACAAAATGGAATATATCATTTAATACTGTAAACATGATAAAAAAATCACCTGATCGAAGAATATATATGTTGAAACATGAAATATAACTCAGTTATAGAAATATAATTTGAATATAATCAAAACCAAATCATGAGAAGATAAATTTGAAACAATTTTTGTATATATTGTTATAAAAGTGAGAGTTACAAAAATAATTTCAAAAAGTGTTATTTATTTTAATAATAATGAGAATATAAATTTTTATATAAATGTATTTTGATCTTTATTTAAGAAATAAAGTGAGAAAATTAATTGAAACTAGAAATTTAGTTAACCTAAGGGAAACAAAATAAAGAAGAAATCATATAACTTAATAAAATAAGTTTGAGTTACCATGGAAAATACATTTACCATTGATTACCACAATTCTTATCTTACAACACGTATCATAATGAAAAACATATTAATTAGCTATTTCAGAAACATATTCATATACGTTTCTATTTATACTCATTATTAACAATAATTCACTTCATGTATTAGGTTGTTTTAATCTCTTTTCAATAATAGGTTTTAATAATCATGACCATTTAGAACTATGTTTATAAAACTAGTTCGATTTTCCTTTTTTTGAAACAAAAAATAAATTTTAAAACCAATAAATTTACTCGAAGTAATGTCCTACAATGAATTCTAATTTTATAATTCCTTTACATATAATTCTATGTGGCATTTTTTGAAGATGAAAATATTCATGAAAAAGTTTTGCATTTTTACGGATATTTATTTATTTCATTATATAAATCTTTAAAATTTTAGTAATAAAAATTATCAATATATATATATATTACTTATATACTCATCAATTATAGAATAAAACCATCCCAGATTGAAATTTAAAGAAAAAACACATATATTTGTGGATGTGTAGTCCACACAACACATGGTTCACATTTTTGATTTTCACCATGATAACTTGGTTTTATGTAGGCAATTTATCTATAAATCAAAAAAATAAATATTAATCACTATATAATTTAACCCTAATGAATCATAATTTGAAATCCATTTTATTTCATTTAATTTTTAAATGTGATAAGTAATAATTTTAAATGTCAGAATGAGTAATGTATTAATTTTTTTTAAAAAATATATCCTAACTTATAAAATTAAAAAAATGATTTCATAAACTAAAATTTATATTTTTGAAATTATAAATACACTTAAAATGAAATATTTTTATTAGATAAAGGTATAATAAATATTTAATTCATACTTATATACTAATAATGTTATAATGTAATATTATTTGTATAAGACAATTACTTTCACTACTCGCCTAAAAATCAATCATTTGAGAAAAATATAAAAAAAATTAATCATAACATAATATGAAAATGATAAATCTAAAAATGATATTAATTTTTTTATATTCACATCAGAAATTATAAAAAAATTATTTATATTTAAAAACATACGATATATAAAAAATTATGAGAAAATAAGATTTTCTATAATATCTATTAATCTTCCCATTTCAAAATAATTTTCAGTCAGCTATTGTTAGTTATTTATTTCAAAAAAAAATATTATCCCTAAAAGGAAATTTTTTTAAAAAATTGATTTCATTAGTTTCTTAGTTATAAAAATTATATTTATTTTAAAAGTGATTTTTTATTTATTCTTGTTTATATATATACTTTTATATTTTTATATTTATATATATATCATCCCTATTTTTCCATTTTTTATGCCAAAAAATTCTATGGATAACTTATGAATATCTAATTTTTTTTGTTTTTGTGCTGTGGGTGGATCCTATCATTACACACAATATTTATCAAAGGAGTAAAAGGACATGTTGTTACATAGTCCATTTACATACATTGAAAACCTATAATAAATATTTCCTTTAAAAATAATAAAATTTCATTAAATGAACATTTAAATTAACATAAATGAAAATTTATTTCAGTTTTTTTCTTAAAAATAAGTAACACCCCCAAAAAGAACTCCTCCTAGGCCGACAATGAGAGAAGGGAGATGGTGATCGCCTAAGTCCAGCCTCTTGTGGGACCAAGGTTGTCAACTAGCTCTAAGTGTATAATAAAAATAGTAATTGGAGGTATTAATATCCAAGATAACATATAGAAGAGATAGATAATATAGACACACCAAAAAAAATTCTCATATATATAAAATAAATCCCTTGGGAATTCATGTAATTTCATATAGAAAAAAACTGGAAATGAAACTAGAAATACCAAAAAAGAAAAACTCATCAATGACCATGAATCCCAAACAACTACTACAGAACATGAGATCTTAATATCCAATTCGATCTTCATCCTAGTCCAACTAACCAGAAATAAATAATATATACACAAGGTTACAATAATAGTATATTCAGTAGGTTCCTCCTTGAAGCCTCTCATGCAGAAGTTAAAGAAATAATTGTAAATAACAGTGAAAAATATTAAAACTATGGCACTGCCCAAATTGGTAAACGACATTACCAATTTCACCATGGATATCTATCTCTATGTACTAAATATAATACGGACTATATATCACATTAATAAATCAACAAAGGTAGACATCTTTTTCTTCCCCACTATTTTCCCCCTCTTACCCAGCATAACATGTCCTGGGCCATATATGTAAAAAATTATGTCATCCCACAAACACATGGGCTATGTATTAAAAAATGAATCTCACACATCACCTCAAATAAATCACAACCCACACACATCATACCAATAACAATCTTTTGGATTCTATATTCTTAGGTACATGTGTGTGAAATTACCATAGGAAATGAAAACCATCTAAACACACATATGTTAAACTCACCACTGTGTATAACAACCCATTGAAAATACCAAGAGAAGAGAGTGAGGAAAGAGGGGGTAGTCATCCTTTTATCCTCCCACAAGGATGTTGTGGAAAAAACCATACTAGAGTCCACATGTGGTAATATCCGTAATTGAACTGGATGATCTAGTATATGAAATAAAAAAATGCAAAGGATATAATATATCTTGCAACCACACTATAAGAATAACCATGTCCTTGGATCAACTATAGCTATCATAACTCAAGAACCATGCTATCACTCCTAGGGAAAAAATATTATATCAAAACACAACCATTTTATGGAGCTACATTAAATGACTTATTTCCTTTTTGTAGCTATTCGTAAATTAATTAATTTATTATCCATCAATTAACAGTCAATAATATTCCATGTTATATTACATTAATCATCGTAGTGTATCCCATTCCTTCTAAGAATAATAATTATTTATTCCATGGTTTATCAGGATCATCTTACTTTCATTCTAGTAAAACTGACCCATTCATATTAATATTTTTTAAAAAATATTAACCATTCTGTATTCCCATGTAATCTATGGAGACCATACTAAACTACCACAAATAGAAATGTAACCATGCACATACCACTACATCATGAAAATGAAAAATGAATGTAGATAAATCAAGAAACCTTCCCATCTAACCATTAAAGATACCCATATCAAGCATGAATCCCAAATTTTACAAAATAATTGGTAATACTAGATTAAACCCATTCTGTCATCTCTGGTGAACTTTTCGGTACCCTAATGGATTTACCCATTAATACTACCATCATTGGTGAAATAAAACTCAACAAAATATAGGCCTTCCCACCCATTTCTAATTATTAATCCCACACATAGCCATTTATGGATCTTATAATATCTCAAGGATCATATCCAGAGAATAAAAAAGATAAAAAGTAACTGACATAGTCAATAGGGAAATTGGGGCCTAATAAGTAGGCTTTCATCCTTCACATGAAAATGGGTTCTCACAGCCCCCTTCACAAGGAATCCAGTCCTTATGAAAAAGTGGGAGCATATAGAGTAAAATATTTTTTTAAAAAAAACTGGTAATAATTCCATATTTAATTAACCTATTCATTTTTCATAGGTTCCAACTACATAAAACCTAAGAAATTATCTATAACACGAAATCAAAGCATGCTCCCTATAACATAACTGGTTTCATTAAAATATGATAAGAAATATTATAAAATAACATACATTATTATTATTATCATATAAACAAATTAATATTATTCATGTTATTTAAAAAATTCAATAAACACATGGAAAAAATATTTTCAATTATACAAAAATATTTGAATAAATATTTTTATCATCAAATTAAAAGACACACAAGATTCATTTGTCATACCTAAATAATTCTTTTTGCAACCACTAATTATTTTTGGATTTACATTATTTTATATTTTACATTGAAATAATCATAACAAACACAATATAATAACATGATAAATAAATCATATAATAGATATCACATTATCTAGAAAATCAAGAGGCAAAATTATTATCATGGGGAAAGCTAAAACACGTGTTCTCTATAACCATATACATATTTCCATTATTTTAATCCTCTTAATTTTTTATTATATTAATTTCCAAACAGTACAAATATCTAAACCCTTATATATTTATTATTGTATATAGATCATTTATAAGTAATGAATCCCCTCCCACAAAAGCATCAAAGTCATTCTTATGAGAAAAGAACAATATCACGGGTCCTTGATCACCACTCTAATGAGGAACTAAGATATCCTAAAGATGTCATCCCACAATCAAGACAAAAAACTAATATAACTCTATTATAATGAAATATATAATAATACATAACATGGAATAAATAAATGTGTGCAAATGATATTGAAAAAAGATAAACCTCTAGAAATGGAAGACAAAACATACCTCATATTTCTACAGATCAATCATAGAAGGCTAGAGATTGATCCCTAACAAAAAGGGATTCAATGCCTTTAAAAACTACCCTCAGATTCCTCAATTTTAGTGGGGGATGTTTTATAAAAGTTATGTTTAGTGGTCTTAGGGTATTTTTAAGTGGGAATTTATTAAAGTTACTAAAACAAAGCCCCATAGACCATTCCACTACACTGCTTAACATAGGGAATTCTTTGGAACAAAATGAGGGACCACACAATTTCCACAATTGTTCAATGATAGTTCTATGATTCATGTCTAGATCCTATGAAAATGGGTATGAAGGCTATTACTTTTACTTAAGAACTACACCATAGGATTCCTTCTTCTAAGATATCGATCATTACATAACCAATAACACATGAAAAAGCTACCCCTAAAAAGGATGTCTCATAAAAAAACCTTTATAAATTCTACCATGCCAAAGCTAGAATTCCTTATGTTGTATCCCCCAAAACTATGGTTCAACGTATCCCTTCACACTATAGCCATACCATTTTTGGAATTCAAATTCCAATTTTAAACCAACATCCATAAAAAATCATTGAAACTCCATCATAAACCTACAAAGCCCAAAAACATCAAAACAAATTCCCCTAGGATCTGGGACCTTATATAAGATACCACTTAAACAATTATTTTCATTGATAATTAATAACTAGTCCCAGAGAAAAATTAGGGAAAAGTGTTATTCAAATGGACACCCCATGAGATACCCCACAATGATGCCATCATCATAAGAGTTTATCCAAATCATTAGAGCAATAAGTTAAAAAATAAGAAAAAATTATGAAACATGATCCTAAACAATGTCTAGGGTAGAAGCCTCTCAAATGAGAGCAAGAACTCAATAAAAATCATGAGAAAACCATCTCATAAAAAGTTAATAACGTTTTAGAACCACAAAGTTAATTAAACCAAGAGTAGAGATAAACAAAAAACTTATTAGAACACTGAGTATGTAGATTTGAATCACTATCTTAGGTACTATCTTCCAAACCACAAAGTCATAACAAGATAATTACCCAACACCTTCTCTAGGTGGTCCTAGATATTTATAGGAAGATCATCATAGGTGCCATCATTTTCATCATTGATCTTTCCCATATTGTTGATACGAGAGTCATCATAAAGCTATGAGAAGAGGTATGACACATGAAAACAATTTTTATCTTATTAATATATAGGGGATGTGTTATCCAATATGTTATAGCTCAAATATGATCATACACCTTGAGAGGCCCAATAATCACATGAGAAATCATTCTCCTTTGAGAAATCATTTTCAGCCAATGATGATAATAATCATTCAGGGATATGTGATATTGCACATCATACATGATATTTCTTCTCCAATTATAGAAATAAGAATCCTGATGATATTTTAATGACTTAATATTCTTAGGAATTACCTTATCCACATTTTTTGTATTCAATACTAGTTCTCACCTATGAACCGATGGATCTCAAAACCGAATATAGCACAACATAAAACATAATGGTAAACTATAAAAACATCAAATGAAACCATAATAATAGAATACATAAATAAATAATAATATTAAATTTAAACTAAGTGTATTTTCCTCATCTATGAACCTAGAAAATATCGGGAAAAAGAGCACAACATGTTTTCTTGATTCTAGATGGTCCTCTTTGTCTGATCGTCCATCTAAAGATGAAAATAAGTAACAATGTAAAACTGAGATCTAAAAAAATGATGGATACCTACCCAAACCCTATAGGAAAAGCGAGTATCAAAATATGAGATCATAATACTCAAGAATATAAGGAGTGTCACCACCTCCTCTAGTTAATTCCTTAATAAAACCTCAACTGAACATGACTCCCTAGTAGGTAAAAATTGTGTTGATTTCATCCTACTATCAAATATCACCCATATAGCATCATAGCCTCCTAGAGATTTAGGTAATATTAAAATAGACTATATTGAAATTTCTCCATGTCAACTAGGTAAAATATAATGACTAGAGAAAACCATTAGGAACATAGTACATGGGCTTCACCATTTGATAGAACAAACACTGAGAAAAATGTATTCAATTACACACTTCAATACAGGCCAAAAAACTAACATATCAAATATCTATTCATATTTTTCACACCATGATGTACCAACAATGTTAATCAATGTACCACATGGAGATCCATATAATGTATCACTGAAGAGATAAAAATATTCACTAGGAAAACCACAAGGCGCTGCTCTTCCTCAGACCAACTATCATGTATATCAGCAAAAACAACTTGGCCTCACCAAACATCCACCTTAGAATACACTAGATGAGACTCCTCCACATACTACACAAAAGATGAATCTATATTCATATGGAAAATATATTAAATTCCTACAAACACTCCCATATCTATATGTGTCACTCGTGTAACGTCCCAGATCCGGGTGCCGCCCAATGTTACCCCAAACCTGGTTGGTCATATATCCTCAAGCACATTTTACCAAACTCCGGAGGCTACTAACTTGCAGCCATTGAGATGGTGTGATAATGGGGAAACTATGCCCACATTGTTTGAGTATACCAAGTGTAAAGAAAATAGTAAACAATAGCGGAAGGAGTAATACCATACAAGAGAAATAAACAAAGAAATAATGATGGTTATAAAACAGCTGGAGAATATATATATATAAATGATTCATGTTACATGTGTCTAGGAAAATAGTCCAACAAGTCACAATAATAGACATAAAATACCAAAAACAATTTATATAAAGTCAGGTAAACTCTAATAGCATCACTATTCTTATCTTGGTCCCATGCTCTCCAACTCCAACAACAATCAAGTACTTGATGTGGAATGTCACTTCCCTTATCTACACCTGAAATCATATAACCTGTTTGGGTCTAAAAGAAGGACACAAATAGGGTGTGAGACAAATCCTAGAAGAAACCCACCAAAATATTTTTTCCTAACTGTTAGTGAATAAACATAGTAGGTAATATGTAAAAATGATGAAATAAACTATAAAGTACTCAAAAGTAACCAATCCTACAATATTCAATTATATTTATTTACAATTATTTTTCAATAAGTTGAATCAAGAAATCCTTGGGATCTTGCCTAATCTATTTATCCTATATGTAATGTAAAAAATATATGTCCCAGTAGACCATCTAAACAATCAGGTAAAACTACGTCCTAGATTGTGTATTGTCTTGAAGACTCATCACAATCATTCATCTACTCACAAAACACCCCTTTAGAATGTTCCCACATTCTAAACCCTTTGGTATAACATAAATTTAATTAAATAAATAATGAACCTCTAGGAATTCTCTCAGATTCTATCCCCATTGGTTCTATATAGCATAGATCAATTACAAATGACCACCTTGGAAGCTCTCATAGTCAAGACCCCTTGGAAAATATAACATCAATAAAATATAAACGACCACCTAGAAGCTCTCACGGTCAATTCCCAAGGGTCCAATGTTAATCTAATTGAATAATAATGATCAACTAGGAAACTCTCATGGTCTAACCTAGTTAATTATAAATGAAAACTAGGGTAGCTCTCATAGTATAACACCTTTGGGAAGCTCTCCCAGTCCAATCCCCCTTTGGTCAATCATTCACAATGCATATCACATGCATTTAATATAATAAAAAAATAAATCCTAATCAACCAAGGAATGTAAAATGAGGTACACCCCAAAAAAACTAGAATAAATGGCCAGAACTATCAATCAAGGGAAACACACCAATCAGGTGTCCTCAAAGAAAGATCTCTATCCTTACACATAAGCAACGACCCCTTTTTAATCAATCAAACCATAGTAGGTGTCAAACATGATTAAATTCCAAATCATGAAACACCAGAAATGTTGGTATGAAATTTTTTTATCATATATAATCCAATTAAACAAAAAAAATGGATCAAACCACCTACCTAGACATTTTATGATTGATATACTTGAATTTCAGCCCTTGAATCGGCCTAGATCGATGTAGATCTACAAAATCTCAAAAATCACCAACCTTGAATAACTCACGATAGAGGAGGAATCATGAAGAATGGATTGAGGGGTTTGGAGAACTCACCCATGTGATTCTAACGTACCCAAAAATGTATCATTCAGTTCTCAGACTGAGAATCTGGAGGGGTTCGATGTTTGTCGGCCATTCCCTCACTCTACTGTACAAACCACGAGGAGAATAAGACATATCCGGACATAAGACATGACCCTGATCCAATATATCAATTAAAAGAAAAACTAAATGATAAATTAGTTAACTGTACATGTTGTATAGTAGCCTTAATTGACCCCCGACTTAAGCGGTGTTCCAGGTTATCACCTAACCATGTAGTCAAATGTTATACGACTAGTACATGGCTATACGCAGATACTGGGTATCTGATGTGTACTCAGATTTACAAAAAATGTACTCATAAAACATCATTTCTTCCATTTCCTAAAAAAACCAAAATTATTATCTATACCAAAAATTAAGATATTGGTTCTTATAAAGTTCCCCCCTTAAAGAAAGTCTTCCATGAATTTCCCTTCCAAGGGTGGTAAAGAAGAAACATCAAACAACTATGGCTGCTTGGATCGTACATCGAACTCCCTCTCCCAAAAAACATCCTATACTAAACTATTCTTCCATAGCACACATACCATAGAAACAGACCATCCACAAAGAACCTTTGTTCTGTAATACACAATCTGAGTAGGGTTATCTTCAAAGGATTCATCCACCTCCAACTCAACCTCCTTGGGTTAATAAACATGAGACATGTCTGCAAAGTAATCTCAAAGAATAGAAACATGAAAGACATCATGCATAGCCTGGTACCAATGAGGCAACTACAACCGATAGGCAACCATCCCAACTCTCTCCAAAACCTTTAATGGCATGACATGTATTCTTGAGAGATTCCTTGGTCTCATAATCACCCTATTCCCTAATATCGGTGTGACAAACAAGAAAACCTGATCCCATCCATCAAACTCCATCAGTCATCTCCGTCAAGAAGCATAATATTTTTGCTGAGAATGTATATTAGCCATTGCATTCTGAATCAACTACACATGCTTAGTGGTCTCCTTGACAAAATGAGGTCCCATCATAGCTGCCTCTCCTGCCTCCAGCCAACATTGGGGTGATCGTCATAGCTTACCATAAAAAGCCTCATAAGGATCCATCTGAATCATTTATTGAAAACTATTATTTTAGGAAAACTCCACTAGGGTTATGTGTCTCTCCCAAGATCCCCCGAAATCTAGTTTGAATCATCAAAGAATATCCACCACATTCTGATTCATGGGTTCAGACTAACCATCTATCATGGGATGGTAAGATATATTAAGAAGTAACTGTTTACCCAAATCCCTCTATAGTCCATTCCAGACACCGGAAGTAAACTGGGAGTCCCTATATGAATTGATAAAGAGAAGAACCCAATGTAAATGTACAATATCTTAGATTTATAACCATCCAATATCATCAACACTAAAGGTTTCCTTACTCAACCAGAAATGTGGAACCTTTGTGAGCCTGTCGATAACAACCCAAACAATATCATTCCCTTGAAGTGACCTCAATAAACCTATCATGAAACCCATCAAAACATCATTCCACTTCCACTAGAGAATAATAAACTATTGTAAAAGCCCTGCTAGTATCTGATGCTCATAATTCACCTACTGACAGGTGGAACATCTCATAAAAAAACAAGCTATATTCCTCTTCATACCTAACCACAAATATTGTAGATTTAAATCTTGGTACATCTTGGTGACACCAGGATGAACTACCCATGTCATGGCATGAAAATCCAACTTCAAATCCTCAAATATTTCCCTTTACACCCTTACAAACCCATGAAAACCTAGAACGACATCCTTCCATCTAGGAATATGGTTCATCCATGACACACTCTCTCATAGGACTATCCATTTAGGATCTAAAAGATGCCTCATTTACACTTGATCTAGTAGAGTAGAAGTAACAACTATTGAAGAATGAAATTTCTTCCCTTTTTTCATGCACCATCAAATGTATCTCAGAAAATAGATCCATAAGCACCCACTCACCACTGGCCTTCTGCACTGCCTATATCCAAGTCATCTTTCTCAGTGCATCAACTACTGCATTGACTTTCCCAGGTGTGTAGGAAAGCTAAAATCCAAAATAATGATGGTACTTAACCCACCATTGCAGTCAGTGTAAAACACAAAATTTTCTCCCAAAAGATAATGTCTCAAACATCACAAATCATGTAAAATTGCATCCAACTAAAGATAATGCATCATGTAATCTATTTCATGTGACCTCAAATACTGAGACCCATATGCAAGGACTCATTCCCTGTTCACAAGAACTTCTCCCATCCTGATACCTGATGCAGCATAGTAAACAGTGTAACACTTTCCCAGCTCCAGAAAATTAGTATCGGTGCTGATGTCAACCACTCCTTCAGCTTCTGAAAGGTTGAATTGAAGGAATATGTCTATAGTTAATTCGCACCCTTCTTAATCAGGACCGTAAGTGGTGATTATAAGCATTAAATGTCTTGTATAATGAATTAGAAGTAACCATCCAGCCGTATAAAAATCCATAACTCAAATACATTATTCGAATTCTTCCAAAAAACTACTTCTATCACTTTCTATAGGTATATTCATAGACTTATATTTGAGATGACATGACCCAAGAAGTGAATCTCATCCATCCAAAAGTGGAATTTTGTAAACTTAGCATATAACTGAATCACTCTTAGTGTAATCAATTCGATCTCAAGATGGGTGGCATGGTCATGTCGAGTGTGAGAGTACACTAAGATATCGTCCACGAAGACAAACACAAATGAATTCTAGTAAGGATGGAACACTCAGTTCCTCAGTTCCATGAAAACTACTGGTGTGTTCGTGAGACCAAACAACATAACCAAATACTTATATACATCATACATTCACCAGAAGCTATAAGAGGTATATCTGATGGTATAACGTGCGACTGATGATAACCGGATATCAAGTCAATATTTGAGACCACCCAGGATCCATGAAAATGATCAAATTGATCATCAATCCTAAGAAAGGGAAATCCGTTCTTGACTGGAAACTGGTTCAACTTCCAATAACCCTCACCAAGTATAAGGGTATGTTCCTCCTTTGTAAAAACAACAGGAAAACCCCAAGGAGAAGTAATGTGTCAGATGAAAGCCTCTTCCGGGAAATTCTATAACTACTTATTGAGCTCCTATAACAATTTTATATCCATCCGATATAGAGGAATGGACATCTGTGCCATCCTGGCATAAGCTCAATAGAGAAATTCACCTCTCTCTTTGATGGTAAACCTGAAAAGTCATTTGTAAAGGCATCTCTAAAATGATCAACCACTGATGGAATGTCCAAATGTGAAGCACCTGGTAAACTATATATAAAATAGAGATATAGGCCATGATTCATCATAACCCATGATGCTCAGGTCTAGGTCAACCCAGATAAATATTCTATTCTCCCTTGGGTAGAGATGATTTTCCTCTGGTGATGTGAAACTAACCCTATGGTGATAACAGTTGACAAAGGCCTAAAAGAAGACCAACCAGTCCATTTTGAGAATGAAATAGAAGCCTGTCATCTCTAAGAAATAGAGGTCTCACATAAAAGTGACACCCACCAAACTCAAGAGGGCACTACTTGACCTGACATACACTAGCTTTCCTAATCCCCAACCGAGTTTCTTGTGTCATAAAATCATCAAAAGTAATGATACAGGGCCTAATTCTCTCCAAAACAGAAAAAAATATAAAACTATGGGAAGCCTCTATATTAAAAATTGATGAAGTTAAAAATTAGAAAACTAGAATCATACATATGTCTATAAAGGGGTTGGGATCCAGCTTCTCTTGGGTTTGTTCCATTGCAAAAGTCTGACCTGTATTGTGGCCCTGCGACCCTTTCTGGATACCTTAAGCTAATCCCCCATACATTCACTGAAAAACTATTATAGGGCTACCACGACCACGACCACCTCCTATATATGAATGTCCTAAAGAACTATTTTTCCACATCTGATGAAAAACTGGTGGCCCTACTCTGAAACATGGAGTCATAACAGATCCCCTCTCACTCACTGATTGCGGTACAATCCTGTAAAAATGATGAATACGGCCCATATTTACACAAGATTGACACTCTAATGCATCCCTCAGGCAATGTGGTCTCGTATTCCCACTCTTTCCACACTTGTATCCCCATACTTGGGTACAAGAAGAAACATTGCGTGAAATATCCCTCTGGCGTTTCCTTCAATCGGTCGAAGGATTACCAGTCATAGATGCTGAACCGACCTAGCTCACCACTCCAAAATCTCTCAAATTATGGTTGGTAATAAATGCCTGGTTTACTATACCAGTCACCAAAGTCATCCTGAAAACATTCACCTATGATTAAACATCGTACCTAAGACCATACCCTTATCGCCTAGACAGAGTTAAATCATCACCTCAGAAAACAGGTGTGAAGCATAGAAGCTCTATAAAGAGAGAATAATATTCCTTCACTAAAAGAGCACCATGCTCAAAGTGCATGAATTACCGAGATCAGTCAGTCCTCAAAATCTCAGGGTAGAAGTAATCATATAAGGTACTCTAAAACTGTTCCTAAGCCATATCCCAATGACATACTGCCTATGAGATAACATTCCACCATCTCTTGGCGGAATCACATAACATGTAATTTACAAGATTCACCCTCCTCTCAGTAGGTGTCTCCAAATGCTCAAAGATAAAAATCATACCTCCAACCATGAATCTATAGCATGAGGTCTTATATCCACTAAAAAAGTTGGAGGATGTTGGTGTTGGATCACCCAAGTCAACTCTTTAATAGTCGGGGTAGGATGTAGTTCTCCTTGAAAAGTATGCATCATAATCAAAAAACTATCATGGAATTGTGCATTAGCACATTCATCTGGTATAAAAGCTAGGGCCAAGAGTTTCACGATGGGAGGATCTTCTGGTAGCCCCGGACCTACCATTTCTAGTGTACGATCATTGACCTATACCAGGCATACAACCGGAGGACATCGTGGGGGCATGAATCTTTATGGTCATTCACACACCTTAGTTTTGGATTATCATGGATTGAAATATAGAACTTTAACAATATAATAGGATAATGAAAACATTCACGCTTTACAAAATTGTGTTACATGGTGTGTAGAACCACTACATGGCATGTTACCTTAATCTATAACATGTGCGTGTACCTCTTCCAACCTTGTCATGTTACACTCTATACACATGAGTTTTTACCCTTGAGACATGAAATGTACTTGAATACCCCCTCTTAAATAGGTGATTATACACTTTTTGAACTAAATGGTCTTACTGGGGTAAAATTACACAACATGCACACTCAAGACATGGAATGTACAACATATGTTCCATCTAGCCATGTCGTTAGTCACACAATCAGATACACAGTCGATCACTACATGACATGTATAAGCTAGAAACGAATTGTGCAACCTATGTTTCATCCACTCGTGTCATTATCCACATGGATGGATGCATGGTTCTTACAACAAAACATGTACTCCCTGTACATAGTGTCTTCTACCAAATGTGTATCATCCCCATGTCTGTGCTCACACAATCAGTCACATGGTCAACCAGTACACGGTGTGTTCTTTTGAAAAGTTATTTCATCTAAACTAGAAGAACACATGGCATGTGTTCATAACATCACATGTCATGTTGTTAAGGTTTTCAGATAGTAAGCCTCTGAAACTTTTCCAAAACCCCCAAAATCATAATATTTTGGTCGTGGAATGCCATTTTCCGATCCATGAGAGACCATATTCTCCATTAATAAACGTTTTAAATCCGTATTCATATAACATAGTAACATAATTCAATTAAAGTTCAATCATGTTCCACCAAATTCAGATCCAAGTGGGCCCATAACATACAGGTTGGAGGATTAAAACCTCCCTCTCATACCACTTTGTAACATCCTAGATATAAGAGCTACCTAAAGGTTCCCCTAAACTTCTTGGTCACATAACCTAAAGCACGTTACCCTAAATTCTAGAGGATACCAAAAATTATCAAGGGCCAATGTGTGATAATGGAGAAACTAAACCCTCATTGGCAGAGTATACATAGAGGAATGAAAATAGTAAACAATAGTAGAATAAGGAAAACCATACAATAGAAATAAATAGTAGAATATTGATTGTTATTTTAAGAACCCAAATATTTTTTTCAGGTATGGATCGTTATTTTGGGTTGTTTTTGAAGAAAATGGGAGAAATAAGAACTTTCTAAACAAATTTTCTGTACATTTGAGTACATTCCATGTACTCAGTTCCCATGTATAGCTATGTATTGGCTGTTTACAAGCTATGTAATGGATGAGTACATGGCCGGTTAGGTGACCTGGAAGACTGCCGAAAGAGGGTGCTAGTTGAGACTAGTACATGACACGTACATTAAATGAACACACATTGTAATATTGTTTTTATTCAATATATCGAAGCAGGTTTTCATCTCATGTTTAGAAACAACTTATTCTTCCCTTTTTTCATACATGAGTGATGATGAATGATGAACAAAGATCGATACCACTATTTCTTCATCCGACCACCGATTGAGATGTCGCTAGGTGCATTGGATTCCCACTGATGAGTTCTAAATTACGCTAGATACATTCTTCTTGATTCCTCATCTCTCGTGGGTTTTTCAAGGTTGAATGTTTTAACATTTTTGTAGATCAAAATCATTCTTTGCTGATTCAATGGATGAAATTCAAGTTTATTTATCCTACAACATCAAGGTAGGTGGTTTGTGACTTTTTTTTTATTTTCATTGAATTATATATGATAAATGTGAAATATACCCATGTATGGGGTTTTACATGATAGGAATTAGACCTCGTTTATTACTTGTTATGGTTTAGTAGATTGATAAAATGGTAATTGATTATGCGAAAGGTATTATACCATGATTATGGGTGTGATTACCTTGTTTGATTGAATATGATTGTTTGGTCTAGAATTATTTTAAGTATTTCCTTGTTTTCCATGCGTCGTGTTGTTAGGATGGAGTTACAGATTATATGATATGCATGTGATTCACATTGTGAATGTTTGAACAAGGGGAATTTGATTGTGAGAGCATCCTAATGTAGGGTCATTTATGTATAATTTTTTTTCATGTTGACCTAGATGTATAGAATTTGAGAGATACTGGGTGGTCATAGACCATATGGCTTAGACCGTGAGAGCTACTAAGAGGGTCGTTATTAAGTGGTTGTTGGAACCTTGGGAATTGACTGTGAGAGCTGCCATGTGTTCATTATAGTTTATTATTTCTATATAGACCAAGGGGGTATTGACCATGAGAGATGCCACAATGGTCATTTGTAAATTATTTGATGATATGATTGACCAGAGGGGTTAGACTGTGAGAATATTCCTAGAGGTTTTCTTACTAATTATTGAGTGATTGTGATGAGTCGGCTAAGCCAAAGCATAAGCTTTGACTCAGTCTTACTATACTATTTAGATTGTATTCCAAGACATTTGTTTTCCTATTACACAAGAGATATAGATCTTAGGCTAGATCCTAGGACTTCCTAATTCAACAGTTTGAATAATTAATAAATATAAATTAATGTAATTGAAAACTATAAGATTGTTTAATTTTGAGTACTTCCTAGTTTATTGATTCATTTCTGTATATTACTGACTACATATATTCAATGAAATTCAAGCACATATCTTATAGTGGTTTCCTACTCATATTTGCCTCACACCCAATTTGGGTCATGCTTTTTGACCCAAATAGATTATATGGTTGTAGGTATAGATATGATAAAGCACCCTTATTCATCAGGTACTTGATTAATGCTGGAGTTGGAGAGCATGGGACCAAGAGGCGGCTTATGATGCTGTTATAGTTTAATGTTTCTCTATACATTGTTTTTAGTATTGTATTGACATTATTTTGAATTATTCAGATTCATTCCTAGAATCATGTGAAATGCATCATTTATATATGCTCTAGTTGTTATATTACTATCAGTATTCCGCTGTTTTGTTTTGTTGTATTCATTACTGATTCTTCTTTTGGTTATTATATGTTATTCATCAATATATACTCTACCAATGAAGGCATTGTTTCCCCATTATCGAACCTTTTCTGTCACTACTAGTTGGCAGCCTCTGGCATTTGGAGAAATATTCTTGAGGTCATGTGACCAACCAGGAACGAGGCACCTTTTTGTGTCACCCAGAACTGGGATTTTAGAAAGTTGTATCAAAGGTGTTACTTTTCTTCGTTGTATTACTATTTATATATTATAGACTAGGATAGGAAGTAATAAGTATTTGTTAATAAGCTATGCTAGGGAGTATCTAACCCGTCTATAGGGAAAATCCAATTTACCTCAAATATTTCAATTTTCCTTGTTTTTGATTGTTACTGTTGATTTGATTTCACTGTTGGGTGACACACATGTTTTTTTTCTTATTATTGATATGATTGTCGTTCTATTTTTGTTTCAACCTGATGATAGGAGGTTATTCCATCTCATGCATCTTATAGGAACTTTCTAGAGATCACAAGCCATGCATTCTTGACATATAATTTAGGGTGCATTACTAATTGCATGTTATTGAGATAGATATTATGCTAGATATTCATTTTGTTGTGATATATTCCATGATAAAAATACCTACTATTTTGATAGGGTATTGTAAATTTTATTGTTTCATTTGGATAGACGCCATGATTTTGTCACTGAGGTGTTATGTTCCCTCTTGGATCAGAATTTAGTGGATCATAATTCAAGATTAATTGAATTCTTGTCAAGTTATGATGTGAAAAAATGGATGCCAAAATTTGATTTGCGGGATGTATGGGCTCTAAAAATTTAGAATTTTTAATTCATTGGAAAAAAGTTTATGTTTTTAAGGGATGCAAATATGTTTTAGAGGATTACAGTTCCAAATCCCTGACAACACAGTGCGTGGTATTATGATCACATGCCATGTGTTCTTCTGTTCTGGATGAATAAATTTTCTTAAGTACACACTGTGTGCTGGGAGTACATGTCTTTTCATTCTTGATTGTGCTACTTAGTATGTTAGTAGATACACGGGGTTGGGAAAAAATGGTAGAACTTTCTCTGTTATGATTTTGCACGCCGTGTTGTAAAGAGTCTTGTATTCGGCCGTGTGACCAACGACACATGCATTTAGAATGTAAGTAGTACATGTTGTGTATAGGGTGAGAACACCATGTAGTGTTACACTGGGAGAGATTCATGTTGTTATAACTATGTAGATTAACCTAGGAAGGAGGTAAAATTCAAGTACATGTCGTGTCTCAGGATGAACATACCATGTGTATGGGGTGTTCCATGACCAGGTTGGTAGAGGAACATTCTCATGTTAAAATATTATGGGAACACACTGAGTAGTCTTTATAAAAAATGTGTTACTCTATTTAAAAAACATGAATTATTTTTTTATCCTAATCATTTTATTCACTTATATGTTTTATTCCATTATTCTCTTAAACTATGGTGTGAACTTGACTTTAATGATTCATTCCACCAATACTTCCTCTGGTTTCACACTAGGTACAGGGTAGTGACCAGACACTGGAAATGGTAGATCAGGTACTACCAGTAGATCCTCCCGTCGTACTTGTCTTGGCACCTATTATTATACTCTATGTAGGTGATTATGCATAGTTATGTGAAGGATTTTTGAGGATGATGTAAACTTTCTAAGGAGCACCACATACTGCCCCAGCTATGGTAGAGTTGATTAGGGTGTTTTAGAAGCCACATCCTCCCACTTTTTCATGGAATAGTGGACCACTTGCTATAGAGTCATGGGTGGAGGCCATTCTTGCTATCATTGAGCATCTAGAGATACCTTCGTAGGGGAGGTTAAACCTCACAACATACATGCTATGCGATTCCACCAAAAGACGATGGGATATTATCTCACAAGCATGACATTATTAAAATATGGATTGGGAAGAGTTTCATAGGACCTTCTATGAATACATCTACATCGAGATATTGAGGTCCAATTGAGCCTTAGAGTTCATGCATTTGGAGAAAGGATGTCTTTAAGTAATATAGTACACATCTAGTTTACAGATCTTCAATGCTTTGTACCTATTCTAGGAGGTGATGAGTTATAATTTGCTAGGCAATTTGAGGATGGTATTAGGTTTGAAATCCAATTGTAGGTAAATTTTATTAGGCTGACTTCAGTGATTGATATAGTGATGCAGACATAGATTACCGAGCACATTCGTAGGGACTTGGGAGCTGTGTGATAGGGAAGTTCAGTATCTATGGAAGGTTCTCCTTTTACATATTGCAAGAATCACTATAGGGTGATTTCCCATGATGTTTCATCAGGTAGCCAGTTGTTATGCTACCAGTGTGGGATGAGTGGGAATATGAGGTCACATTTCATGGGGGACTCAGTCGAGGGTCGATCATGCGGAAACATAGTCCATCTTAATATTTTTTTCCATATGTACTCACAAATAGAAAGTGGGAGGGGATCCGTTATTACTCCATATTCAGGAGCAAGAACACCAGTTTCTCATTAGTCAGGGAACTAGAGTTTATCAGGCTATTTAGGCCCCGGAAGTGGTCAGGGCCATGGATGTTAGGTTATAGGTTTTCATAGACAATACGGTGGATCAACTCAAGGTCGTCAGGTATAGTCTCAGGGTAGCGGTACAGGACAGATTTTGGAAGTTGAGCAGACCAAATAAGATCAGGATCCTAAACCCTCTACAGATAGATGTACAATTCTAGTTTCCTTAGTATTAGATTCTGTTCTTTTAAATATTGGTGATTCCCATAGTTTTATGTACCTCTCCATTGTGGAGAGCCTTGGGATCTGCATCTTTACGTCTGATGATGTTATCACTCTAGACACTCCATTAGGGATAAAAAAACTAGTGTACATTTGTGCAAGGAGTTCCCTATTTGGATTAGTGGGTGTCACTTATTATGGGACCTCTATTCCTTAGAGATGACAAGCTTTGATTTTATTCCCATAATGGAACAGATGTTCTCATTTCATGAATTTGTTGACAACTATCTACATAGGGTATGTTTCATGTCACTAAAGGGTGGGTCTTTTCTGCACATGGAAAAATAGGATGTCTAGGAGAGCAGAGCTCAACCATAGAATCATGGGTTGGTAGGAAATACAACCTATATTTCTTGTTTATGTTTGGACAATGAGGGGTATTCATAGATGGAATTGTCTCTAGTGGTGGATCATTTCAGAGATGTCTTTCTAGATTACATTTCAGGTTTACCTCTAGAGAGAGAGGTAGATTTCTCTATTGAACTCATGCCATGAGAGGCATCAGTTTCCATTCCTCCTTATAGGATGGCTACACAAGAGTTACAGGAGATTAAGAAGTAGTTAGAGGAGTTTCATCCAAAGGGTTTCATTCAACCCAATACTTCTCCTTGGGGTTTTCCTATCCTTTTTGGAAGAATTAATATGGTACCCTTTAACTTTGTGTGGATTATCGAAAGTTGAACCAGTTTATGGTCAATAACCGATATCCCATGGAGAGGTATGATGATATCTTTGACCATATTAGAGGATCCTAGGTTTTCTAGATTATTGAATTGGGATATGGTTATCATCAGCTGTGCATTAGACCATAATATTTACCTCTTACATCCCTTCAGAGCAACTATGGTCTATATGAGTATTTGGATAGGCTGTTTGGTCTCATGAACAAGTAAGCTGTTTTCATGGCATAAATGAACTGATTGTTCTGTTGTTACATGGATTTTTCTATGGTAGGCTTCATGGAAGATATCTTGGTGTACTCTCACACTCAACATGGCCATGCCACCTATATTGCGATCATATTGTACACTGAGAGAGTGTCAGTTATATTCCAAGCTCTCAAAGTTCTACTTTTGGATATACCCAATTAACTTCTTGGGTCTTATCATCTTAGGGACAAGAGTATCAGTAGACCCAAATAATGTGAGAACAGTAGTTTCCTAAGAGTAGCAGAATAATGTTTTTTGGGTACAAAGTGTTATGGGGATAGCTAGTTACTAAAAACGCTATATTCATGACATTTCTTACTTAGCAGCACCACTGATGGGCCTGAATAAGAAGAGTGAAATGTACTTGTGGATAGATTTATGAGAATCAAAATTTCAAGAGTTGAAAGGGAGATTGACTTCAGCACTGATACTGATTTTTTTAGAGCCAACCAAGAGTAACACCATTTATTGTGATGCATCAGGTATCGGGCTAAGAGCAGTACTTATGTAGGGGGAAGGAGTCACATCATAAGGGTCTCTACAGTTGAGTCCAGATAAGAGGAACTAAATAACGCATGATCTCGAGTTAGCTGTAGTTGTGCACACATTACACTATTAGAAACATTATCTTTGGAGATAGCATTTTCTGGTATAGAATTACCATGAAAGCCTTATGTATATCTTTACTTAGCATGATCTGAATTTGAAATAGAGAATGTCAGCAGAGTACATTCAATCTTTTGAATTTTAGATTTCCTAAAACCTTGGGAAAGTAAAAAAAGGCTGATTCTATGAGTAGGAGGAATCAGATACAAGTATTTCAAGAGGCCAGTGGTGAGTGGAAGCTTATTGATATGTTCCATGAGATGAATTTTGGAGGTGCACGATAGACAAGGGAAGATATTTCTTTCTTCTTAGTTATTATCTCTACTATACTGGATTCATTGCGAATGAGAAATCCATCAGATTCTGAAGTCATAGTCTTAAAAGAAAGTGTGTCAGGTGAGGACCCTACTACTGGATGGACCATAGGTGAGGATGAGGTCTTGGATGTTCTTGGATACATATGTGTGTCAGCAGACATACGTGAGGAGTTGATAAAAATATTTTCATTACTTGGTTTCGACAGTTCATCATGGAGTCACCAAGATGTATCAAGATCTACACTGTCAGTATTGGTGGACTGGTATGAAGAGGGATATAGCTAGTTTTGTTATAAGGTGTTCCACCCATTAGAAGGTGAATGCATAGCATCAGAAATCAAAAATTCTTTTACAATAGTTACCCATTCTAGAGTGGATATGGAATGATGTTGCGATGTATTTTGTAATAGTTTTACCAAGGTCTCCTTGAGGGAATTATGTGTTTTGGGTTGATGTTGATAGAGTCATTAATGTTGCACACATCCTTATGAGTAAGGAAACCTTTAGTGTTGATGAGATGAGAAAGTTGTACACCTAAGATATTGTATGTTTAAATGGAGTTTTTCAATCTATCATTTCAAAAAGGGAAGCACAGTTTACTTCTCATGTCTGGTAGGGACTACATAGGGATTTGGGTACATAGGTACTTATGGGTACAACATATAATATATAGACAGATGGCCAGTCTGAGTACACAATTCGTGGTTTGGAGGACATGCTTCAAGAATGCATCATTTATTTCAGGGGATCATGGGAGATACACACACCCCAAGTGTATTTTTTCCAACAATAATATGTTTTAGGTGTTGATTTAGATGAAACATTATGAGGCTTTTTATGGTAGGCCATGTCGATCACCCCTATGTTGGCTGGAGGAAGTAGAGGTAGTTGTTTAAGGACATCATATTGCCCCGTAGTCCACTGAGAAGGTGGATTTGATTCAGAAAATAATGTATACTACATAGTATCAGTAGAAATATTATGCTTATTGACAGAGAATGCCTCTAGAGTTTGAGTTCAGAGATCTGGTTTTCTTACGTGTCTCACTGAGATTGGGACACATGTGGTCTAGGAGATAGGGGATGCTTTCACTAAGATATATCGGGCCATTTGAGGTTTTTGAGAGATTCAGTCCAGTTTCCTATCAGTTGTAGTTACCTCATAGGTTCCAAGCTATGAATAAAGTTTTTCATGTTTCTTAGTTATGATGTAACTTTTCAGACCCATTTAGAGTTTTCAACCTGATGAGGTTGTGTTAGAGGTTCATGCATCCTTCTAGGAGCACCCTATATAGATAGTGAATCGCATCATGAAGGTTATACATGGCCGGTACATTCCTCTAGTATGAGAGTGATGGCAGGAAGGGCGAGTACAAGACAACACTTTGGAGAGGGAGGCCGATGTATAATCCTTGTGTCCAGAGTTGTTTTATGTTTCTTCTTCACCACCCTTGTAAGGGATATTTGGGGATGAATTGATTTATGGGGTGATGTTTTTAGAAACCCGAATCTTCATTTTGGGTATGGATCACTATTTAGGGGTTTTTTTGAGGAAAATGGAAGAAATGGAAAATTTTCTATGTACACACCATGTACTTTTGAGTACACGTTGTGTACCTAGATGCCACGTATAAGTGTGTATTGGTTGTGTAATGTCTGAGTACCTGGTCGGGTAGGTGACCTAACAGGCCGCCAAAAGTAGGGGATGGTTGAGGCTAGTAAAAAATTTGTACATTAAATGAACACTGTAGATAATTTCATTTTTATATGATATATCAGAGCGGGGTTGTGTCTCATATCCAAAAAGAACTTATTCTTCCTGTGTTTCATACACAAACACTCGAGAATGAAGAACAAAGATTGGGCCCCCATTTCTCCATTAGACCTTTGATTTAGATGTCGTTGGGTGTATTGGAATCCCACAAGGGAGTGCTAAATTCACCTAGAGCCTTTATTCAAGATTCCTCCTGTCTCACGGGTTATTCAAGGTTGATTTTTTTCACATTTTTTAGATCTATGTCGTTCTAGGTCGATTTAAGGGCTGACGTTCAAGAGTATTGATCGTATGAACTGAAGGTCGGTGGTTTGTAACTTTCATTGATTGTATTTGGATTATATATACTAAATGTGAAGTATACCAATATTTAGTGTTTTTTCTGTTTCAAATTTGACCCATTTCATTACATGTTATGGTTTAGTTGATTGATAAAAGGGTAATTGATTATGAATAATATTTTATACTTTGATTATTGGTGGGTTTCACTTGTTTGATTGATTATGTCTATTTGTTCTATAATTCATGTAAGGATTTCTTTTTTCCATTCCTCATGTTGTTAGGATGGAGTTACTGATTATATGAGATGCATGTGATTCACATGGGGAATGATTGACCAAAGGGAATTTGAGTGTGAGAGCTTCCCGAATTAGGGTCATTTATGTATGATTTTTTGGCTTGTTGACCCTAAGGTATTGACTGTGAGAGATGTTGGGTGGTCATAGACAAGAGTGGTTAGACCATGAGAGGTACCATGGGGGTCATTATTAAATTGATGTTGGATCTTAGGTCATTTACTACAAGAGCTTCCAGGCAGTCATTATATTTTATTGTTTCTATTTAGACCAAGGGGGTATTGAGCGTGTGAGCTTCCCAAGGGGACATTTGTAAATTATTTGATGATATGTTAGACTAGAGGGGTTAGAATGTGAGAAATTTGCTAGAGGGTTACTTATGAATGATTGAGTTATTTTGACTAGTCTTCCTAGTCAAAGCACAAGCTTGGACACTATCATACTAGATTATTTAGATGGTCATCTGAGACATGTATTTTTCTATTACACAAGGGATACATTACTTTAGATAGATCCTAGAATTTCATTATTCAATGGTTTGAATAATTGATAAATAGAATTGAATGTAATTTAAAACTATAAGATTGTTTTCTTTTGAATAATTCCTAGTTTATTGCTTCATTTATTCATATTACCTACTATATATATATTCACTAATAGTTAGGCATAGATCTTTTGGTGGTTTCCTACTAGGATTTGTATCACACCCTGTTTGGGTCATGCTTTTATACCCAAATAGATTATATGGTTGTAGGTATAGATAAGGAAAAGTTCCCTTCTTCATTAGGTACTTGATTTCAGTTGAAGATGGAGAGAATAAGACCAAGTCGAGGCTTGCGATTCTGTTGAAGTTTTCTATTTTTGTATAATTTGTTTTCAGTATTGAATTTCTATCATTGTGACTTGTTTAGATTCATTCCTAGAAAAATGTGACATGCATCATTTAAATATTCTCATGTTGTTATATTACTATCAGTCTTATGCTATTTGATTTTTTTTGTTTGGATTACTTCTTCTACTTTTGTTTACTATTTTTTATTCCACTATTTATACTCTCCCAATGAGGGAATAGTTTCCCCATTATCATACCATATACCTCACTATAAGTCCTTAGTATCTGGATTTTGGGGAAATGTTCTTGAGGTCATGTGACCAACCGAGCACATGGACCTTTTGGGTGGAACCCAAAATTAAGACGTTATAATTATAAAACATGTGTCTAGGAAAGCATCCAAACAAGTAAATATTATATAGATACAATACAAAAACCGAATTAAATAAATGAAAGAAAACTCCAATAGAATGGAAAGACATGGCTTGGTCCCATTCTCTCCAGCTCCAATAGCAATCAAGTACCTGATGAGGAAGGACGATTTCCCTTATCAACACCTATAATCATATAATCTGTTTGGGTCCAAAATCATGATCTAAACAGGGTGTGAGAAGAACCCCATTAGGAAACTACCAAAAGATCTATGCCTAACTGACAGTGAATATATATAGCAGGTAATATGTATAAATGAATCAATAAACTAGGAAGTACTCAAAAGTAACAAATCCTATAGTTTTCAAATACACTCATTTAATATTATTATTCAATCCATTTAATCATGTAATCGTTGGTATATAGCCTAATCTATTTATCCCTTGTGTAAATTAACAAAAAAGATTTTTTATAATACCATCTAAACAAAAAGTAAAACTGAGCCCAAGCTTGGGCTTTGCCTTGGTAGACTCATCACAATTATTCATCTATTCAAAAACATCCCCTGCGGAATGTTATCATAGTATAACCCCTTTGATCTAACATAACGACAATTCAATAAATAATGACACTCTGGGAATGTTCTCAGTGTCTTACCCCTTTGGTTACATATTCATTAGCTCTATTTCAAACGAACACCTGGGCATCTATCACGTTCAATACCCCTTGGTCGACATAACATAAATAAAATACAAACGACCACCTAGCATTTATCCCATCCAATGCCCTAGGGTTTAACATTTATTTAATCTAATAATAATGATCTGCTAGGAATCTCTAATGGTCTAAGAGATTTAATTATAAATGTACACCTAGGGAGCTCTCACGGTCTAACCCCTTTGGGATGCTCTCACAGTCCAATCCTCCTTCGGTCAATAATTCACAATGCATATCACTGGCATATTGTATAATCAAAAAAACTGTATCCTAATTAAACAACGCATGGAAAACAAGGTTTCCCTGAAAAAAACCTAGACCAAATTTCCATAACTATCAATTTACCATAGCAGTTATTAAACATGGTTAAATTACAAATCAAAGAATATCTTAAACGTGGGTATGTGGCACTTTTAGCACATATAATCCAATTATGAACAACTAAAGTCACAAACCACCTACCTCTATGTCATATGATCGATATACTTGAAAGTTGTCCCTTGAATTAGTCGAGATCAGCATAGATCTAAAAACAGGTGAAAAAACTCCCAAACTTCAATAACTAATAAAAGATGAGGGATTAGGAATAATGGCCTTAGGGGTGAGTAGAACTCATCGGTGAGATTCCAAAGCACCTGAAATCATCCAATTCAGAACTCAAATGGAGAATCGAGAGGGGTTCACAGTTATTGGCCAGTTTCGTCGCTCTTCTGTATGAACCATGGGGATTAGAAGACTGATATGGACATAAGACGTGACCCCCCTTCAATATATCAATTGAAAGAAAACCTAAACAACATGTTCATTAAATATACATGAAATATAGTATTAGTAACCATCCCATATCATAATCCGTCTTCTAGGTCATCACACAACCATGCAGTCAGCCGTTACAAAGCCAATATATAGCTGTACGTAAAAACCAGGTACACTGCGTGTACTTAGAAGTAAACAGCGTGTACTAAAAATAAAAATATTTTGTTATTTTCTTAAAAAAGAACCCAAAATCAAGATCCACACCTAATATAAAGATTCAGGTTCTTAAAACTTGGACTTCTCCCATCAATCACTAGGAATATCTAGATTCACACATGACATCACTATGAGACTTCATTCTCATCATGTCTACTGAAATGATTCCCTTCCATTGTGTATACAAAATCTCAAAACACTACCCAACCTAAAACATGATGTTCTGTAGAAAAGATGAAATATATATCCCCCTAATAATACAAGTATAGGGGCACTGATAAACATCTTCTTCATGGACTCATAAAACGGATGACACATGTATTTCCCTAATAATTTCTAACATATTTTGGTCAAGAATATTATATTATTAACAACCTTAGATAAATCCACTATGAACCTCCTAGAATAGATTTTATAACCATTGAATCTTCTCACCACTTCACCAGTCTTGGAGGCTTCCAAATAAGCAACATCATATATTATCAAATGATCAATTGATACTCTTTTATAGGAAACCTCAAGCTCCAAAAATGAACCCCAAAAGACAAAAAATCACCCATTGCAAACTTCTAGATAAGAATTTTAGGAGGAATAGATCCCAAAAAAAACATTGAGTTTTCATATGCTCTACATATAAAATAAAAAACACAAAGATTTAATCAATGAAAACCACTATTAAAAAGTATGAGAACTATATAAACTATACATTCATTAAACCCATGAACATAGAGGAAGATCTCATCACATTGAGGAACATCATAATGAACTCCTAATTCCCATAACTACATCTGAAGGATGTCTAATAACTTTCCTCACCCATCCCCAAAATTTAATTATATCCTAATTCAGGATCAATATTCAAGAACCAACATTCTCCTATTAGATTATAAATTAATTAATCAGTTTGAGGAAGAGGATATCCATTCTTCACTACCACCTAGTTAAAATAATGTTAATCAATAAAAATATGAAAACTGGCATTTTCCTTCTTGATGGAAAAAATGGTGCACCCCTTGGTGAAACTCATAAACAACCAAAACCTCATTACAACAAATAATAGATATATAATCTCATTTCTCAGTATTCATAATTTACCATACTATATGGAGACATTGAGATAAGAGACACACCCTATTGTAGCTCAATCCCAAACACAATATCATGCGGAGGGGGTAATACTACAACCTACTTAGGTGACACATTTGAGTAATCTTCCACAGTGTTTTGAAACACCATAAAATGTACCACCAATAAAGTAAACATAAACTTGTCCATCAAGTATGACAAAGGTGAAACACACTTGTAACTATCCTTAGGTCATAATTGCAGATGAAAACTATTAGATATCCATCAACATTATATAACACAAACTTTTTCCCTATGAAATCCATGATAGCATATACTAAATAAAACCAATCCATGTCAAGGATAGAATCATTAAGATATATCTAGAAACATAGGATGTATTCCAAGGACAGTTTCTTCCCTAGAACTATCCCACAATTTCTACATTCCACTACAAAATAAATTTGACGTCCAACTATGATAGTAAATAGAAAGGGAATGAGAAGAATCTCTGACTTAATTCCCAGAGAATGTATAAGGGAAGTTGATTTTATGAAATTTTTAGCCGGATAATCAATAAAAGTATAAACCCATGTGGGAAATAATAAAAGGGTACATTTAATTATGTCTATATCACATAGAGCTGGTAATTATAGAGCATGAAGTTGGAATAACCAACTCCATGGCCTCTTTAACCCTACTGATGACCACCTACACACCTAACTGTTACTCTATGAGGATGATGATCATATCGTATATATCCAATGACAAAACCATATATAATCTTCTGAATGAAATATAGAGTACCCTTTTGTAGTTTTTTCCCTGTCTGAAACTACCTCAATAGACGAACCTGATGTTGTACACCTATAATAAGCTAATTTCTCAAAGGAATTGTAGGCACACATTACACTAATGAAAGCATAATTCAAAATAAAAGCATGCAATTTATCACTTTTTATAGTCTTAAGATCCACTAACATGAAATAAACTAGATTATAGTTGTCTGGGCCTACCCCCGACTGAATGAAAACTCTATTATCCTAATAACTATATACCTGAGTTGGAAGCTCTTCTTCACGAGGAGTTTGATGAATCCCCTCTCATGATAATCTAGTACTATCTAGAGTTTTCTAAACAACCTCTAGTCCCCAAAACATCATGAGAAATGTCAACAACATTAATGGGGTAACATATAAATGGATATATTCACACAAATCTCCATAAAATTGCCTCAACCTTGCCTCCTCATCTGGGAAAAATTATAAATCACATAAAATAAGGGTCCCAAAATAGACCCGGAACACCCACTTGCTAGAACATCCTTGTCGAAGGGTATGAAGTTTCTATAGATTAGATAAATTCACGGTTGAAGAAATAAAATATACTCAAAACTAGTGTATAAACATCTCCCACCAAACTATCGACTCCGTTCAATCCTCAAGATACATGATTAGCTATTTCCCTTCTTCTCTATGTAGAATCATCATAGCTAATGAAACCCAGTGCTTATTTAGGGAATGGATAAAACCAAAATCTATCTCTACCTCCTCTAAACAGTATTATATGACTGAATCTATAATGAATCCTTCACACATAATCTGAATCAAGTGAAAAAGCTCTCCAAGTGTGCTCCTTGAAGATTCATCATCTTTTGCATATACTCTTAGATGGTATACTAGAATATCATACTAGTCTTTTTTGGTGTGAACCAGACGTGGACATCAACATAGATCCATGAATTCCAAAAGAAAAAACATTATGTTTTATAAAAAAAAGATATAAAATATTTAACATTAAATAATTAATTATTCATTTTATTCTTCATGGTTTACATAATATAAAATTATACCCATATCAATCAATATAATAAAGAATAATGATGTATGATCCATTAAACAGTCTCTATCCCACAACCACTATCTCTATGTTTGGTAGCGTCAGAGAACATAAATTTCATTGTATCAGATCACATAAAGCCTATTTATCATTATCTCAGCTATTATCCCAGGTTTACATCATATACTTAACTTAGATAACATCATTTCTCGTCAAATTCCGGAAGTCTCACATGTTCATAACTCAAAAATATTTCATATCCTTAAACCTAAAAATTTATAACACTATTCCAAAATCCATTCCCTCTAATGAGTACCCCTCCTGGGTTTTAAATGAGATAATGGAAATGATGAATGCCTCCATATTGGTTTATACAAGCCCCATTTTTGCAACTAACACATATGGTTTATTATACAAATAAATGGGTGGTATTACCGTCTAAGCGAACATGTTGAATAGGAAATATGATAGATACAAGAATAATTAGAATATGATATAGATTAATTAAATCCCATGTGTGTAAATTTGATTCCATATAGACTAAAATAACATCAATGGAAACTAAATGTACTGAAAAGGTAAAATAAATAGCCACCAAAAATCCCAAAAAACTTTTTAAAACCACGATCTTGTAGTATCCATATCGATATCTATCCTTCTCCCCCTGACCTAATTTTTTCATATATATACACTTGGTGATAATGAAAATGTAATAATGCTAAAATACAATTAAAAAAATTAAAATAGATCACCATCTAAACATGAAAACTATGTTCCTAGAATCACCATGATAATATGTCCCAAAGTATCACATAGAAGAGAGAGCATATAATATATTACAAATTAAAAATGTGGATCATAGCACTACTTCCCAACAAGTTTTCTACACTACCCCATTAGCACATATAACAATCCATCTCCCTATAAATTTAATATATATCTTAGACTCCATGTATAAGTATCCCAAAACAAAACTCATGCATCATATCATCACATAATCCCATATAACATCTCTACATAGATACCATGTAGTTTTATGGATCCACTATAGGTCGCGTGACATGTATCGAACATCGACTATTGCACCTTAATCGATCACATCCCCTACATTGAGAAAGGTAACTCGATCTATCACATCCTATAGAAGTCATACCTATAATATTACATTGTATACTATATATGGAGATATGTTTTGGTGAAATAACCCAAATAAATTATATCCCACTAAAAACATATATCAAGAACCGACCACCATGAATACCAGCACATTGAAACAACTATGTGAAGTGAGAGGGACTAGAGGGGGTAGTCAGACAACTGTCATCCCTCTCCGATGATGAGGAATAGAGCCTCCTAGAGTCTAATGGGTGTTAGTCACCCTAAATGACATGGGTGAGTAAGTATATGGAATCTAAAAATAAAGAGGAAATAATATAGTTCATAAGAAGACTATGGTCATAACCTAGTCCAAGGATAAACTTTTGTTATTATCACCTAGAAAACAGAATTCTAATGTTAGGGGATAGGTATCTTATAAAAACACATCCATTTCAAGGAGATAATTTAAATTACTTCCTTTATATATACATTTATCTTTTCATTAATTAATTAATTATCCATTAATTTAACCAAAACATTATTCCATATTACTTTACATTAAAAATCATAGTGATGTCCATGCCCTCTAGTTATATTCCCAATAGAGTCTATTGTTTCTCAAGATCATCTTATTTTCTTTCTAGTGACCCCAATCCCAGGGGTTAAACATTTATTAAATATTATTAACAATTCCATATTTCTAGGTACACTAGATAATCCACCCTAATATACCACTAAGAGAAATTCAACAATTCACATCCTTCTTCCCTGTGTAGTGGGGAACCGAATATACATATAAAATAAACTCAACCATCCATCCATTTAACAAATTCAACACAATAATGAATCCTAGATTTTATAGAATAATTTGTATGTTCCACATTAACCCATTCTATATTCTATGGTTCCATCCTCCAAACTCTCAGGCATATCCTCATGTGTACCTCCATCATATACATCATTTTCTGTCATACCATTCAGGATTCCACTAATATCTCATCAGCCATCCCAAGATTATCCATCCTAGGATCAGGTAAAAAATTAAGGCTTGTATCCAGAGATCATATAAGCATTTAATAACAGATAGTCAATAGGGAAAATAGGTTCTCAAAACAAGGCCTTCAATATTCAGATTCATATGGGATATCATAACCACCATCGCAAGTCATCAAACCATTATCAACAAGTAGGAGTTGATGAATGTAATAATATATTATTAATAAAAGAATTTTCTTTATTCTATAATAAATTAAATGATTTTTTATCAATAGGATTCAACTAGTAAAAAACCTAGAAATCATATATAAAAATATTTCAATGAATGGTCCATAACACATAACCAGTTTCATAATCTATTAGAAGAAAAATTCTTAATTGACATGTTTTATTATTATTAAAATCAGTAAGAATTAAAATGATTCACATTATTTAACTAATTCTTCTAAAATATCTAATACAAAAATCAATAAAATATTCATTTTTGTATCAATTTTACTATCATAATATTAATAGATACAAAATATTAATTCAATATGACTCTTTAATTCTTTAGATAACCAAATTTTTTACTATGATTACATTATTTACTATTCCACATCAATGGAAACATGCTAAAAAATGAATGAAAACAAGATAATAAAATCCTAACATAGATACCACACTATATTTGAAATCAAGAGTAAATCCTATTATAATTGATAAATAAACAAAAGGAATCTACTCAAACCTCAAAACAACTTCAATTATTTTAATCCGGTTGAATCAATATTAAGTTAATTCACTAAAATACCAAGATATAAGAAATTTATTACATATTATTTCATGTATATAAAATTGATTAAATGTATTACCTACATCAAATTATTCAACATTTTTCACATGGGAATGAACCAATTCCAAAGATCCCTAATATCCTATCCTATGAGGAACTAAGATATTAAAATCATATCATTAAAAAACATCACCAAAGAACAACTAATAAAAATACCTTAGAATAATTTATACCATATTCCACAACATGTAGAGGATAAACATTAGGGAATGATATCGAATGGAGAGAATCCACCCAAATAGAAAGATTAAACATACTTCAAATTACCAGGGATAAAAAATGAATGTATGAGGATTGATCCCTATTAAAATAGGATTCAATAAATTTGAAAACAAAACTTATTAGACTAGGGATTCAGGGTGGTAAAATGGACATAATCTGAGTTCATTTGTTTTAGGGTATTTATATGCACATAATTTTTAAAGAGACCATGATGTAACCCTATATACAACACTTTATAAATTCATGAAATATGAATGTTCATGGTGTAGCTTAAGGGACTAATCCATAACCATAATAAGTCAATGTTGTTTTTAGTTTCTCTTTCCGAATTCTATTAAAGGGGGCATGTAGGATATAATTCCACTTTTAGAACTATGTTTTAGGACCCCATATTTTGTGAAAGGGACAATGCTACAGCCTATAGGCCATGAAAAAGATACCCTAAAAAGGTAGTAGACATGAAATCATACATCATTCCAAATTTCTTTTATCTAGGATCCACTACATCATAGAAACCTATAATATAAAACAACACATCCCTTCACACTGCATCTATTCCATTTATCCCATTGGTGTTCCCCCTTTCCCTCCAGACATCTAAGAACCTCCACCGTGCTCCTCTAAATCCCAAGAATCATAAACACAAAAGTCCACTAGAATTTTGTCACTTACCAAAAATATAAAGTAACGTTCTTAATCATATGGGTTTTTAATGAAATGAAAACTATTCCATGAAAAAATCATTCCAACTATAGATTATTAATAATATGAATTTTAATTACATACTCATTTTATTACATATGAAATAAAAGTATTTCCATAAAACCCCACTTCCATTCCTAAAACATCAAGTTGGTACCTTGGTACATCATCTTCATTTCACCCTTACAATAACACTTATAAATTAAATAACCCACATTGTTAATTCCAACAAGTCTTCTCTGAAGAACATATCCTTGACCAACACATTATAAGGCTATATCAAACCATCATGTTGTTATAAAAAAAGTTCCCAAAAAGAAAAAATATATGAAAGAAAGTAAATAATTAATTTAAAATATAAAACTCATAATAATTTTCTTTTAATCCTACACAAAAAACCACTTTCTATTGTCACATAAAAATTACAAGAGATAATTTTTTCTATTGAATTTTAAAAAAAATCACAAAAATTGAGAAAAGGATATAAAAATAAAAACCAAATGAATCTTGTATAGGATTAATGATAAATAATAGATGATATGATTATTGGAAATTGATGTTTTTCAGTAATAATTAAAAATTAATTTTTAACTTCTGTATAGAATGTAAAAAATAACACATATTGTGACCATTGAAAATATTCCATTCTAAAATATTATAAAAAAATGTTATAGAAAATAAATTTTATTAATACTTTATTTATTGAAAATAACATTATTTTATGATTTAAAATTACATGGATATGAATGGTAAAGATATTTTTACATTAAAAAAATTTTTTTAAAGAAGAATGTATAAGATTATGTCCCATCTCACCACAATGTTCTTTTACATTTAAGATTAATAAAATTTTATAAATTTTATAGATTATTTTTAATTTTTTCATGTCATTTATATAAATATTTATTACTTTTTATGTTATTTATTTATAATATTTATTTCTGTACTAAATCAATTCTGTTTAAATTTGGAATTTTTATGTTGTTAGGTCCAAAATGGATTCAATGTGTTGATTGTGGTTAAAGAAGTCATGTTTATATCATAAATAGAAAAAAAATATTTTGGTACAATTATCACGATTTTAAATTAAATTTACATTTTAAACCATAATTGTAATGAGATCATGAAAAATATAATGCATCATTTCAGGGGAATGATTGTTCAAAAGTACACATATATACTATTTTCAATTTTTAAATTGGTAGAAAAGAAATAAATAAGGCAAATATATTAATTTTACAGAATACAAAATAGGTTATACAAGTAATATTTAAAGATTTTTCCTCATAATAATCCATGGAATCTAGTTATGATAAAATGAATCTCATTTCTTCATTGTGGTGTAATCTCACATGTATGAATGAGTGGCGATGTCATTATCAAGGGATATAAGGGAAAGACAAAAAAAATAACTTATAATTAAATAATTATATACATTTTTATATGTATCATATATTTACATTAAATATATATATATAATGAACCATGTGAGGTTGTGATGAAAAACCAAATACATCACTTAATAGATTTTGAATTCAATATGTATTCATGAGAGAAGTATTCATTGGTAATTTTATAAAAAGGGGTTAAAAAACAATTATTCAATGATCATAATAATATTTCACTATATTAATTATATTTATGAAATTAGGTTTTTATGGAGAGAATATACTTGAATGATCTAAAAGAAGAAATAATTTTAAATGAATTACGTTGAGGATTATTCATCCCCCTTGGTTATCTTCCTTCAGAACTCACCTTTTTTTCCTATAATATTGGTATTCTGGTTAGACTTGGACCTCTAATATATGAGTAGGAGTGATGATGACCTATTTATGTAGATATTGGCTGATATAAAATATTATATTTTTTGTGGGTATTCTAAGAGAGGTGTTTCCTTTTTATAAATTAGAGGAGAGGAATCCATGTAAATATTATGAACATTAAAATATAACAAAAGTATTTCTTAAGGAAATTGGATCAATGGAAAATCAAATTATAATATCATATAGGTTAAATTATAAATTAACAAAACCAATCATTATTATAAATGTTTTAAATATATTTTAAGTATTATATATTTTTTTGAACTACTTATTGACCCCTTCTATCCTTATCATTATGATAAAGCATTAAGAATGTAACTATTAATTTTGAATATTAGTGAAATTGAAAAATTAAAACATTTGGAGTTTTTTATACCAAATTTATAAATATGTTTTTTATTATTAAAATAATATATTTGATAATAGATTATTTTCATATAACTTCATGAAATGAAACCTAAAACTCCTTTTAAAAAAATTCCATTAATGAAAAGAATTATAATTCATCAAAATCATATATACAATTGATCCCCAAAAATTTTATATATTTATAAATAATATAGTGTTGTTTTAATATACACCTAATTAAAAATGAGAAAGTTCCTTTTGAGTACTTGAAATGTTTATATTATCATGACACTCTGAAAGAGAAAATATTTTAGAAAAATATCAAATACAATCTATGAAAAATACTATATGTTTAAAAATATATAATAATTTAATAAAATTAAAAAATATATTTTTTAAATCTAACTATTAAATTAAATCAAATAATTCGTGAAAATAAATTTCAAATAAAAATAAATTCATTTTTTACTGAATTTCTTTCCACAAAACATGTGTAATGAATTTCAATTTATAAAATTTAATGATAAATTTTATGAAGGCATTAATTTGTTTTTTTATTTACACAAATAGGGTTTTCCCAGGGATAAAATATAGATAAAAGAGAAATATTAGATAAATTAGC
The DNA here is from genome assembly GCA_963277665.1 of Viscum album. Classification (NCBI taxonomy): domain Eukaryota; kingdom Viridiplantae; phylum Streptophyta; class Magnoliopsida; order Santalales; family Viscaceae; genus Viscum; species Viscum album. The sequence goes on along the minus strand of OY728163.1, from coordinate 929,824,124 downwards.
AGTCCCTCCATCCAATCCAATTGAATCTATGAATAACGAGACGTAGAATCAATGTGGAAGATGAAAAAATATCCCATGATCTCTCTGTTGGATGTGAGATGAAAAATCTGTTAGGAATTGGGGAAACCCTAAATATTCATATGAGAAAATTTTAAAACCATAAAATTAAATCATAGATCGTGGTAGGTTATGGCATGGCACCCATGTCACGATGCGACACCCCTACAACAAAATAAACAATTTTGTAGCCCGAGCTGCGTCACAACGTCACACATCCCCCTTATAGTTTGAGAAACATTCTCAAAAATATTATTAATTTTTAGGATGAGTCACGTTATGTTCCCTCCCCATTTTTGCAGGATGATAAATTAACAAACTACATCCATACTCTCTAACCAAACTAAGTAATGGCATGAATTTCATTGTCTCTATATGATACATATTAACCCTGAGTTTCTCAATAGAGAAATAGTTGGTTTTTATTTTACACATCGAATTGAAGGAGTGACTTACTACATGTTCATACCTATACATCCATAGCCTCTCAAAACATGAAAAAACCAATAGAAACACTTATAATCCTCAAATAAATCGTAAATAAATAACCAACTAAAAACTAGTGTCATGGGTGTGTAACTCTGTATATGAGTATAATTTTATAAAGGGATAAAGAAAAATATAAAAGAGAAATACCTTTTTTGGAAAAATTTATGGAGTAAAATAAATGTATTTAAATAATTATTTATAGTTATATAAAGGAATTTAAATGGAAATGTAACCCTTATTTGATCATAGAAGTAAAAAAATTATATAATCATTGGGGGAAGTCAATATATGATCATCTAGGTTTCACTTAAATAATAAAAAAAGATATATTATACCAATTTTATGATCAATTTGGTAATTGTAATATGATAAATTTGATAATAATTGTAATTTAAATAAATTTTGCTCACATAATGATGTAAAATATATTTTATTTAATGGATAAATTATTTATCTAATTTTAATTTCTTATTTTTGAAAATTTTATTGTATTTACATTAGTAATTGATATTTATATAAAAATATATATATCCAGGGACTTATATTTACAGTAATTATTATGATAATATTTGAAATAGTTATGGTATTGAAGAAATCTATAATGTGTCCATTCTGTTGAAATGTAATGTTTTTATTTAGAAAAAAATATTTTATAAATTATATGATGAGATTATATTTTAATTATAAAAAATATTAATTTATATTCATTTTAATAAAATATTATTTCGTATTTTTAATAATCATGTCAAATTGTGGCCAAAATTAATTTCTAATAAATTTATAAAGTGAATGTTATGAAAATAAACAATAAAAATGATGTACAATCATAGTTATAGGTAAATAATCAAGGAGAATGTTTATAAATGATATTTTAATTTAAAAATATATAATAAATTAAATAAAAAAATTATTTTTTTTAAATTATTTTTATTAATTTATGTATAATTAAAAAGGAATTTTTGATTTTTTATTACTATAAAAAATAAGTGTTCAATTTAAAATTGATCTTTTCAACCAATTATAAAATTTATGTTAAGAATGTTATGGATCACATTGAAAGGGTAAGGAAAATTATAAAATACAATATACCAATAAAATATTTATCATTATATTTAATATATGAATTGATATTAGTCAAATATTGAGTAAAAAATTTAAATTTATTTAAAAAATATGATTTTTACCTCAAATATAATTGTACTACTCATTATTAAATTTATATATATAATGTTATGGAATTTTTTAGAAACATATAAAACATTTAAGATAATATAAGATATTTTAAATAAATAATATATATTATATATTTTTTATAGAAATTATTTCATATATCAAGATAGTTATCTCAATGTTAATTCAATGTTAATGTAATGCATGCATGATATGAGAAAAGAAAAAATTGGTGGCTTATGTTATATAGATTTAATATTTTGTTATGTTTTAAGAATATGAACAATTACTTGGTGTATGATTATAAATAGAAATTTATACAAAATTGAAGAACATGGATTCCAATTTTTTCTATATATTTAAATTAAAAATACCAAATTAACCCCAAAAATTCCTATAAAAGATATATAATGGTAAACATGATTTATAAATCAATAAAATATTCAAAATCCTATTTCTCCCTAGTATTGAAGAAAACCTAAGATGAGAGGTGAATTTAGATGTTATGTTATTCTCATATTTGATTAAAACTTGTTATTATAAATTCAAGAACCCCTTTAGATTGTTAGTCTCATTCGCACAAAATTTTAAATAAAAAAAATGAAGTGACATATATATTTATTAAGTTCCCCACTAAGGGATACTCCATGGAGTATATAATGACATTGTGTAAATACAATATGCTATATAGATACCCACAATATATTATTATAATGGTTACGAATTTTGAACTTTAGATCCAAGGGTGACTAATTCTTTCTCTTTATGCACACAAAACTTCATAGAAGAGTTATAATTTTTTCAAAAGTATATGATGAATTATAATATTTTTTAAGAAAAAATAAACACCAGTCTAAGGTTGTTGATATCATTTAGCCTATGTAATATATATCAAATCACCTTTTTTTATAAAATCTAGGAAATTTATTTTTTTAATTACCTTTGAATGGAATAATTTATTACCCTAAAAACTCACATTTTTTATCTTCAAACAACAATTCATTTAATCCTCCAAAATATAATTCTTTTTTTATAAAATTTTATCCTATTATTTTTACTCTAATTATTCTTAAATTTACTAGATTTTTCCCCATATTTAAATATAATTAATGTTAACAAACAATTCAATCTGCATATATAATTTTTTAGAATTAACTATCCACCACATTGTGGAGGTTTTTAGTTCTGTAACCACCTATGTGGTCCCAAGAATGTTGTCTCTATATTTTATATCACATTGAATTTTATATTTGACTAAATCAGAACAATTAATAGTGTGTTATGTTGAAGGACACAACACAATTATTCCTTCAAACACAACCACTTATAATGAATCATTGACAAAGAATACCCACCTATTTATATTCTATAACAAAAGTCCTAATACTCGTAATAAATTTCTATTTTTATTGGAAAATCTATGCATTTATTTTGGGATAATATTATGAAAATATATTGTGACACAGAGAAAGTAAATAATACAAATATAATTATAAATATAAAAAATCAAGTTGAATATATGTAAAAACTAGTATGCCTTCAAAATTCCTATTATGGGATTTATTATTTAATACCAAAATTATATCAAATCACTATGGTTTTAACCATGGCCATTTCAAATTGAATCTTGTTTTTATTATATTTGAAAACTTGACCTGAAAAACATAATATATAACTAATTATATATTGTATTAGTAATTGTAGGTGTTATGATTTCACCTCAAACAACAAAATTTGTTTAATAGATTATATTCTTTCTAAACACATAGTTTTACATTACACCTAGGTAAGACACTTTGATGTGACAATTGTGAGATTATCCTCCTACATATAGAAACTGAATGCTTCACCATATATCCATAAATCATCACATAAATTCATAATATGTAAAAAAAATCAATCATCTACTCAACTTTAAATTATTAGAAACATAACATTATACTTTTATAATACATATATGGTTCGGAAAAATCTCATACCATAAAACCCATGTTTTACTATAGTAATTTATTATGTATTATTTTATATTATATTTGGTCTTTTTGAATTTTGATAAATTTTAATCATGATATTTTTTTTTTGATATTTTTTTGGAGTCATATGTCTAACATTCACAGTTAAGAGAAATTGTAAAGAAACTTTGTAGGGGTATTTCCTAGTGATAATGTGGTTTTTATATATTTTTTGTTTTATAACCATGTTAGGAAAGTGAATTGTGTGTCACCGTTTATCTTGTTGATTCAATTTTCATAGATAGTGAATGGATTACAAAATCCTATAAGAAAACCACATTTCTTACCCGTAATGCAATGAATATCCATTTCACTGTTTTTTACTACTATAATTTTTATCCATGGAATTACTGTATTCTTCCCACATGGTTAAGAAACTACAATGAATGGATCTATCTTAGTCCTCTTCACCTATATAGAACAATTTATTTTTCTTTCAATGTTTGGGATTCATTCCACAAGGTTATCCCCTCTAATCACTTATCTACTTTTTTATATATTCCTTTCTGGTTTTGATATATCCAACAAATAATACATTATTTTTATTAGATTTAGGGTTTATAGTAGACCTGATATTTTATCTTTTTATTTATAGGTCATATAAATATCATATCATTCCTTGATAGGTGTTTTCCACCTTATGTCACATATTTTCTCTAATTACGATATTATTCAATCATCATTGTGGTTGGTGTTTCTATGATAATTTTTATTATTTTGAATTCAAAGAGTTATTTAGATTATTAATACATTTAAATTAATGAATAAGTATTTAGAATTAGTTTTTTTATTTTTATTTAATTTCCAATAATATTATTATTTCTATAATGAGGTTATTTAATGAATTTTTAATGGCCCATTGAAATAAAAGCATATCCATTCCAAGCCCTATGTGATAATATTTATATGGATATTTATATTATATTTAATTAAAATTCATATATTTTCGTATGTTTTTTGACTAAATCTAGACATATTTTAGGACAATAATTTTTTAAATTTAAAATTGTTTTTGGTATCTTAAATCTCTATTTGGAAGATAGTTTTATTGATGGTTTATTTCACAATATACATTAATTGATTTCCAAATTTTTTCAACCCTCGATGGAACGTTTATCATTATGTAATTTATGAATTAAGTGGAATATGGGTTTTTATATTTCAGGTAATTATAGTTTTGGGATATTAATTGTTTGTGAATTGTTTTTTGATCTTGGTTTTCTAGTTAAATGGAATCCATTTTTTGGTCAATAATCCTGTGTAACTATTTTTCATATTGATATTTATGATAAAATAGTTGATACAAATGATAATATTTTCTCATCAATTATAAACTAATTCTTCATAGGGAGTTTCACCTATGATGTTATTGTAGGATAATCAAGTGTCTTTTGTTTGGTGCAAAAGACATAGGGAGTTTCACCTGTGATCTACGTTTCATATATTTTTATATAAGCCATATCTTTTTTACATTTCTTATTTAACTTTTTATAATAATGATTCAAATTTTTTTATGTATTTTTATCCATTAAATAATTTTCAATAGTTATTAAGAAATACATTTTTAATTAAAGGAACTAAATTTGGATTTTTAAATATATGTGAAAATGGTTTTTTTAGATATAAAATGTTTGGGATGATAAGGAAATTTCAATGTGATTTTTTCCATTTAATGCAATAAAAATGGAAAGTTTATAATTTTTTTAATATTGGTTTTAATATTAGTGTTTTAATTAACCAATATTATTATTACTATCAAATCCAACAGCTGAATTTGTTATTAAATAAATAGAATAGATTTTTTTTGAGATCCTATTGGGATTATTAGAACACACCCTACAAAAAAATGTGTATGTATAGATAAAAAAGTTTATATAAAGAATCTAATTTTAATTTTTATTGTTCAAATACAGAATAGTCGCTGATGGGTGATTAAGTATTTGATGGTAAACATAGGATATACAAAGATAGTAATGTCGTATGTTTCATATTTCATTTTGTTTTTACAATATACGATAGTTTTTACTATCTTTTTTCATTACATTTATATATTTATTGTATTAGTTTACTGAATACTATCTATTGGTTCATTTATTATATGGGTATGTTTTTTAATTTTTTATTCTATTATTTATTTCTAAATTATAATTTTAGGAACAAATCATTTGAAATGAAATGTATTTTATGCCCACTTATTAGTAGTATTCCCATGGGGATCATGAATGCCCTTTATAAAATGTGATAGGTCAGTTTGGGTTTAAGTTAAGGTGGGGGAATATTCTAGTTTAGTATATATTGTACAAGAGTGTAGGGTCATTACAATATGTTTAGGTTATAGAATTAAGATCTTTCTATTTATCATGTTTCATGGTAGAAAGGATATTAGGGTTTTTGAGATTTGATAGGTAAGGGAAGAAGGGTCCTGAAAGGTCCCTATCATCCTAGAATTCATGATTCATGGGGAAGTAAAGTTGTCAATAATGAATAAACGTACTTAATTTTATTATTATTGAATAATTAGAAAGTAGAATGATGATATTTTTACCCCCTTTGAGTATGATAAGAATTCAGTGGACTTTCTATGGTATTGGGGTTGAAATGAATGAGATTATATGACACATTATTATCTCCCAAGGTCATGAAAAATTTAAAAATCCTACATGGTATTTCTTCTAAACATCAATGATCATATTTTATATTTAGTTGATGGTTTTCCAACCCATGAAACCATACTCTGGACATCACTATTTCTTATCTAGTTGTATGACCCTGAATAATTTTAATCCCAAATCTATCCTAAAGTGGTATTTATTTATTGGGGTGGAAATATCATGATTTTATGATGATGTTTTGGAAATTTTAATAGATTTTATTTTATTTATTGTGTGGTGTTTTATATTTTATTTATTATTTACTAGAATTATTCGATAAAAGGGATAATTTATTTAATATTCTTACCATAAAATTTCTTTTAACTAGATATTTGAAACGGATTTGTCATTATTATTTCATGAAATGTTCTTTTCAAATTATGTTATCAATATATTATGGGAAAATGATTTTATAAAAATGGTGGGTTTTATAATAATATTTAGAAATAAATTTAATAAATTTAGAATTTATTTTAAGTGAAAATTCAATCTTTAAAATAAATTACTGTATTCTCACAATGTGTGATACTTGTCACACTATGGTTTACTTTTGTATCAAAGAGGGGATTTATGTTTTTAATGTATATTCATTGGTGGCGCATATTTATAAAGAAATTCCTTATCAGAAATTGGTTATTTTAGATAGGAAATTATTCTTTAATGATTTGGGAATAATGGGTTTTGTATTGATGATTTACATTTCCGAATAAGTTCACTCACAATGATGGGATTATTATATTTATGTATTGATATATGAAATAATAATGTTCATGTCTTATGAAATTTATAATTAACCTCATAGAAATGCTTATTGGGTTTTTAGATGATCAATTGACAATGAAGATACTTATGGGAAATGATCTCATTGCATGAAAGGAGAAACATTAGTTTTGGGATGTACCTAGGCTGCAAATAGAGTGATACATTCAAATACATATATATGATAAAACCCTATCTCAAACATCATGGACCATCATCCACCAATCTTTCCATAGAGATGATGGTTTGACTGAAATGGTGGGTCTTTTGGAAAATATTTTTGGAACCCATAATTCTTTTGGAACATCTAATTTTAAACAAGTGAGAGATATTATGGGTTTACTATTTATAACTTTATATGTTTGGTGGTTTTCTATGGATCCTTTTAAATTTTATGAAGATATGTTTGGTTTATTCTAATATATGAAATTTATCTTATTATTTTATAATTTGGACATGATATAAGAGAGATATTTTGATGTTACGATCCATTGGTTAGTTGAGTGGTCTATGAATGATATTTTTGGTTACTTATTAGTGTTTTTATATTATATTAAGATCTATATGTCAATTATTATAAGATATTTATTTTATTAAGTGTTGGTAATCACTAATAGTTTGGTTCAATGTTATTTTTTCCTATATAACATCCATTAAGAAGGATGTCAGGGTGTCTATCTTTTTTGAAGATCGCTAATCTAGAAACTCATGTTGGATGATTCCTTAAACACTTTTAATAGGGATATAGGTGGCCCAACAAGTGTAGAGAAGATGAGGGATAATCACGAGTTACTAGTGTATGTTCCTCCTCATTGGAAAAAGGTGCCTCAATTTTTCATCGAGTATGTGGCCCCAGGCACTATAAGCCTTCCTATCCTAAATATCTCTGAACATTCATATGATGTTGTAGTTTTGGTTATATCATGATATTCTGTACATTTATTTATCATAGAAATTATCATGTAAGATCTATTTGTGGATGGTGGATTTTTCCAAATGTTTTTTAATGTTTATAGGTGAGGATGATCCTGTTCATTTTATGGTTTTATTTTTTTGGGTCAAGTGAAATTTAATAATATGGATGGTTTTAAATCTTGTTTTAATTGTGGATATTTTTTTAACGGTGTATCTATTGAGGTTTGTGATTTTTTATGGTATTATGTGGTGAGTTTTTGATTTTATTGTTGGATGGGTATAAGGAATGACATTGGGTTTATATTTGGGAAGCAAGTTTGGGTGACTCACTAGTTAAGATTATGAAAAATCTAGCACTAAAATAAGAAAATTATCCACTAATTGTGAGATACTAATTTAGTTTGTCTCTCTTTGATATCATGGTGTTATATGGTCTAAAGATATAAATCATTTTTTATTGAGGCATATTGTAGGTTGTTTAAATATATATATTCCGTTATAAGGGTTGAAAAATTGAGGATGGATATAAATTTTAATATTTTTTGGAATTTTTAGTATATAGATTTATGTGGTTTCTTTCTATTACATCATGTTACAAGTATTCTAAATGGAAGGGACACTATAGTAGGTCTCTTTTATTCTTTGCGTTCATATACCTTAGCTCATCCTTTTTATTTCTTTTAGAGATGTTATAATAATTTTTGACTCTCAATTTAACTATTCGAATGAAGTTGGAGGGTTCATTTCATCTTTCGATCTTTTTGAGTGGTTTTACATATCATAGTATTTTTAGAATCATTCTATGGTATTCACATCTCATGGAAAAGGGTGGGGTAGTATTAGTTTTCTATTCAATTTTTTTATCAACCATGGACTTTCTAGGAGAATAATTTTCCAAGGTGGGGAGATCTATAACTCCCATAGTTCATGGATGTTTTCAATTTTTTGTTATTTTATTTTTTTTTCTTTTTCTTATGTTTCCCTTATTTTAATGCCTTAAATATTATTTTTTTGATGTTATTTTTTGGGTTTTATATGGTTAGTAGGAATGGTTAGTGTAATAGTGAAACAACTATATATGTGTGTCGAATGGTAATGGTGAGATTTTCATGTTCCTTGAATATATTTGTAGAATACATGGCCTATATAGAATAATATAAAAAGTGATTTTTACATATTTTCATATATTGATTTTTATCTTTGGGAACCCAATCCTTTTTCTACATGGGTTTTATACACATAAAAATGCCTACCCCTTATTAAATTACAACTCTATGGTATTTTTCATGGATTGGTTTCATGATTGTTCTTTGTTACTCATTGAAATTATCTTTAATATGTTACCCTCAATTTATTTCTCTCTTACATTGTGGTTTTGATTTCTCTTATGAACCATAGGGTCCTTGTTAGAAAATTTACAATTTGGGTTGGACATAATTACAAATTTTATGATTTCATATGCCCAAAAATGACATATACTTTTCTATGTGTTTTATATAATAAAATGGATTGATATGTCTATTCGATGAATTCTTGAACTATTTTCCCACTCGCCCGAATGGTTTTTGAGATCCACACGGGGTTCTAAATTCCATTATATTTATAAACTATTTCTTTTTATCCAAAATGACTTCTGAATAATCAAATCAACCAATTTCAAAAAAAATCACCCAAATATTTTAAGAAAAAATTTCTTTTTTAAGGAAAACCCGAAGTGAAATTCACCAAACAAAAATCAGTTTCCTAAAATCCAATGAATTTTACTAAAATTCAAGAACAATTATATAAAAATATTATTTTCTTTTCATTTTTCACAACAAACAATTTATATAACTATATATCCTAGAAGTGGTACCTTAAAAGTACATTTAATCTCAATACATATCATCAAGTTATCACAAGACCCACCTTGACTTGTCCCTCACCCTTAGGTATCTCTCGAGTGATGTTTAAACAATAATGAAATGGTGATGTGGAACCATGTTAAAATCATAAAAATTACCCAATGGATTAAATTTCATCCATGGAATAATCCCAAAGTCAATTTTGATTTATGAATATAGTTTTTACTTTGGTGATAAGGCTACATAAGAAATCCACTCACTACTTATCTATAAACTATTTCTATATCAATTTGAAACAGGACCCATAAGGGAACTCCCAACACGCTAGTGAAGATAAACACATGAACAATGGTATATCTAATAGAATTTAATTTAAAATTTTAAATCCCACTCTCCATGGTAACTATAGTATTATGGAAGGAAAGTGCTAGCTAGGATCTCCCGACACCAAACACCTAAGTTCTAATGAAAAATATAATTCCATCATACCATTATACCCATAATAAAAAAGAGAATTAAAAATTATTAAGCTTCTATAGTAAAGAAAAACCAAAAACTCTAATACCATTTATAATGAACTACCTTATTTTTTCACATGAAAAACACCCGAACACAATCTCTAGTGTCCTGAAGGGTGTTCTTGATCCCCATGGAATGTAATGTAATGATTTCACTTTATAGGAACACTGTTGGAAATGACTTATCCTAATAATTAGAGATAATGAATCTTTATTAATATAACGAAATATATCATGAACCATCCATATATCAAACATCCATAATGAATTAACAAGTATAGTAAATGATTAGAGAATATTATATAATAAAATAGTAATGTAAACACACACAACAAACATCCATCACCAACATGTTCTCCCTATCCTTCAAGGAAATGATGCACCATAATGCCTTTTCATTATTCAACTAAAATAATAGTTTCTCTCTATATGTAGAATAAATTAAAACACTAATTGGCCAATGTAAATCATTTAATGGTAATATATGGGCAAAAAATCTAGGAAAATAATATCAAGGCATAGTAAAATAATGTAACTGGAATGGAAGTCAGAATAAAATAGAATAAAATATGATATATAATTAATAAATTATCAATGTGTAGTTTTAAGGATAACCAAAACCCTACATCTGAGATATAATATCCATGATCATAGAATCACTCAGTAGGCCACCAACACCCCCCCACATATATGTAAATATTATAATAATATAGTTTAAAATATGGTATTTTCAATATAACGTATAAATTAGGTTTTTTAATGGTTTATAAAACCGAAGAACAAGAATAAATTAAAAAAATACCAAATTTTATAATTAATATCATCTATAGTTAATTTCTTTAAATTATATAATTAACTAATGAAAATAGACTAAAACATTTTTTTCATTTTTCAATCATCCCATGAAAATCCAATTTTCATAAACAATTTCTATAAAATACCATCAATATAATGATGTTAATGATATAAAAAAATAATCTACTTTTTCTATATTAATTATTTCAAAGTATGATAAAACAAAACCTTGGAATTTATTCCAAACACAGACAAGGTGATGCATAAAATATAAAAGAGAAATAATATCATAGGGGAAGAAATAAGAAAGGGAAAAAATACAATCAATCAAACTAGGGGGATGTAATCGATGAAAAATATTAAATCCCCTAAAAGATTCAAAAATTAAGTAGATTAATGGGAATAATCTCTTGTATCTAGTAATTATAGACCTAAACTAGAGATAAGGATTTTAATCTAGAAACACTGAACTGGTCATCACCACTGAGAGTCCCACTAAACTACCCATGATATTTTTCCTGTAATGAATTCTTCCATGGGAGAAGGCTATTGTTTTTACAAAAATTTAAACTCCCATATGACCCATAAGAAGGTGTCCTTAGTTAGAAATTCACACATAAACATATAAAAGTAATTCAATAGGTTTTTTGCCTTCTACTCTTTCTTGTATAACAATCTCATTATGGCCAGGTTATGGTTCCCTAAGAAACCCATTATCACGCTAGGGTTTTCCCCCACACTCACCACATACTATCTACCAAATAATCAAATTAATATTCAAAAAAGGAGGTAATAAATCCATAATGATAAGAAAAAGTATAAATCATTTATAATTTACACATGCCTCACCTCCCACTCCATTACAAGCAGCATTCATAGAAAATAATCCATGCATAATAATCAAAATACCGATATTCATAAAAATCATTACCTATGGTGTCGCAAGAAAAAACATGGAATGTTAAATATAAAAGGCACAAGAGGGTATAATACAATTATAAAAATATAAAAAATTCCATACATTCCTTTATAATAAACACCAGATGTCGAGCTGTTTATAGACAATTCTAAAATTGAATTTCGAATCACACTTCAATTCTGTATTCTATGAATCCCTAAACAAATAACATGACCCAAATTTAAATACAATTTGTAAATACAGTCTTTTAATAAAATAAATATTTATAGTAATTAAAACACTTTTAAATAATTAGATACATTTCCAAGAACATCTTTATTATGATACAAAAAATCAGTATTAAAGGAAATTTTCAATTACGAATAGATTCTAGGTTTAAAAAACATTTATAATGAGGTGAAAACCATCAAAATTTTATAATTCATGACTTGAAAATTAATCACACACTTCTAAGAAAATAAAACCAAATTCAAATATATATATTTTTAAAAATAGTAAAATCTTATTTTTAATGACAATGTTCTATTTATTCAGACTGTTGGCATGAAACCAACGTTTTTTCCACACCTTTAATTTTTTTTAATTTAATTAAAAATAAATAATCCTTGGGAAAAATTCAAATTTTTAATGAAATATTTTAAAATAATTAAAAATATTTTTAAGATCCACTCATGAAACATAAAAAATACTTAGAATGCAAAAAACTCCCCTCAAAAGTGCGAAAAACCAATCAAAAATAATTTTAGGTGTAACATTACATATAATATTATTTTAAATTTCAAAAAAGTAATTTAAAATAAAAAAATAAAGTTAGAACATGAAATAATAGGGGTTATATAGGTACTCAATCCTCAAATTTGTTTTGGGTTAGCCAAAATGTGTATCCATTGATGGAGAACACCCTATCATGAAAGAAGATGAATCAAAAGACCCATCACACCCCATAAAAATGAAATAACCCAAAAAATCATATTAAAATCATTTTTAAATGGTTCATTTGAACTAGGATGGGTGATATAGATAGTGAATATGAGTGGGAAATTAAAATATGATGGGGGATGAGATCTTACTATAGGAAATCATACCTCAACTAAAAAGGAATAACACTAAAATGGTGTGCAGAGAAAAATATGGGAGATGGTAGAACAATAATATCATTAATGAAGTAAGGGTATAGTGTGTCTTATGAAAATGATAAGAGGGGGAATATGGAAAAAATAATAAAAAAAATAAAATATTCTGTTTTGAAATCATGGTCATCGTACATGGTTTAGGTGTATGGTTTACCTAACCATGTACTAACCATTCATACCCTAATGAAAATCCAAATTTTCTTACACCGTTACTATTAGGAAGGTCACACGTAGAGTTGACCATGCTCAAATATTGTGAATCAGTACTTCCATGTGCATACTATCACACACAGTATGAAAAACAGTAATCTTAACAATGAAAAAACCAAAATCCTTCAATTTTTTTTGAACTTCTAGTGAAAACTATTAAGAAACCACAACATCATAAATTTAATTTACTTAATTAATTATTTAATTCTTTTTCAAAATGATGGATGTCACATTTTCCATATATTAAAACATTATTTCACATGTCATAAAATGATTTACACTTTTTCAAGGAATGGTTTTCTATATAATTTTTTTATAATTAATGAATATAAAATATTTATAAATAAATTTATAATAAATTTATGGATATTTAATATATGTACATGGAATAAGAAAATAATTTCAATTAATCATTGGCATGGACTAATGGTTTTATTTAATGAATATTCAATGACACATTGAAATAAATGATTATCAATACAAAGAATCATGTAGATATGATTTGCTAAGAAAATAATGTAATTTGTATTAAAATTTATGGATTATAAAATATTTATAGTTTTAGACTAATGGAATCCGTGTTTTAAAATGGTGTGTGTTTGGATTAAAAATTGTGTGTGTGATAATGAAGGCATATTTATAATTTTACATGGTTAATGGTTTGTTTAGGGTTATATCCTCATTTATTGAACCACATTGTTTCACCTATGTATTTGTTATTTACCATTATATTTTGGATGTGTGATGATCAAAATGGGGGTTTATATGAGGGAATTGTAGGGGATAAAAAGTAATTGTTTATTATAATTTTATTTATCTTGGATCTCTTGTTCAACAAACTATGAATTTTTTGGTTATGATAACATACGTAACTATGTAGGAAAAGTATATTTATGATATTATAGATTGTTTTAAAACTTATAGTTTCTCATCTATAATGATATTAATTTTTTTGGAATGTTATCCTATAATATTGGAATTGGATAATTGGGTGCTTTTTTGTTTGGTGTACATAATATTTCTGAATATTTATCATTATATATGCTTAGTAAGGACAATGTTTTCTCAGATTTGGAAATATGGAAGAGACCATGAATCATAATCTTTAATTAGTAGTTTATATAAGACACTATTATCTCACTCTTTTTATTATTTTACCTTTTTATGTGTTGTTCTGGCACACATATGTATTTTACTTTAATTATCTGTATATTAACATGTGGTACATTCCTTGTGATATGATTTACCCTTCATGTGTGGTTTGATCTATTTTATATATTCCTAAATATTTTTTGTTAAAAAATTTTAAAAAAATACACTCAATTTTTATTTTCTATGTTGATTAAAAATGGGCATTTTTGATTAAAATATATTGTTCTAAGAAAACTATTTTAGTGTGATTATTTCCATTTAATGTAAAATTATTGAAATTTTATAAATTTGTTATGGAATTAATATTAGTCTTCTATTTTCTATATTTAGGAAATATAATTTATTGTTTTAGATCAAAATAGAATGCATGAATATCTTATGAATAAAATTTCATAGATTCTATATATTTTAATTTCTATGTTAAGTTACTCAATTCACACACAACCTCTATGAGTGTATACAGTCCATACATTGTAAATAAGTTCCAATTTTTCATGTTATTTTCCCTTTATTTCATTATCATCGATGGGTGTGTTATAATATGGTGAAATAACTTGTATTTGATAGATATTTTCCTATGGAATAGTTTTAGTTTTTTGTTATGGTATTGGAATGTTTGGACTATTGTATGAGTATTCCGTTTTTCAATTTCTTGTATAAGTTTTTTTACTTTGTATTATATAATTTATATAGTGGGATATTGGATTAAATTTTCATCTGATGTTTGGTTTTATTTTTTATCATTTTACAATAAAATCATTCTAAATGAGTTGTTCTTTAATCCGAAGACATTAGTATTTAGACTATGGGTATCGAGAATGCTCGTTGGTGTTGGATCTGAATCTACAGATTATACACAAGAGGTGGGTGAATTGTGTCTTTTGTAATTTTTCGATAGCTCTTTTATTGAACGAGTTGTGTCCTTTATACTTTATCAAATTTGATCGTGCAGTGGAAAAAGTGAAAACAAGAACATAGAGATGTATAGTGGTTCAGGGAATAGAAATCCCCTTGTCCACTCTACCAATTATCTACTCCACAAGCTTGGTGATTCTCACTATCTGGTCCCATTTTCCACAGACCGATTGACAACTGAGTAAAGGCAGTTGACACCTTTACAATACAAGGCAAAACAAAGACTTGTGGTTTAAACACGAACCTACATAGCTTAGAATGAGATGCTGGTTACTCAAAAAAGAATGAATTTCACAAAGAAATTTGCAATTGATCTTCACAATTGCAACAGAATGCAATTGACAGCAGATGGATCGAAGTCTCTAGAAATATTGATCTTCAAGACGAAGCAGTTCTGAGTTGATCCAATTGTAGTAGATATAGAGAGATAGTTCACAACTTCCACAGTGGTAGATCCACAGTAGATATTCGATGTAGAACAGGTGAATCTTCTATCGAGTTCCTTCTTCTTGAACAAACAGAGCATTGACGCTCCTTTTGAATTAGCAGATCAAAGAAAATAGTTGCAATCTCTGTTTTTCAACTTTTTCAATAATAGATCGATCATGTCCATCCATACATGATGTTTCAGAGAGAACATATATAATAAAACATATTTCCTGCATATTTAGATCCATAAAAGTTTCATTCTGATTCGTGATATTCAAAAATTTGAATTTACAAATAAGTCGTAACTTCCCTTAAGACTCAGCATAAAAATCTTTTTTTAATTTGATCTTAAATCCATTAATAAAACGTCATTGAAGTAGTCAAATTTGTACTTTAAAAAGGACTTTAAATCTGGCTTGAAATCTGCCCAAAAATCAGCTTACTGAACATTTCACATAAATATTGTCTGCCAAAATTTCCAACAGCAAACGTAAGGTTGATGACATGGCCTCCAAATGTAGAGTTAACAATGTATGGTTGAACACAAATGTAGGGTTGACAACTTATGGTTGAATAAAAACATAGGGTTGATTATCCATACTTTTTCTTCAACATTCAAACATATGGTAAAAGATCCATACTTTTACTTGATCCATACTTTTCCAAGAACGTATGGTTGTTTACAAAAGTAAGGTTAATGAAACATACTTTTGAGAAACAAACATACCGCTTAGAATTTACGTACGATTCTACTTCCATACTTTACTGATAAAGAAAACATAAGGTTCCTTCCTAACATAAGGTTCTCCTTCTATACTTTGCTGAAAACTTATGGTGGTTTTACAATACTTTTCTCTTATTTCGAAAAGTATACACACTTTTCTTCCTTACGCTACGTTTATCCACTTAGGGTATGAACAGTGTTTCCAGAACATGCTAAAACAGATTCCGCGATATATTTACCTACGAAAGGTCTGAAAAGTGATTCCAGAACGAACTTAAAGCAGATTCCAAATAAGTAATAGATTCTCATTATTTCAAGAGTAAAATAAATAAATAAATTCCTGAAAAATACTAAATAAAAACATTATAAAATAACTAAGGGTATTTGTGAGCATCAAAATTATCATAAAGAGACAGAGTATTATTTTCAATAATCTCCCCTTTAAATATCATTAACATGTATTGTTGAAAACAATACTTTTATCAACAATCTCCCCCTTTTTGATGATCACAAAACCTATAAAATAATTAAAATTATTTAAACAAAAAATTACTTTCAAAAGTAGTTATAAAGTTTTAAATAAAAAATTCTCCACCAAAAAGATAATTATAAATCCAAATTTCTTATTTATTTTTCTCCCCCAAAATAAAATGTAGGTTTTGATGTTGTGTTTATCCATATTCTCCCGCTTTTTGTGATATAAAAAAGAATGAAAAAACATAGATTTTTACAATTTTAATATTGCACTGAACTATTAGTAAATTCTATTATGAACTGTTTATCAATAATTAAATCTGGAGTATTGACATATCAAAAACAAAGTTAGAAAAAAAAATAAGGAAAGAGACAAATAAAAAATGAAGAAAATTTTCATTCAAAAATAGTAGTATTTATATGACAATGATATACACAGGAACCAAGGATTAGGTAAGATAGGCAATAGGGTCTATCTCCTATGGATTGCAGACTTGATTTCTGTAAACTGCTCTTAAAGTCTCTTCATCATCCAATCGCCATGTTTTAAAATGAGATATCTGTTCTCTTGGGTCATATGAATATCTTAAATTAAATTGACTCTGAAGAACTCATGCATCCTTTCCTCTTTTTCAACAAATACTGACAGCTTCTCTGATAACTGATTTAACAGAATTCAGATCGATGGCTCACTAGATGTCAGTTGATCCACTAAGAACTTCTGATTGTCCAGCAACACTAACAAAGGATCACTGTTACATTGAAGATCTTATATCCTTCCATTCATGTTTCTCATTGCAGCTGTGATAGCCTGAAACATTCTGATTAAATTTGGTGAAGTACCTGATCCATGAACATCATTATTTGCAACTGATGCAAATTGATTCTCCATAAACAACTTCTGATTTGATAAATATGACTTCATTACCATTTCAGATTTTAGTTGTGTAACATCAATCAACATATACACTTTAAGCATTTCAACTTCTTTCCTTGAAAATGTACAATCCTTTAGCTTTTGAAACTTCAAACGCTCTAAATCTATGGCATTTCTAAGATAAACATTCTCAGATTTCAACTGAGATACTTTTCTGTACTGTTCTTCAACTTCTTCTTTTCTAGAATCAGATGCACCCTGTGCTTGATTCATAGTCTCAGGTTGATGCAACAGTAACAAAGGCAATGATTCAACATCATATCTTTCTTTTTCTCTGTCCTGAGAAGGTTTGTCCACAGATTTTTTTTAGAGTTTTCAAACTCCTCCACAAATAAAATCCTCTTGAAGTACATCTGTATGAGCTTCAGAAGCATGCTCACCACAAACATCAGCATTTATGACTTCTATTGGGTTTTCAAGAATAATATTTTCAGATGTTTCCTGAGGTCTTCCCACTTCTTCACCAGGCACTGCCTCGATCTCTTGTTCCTGTTGAAGTGCAACTTCAACATCAGCTACAATCTATTCCTGATTTTCTCTGTGAGTTTCTTCTTAAGCTCCTGAGTCCTCTACATGAGCTGTTCTCTTAGTAACATCTTCCATGATCTTATCAGAAAGATATTCTCTAAAAAAAGAATAAGAAATTAAGGCTTCTGTTGTAGTGTCCAAAGCAGTGGAAGTGACTTCTTAATTTACTGGTCTTTCTCTTTTAGTTTGAAGTCCCTCCTGACATCTGTCTTCCTCAACATCTTCCACTTCAAAGCGAATCCTCCTTGCTACATTGATAACTTTGGATTCAGCTTGTCCCTCCTGACTTCTGTCTTCCTCAACATCTGCCACTTCAAAGTGAATCCTCCTTTCTACATTGCTGACTCTGGATTTAGCTTGTCCCTCCATGGACTTATCAGGTTGATCTTGAGCACTCTCTGAGTCTTCCTCAGCTCCTACTGGAAAAAGGATTCCTTTAATTGTACTCCATAAATATCCAACTTTCTTCAAAGTCCTATCATTAAATGTATTACTGTGATGATAGTTAACTCTAGCATCCAATAATCTCACCATGTCTTTTTTAAACAATAATTTAGAAATAAATCTACCAAAAGGGTAGAAATTCATCATGGCCTTGCTTTGACAGTAGTAACTGAGATACCTTATCATGTATCTTGGAAAGTTTATCTTAATATCACTTAACAAAAGAAAAATTATATACATATCAGGGTACAAAATCTTCTCCATTTCTTTCATCTGTGGAGCTATTCCTGTCTGAATAAATTATACCAAAATCTTCTAATCTGGCTCCAAATCATTGACAAACATTTTCTTTATTGTCTTGGTACCAAAAAGAAAAGACATGATGTCTTCAGATTTATGCACATAATCTCCTATATTCTTCATGTCTAAATGAAAAACTCCCTCATGAGGGCAGTTGAGAATCTGACTAATCTCTACTGAAAAGATTGAGAAATCCCTATCCTCTATCTTAGCCATCATACTGTCTTCTGTATCTCCCAAACTAAATTGTACATATTTGAAGAAATATCAAAGTTCAACTTCATACATAAATTCCGTATTTTCACTGTTGAACATCTGTTCAAGATTCTGGAACGACGACGCTTGCTTCAACAATAGATTTGTCTGAAATAACTAGTTGAGATTGATTACCTTAACTTGTATGATTTTTCTTCCCTTAGTGCATTGTCTCTTGGCATTGCTCGGCTCGGCCTCACTGGATCTTTTAGTCCTTACCATTTCCACAAGAGTCTCTGAAGGATTGAAGGTTAGGGTTTCAGAAGTTCAATGGTTAGGGTTTTAGAAGATGAAGTGCGATTTTCATATTTTGAAAGGGTTTCGATAAAAGTGAAAGGGTTTAGAAGTTCAAAAGGCTCTAACAGCCTTGATTCCCATGTAATCACTAATCATTACATATATTTTAAAAAAGATTTTTCATATGGAAAAAGAAAGAAAAACTTAAACAATATTCAATAAACAAATTAAAATTTACATAAATAAATAAAAGTGAATGAAAAAAATTATTTAAAATTAAATAAACCTAGCTCCCCCTTAATAAAATCAAACCTTACAGTGGGATGTGGTTTAGTAAAAAGATTTTCTAATTGAATTTCAGTATTTATAAATTCTAAAAATATATCCTTTTTAATAACATGATCTCCTAAAAAGTGATGCCTTAAATCAATATGCTTAGTTCTAGACTGACTAATAGGATTTTTTGAAATACTAATTGCACTTGTATTATCAAATAAAATAGGCGTATTATTAAAATTCAATCCAAAGTCCATAAGAGTGTTTTTTTATCCACAAAACTTGTGCACAACAACTGCCAGCAGAAACATATTCTGCCTTAGGTTTTGACAGGGAAACTGAATGTTGTTTCTTACTAGACCATGATACTAAGGACTTTCCTAAAAAGTGACATGTCCCTGATGTGTTTTTTCTATCTAACCTACAACTTCCAAAGTCAGCATCTGAATATGAAATCAAATTAAAATCAGAAGTTTTTGGATAAAGAAGAGATTGAGAAACAGTTCCTTGTAAATATCTAAAAAATATCTTAACATCAGTTAGATGAGATTCTTTAGGATTTGATTGAAATCTAGCACAAAGACATACTGAATACATTATATCTGCCCTGCTAGCAGTAATATATAACAAAATACCAATCATACCTCTATATAACTTGTTGTCAATTCATTTTCTAGTTTCATCCAGATCAAGTTTTATATTAGTACAAATAGGAGTTGTAAATGGCTTGCTGTTCTCAAGTCCAAATTTCTTAAGTAAATTAGTAATTTATTTTATTGGATTTAAAACATTTCCAAAATATTTTTGAAATATTTGATGACCCAAAAGGAAATTTAATTCTCCCATCATACACTTTTCAAATTCATTTTGCATTAATTTTGAAAATTCATGACAAAGAGTTTTATTATTTGATCCAAATATTACATCATCAACATAAATTTGAACCAATACAACATTATTTTTCATAGTTTTCTTAAATAGTGTTGGATCTGCCATACCAACAGTAAAATCAGTTTTCAAAAGAAAAGAACTTAATATTTCATACCAAGCTATAGGTGCTTGTTTAAGGCCTTAAAGAGCTTTAGTATGTTTAAAAACAGAATCAGGTTTTTGAGAGTTATCAAAACCAGGAGGTTGCTCAACATAAACTTCCTCAATTAAATAACCATTTAAAAAGGCAGATTTAACATCCATCTGAAATAATTTAAAATTCATATAAGATGCATAGATTAAAAAGATTCTAATGGCTTCTAACCTAGCTACAGGTGAAAAAGTCTTATCATAATCTATTCCTTCTTCTTGATTATATCCTTTAGCTACTAATCTTTCTTTATTTCTAGTTATTGTACCTTGGCCATCCTATTTATTTCTAAAGACCCATTTGGTTCCTATTACAGGATAATTCTTAGGTCTTTCCACTAAATCCCAAATTTCATTTCTTTTAAACTAGTTTAATTCATCTTGAATTGCTATTACCCAGATTTCATCATCTAAAGCTTCTTCTATAGTATTGGGTTCTTTTTGAGATAATAAGCAAAAGAATTCTACTAGGATTCCAAAGTTTCTTCTAGTTTGAACACCAGTTTCTAGGTCACTTATTACAGTTTCTAAAGGGTGATTCTTTAAGGTTCTAGACTGTCTAGGTAATATATTTAAAGGTTCTTCAGTATCGTGTTCCTCTGAACTAGAATGAATTTCTTTTATATCATTTTCAAAATCATTCCTTTAAATTCTCATGTCTCATGTTATCATTAGAGTCACGTCATCCATTTTTCTGTCATTTTCTCCAAAGCATCAGATTTATCATATTTCACATGAACTGATTCTTCAACAATAATTGACTTCTTATTATAAACTCTATAAGATTTGGATGTAGCATAATATCCTAAGAAAATACCTTCATCACATTTTGGATAAAACATACCAAGATTATCCATGGTGTTTAAGATATATACCTTGCATCCAAAAACATTAATGTAATTTACTTTAGGTTTTTTGTTATTCCATAGTTCATAGGGTGTATTTTTTAAAATAGGTATAATTAAAACTATATTAATTATATAACAAGCTGTATTCACAGCTTCTGACCAGAAATATATAGATAGGCTATAGTCATTTATCAAAGTTCTAGCTATTTCTTGAATTATTCTATTCTTCTTTCAAAAATCCCATTCTGTTGAGGTGTTCTGGGTGCAGAAAAGGTATGTTTAATACCCATATTTGTGAAAAAGTAATTAAATTCTAGATTCTCAAATTCTCCACCATGATCACTTCTCAATGGGATAATATTGAAACCTTTTTTATTTTGAACAGATTTTCAGAACCTTTCAAATAATGTAAAAGCCTCATTTTTAAATTTCAAAAAGAAAATCCATGTAATTCTTGAATAGTCATCAACTAAAACATATACATATAATTAACTAGCTAAGCTTGCTACTCTTGGAGGTCCAAACAAATCCATATGAATAAGTTCTAGAGGTTTATATGTAGAAACCTTATTAACAGATTTTAAGGATGATTTGTGTTTCTTTCCATGTTGGCATGCATCACAAAATCTGTCACATTCAAATTTGAGACAAGGTAAATCAGAGACTAAATGTTTCTTAGATAAATTATGTAAAACATATACATTGCAATGACCCAGTCTCTTATGCCAGATCCAGGATTCACTTACTTTAGCAGTCAATCGGTTTACTTGTTGTTTACACTAGGAATTTAAATCCAATGTATAGACATTTTCAGTTCTTGGTGCTTTAAATTTAAACAGTTTATCTTTAGAAAAAATACATCCATTGTTAGTAAAATCAACAGTATATCCATCATCACAAAGATGAGAGATACTTAGCAGATTGTGTTTTATTACTTGAACATAAAGTACTTTTTTTATTGAGATTGTATTTGGATCTCCAATAGTTCCAATGCCAATGATTTTTCCTTTGGAATTGTCACCAAATGTGACAAGACCTCCTTCCTTTTGAGTGAGTGAAGAAAAATTCAATGAGTTCCCACTCATATGTCTTGAGAAGCCACTATCCATATACCATATATCTTTTCTTCTCTGATGGCCTGCTACATGCAAAGACATTCATACAAATTGCTTTAGTACCCATATTTTGTTGGGTCCAAGAGTGTTAGCTAGTAATGATCTGCGTGTCCATATTTGCTTTGTTCTTTTAAAATTAGCTGAATCATATAAGTCTTTTGAAACATAGGCTTTCTTAATACCACAAAATTTGAGGTTGTCTTAAGAAACAGTTTCTAGCTATATGTCTCTTTGTCCCACAAAAATTACAATTAACCTTTTTAGAGCTAGGAACAAAATAATTTTTATATAGCTTTGGTTTTTCTCCTTTACTACCACTTCTAAATCACTATTTTTTACTAAAAGTTTTCCCAAGAATTTCATTTAATGAATTCTATCCTTTTGTAAAAACCAATACAGCCTGTTTGTAAGATTCTACTTCATCCTGCAGTGTTTTTTTTCTTGATTAAAAATTAATATATTTAGTGTTAATAGAATTTTATTTATCAGTTAATTCTTTATGTTGTTTAAGAATTTTATCTCTTTAATCTAAAATGGATTTATGTTTATTTTTTAGTGACTTATGTTTCTTAAATAGTGAGTCACATATTTCTTCAAGCATATTGCAGTAGGCTGCATTTTTTTCATTTGAGTAGCTTGATTCAGAATTTGATTCATAGGAGTAATATTAGTGTACATCATCAGTTTCTGCCATGAAACACATATATGCCTTTAGATTAACTTCTTCTTTCTCTGATCTTGATTCAGAAGATCTACTAGAGTCTTCAGATACACTCCATGTGGCTTTCATATCTTTCTTGTCTTTCTGTTCAAAGTCATTTATTTTTAATAATTTATTCTTCTTTGCATCCTTTAATTGTGGTAAATCTGGTCTGATATGCTCCATATTTTTGCATTCAAAACATCTTACTTCCTTATTATCTACCTTAAAGGATTTTTTGAAGCCTCTTTTATTGCTTTAGAACTTTCTAAATTTCCTGGCTAGCTGAGCCAGCTCTTCATCTGAGTTGGATGAGTCAGAGCTTTCGGATTTAGCTTTGGCTTCTCGGCTCTTCATCTTTCTATTCTTTTGTTGTGAAGTTACCTTCAAGGAAGTATAATTTCTTTTGATTAGAATTTTATGTTCATTAGCCTCATCTTGCATTTCAGCTTCATACATCATCAGTGCACCTATAACCTCTTTCATGGATAGATCTTTCACAGGTGTTGATTTTCTGATTGCAGCAGAGATACCATTCCATCGAGTAAGAAGTACTCTTAGTACTTTTGAAGCTTGATTAGCCTTCTTGATAGGTTCTCCTAGAGCAGTTAATTTATTGAAAATTTCTATCAGTCTCCCATTCTTTTGGGTAATTCCCTCACCTTCAACCATTCTGAATGTATCAAATTTCAGTTTTGCAGTTTCATATCTCATTTTCCTCACATTGTCTGTTCCTTCATATGCCACAACTATTGTTTTCCACATCTCATATGTTGTCGGGCACTGATACACTCTGTTAAATTCATCTGGTCCTAGACCACAGATAATTGCTTTCATATCCTTCGAGTTCATATCGTATTTTTCCTCTTCAGTAGCACTCCATGTTTCAGGATTTTCAGGAATTTCATAAGGAGTCAGAATCTTTTAATAGACTATATATCTAAAGTTTTTCAGATATATTATCATGCGCGATTTCCAGAAACCATAGTTGCCTCCATTAAAATATGGGGTTCTGACCATCTAAATCCCTTCTCTTGTATTATTCAGGATGCCCTGTTGTATAATCTTTAAAATGCTTCTAGCTTGCTAGGGCTTTATCCGAAGCTCCTCCTCTGATACCAATTGTTGGATCTGAATCTACAGATTATACACAAGAGGGGGGGTGAATTGTGTATTTTCCAATTTTTCGATAGCTCTTTTCTTAAATGATTTCTGTCCTTTATACTTTATTAGATTTGATCATGCAGTGGAAATAGTAAAATCACGAACATAGAGATATATAGTGGTTTGGGGAACAGAAAGCCCCTAGTCCACTCCACCAATTCTCTACTCCACGAGATTGGTGATTTTCACTATCTAGTCCTCTTTTCCACAAACTAATTCCAAAATGAGTAAAGGCTGTTGATACCTTTACAATACAAGGAAAAACAAAGCGTTCTGGTTCAAACACGAACCTACACAGCTTAGAATGAGAAACTGGTTACTAAAAAATAGAATTTCACAAAGAAAATTTCATTTGATCTTCACAATTGCAACAGAATGCAACTGACAACAGATGGATCGAAGACTCTAAGAATATTGATCTTCAAGACGAAGCAGTTCTTAGTTGATCCAGTTGTAGTAGATATAGAGATACAGTTCACAACTTAAGCAGTTGTAGATACACAGTAGATATTCGATATAGAACTGGTGAATCTTCTATCGAATTCCTTCTTCTTGAACAAACAGAGCTTTGATGCTCCTTTTGAATCTGCAGATCAACAAAAATAGTTTCAATCCCTGTTTTTCACCTTTTTCAATAATAGATCGATCATGTCCATCTATACCTGGTGTTTCAGAGAGAACATATATAATAAAACATATCTCCTGCATATTTAGATCCATAAAAGTCTCCTTCGGATTCGCGATATTCAAAAATTTGAATTTACAGAGAAGTCGTAACTTCCCTTAAGACTCAGCATAAAAAACCCTCTTTTAATTCGATCTTAAATCCATTAATAAAATGGCTTTGAATCAGTGAAAGTCATACGTTAAAAATGACTTTAAATCTAGCTTGAAATTCACCCAAAAATTAGCTTACTGAACATTGCACATAAATATCGTCTGCCAAAATTTTCGATGCCAAACGTAAGGTTGATGACGTGGCCTCCAAATCTAGAGATAATAACGTATGGTTGAACACAAACGTAGGGTTGACAACGTATGGTTGAACAGAAATGTAGGGTTGATTATCCATACTTTTTCTTCAACATTCAAACATATGGTAAAAGATTTATACATTCACTTGATCCATACTTTTCCAAGAATGTATGGTTGTTTACAAAAGTAAGGTTGATGAACCATAATTTTGAGAAACAAACGTACCGCTTAGAATTTACATACGGTTCACCTTCCATACATTACTGATAAAAAAACGTAAGGTTCCTTCCTAACGTAAGGTTCTCCTTTCATACCTTGCTGAAAACGTATGGTTGTTTAACCATACTTTTCTCTTATTTCAAAAAGTATAAACGCTTTTCATCCTTACGCTACATTTATCCATTTAGGGTATGAACAATGATTCCAGAACGTACTAAAACAGATTCCGTGCTATATTTACCTACGTAAGTTATGAACAGTGACTCCAGAATGCGCTTAAAGCAGATTCCGAATAAGTAATAGATTCTCATTATTTCAAGAGTAAAATAAATAAATAAATTCCCTAAAAATACTAAATAAAAACATTAGAAAATAACTATGGGTATTTGTGAGCATCAAAAATATCATAAGGAGACATAGTATTATTTTCAATAATCTCCCCCTTTAAATAACATTAACATGTATTGTTGAAAACAATACTTTGTTCAACAGTGGTGACTAGTGGTAGGTTTAGTTGGGTGTCACTTTAAGGGGAAACCACAATATCTAATATGAAATTTTATCTAATATGAGGTTCTTAAAATTGATTCTGTGTTGTATAATAACCATATTTTCATTTAGGGTGTTCTATGGTATGAATGATATTAGGGTCATTATCACTTGAGAGGTAAGGGTGGGGAGAGCGTAGAAATATCATTCTCATCCCAATCACTAGGCTTCCATTAAAAACCTCATTTTAATATCTTATTTTGAGTATTTTATTTTCCAATATTGAAAGATTTTGTTTTAGAAAAATGATATTTTGACCACCTTTGGGTTATCCTTGAGAGAAACAAGCCTTATACATAGTTTATTTCACAATTTCTCGCATATATTTACTAAAACTAAAAATTGAAAATATCGATTTCAAATATATTGGGATGATTAGAAACATAAATACATCATCTGTAATGTAAACACATCATTATTGTTTAAAACTCCAAAAATATTCTCCAAAATATAATTAATCTTCTAGAAATCCTAGTAAGGGAATAAATAGGGAAATAAATCCTAATATGTGGGTCAATATAGATGACTTGATAATATAGAGATAATTATCATAGGAATGGAAACATGTAATATGAAAATTAAATCATAACATCATTGAAACATGTATTTTTTAGAAAAACCCTAAGATATGACATTATAAACATAGGTAAAGGGGCATTCATTACACTATCATAAAAAAGTTGAAAATTCTCCATGGTGGATTAATTTCACTTAATATTCCATTATATAATATGTCATGAGATCTAATGATTTACCCATTGCATTGGATGGATGTATAATCCCAATATCTCCCATCACGAAGCATAGTGTTCTTAGGCTAACCACCCATGCACCATATATGGTGTATCATAATATAGAAATATTACCCAACAAATTATAAGGATATATAATCTTGTATCACCCACCACATATTGGTAAACATAAAATCTACATGCAAAGGTGTGACACAATATGAAAAAATTACATATATAAATTATAATCATCATAAAACTCATGAAAAATAAATGGGATTCATAATCGTATCTCAAATAGTCACCAAAGAATGTATCATTTATAATCCCAAGATAAGAAGAAATTAAATAACTTCATAAGATCATATTTTAATATGGAATCATATGTAATTAATATTGGTTTCTATTAATGAAAAAATGAAAGAGATATTAAGAAGAGAGGTAAGAAAAATAAATAAAATACGTTGGTGATTCCCTTCGAAAAGAGAATAGATAATTTAATAATGAATTTATCTAATAATTTTTATTATTATTAAAGTTTAATGAAGATTTTTTTTCTATAAATAAAATTTGGGTTTTCAAATTATATTCGTAGAAAAAAACATATTATAGGGGTGATAGTTGTCAGGATAAAAATATAAAGGTTTGGTTTTTTTGTTTAAAAACACATTTCAGTAATAAAACATCTTTAAAAGGGTGAAAAAAATTATTTGGAAATAGATTAATAGAATTGTTAGAGTCACATGAGATATCACATAATTAGGTTTCCAATTAAAAATGAGAGCACCAATATGAAGTTAAATTATAGACAAAGAGGGGAAATCATTGTTTAAGATGTTGGGAATTATTCATAACATTTTTTAATTTTCTAGAATGATTAGGAATAAACAATGAGAAATATTTGAAACAAAATGTATCACCCAATATATAAATATGGTATAATATATAAAAGGAAGGATGATTCTAAATGATAAATGTTATAGCTAAAGAAAACATGTTATGTTATGGGAAAAACATATATTTTATGCTTGATATGAATTATTGCATACAGAATGGAGGATAAGGATTATAAGTGTATGTAACATGATTAAAAAACAATTTAGAATATTATAAGACAATGGGAATATAGTAACATCATAAAAATGATGACTGGTGAATAAAATAAATGCATATCTCAATATTGGGTGATTAATATGAAAACCCTTACAACATGAGGAATATAAAAACTCTTGAAATAGATATCATTAAATTAAATATAAATTTTCATTAATATTTTTTATTTAAAGATTAAATATCTCAATTATATAGAATAAACCACAGATAATATAAATTAACAACATAATAAAAAATCATACCTTGAAGAGAGTAATTTGAGATGAAAACCATTAGAACAGCGATGATTCATTATGTACTTGATCCATACATCCTAAATAAATAAATAATTTTTAATAATTACATTCCTAATAACCCTATTCATGTATAAATATATTTATACTACACATTTTTAATTTTTATATAAAGGAAAATAGTTATATTTTACCTATTTTTCCAATATTGGGTGTTTATAATATAAATGGTTATACTAGTTTTGTTGGAGAAGTTTCAGAATTGTTTATTTTTATGAAGTTACAAATAATTAAAGTTACTATAATTAAATATTTATATTTATTTTAGAATATTCCATTTTAATTCCTTAGTTTTTAACCAATTATAATTGAATATGTGATCGACAACAAGCACATTTTATTATTCCTAACCAAAAGGGTATTTTCATAATTAATGAATTAAATATTTCATTAATTTTTCAAAATCATAATGAAAATCATTATATATAAATATATATGATATTATAAAAATAATTATTTTGTCATAGTTTTTTATGATATAAATTCGTCACATTTTTCAAGTGGGTGGTTAATCAACCCAATAACAAACATATAAAAAATCATAGATAATCATTGGATGGTTTAGTTAAAATTTAATTATAAGATTACGAAAATAATACTATTTATTATTTATAAGTCTTATATATTAAAATAATAAATAACTATAATTTGATGATAATTTATATAAATCCATTACATAGAATTATATGAATATTTTCCTCTTAGTATGCTTGTTTAAATAAGGATAATTTTATATTGATTATTCACTAATCATATCTTTAATTGGTTGTTAAATTATTCATCATAAGAAATTAATAATTTATGAAAAATTATAAACTCAATCATAAATCCATCCATGAATGGATTTAATGAAATACATAATACCACTTTCTATGGAGGTGGTAATCTACACATATAAATGGATGAGGTTTTTTTCATAAAATGAGATACAGAAGTAATTAGGATTATCATTCTATATTGATAAACATTTCATTGTAATGATAAATATATATTAAATTCTATTTTATTAAAAATAATTCATGTTTTTTGTTGATGGAATAATAACATGTTAATCCATGGATGCAGTAGTTCCCACATATTCATTATTGAGCTTTTAATTACTATTAATGTAAAATATAAAAGTGGTTAATTAATAAAAAATCATTTTAATGAAAAAAAGTATAATAATTATACCAATGTTACTATTTTTTAAAATTTATTATTTTTTAATAATTATTGAAAATAAAAAAATTAGAATGATAAAGTGGTAGTTAGAAGATTATAGGAAAATTCTTGGATTATCTTCATTTCAAAGGGTTTAATACCTTGAAGGATTTACTTTTGAGATGAAAAAACCACATGAAGGATTATATGAATGTGTATGATATGTTTGGGAATATTTTTTTTGAAAAAGTGGTTTCGGTGAGAGTGGATGTCTGGAGGGGAGTTACCATTATATAAGTGAAAAGGGATGGAATTTTGAAAAATACAAAAAACATTTCTACCATGGGAAGATTTTCTCAAGTAATTTCACTCTAATATTCAAAAAAAAATAGATAATGGAGATCTTTTCCTCAATCACCCATTCCAAAACCTATTTTAAACAAGTTTTAAAATCATTACGATTAAATTTTCCAAATTTACCATTTTAGCTTTTACATTGTTAAACATTTTTTACCAAAGGTAACTTATCTATTATCAAAAAAATATGATGGCCCTTATTAAATAATTTCAAAGAACTGATTCATTAATTTAAATCTATTAAATTTGACTATATTTCTAGAATTGGAAAAAATTAATTTATAATTCTAATTGTATAATGTTTTTATAATACTATTTTGAAAAATATAACTTAATTTTTAAACAGTAAAATATGATATTGAATATTTTAATTGACATTTTTAAAATCATAACTCCATTTATAAATTTTTTATTTGGTCATTGAGAAAGGTTTTGTTAATTTTTTGTTTATAATTATATAATATTTTTTTTCATTAAATTCATGTAATTTATAAAAACAATAAATTTCCTAATTCACTAAAAATATATTATTTAAGAAAATACCAAAAATTAATAAGAAGATACAATTAACATTATAAATAAAATAATTATTTTATTTTTTTAAATTCATCTTCTAAATAATAAATTTTTTATTAATAATTAACTTTTTTGTATAATCAGTTTGTATAGGAAAAATATTTTAGTTTATTAACTATTATATTCCAAAAAAATTACAAATTAATCTAGTAATAAATATTTATTCATACAATACATATATCTTATTATTATTAAATAACTACTAAATTATTTATACTAAATATTAATTCAATTTCATAGGAATACATTTTTATACATAAATTGAATTGAAAAAATGAATTTTTGAAAAGTACAAAATAATCATGATATTATAAATATTTAATTAACTTTTAAAATAATTATTGTTTCTAATTAAATAATCAATTATGATATTTTCATAATACCTAAACATAAGATAATCTGTTGTTACAGATTTGGGTGGTTGTTCAGCTTGTATAGATCTTGTGGCATTCTCTACGAGCTTTAACATCTCCCAGATACAGTTTTTCTGATACAGAAATTGCTCATGTTTGGGTTGGGAATTTTCTTATGAAATTCATAATAGAGATATATCATTTTAATATCAGAAAAATTTTACACATAATTAATACTTATGATTTTCGTTTATATTTCATCCTTCAATCAATTTACTTTTTGTAATATGGTTACTTTAATTTTAAACTAGTTTCATTAACAACTATGCATTCAACTATTATATTTAATATTCAAAAAACATAAATGTTTTGACATGTACTATTATATTTTATGAAAAAAATTGTTTAATATAATATTTATTTATGTAGAATATACTATGAAATTTTAGGTTGTTACAATTTAATTTATTTTAGGGGTCTATCTTTTGTTTTATGGTGGAAATAAAGGAGAACTTGAGCTACATTATAACTACCCAGAATTGTATCAATGATATTTCCTTTATTATTCTTATTTTACATAGTATAATTCACATAAAACCACATAGATAACATAATAAAATATTTATAAATTAATAATGAATGAAATAAGATGAATTTATTGATGTTAAGGAATATATAATGGTGATATAGTAACCTGAACTTAGGAATAATAATATGACCCCTATGAATATTAAATAAACCAAATGAATAGTAACCACACCCATTAATGTATAAATTAAATTTAGGAATCTCATAAATAATCATATGATATAATTATATCATTGTATAATTAAATTAATATTTTCAAAATTATTAATTATGTGTTAGTATTTTTGGAATCATAAATATTGAATTAAAATTTTATAATCAATAAAATTATTTAATAGAAAATTTATTTTCATAAAATGTATTCAAAAATCAATATTTTTTTTTATTTTATGATAATTTAATGATACCTTAGTTAAATTTTTATGGTGTTATAAAATCATTTATAATTTTAAAATCAGTATTTTTTGAGTTAATGATGATTTTAATTAAATAAGAAATTTATCATATTTAGTTTTTTTTTCAAAAATAGAGTAAATTTTTAAATTATATACATTTAATATTAGTTAGGGTGATTTTATTATATATTTTTAAAAAACTTCGTTTTTTTTTTGTGTGAATAGTTTAATATGATAATTTAGGATAAATGATAAATACATGAATTAAAGAGTCATGGATGATTTTTGGATGATGTAAGAACCATTTGTTCAGAAACACATTAAATTATTACAATATTTATTCACAATAATCAACAATATTTCTTATTTTGAGAAAAATAATAAAATAATGAATAAAATAATGAGAAATCACACCTCTCCTCCACTATAAATACCACCCTCACCCCTATTCTCCTCACACGGATAATACTTGAAGCATGTCAAGATTATGCCCAATTCTTCTTCCCTAGTCTCTTCTCCATGTATTTGAGCTCTTGGTATTTCCAAAATACCAAAAACCCATTGCCTTAGGATGTTATCAAGGAGGATAATTCAAGAGTTAAATCATCTTCCTTTTTCTGTTAATTTCATTTCAATTTATTTTATTTTATTATCCTATCCTCACCACATTTATCGAAATGATAATAATACCAATAGTATTATATATATGAACTCTAAGTATATCATGTTAATGTATTATTCATTATCAATCATTTTACTCCCACTCTATTTTATTTAAAAAATGAAATCATCATTTGGGAGGTGCTGATTTACAAACATCATGGATGAAGAACTTTTGTTCATTAATTTATCCTTCAAGGCTAGACATGAAACGAATATTATAGTTGAAACTGATTATAAAATACTTATTATATCATATTTAAGGTTCAATAACCATTATATATATGTGATATTAAATAATAGAAAAAAGCTTGTTCATTGTGATCGAAAAACTACTAAAATTAAGCTAAACGATTATCATAAACATGTTATCTATTGATTAATCCTCATATATGGGAAAAAATAATTACTAATACAAATTTCACTTATTTTTTTCATTAATATCATTTGAATTCAATTCTGTATAATTATACCCTTTCCACACGAACTTCCAAACACATATACAAGTATACCGATCGTGAAAACTAAGGAAATAAAAACTCCTGAGAAATAAATTTTTTCCTTATAACTCATAAAAGGCCACAAATGAATGTAATAAAATTATAATAAATCAAATACATGTATAAAATATTATAAATTAATTAATTAATGGAGTTAATTTTATCATCCACGACATTAAGGTTATGTGAAGAAAATATTTAGACAACTGGTAAGAGATTAATCCCGAACCATCATCTTTTTTCCTTTAGGTTATTCTTTTATTATCCTTACCCCAATTTAATGATATTTTATTTATTTATAATTCCTCAATATTATTTTTATATATTCTAAAATCATATATTCAGATAATTTCAACTTTCTTTTATGGGAATTATATGTTTTAAAATGGTACTATTCTCAATTTTTCCAGATAAATAAGGGCGATTCAAAGGAAATTATCGAATTATTACCCATTTTAAAGAGAACACTATAATATATTTTCAATATTCATTATTTTTATTAAATAGATAATTTTAATATGAAAAAACAATGAATTTTTACTTCTAATTTTAAACAAATAGTTTTCCAAAATAACTCTTCTTTTCAAAGTAAACGAGTATTTCTCCCAAGAATTGATCGATGATTTTATAAGAGTATTTTCATTTATTTAAATTTTTTTAATTATTATTATGTTTAATTGGGTATTAATATTTTATGATATCATACAACATATATTATTAAATTTTATATGATTATTTTGTTTGTGGATGTGCAATCTTGACACCATTCACCATATTACTCCAAATAGTTAGTACTTATGTTAACTAATTGGGGAAAATTATCAAAATTTCATATTTTTGTTTGAATTTGAATGCATATTTTTATTATGTTTCAACCGTTTTTTATTAGGAATCTATTGGACTTAATATGTGTTGGGTTGGGCATGATATATTCCCTTAGTTTGTTTTTAGGTCTCTTAAGTAAAACTAATTTGTGTTTTTACCAATTTATGTATGATCTTGGCATGGGGCCCTGACAGATTGTTTATGGTGTTCCACATTATGAATTACCTCATTTTGATACTTTTAATTGATAGTCCATGTTATTATTTGACAATTAAAATATCCATTGTTATGTTTTATTATGGAATTATTTAGTTAGCTTCTATTCATGCCATATTATTCTCATGATTATGTTTTAATGGCATTATACTTTCATTTAATCTTTAGGAATTATTATTTATGATTCCACAATATTTCTTACCCATACTGAGCATCTGAGATCACCCGTGTTTTATGTTCTATTTTCCCCCAGGATGGGAAGATGAATATTATGAATTACATGCAATGATAATCAATGTGTTCTAGATGTTTCAAAGTAATTTATATATTGTATTTTATTTCATGTGGTAATGTAATAATATTTTTTGTATTTTGTATTCCAAGTATACAGAACTATTTGGTCCTTTAGTATATGACTTCCTTATTTATTATTCCAATGTAATGAAGCAAGGCACTGGTTCTGGAAAATTGGGGTCGAGGTTATTACATGCATGGTTTCTCACATTGTTTATCTGACCGTGATATTATAATTCTCTATAGTCTATAAAATCCAAAGAAAGTTTGGATGGTTTGGGCATATTTTCCCAACCTATGTAGTGTAACTATGAAAAGAATGATCACAAAAAATCAAGAATATAGATATGAGTTTTGAATGCTCTTTTATGATGTCAATGCAGCTCTGAACTCCTTTGGATTGAAGCAGATAAAATATTTGAGTCCTTCTCTGTATGTTGTGTGGAAAACAGAGTGTCACAAGTCATATTGTGTTCACTGTGAGGTTAAACAAGTAGAGCTGTTCTTTAAGCCTCAAATATGCTTCATGTGTTCAACAGTGTCGTGTTGCAAGAAATGTTCATTTCTTTTGAAACTTCTTTCAATTATCTTCTTCGTTTTTGTTCTCACAGCCTTTATTTTCATTTTTTTTGTCTCGTGCGCATTGATTCTTGGTCACACATCACTTTTAAATTGTAATGCACATGTTCAAGTTGATAGGATGCATGTTTTATGCACATCGTACTTCGTACTATCTGATGATATGTCTATAAAGAAGCATTATTTATGTAAGTGCATTAAAAAAATAAAATATGACCATTATAAAATAATATTAAAGATGAATTTTTTTATAAAACGATGTCACGGTAAGTCATGGAAATGGTGTCTCTTTCACACGGTGTCTAGATTGATCACGGTGTCTGAGTGTCACGGTGTCTCATTGTCATGGTGTCTCATGGTCACATGTTTTTGGATTCATGGTGTCTGGCTTCACGGTGTCTGGCTTCATAGTGTCTGGCTTCATGGTGTCTGGCATCACGATGGCTGGATTTCACGGTTCCAGAAATATATAGCCAGAGACATAATCACGGTGTCTTAGACTTTTCAATGTAATTGCCTTTACACTAAAATAATGATGATAATAGAATGGATTGGAGTTAAGCATTTGTTAAAGAAGGTATTTGATAATAGATCAAAGATAGTATAATATAAGTAAACTGAATATAGAGAAATTAAGATCTTGCATGGATCTTCTTAAAGAATGATAAAACATTAAACATAAATAAACATGATTGGATATTATTTATTAGAGTTATCTTGGTTGAATAAGATTTTTTTTCATTAAAACATGATTAATACATGAGTACAATATATATTTTCTCAGTTTAGTAATACAGGGCTCAAACGAGGAGTGAACTCCATTTAGTAATGTGTTTTTTCCACTATAATGATTCTACAAATGAGACATGATTAATATGAAATAATGTTGTAGGCTTATTTATATTACAAGAAACATAATTTTGTTTTTATGACTTTTGGTATTATGTTTATTGATTCATATGATCTTTTATGATTTATCCTATGGACATATATTATGATCTTTCCTAGGCAGGATATGATTTTAAAATGTTATATTCTTTTGTCTTGGAATTATGATTTGATTGATGCCTCCCTTATTTACCCATACTTAATATCTTTGATAACCATTTCATTTATTTATTTTAATTTAGGTTATGAATAAGGTTATTAAGTATGTTACGAGAAAAATAAGTCTAGTTATGATGAAATGAGTGGGAGACAATGAAGATGTCTTATGAACTGGTTTATTATGATTCCCAGTTTCTAAAGACACTATACCTATAAAGTCTTATCGTTGATTTTTTTTATTTTGTAATGAATATTTTAAACATTAATGTTATATAAATTTATTAAATGTATAGGTCGTTATATATTAATAATGACGATGGGTGGAATGGGGAAATTTATCCCTTATTTCATTCTCTTCTCCAAACTAGAGGTCATACATTGTCATATGAATTAGCAACATTTAGCATCAAAAAACAAGATATAACACAGCATACAATATTGATTAACTATGTTTTATTGGATGAGTATATCAAGTATGTAATTTGAAAATTTATAATTTTTCTCATACTATATCATTTCACATATATCATCAGATTTTATTACAATATTACACAGGGATCATATAAAATTTATAAGCATATATCATCGATCTTTACTTTTGAGAAGGACAATGTATTTTCATATAAAAGAGTTTCCTATATGGTTGAAATAAATGGTATAAACCTTAATTTAATTAATGTTAAAAATATTTTTTTACATTTATTATTCAAATATTTTTTTTATTCCGTTTAACTCTTGACTATGACTATCAAAAATAAAGGCCATTACCTTTGGGTCCCAATTCTGCGGTCTGTGAATGGAAATCTTCAAAAAAAGTGGATTTAAATTTGTACTACTGATCTGGTGGTGAAAATGGGACCACCACAATGTGGAAATTTGTCAACTTCTACTACATACTGATATACTAGTGCATGAGATGGTATTTATTTATATGAAAATGTGTCTTTTTTTGGAGTTGTTATGAAAATATATTTTTTAGATTACTATTTTTATTGTTGAGTCACAATGATGAATGGTATATGGTTTGATTCAATGATGTAACATGGAATATTTGTTGATGACTATAGATTTTGAGTAAATTACATGACTTTATTCTTGTCTACTGATAAACCATATATTATTAACATCACTGGAAAAATATTTGTTTTATATAAAAAGACCATTTGAGGCATGATTATGGTGTCATTATTGAAGTAATCCAAACAAATATTTTCATGATAGTGGGAAGTAATTAACACTGTTTACTACCCCATTGGTGTTCACTATAATATTTTATTTGATGAATCATATTTTCTGATTATGCGAGTAGATATTGAAACAGATGTTGTGGATGGTAATATATAGAAGAAAATATATATGATAAAAGATCATTCAATTTACATTGATATGGAGTCCTCATGTAGTTACTAATGTAACTAACTTAACATTGATTCATTTTGGAATGATATTTTAATTTTAGTATTTTTTTTCAAGTAACTATATTTATTTCAATTATGAAAACTAGCTTAAAATTTGAATAATTTAATTTATTTTTTTTAGTATGCATTAGAAAAAATAAAAATTATGCTATGAAATATTTTTATAATTTGGGATTCCCTATAATACATGATCATGAGAGGTTCAAAGTACTTTAATATTAATATAAATAATATCTCCATTTATAAGAATGTAAATTCACATTTAATTGAAAATTTCCCAAATGTTTATATTTGACAAATGAACAAATGGATGAATGTATTAATGGACAAACGAAAAAATTTAAAAATGAAAAATTCCTATTTTCCAAATAAAGAGATGTAAAAATGACCAATTAACTAGTTTTTGGAATAGAAAATTTTCAAAATAGGGAAATGGATAAATTTTCTTAATTTTGAAATGGCTAATGGCCTGAATGGCTGAATGGAAAATTGACCAAATGGATGAATTTAAAATAATCCATTTAGATTACAAAAATGTCCAAATGGATGAATAGATTTTCATCCAATGGCCCAAATGTCCCAATTTCCCAATGTGCTCATGTCTATTAGGACAACTGGTCGGTTTTCCATTCGGCATTTGGTCATTTTTCCATTCTATCAATTGGAAATTGTTCTATTTCCCAATATTGAAAATTATACAATCAACCTAATTGACATTTGGATTGTCTAATTGGACAAATGGATACATGGAAAATTTTTGAAATATCCAATTTAAAATCTAAACAAATAGTTGAAAGAGAAAATTGAAGAATGGAAAACTAGATGATAAGTCAAAATTTAAAATTAAAAAATTGAAAACAATGAAAAATGGCCAATTTATAAAATAGACAATATGTCAAATGGCCAATTGGCCAATAACCATTTGGATAAATATACATTCACCCATTTTTTCATTTAGTCATTCAGTAATTTATCAATTTTTCTATTTCAATATTTGGTCTTCTAGCCATTTTTTAGTTGGATTATCCAATTTTCCAAATAGCTAAATGGCCAGTATGTGAAATGGGAAAATGGCTAAATTACCAAATGACCAATATGCCAATTTTCCCACTGGGAAAATGGCCAATTGGGAAAATATTAATTCATTTCATGATTGTCAATATTAAATTATTCAGTAATGTACTATTATAAAAATAAATGTCATTTTTAGTATGTGTCATTGGGAATCAATGTAATTTTTATTTGAATGAGGATTTAGTGGTAGTCGAGTTGATAGAACTAGTGGTGGTGTTGGTGGTGGTGACGATCATAATGGTGATGGTTTTGTTTCTAGTTCAGTAGGCTCTGATTGTGGTTATTCATGAGATATTGAACACCTCCATTTTTAGTTTAGGTTGATAGATGTGTTTAGAACTAAAATTAGTTGATGATATTGATTGTAAATGTTTGTTATAGTGATGTAGTTTTTTAGAAATATTTATAATTATATGGATGAATGTTAAATAAATAATAAGTGTACTACATTAAAAGTTTACAGTGTGTTGTAATTTATTTTCAGCTTTTTTGGGATGTGTTGGATGGGGATATAACTTTTCAATGGGGGTAGGAAACTATACTCATGTTTCACAAAACAATGGGTATTAATGAATTAAAGGAAACCATATATACACATAGTTTTATAAACTATGGGTATAGGAATATAATAATGGTTTCAAGTAAACTATTTCTATCAATATATCCTTATTTTATATGCCCTTGGTTTCTATATCAACCATGGGTATAGACCAATCCCTGTGCCATAACCACCAATAGTTTATTAAACAATGGTTATATCCTATAACCATGGTTTTTTGGTCTATACCCATAGTTCTTAACTATTGATAAATTCAAATATTTCTGTTGTGATTAAAATATTCACTAAACCTATAGAAATTTGATTCAATGATTAAATTCTCATTACCTCATCACACTAAAGATACTTCTTTGATGGGATAGAGATAATGAACACTATGTGTCCCACAATTATTACATAATGTTATTGAAACATTAACTAAGGGTATAAAAATATCTTGATATGTGTGGAATTAACCACTATCATAAAATTGGATCGAGAGATGAGATGATTCAACAATAAACAACACTATGACATAAAATAAAATTCAACCAAAACCATCAAATGATGAATGAAGAAATAAAACTGAATTACTTAAATGTATCCAATATTAGATAACCAATATCAAGGATAAAGTTGTGAAATAGGATATATCAAAATATTCAATTTATTAATGTCTAGAATGGCCCACATAGTCCTACTAGAATCCTGATTATTATTTAATTTGCATTGGGTGACTATAAAGGTATGACAATTAAAAGCAAACCAGTTCATATCATGCCATTGAAAAAGATGTATAGTAATAAACCCATGAGAAAATAGAAAACAAGCAACACCAAAAAAGGTCATCTATCCATCCAAACCTCATCAAGGATCACACACCATATAACTCAAGCCATGTATAATAACATAATTAAATGCATATCAATAAAGGGTACCCCTAGTAGTTTCCCAATTATTTAATGTTGTCACAACCAAACCTCATACATCCTAAGACTATCATCTCTTTCTAAATAAAATATAAAATTTATAAACAACACTATCAACACACACCGATCTTACTAAGACCTAGTATAGTGCCCCATAGAATGGGTCACATCACATCATTCCGGTAGACACCTATGACACCAAATCACAACCATTACTAGTGTGGTTGGGTTTCACAAACCGGAAGGACATTAACCTCATTCCCTACACTTTAAAAGAATGACTCCCACCATAAGCCACCCCACAACACTGGAATATCACATTTCACAATAAAACACAATTTCCACCACCCCACAACATTGGAAAATCATATCTATCACAAAAAAACATGGTCCATCTCTTAATTCATGATAATTCCTTGTGAAATCATAGAATGTACAAATCTATTTTCTTATAAGAGAGATAAAAATGATTTTACATCCAACCATCTATCCTCATCTCTTATATGATGGGAATGTCACCCCCATTTGAATATATGGGTGTCAACACATAGTTCTCGACAAAGGTGTGGTGTGTATTGAAATCATACAGAATATAAAAGTATATATTTATATCTAAAATAATCACAACCTATGGGTTCACAACCAAACATTATGAAACTAAAAACCTCCCCAATTTTTATTATATCTCTAAATTCATTACACCACCCAACGAGAATCCACATAACACTACTAACTAATTAAATTATCCAATCCCTTCATTATATTCTTTAGCATTATCGACAATTAACCACACAAACCCTAATTTATTTTTTAATAGACAATTTACATCAATTTAAAAAATAATAACACCACTTCTTTCAATTATTATTAAATTAATGTTCCACCACCACATGCACTTCTATGTAAAAAATAACCCAAAACACAATAAGGCAATCAATCCCATTGACAAACCACCACCAAATAACCCCATAATCCTAGCAAAAAACACCACCTCACCACCCCCAAATCATGGCCACACAACCACTACCTAACTTCCAAAAAATAATGGTCTTGTAACCCCATCATCATCATCCTAGAAGCATTGAAGAACCACAACCACCTTGATTTCCCAAAATCATGGCTAAATAATCCCCACCTCACACCACCAACCAAAAAAACCATGACCACATCACACCCATCACATCCACATCACATTGAAATCATACATTTCTGACCCATTATTTAAATCACACATTATAACACATCATGACCATTATTCACAATTAATAATGTTGTTTTATTAGAATTCACTTTATTTTAGGGCTGTTTTCACAAAATTAATAATCTTGGGGAATGAATTTCATTACAAAAATATAAGTTGTTAGAAAATTAACAGAGTTGGTTGATATCACAATAGTCACAATAGAGATAGATGTCGCATCA
The DNA here is from genome assembly GCA_963277665.1 of Viscum album. Taxonomy (NCBI): domain Eukaryota; kingdom Viridiplantae; phylum Streptophyta; class Magnoliopsida; order Santalales; family Viscaceae; genus Viscum; species Viscum album. Next base: position 929,782,280 of record OY728163.1, on the reverse strand, counting down.
CATATTATCCAGTGCAATCAAATCACCTAATAAAAATTTCATCAGGTTATCAATAATGTGAAATAAATCACATCAAAACAATATTAAATCTATAAAATCATTTTTATCATTTTCCCCTCTCTGATTAAATATTAATTATCCAAATCTATATCATTGATTATACTAAAATAACTATTTACAATGGATTAAAAAGCTAAAACCAATCCCGAATGAAAAATAGGAATAAGAAATGAGGAATTACCTTCCCAAATGAGTTTTCTGGATCAATTCTCAAGGAAGGGTGAAGATAAAACACCCCCAAACCATAACCCTATATATGAAATTTTTAATCAACCGACACCACATGAAATATTGATCAATACATGGCCCAAATAAATAAAAAATTCCAGTGAGAATATCAAATAGAAGAATAAAATAAATCAAAACAAAAAGAATGAATGTCTTACCAATGATCAATAACATAAAATATTTAGAATATTATAAATAAACATTAGAGGAAGGTTTCTAGAAGATTATCTTGTGGTGAAAATTGTTTTTTTTAAAGTGATGTGAATAATAAACATCCTAATTAATAGAATCATCTGAGAAGAGTATTTAAAACATCAAATCCAATTTTATTCACATCATGTAATTTTCACGAGGTGTGTACATCATGTATTCTAATAAAATTTTATCCTTATCTAATGATATTTTATTAATAGTATTATTTTTATTAAATATTATGAATTACATTCTCATGATGTGAGTATGTCTCACACCACCCCTCAGTTTATTTACAGGCCAAGAACAAACTAGATTTACATCCCGGGTACAATAATTCATCATCGTGTAAAAAATAAATGACATGAACTTTCTACATTAGCTCTACGTGATTTACATCCACCACATAAACTCTTTAATCCACCTATAGAACACCTAAAACAGATAATACTACAAATGTAATGTGATGGTAAGGCACAAACATTTAGACTAGATAATAGTCCGCTGATTATCTTATATGATAATCTCCAAAGAATCCCACAATGAATGGTGTAAGAATAAGTAACATCTCGAGGTACCTCACAAGGATAATGTAACATGTCAAATGCTACAAACTTTAAAATTCTCCAAGGAAAATAACAAAATATAATCTCACACAACCACATCCCCAAATATAGTGATCAGCACAACCATCCTACAACCACACACCAAAAACCAATTACTATTTCCCACAATGAACAACAGTTATAGAAATTACAAGTCATTGAATTTTATCATCTTGTAAAGATTAAATTTTGATTAGGTAGCACTCACGTTACACATGGGTTTAATCACATAATAGTAAATGAATATCAATATGTAATTCCCACCACTTTTTTTTATATTAGAAATTTATCACAAATCATAAATAAAAAAATGGAAAAGAGCACACCAGGTATATGAAATTAGTCAGAAACATCACATAACAATGTAGATTAATGAAAAGAAAAGATGAAAAGAATCAGTGACTATGACTGAATCTTCTTCTCATTCTTTCATATACTATCCATTATGAATACATGCATAAAAAAAATTGAAAACAATAAATTTTATGTCCATACCCACTAATATAAATTTAGGCTATGTCAATAGTTATAAAATATGGATATAGCTCATGAAACACTACTTATAGGTAATGGACATGGTTTGGTGGATTGTGGATCCTATTGGAATGGAAATACAATAATGAATTTTTCTATGGTTGAAAATGTGGAGTTACACCTATACCCAAGATTAGAACCCATGGCTATAGATTCTCACACTTCGTCTTATATCCATGGTTTTAAATTGTGAATACAGGTCTATAGCCATAATTTACACATTGGAATAACACCTTTAGCCATGATTCAAAATGTTGAATATAACTTCTACCTTATAGACATATAGATATGGTTCAAACCCATGGATATATGTCCTATTTCACGGTTTATACCTTGGAAAGCAGAAAACCTCAATGGTTTATAACCATAGATATATCCAATGGATACTGAAAAAAATATAATGAAAAGTAGTTTTTGAATAAACAACATGAATTATGAAAATATATGCCCAAAATAATCCATAAATATCAACAATTTTCAAAATTATTTTTTATATAGTATAATAATTATGATAATTGTGAACATGGAAGGATCATTCATTACTTTTTTGAAGAATATGATATTCATAATGCTATAAAATAATTAGTGTTGAGTTATTTTGGTCAACTCCTCCAAGATCAACACTACTTCCCATATTTTTCATCATTATCAAGGAATGTACAATGAAAAAAAATTCATCAATCCAGCCAAGAACCATCCCACAAGAAAATATACTAACTCATATCCTTTAGCACATATCCTGCTACTTAAATAGAACACATTATTTTAAAAAATAGAACATAAAATAGCAATAATAATGAATTAATTCCCTCCAATACACAGCCAAGTAGCAACCCATCAATATGTGTACTCTATACCTATTATAAACTGGTATCCAATAACATAAAAAATGTTTTCTTTAATTATCATAGATAAAATAAACTATGATCCAATATGAGGATATCCCATAGAACTCATCATCTAAATCCGACCATTACTTGTCATCCATGAAACCCCACTACCACCTAGACCTCATAAAAGATTCACATATCTAATGTTTTTCCAATAAGCTTCAATATGACATAAACTTTCTATAGAATCTTTGTCAAAATATGCACTCCCCTACTATCCATGTATTTTTTCCTCTTAAAATATGAAATCTTCATCCTTCTATTTGTATATATCAGTAAAATTTATTTTTCTCAATATGTACATACAAAATTAAAAATACATGATATTAAAGCATTTTAGTTCATGAAAATTAAAACTATAATCTATTAACATTAGTAGGAAGATGAAATCTTCCCAAACAATTATACATTGTCTATATACATACATTGAAATAGAAAAATGAACATTATCCCATATAGTGTGGGATCCATGTGCATGGATACTTGAATTTGATTGTGGGAAGATAAAATGAAAACACTGTGATTAAAAATGTATGTTGATATCTTGGATAGAAGATGATTTTTGTTTAATGGTTGGAATAAATTCGTGATAGTTACCTCATGTTTCGTCTAGGTATATATATTTATGAATAAGAGTTGCATATGTTTTTTATATTTTAAATTAATGAAAATCTTGTTAATTCAAAATGAATTATTCACATGGTAATAGGAATTAGATAAGAATATAAGATCATAGAGTAAAAAAATTGTTTCATTATCTTCTATATATATATATATATACTTTCAACATAAAAAAAAATAAATCATGAAAACAACATTCTAAAAACAATGTGTTTTTATAAAAATATATAGAGATAAGATACTATAATAAAAAAAGAAAAAAATTGAGTATTTATATTTAAAAACAAGGAGGCCGAACATATTCATACTATCAAAGAAGAATTTTATATCACTGCTTAAGAGAAAAGGTAGATCCAATTCAAATTTATATTTACAAAAGAAGAATAAGAGTGACCCTAAGGCTTATAATGTTAAATTTATAATATAGATGTAAATATTATTTCTAATAAGTTATATATCACTTAGACATGATTATGTGAACTATAATAAGTTTTTGTGTGTTTCCTTGTCTACATACAAAGGATGTGTATTAACATGTATATTATAGAGGAAAAAATAGAGAAATGAAGATTATGGAAAAATAACTCTTAATTGTTTTTCAGAGTTCTCATGTTTGGGAAGAAAATTATTTTTACTTAAGTGGTTATCATTATAATGGTGTTGGATATAACTATCATATAGATATAGTTAACCAAATTGTATTGGATGCACACTCAATTTTGTGCTATTAAGAACAAGGGTATTTGATTCGGTATGAAGTCCTGAGAAGTATTGGAAATGATATGGAAGTTTTTTTAATGTTTTAATAAATTGATGATCACACGACTTATAATATCATATGAAAACGTTTTGTAGAATACTTTCCCAAAAGTGTTAAATTTTGTAAAATATGATACTATTTGATTATTTTATCAAATAATATAAGAATATATATATATATATATAATAAATTCAATTCATGCCAAATTAATATTTCGAAATATAAAAGATAATATAATTTGGAATTTTAATTCAATGAATTTAAAAACATAGAAGATGTAAATGTTTCCATTTATGAAGAAGAAGGAGAACAACATAGTTCAAAGGATCTAAAAAATCAAGGATATATATATAACAATTAAAGTTTCTATAATTATCATAGATAAAAGGATCTAAAATGGGGAAAACTTATTATCCTACCATTGGATAGGACACAAATATTGTTTTTAAAGAGATTATTAAAAAACATTTGGAAGAGTATTGACAATTGAAGGGGTATCCACCCAATTTCATTGAATTAGGAATATGAATAAAAAACACCATTGTGAAATATGAAAATAAACTGATCATTATGTTTTACATGACATTTATAACAAAAAAACTAGGCTTAATTTAATTTAATTAGAGTCACTAATATTTATCAAATCGTATTAATAGTGTCTTGGTAATATTTTCAACAATCAATTTCGCCCTAATTTTATCTCATATAAACTCATTTCTAACCTTATCAACTATTATTATTTACCCATCCTATTCAATTTCATTTACATTAATTCTCTTTTATATTATGGATAATTCTTGGAACTAAGGAGTTTGTATATGTAAATAGACACACTAGCCAAGAAAAGTCTATTTAGACATACCTCTAGAAGAAGTGTATCCATAAGTGGTGCACACAATTCTATTGTATGAGTCGCTCTTATTAAAAAATAAGTCTTAACAATGGACAATGAAACAAGCATTCATGAAGAACTTCTCAACTAGGATATATATGATAAATTGTAGCATGTATGAGAATATAATTAAATAAGTCTTATCAGATAATACTTTTTCTAAGTTTTCCTATATTTTATTTCAACCGAATTTTGAAAAACTAATGTTGCACTAAATACAAATGTAAATGAAACATTATAACAAATGTGGCAATAATATTCAATTGATTTTTTATATGAAAAGTAGAAATGAAGAAATAAAAGTAGTTTTTTTGAAAAAAAAATATTTATGAGTGAATAATTTTTTGGTATTTAAAGAATACACTGAGAATTATTCATAAATGAAAATGAAGATATTGATCTCCAGAATTTGAAGAAGATTGTGATTTTTTATTGATTTATATAAAATTTTACTTTTTGTTCCTATTTAACAAGAAAGAAATTATTCACTTGATTGAACCACGTAATCTTTTTGTATCCATTTTACATTTATTATTGTCTACTTGTTTGAATATATGTGTCTAATTTTCCTTAAAAAATTTGTGTGAATTGTGTTATAATTAAAGCTATTAGGGTGAAGAATAATTCCAAATTCTAAATCTCTATGGTATGATAGATTATCATGATTTGAATTAATTAGTGAATAACCTCTAGTCTATGCTATATTCTGGTGAAATCATGTTTTATAATATATTGTTTGCAAAGAGACCACATTCAAAACACCTAAACTGAACAACAAATATGTATGAATTCAAGATAGATAGTTATTTAGGAGAGCACTCCAATCATAGAGAACATGATGAATGTATTGTGGTATTAAAACATTCATGTTGTATTTTCACAATAGTATTCCTCATAATATGAACAGAATATTTAAGGAAAACAAATAATAGATGGAATATCTATTGAAATAAATGAAATATCCATGATATTAGACATTCATAAATAGTTTAGTTTTTCTACAGGCAATGAATAAATAAATGATATAAGGTAAATTTATTAAAAAATTTTAATTCAAAATAAAAAATTAAAAAACATATAGAATAGAAAAATAAATTATATAAATATAGACTTAGTGATATGTAACAAAGATAATGACAAAATGTACACATATCTCTAATGTAGTTATCAATTGATTTTATATCTATATGATAAATATTCTCTGTTGAATATAAGATGAAAATTATACACATATAGATAATTCATTGACTTTTAGTATAAGAAGTTCTAAATATTAAGAAGTTAATAGGACATACAATATGGATGAGATACCTTAAGATGTTGACAAAATGAAAAATATCATGTTAGGAGAATACCTCCATGTATAATATACTGGATATAATTCAAATCAATAGATATAGTAGAAATAATTTTAAATTTTGTTATCAAACCATGCCGCTCATATATATTTAAACTGTATAATTGAACTATAATAAAAATCATTTATGAGTAGAGGACTTATTTTACACCCTTATTAATCAACTATGAAATATCTATTCTATGGAAGTAGCCTAGGAATTGAAAATCATGTTTGAAATACTTATAATGATTTTATAATGTGAAAAATGTAATTTTGAAATTTAGGAATGTAAAAATATTACATGTTATGAAATAATGAAAGTGAAATGAATTTTTAAATTCGGTCATAAATACTGTAATGAACATTTATAATTATATTTTAAAATTGAAATTAAAAAAATGGAGTTATAGTCATATAGTTTTATTACGCCATTCCAAAATAAAATAATTATTTTGGACAAAAATAATTATAAATATAAAATTAAAATTAAAAAATTATTATGAAAATATCGCATCATGTAGCAGAATATAAATTATTGTTTTAAATAAGGCTGCTCTTTGGTCAAAATACCAAAGGAATAATATTTTAAAAAGAAGATTGTAAATGATTCTAAAAATGTTATCATATTACAATCTTTCACTTAAAGAGGAATCCAGTTTTCTAGGAGGTCCTCTAGCTAGGTTATGTCCTACGCAACCGCTTTAATGGTGTGACCATCAACAACCATATTCGTTTCATGGTATGTATGAGTTGTAATGAAATTTACATCTTTAATAGAACAGAGACAGTTCATCCAACACGTAGTAAGCAGGCATGCTAGATGAATCACTCTATTCAAAATGGCCCGCACCACGATAGTATAATAGCATTCAATCCAGAAATTGTTCCAACCACGTTGCATGGAAAATGAAATGGCATGGATAAAACACAGGATTTCAACTTCCATAGAGGTTATAGAACTACAGCCTCCAAAAAACATCCCAATGATATAACCAAAAATATTTCTGAAGATGGGACCAGACCCTTTGGGGCCTAGATTTTCATTGGAGGCTCCATCCACATTCATTATATAGAACGTACCTATAGAATATTCACCTAGCATATTGAAAAAACATATAATAGTAACTGGTTTTGAAAATTCTATATGCTCAAGATAATGGTGAAAGTAGACAGTCATACAAAAAACTGATCATACAAAACAAATAGTGTGGGTCTTCCATTTATGAAGTCATATCAAGTAAAGAGAGTAGTTTAATATGATGTTATTTGTATATATGTTATTTTTATTCATGTTAAAATTTTCCAAAGTCATTAAAAACATATTATAAGAATGAAAATGAAATTATGAATAGTAGTTTAATTAGTCTTTTCAGTCATCGATTTTTCTTGTTTAAATACTCAAAATTTTGATTGGGGTTGTATATTTATCTCGAGATACCAATAGTGGAATCTATTACACCTTTATCAATGTGTGGAAATCATTTTTTGTTAAATTCAAGGATAAAATTTATTTGCAATAAGTAGATAAACCATTCAGTAATTAATACTAAATATAGAAAGGTGATAAAAGATAAGGATGTTTATAAGACAATATATATGAATAGAACATATGGTATTTCACTATGTATTGACATTTATTGTTATTTTATGTAATTGAAATGTAGATACTTTTAATGATTCTAATGTTGTGCCACATTTATATTAGGGAAATGTTTTTGATGAATCATGATTAATATTTCATGATAGATGAATAGGTATATTGTAATTCCTTATATGAAAGTAATGATTATAATAATATTAATATATGTTACATCTAATATAAGTTATATATAACATGATTTCATGTTATATTATATTTTATTGAATATTTTGATACATAAAATATTAATCAATATGAATTGAAAATAAATCATATTAAATTAATTTATAAACATAAAATACCAAAACTATATAAATGGAAACAATAGAATACAACTATGGAAATGGATTAGATCAATAATTTTATCATTATATATAATATGTAAAACATAAATTTTATATCATGATTTCGAAAAATATATATGGGAAAAAATAATATTAGAACACTATTTTTATTTCACAAATATTGATTTTTAATATATCCAATCATTATAGAAAAATAGTTATGAAAATATTACATAAAATATACTATGGGAAAATTATGTTATAACATTACAGAGAAAATAATATTTATCAAATAGTACTCCTTAAAAAGAATATTTAGTGGGTAAAGTCAATATAATAACATTTATAATTGAAACTATGAAAGTTCACATAATAGATTAATAAATATCTGCTTGTATTTTCATTTAACATTAGTTGGTTTTATTTGAAATCATTTTCTTAAAAAATGACACCTATAAAATAATACAAAAAATAAAAATATGGATGTGGGATAAATATATTTTATATCAAATATAATGAAATAAACTTTTAGTTAAACATTTCAAATAATAATGGAAATCAAAATCTAAAATATTCTATATTTGATAACAAAATGAATAATAAACATTATGTATTTGATTATAATAAGAATCCTTAAAAATATAGGGATGAAATATAACATCAATTGAAACTCAAATCTGGTTTTCTATAATCCATTTACTATTATTTTCTAAAAAACTAAATTTAAAACACAAGTGAATTTTTATTAAAAACTACAAAAATCACTAAATTGATATTAAATAACTAACCGGAAGTGACACTCATAATGCATCAACTCAAAACCAATGTAATATGTGATAGATTATTCATTGGATGACATTGAATTATAAATCAAAATTAATCCATGTGATCGCATGAATTCAAATAGAAAAACTCATTTTATTAATATTAAAATTTTATAATGAAACAAAAAATAGTGAAAATCCTTTGAATATCCAAATTAAATGTTTGAATGTTTTTTGAAAATAATTACCATAATTACACATTGGTAAATAACCATTTTTCACACAGAACCGAAATATGGATTCATCATCACTGCATCTTCCTGAAAAACCTCTATCAAATCAGGAAATATTGATAAAGGAATAACATTACAATAAAATATTAATTAAGGTGGTGTAACATAAAAAAAAATCTAGTAATTTCATGAATCATCATTAATTGACCTAAAAAGTGATGTGAGTGGAGCATTATTTGTAACATCCATAGATTTTGTGAGTTATTTTTTTTTCGAAAAAATTGATCTTTTTGATATTTTTCATTTCATGTGACAATATAAATAGTTCATTATTTATATAGATATATTAAAACACTAATTCGAACATTCCTTCCACACGAAACATAATTTGTTTGTGTAATGTACAATACCAACATGGCTTTCGCTATGTGCAACACCGACTTGGATTTCACCACCTACAACACTAACTTGACGTAATTTACCTGCAACACCAGGTATTTATGAATCATCATTTAATTTTTGTTGTTAAAAAATATATATATTACATAGATGTAAAATATAGTAACATGAATATTAATAACTAATTTTCAAATATTTTTAATAATGGGTTTTCAGAAATAAATCTTATTGATAAGGAATTATATAATTTCTTGTAATGTACTTTCTATGATTATAGTTACTATCTTATCTAATGAAAAACTTATAATAATATAATTTATTTTAGAAACATTTAGAAATTTATTTTTAAAAATGTAACTACATTTTGGAATTTAAAATTTATAAGTTATATTTGGCTGAATTTTTGTGATTTTTCTGAGAAACTTCATTTTTTGATGAATATTGAAATATTCTACTTTTGGGTAAAAAATTTGATTTTACATTAAATAATTATTAATGTTAAATAATATTTATAATTTTCTAATGAAAAATTTATATCAAATTTAAACATATTAATAAAATTTAATTCATTATAATAATTTCAAATTTTAAATTGAATATCAAAACATAATAATCCTTTGAACCTCTTTCTACATTAAAACCCTGCAATTTAGTCCCATCTGAAGGATTAGAATTATTCATAGATTTTCCACACATGTTAATTGAATTCTAAAAAACCATAATAAACCATTTTAATCAGTATAATATTTAGAGTCAAATGTGATCATGTATATTTTTGACAAAAATTATTTGTAAAAGTGATTAAAAATATTCATAATAATTATGGTAAATTAATAAAATTTTTGCATTATACCTTAATATTAGGAGCTGAAAAGACATAGAAACATTTTAAAAAAAAATTTTCATTATTCCTCCAAAAAAATTGAATTATTGATTTCTACTGGTTTGGTATAACGTTTTTAGGTAAGAACATGTGTACAACTTACTTGTTTTAAAAAATTTCATGTGTGTCTTTTTCATTCCCTATAAATTATCCCGACCATCCCACTTCCAAAAACCTCTAAAAACACTTATCTTTGGACAATATATACCAATAAACCACCCAAAAACAGAGCCTTACTCATAGAAGACTTACCTTGGGTAGAAGGAAATTCAGGCAAGCCTTTTAAAATGAAGCAAAAGGAGTTACCTGATTAAGAGGTATCATCTTCTCTCAAGTCATTTATTTGATTTTCATTCCCCTACCCCTCTTCATTATTCCCTCAATGGTTTTAAATAAACAGAAGAATCCACAATTTACTATGATGTTTTTATTCAGTTTTTTCAACATACCCTTACACTCACCTACATCTATTGTGTAGTTAGCATAGCGTTTATGTGTATTTTGAACTACCTCCCCACTAAATTATGATTGTTCAATTTTATGTACCACCTCTCATGGTGGAAATTATTAAATACACAATAATTATTTAATTTATAATTTATAATTAATATTTCTTCATGATTTCTTATTTATTTTATAATATATATCTTTTTTTACATTCCTATTGGTGTTAATATTACAGTTTCATTTGAGGAATTGTGGACTACTTCCCCCTCAAAATGACATGATGCCTTCATACACTACGTGGATTGTGTCAAGAAATTTTTTTGTTAACAAATAATAAATATTTAATACCATATCTCTACTATAATCATGATATATATACATATATGTATCTTACTTTCATTCACTCAACATGATAATTAAACAGAAATAGAATTCATGCGTACATGCGACCAACCGTATCCATGAAAGGGATATTCTATTTTATTATTATATATTATATACATTACTATAAAATAGATATTATTTATATAAATTATATTTATATCATGTTTCAAATTATGGAAATAATGATATAAATTATAAATACAAAATATATTAAAAATTAAGACACATGTAAAGAATAAAGAGAATATTACCCAAAGTGAAACCTTAACAAAGGATTGTTAACAATTGTGTAACATAATATCATAATAAGAAATTAAATATAATAATATAATTTATTAAAATATTTGTTGCAGATTTATATTTTTTATACAGTTTTTTTTGAATGAGTACGAGGTGAGTCAAGTCACAAGGTAAAGGGATTTCATCAAAAAAAATATTTCTATGAGATAAACGATATGTTATCCAATCAATACTTATGTGTGGTGTATTTACTACGACTGATTTTATTATATAAATATTGTACCTAAAAATATATGTAATAACCTATCTATTTTATTATCTTTCTTTCATGGGGTCTATGTTTCAAATTTTTCCAAAGTATTAAAATAGTTTTCTCCCAATTTTCCTTCTATGTGACTCATGTTCTGTGATGCTCTTAAATATATTATCAAGGTGTAAATACATATATTTTACTTGTTATATAATTTATTTAGTTTAATTTATTTTATTTTGAGCTTTATTTAATTTACTTGTCCTACATATAAAATATGATCCAAAGTTACCATGTTATAATTGTTTATAGTAACAATCTCACCTCTTTTACAATATTGTTTATGTTTAATATTATTATAATGAAATATTATGATCCACATATCAATAAAACTCATGATATCCTTATACAATATTATTTTATTATATACCCTTCTATTTGTACCCTTTTTTCAAATTTACTACTAAACAAAATGTTTTTATGTGAAATCCACCCACATCACTCTCTGATCAGAAATAATTTGTATTCAAAAACCAAGTTAAAAATATAAAATGTTTTCAATTATATCTTTTAAAAATAATTAGAGACCATTTTAATAGAAAAATGATCTTAAAAATCATTTATACTTTTCAATTATTCCATTATATTTTTTCAATGCTATTTTCAATGAAAGATGTTTTCAAAAAGGATTTATATTTTTTAACGTGTATTCAATGTTGGGGGAATATTTTAGTCAAGAAATGTTTTTTTAAATATCCCTCAAAATTATTTATTACTTAATATTACATCCATTTTTGTAACTCATGACATTATAATGAATTTATTAAATTTTTCCATTCATATCATTCTTTGAATATACTATGTTTTGATGGAATGATGTTTATTAATCTTATTTATCTTTCACGGATTATACGACATTGAAACCCATTATTCCTAAAATAATTTTGTGATTTTGATATCTTCTTCTTTTCACAGATAATTTTTCGGAAGAAATGATTTTGAAACCCGTCTCTTTATGATATAATCACATGTTTATAATACCTATTTCACTTCAGGGGTTGTGATATGATAATTTTTTATCTTCCAAAACATGAATGTATGATTTGATTATCAAATTGGTAGGTCCTATATCTCCCTATAATGTGTTGGGGAATAATTTACATCTTATGAGATAAAAATGACTGGAATGAGAAATGAAATTGGTTAATTATTAATGGTCTAGAATAGGAAATGAACTTTATTCATTAATATAGGGATAGAATGATGGGTGAACTCGATTTTGTAATACATGGCTTGAACAAAGTGTAATCCCAAATTATAAAGTACATAATATACTAATATGGTCTTAACATAAATTCCATGAATACTATGAAAATAATTATATATGCTTATGTGATTTCGATAACCCCATGATTTCATCCTGTGTTATGATTTCATGGATTGTGTTTTTTATTTCCATATGATTTATTTATTATGAACTCTCATTACATATTCCATGATTCATGTATATGATATCTGATATGAAGGTTATGATATTATATTTTACTGATAAAGTAATCATACAATTATTCTCCTGATTATGTTTATATGACTCCCCAGTTTACCATTACATAGATTTCGAGAACACCCTTTTTAATGTTTTCATCTGTAGGTTCTGAAGATATGTATTATGTTTGATTTGTTAAAAGAATGTTTTTAGTCATGAAAGTCCTAGTGGGATATAATGTAGCTCCCTTATTTATCACTCTTTAGTTTTCCATGTTTTCAAAGTCACTAAACTATTACCATCTTCAAGAATGTATTCATGTAATGTATATAATATTCATCTAAAATGATTTCATATCCCTTTATGTTAGGACAAGGTCTCTATAGTTGGAATCAAAGGAATGGATTAGTCAGCCTTTGGTAACTAGGATGATATAATCGTAGTAATATACCTACGTATATTTCTATGTATATGACCAGGGATGTATCTAAGTATAAGTATAAGGTTGGGTTATGGTTTTGTAAAATATCGTATAATTTTGGTAAAAGATAGAGTGAGTGGTTTCCTATAAATAAATACATGTCTAGATATTTATAGTGTATGTGTTTCTGAAACAAATTTAATTATGCGTAACAATGCCGAAAATATGTTCCAAGACAATCTCAGGGTAATCTGATTTATGGAAATGAGCCATATTACCCACTTATTTTGATACTCCCTATGGATATACATTGGGAGTTCCGATACACATCTGGAAACACTATGAAGAATGTAAATATAATGTGAATATGAAAACCCTATAATAAACCTATTGTGTCATTGATAAAAGAAGGTGTCATAAGTTATAAAAACTATAGCTAATTATTTTAAGGACAACATGGTTTAAAAGTATGATAAGTAATGTTCACACTATGCTTCTGGACATAGTCAATTGATGGAACTAGATGTAAATGTATTATCATTAATTGTGATGGATGATTTTATAATGGGTAGAAAAGTGGGATGATCAGTAGAGTGAAGTATGTTCCAATCATTCCAAATAATCATTCATCGATCTTGATTTATAATATATACCTTAACCAACTCTTGGACTCACCGTGGAAGATAATGATGGAGTTCACTGAGATTTTGTGTAATGGAGGCCATGGCTGAAAGAAGATTAATTTTCTTATTGGTTAAGAATGTTTATATAATCACCTATGAGAATGTATTATTGGAAAAAATAGATTTTTTTTGATTTGGGGAAGGGAACAAATCAAGTGACTGTAAGGAAATAATGAGGAGTTATGTAAATGAAACAGACGAGAATGTTGGCCTCCCTATGAAATTATCAATGGATAAGTGTATTATGTGTGGATTAAATGGCCATTATGCCACTATAGTGTCCAAATATAAATTCTCATGATGGGAATCAACAAACTGGTGCGAGTAATGTTTAAATTTATAATGTTTATGTGGCTATATATGAAATGTGAAATGAATGTGGTATTGTGTAACAAGATGAGTTAACATTGTTAATGAAATAAGGAAGAAGTG